>OY728157.1:249558998-250808998 GCA_963277665.1 Viscum album | reverse complement strand
TATTAAACATGTTTGTTAAATGTGTTTACTTTTATCCAATAAATTTTAGAGGTATTATATAAGAATGAATATGATTTCAATCATAAAATACTCTAATATTCTTTAAAAGGTTGATTTAACACCTTTTGATGGCTAACACATTTTAAATATTTTTTTTCACTTTTATATGTTATATATGACAAAATAAAATTTTTATTTAGAATAGAGATATAAAAATTTACTTTGGGCAATATTTTGGAATTTTCCTGATAATGTTTGTTTTTTAATGAATAGTTAACAATACTACATTTTAATTCAAAACTTCCTTTTAATATAATTTATTTATATAGTTAGATTGTACTTTTAATTGGTTTTAAAGTTTAATTGTATTATATTTTTATCATTTAAACCAATATTGGTCATTGAATTAATTTCACTTTGAAATTGGACATAAACACATGTCAATCTTTTTGTATTTTTTAATTTTTAAAAACACAGTTTTTGGTTTTCACAACGGAATTAATAATAAATTATTTTCTGCAACTTCGGTGTTGTGAATTTGGAAAAATTGATTCCATAATTGAAATCAGGAGGTCCAAAGTGTGTAAAAATGTATCTTTTATTTTTAGACATTATGAATAGTAACTTCTGTAAATATTTTATTTACCATGGTTAAAGGGTACATCTGGTAAATAAGGGTAAAAAGATAATATTATAATAATATCAAATTACCCTAACACGTGTCATACCCCTATTGACTAATACAAGTCCATCTATGGGAATCCTTGGGTCCATTTTGGGACCCCATTAAGCCGCATGTATGTTAGAATGACATTTTATAAAAAATAATTTAAAGATCAGGAAAATGTAACATAAATATATATTTTAGTAAAACAATTTTTATATGGAGTTATATATGTGATATGTTTGATTATAAATAGTAATTATAGATCTAAAAATATTTCTTATATTATGGTTGTTTTTTTATAATTTTAAAAAATCAAAAAAATAAATTTATTTATGGCATAATGATGATGTATTGATTTCCTTTTTAATGAATGTTTCAAATAAATGAGATTATAAATATTAAAATAAATTAATTTTGAAATTTTTTATTCCATACACGAATTTTAGGGATAAAAGTTACTTGTTATATTTTAATTAATGAATTTGATTAAAATAATCAAGTTGTTATAGATTTGTTAAAAGTCTTGATATGAATAGTTTATAAATTGACATAAATGAGTTTTTAAAATAATTAATATTTTAATAATTGATAAAATAGTCCAAAAATTTTAATATTAGGAAAAATGACATAAATGGTGTTATAAATGAAATTAACGATCCATTTTGGGTTCCTGGGTATTTTATAGTAAATATATTAACCATATAGTACGGATACAAAGAGGATATGGTAAAAGATATATTAGTTTACTAAGCGTTAATGTTTAAAGATAAGGTGAATATTATGCCCTAAACATGTCTAAAACCCATTTTCTAAGAGGATTGAGAACAATAATCAAATTATCTTCAATTTAAATGAGTTTGGGACCTTTGGAAATCAAAATTCAGTTTATAATAAAATAATATTTTCAAACATTCCTAATGAGCCCTCCTCCCTCTTATAAAAGGACACCACCTCTAACATAGTACTCACAACTCTCGAGCCCCCTTGGATCATCCAACCTCTACGAAATAAGCAGAAATAATACTTTTATTCCTTCTATAATCCTTCCACTAGGATGAATTCAATTCAAGAAAACCTTTTGGTTCAAACCAAAGGGAGTTAAAAAATTTAAATCTTACGTCTTCTCTCAAGTTTTTTTTATTTTCCTTCTCCATTGACCAAATATATCTTTATTCAATTATTTTATAACAAAACCAGTATCTTAAATAAATTTGGATGTTTTTATGATAATTATTATAACTACAATTACACACACCTCTATCTAATGGATACAAACACACTGTATCTCTTAATGGCAAACTACAGCCTCAAGAAACGATGATTGTCCAATTTTCCTTAACCACATCTCATGGTGGCCATTATGGTGGAATTGTAATTATATATGATATTTATAATATTTATTTTAAATATATTCTTCTTTAATTCTCATTTATAACATACGTTTATGGTTTTCATGTTGTATAAATAAGATAATTTCATTTGAGAAAGTGTGGACTATCACCCCTTCAAACTGATATGCCTTGTTAATACCATACATGGAACATATAAAGGATGGTTTTAATGAACTTATGTAATTTATATAACATATTTTATTAAACTTTAATAATTATATACCAATTTATAATTTTTTTATTCCCTTAAAATTGAAAAAATGAAATGAAAGTAGCGTTCATTTGTACGTACTGCTTACCATCTCCATGAATGATGCATTTCATTTTGATATATCTAAATGATATGGAATATTATAAATAAATATATAATATATATATATTATATATATTATATCTAAATCATGAATATCATTTTGGTGATAATATAATTTTTACTCCATGGACAATTTGAAACTATAACAAGTTCATTTTTGACTCAAGTTCCAAACATAGAAAAAATGTCTCATATGAACTCAAATAATTAAGTAATTGTTATATCAAGGTAATAAGTGATATAAAAGAAATAATAAACATTAAAACTTTTATTAATAAAGTATAAATTAACTTAATTTTATTATTCAGGTAGATAGAGGAACATAAAAGCCAAGTTAGACTTGAGGCAAGGGAACCTTTCACCCTTCTCTTTTTGTCAAAGACTTATTTTATGTTATGTCTATAAATATAAATTTTCAAATGTTGGGATATGTTAATATATATCATTGTTTATGTAAATTTTATTTCCATGTGATGAGAGACCCTTTTCTCTCTCATCAACTCATTTTCATAATTTTTATGTGATATCGTTAGGCTACTTTTTTTGTAAGGGAACTTCTTAAACAAATTTCAGTTCTTTGGGTTAAAATTATACATATTTATTATTTATTTCTATGAATATGTGTGAATGAAATATGATTTTTTTGAACATAATATTCACTTATATTAGGTTTATTTATATTTTTCACACATAATTGTTTCATTGATTTATCCTTAATCTATTGGTACAATCTTTTTAATGGACTATGTCTCAATCTCTATTCATTGAGGCATTTCCTAGTATTGTGAACCTTTATTATCCTATAATATGTATATAAAACCATTTTGAAATTTTATATCATGAATTATATGTATTCTAGTGATATTTATAGTTTTCTGTAATGTTATTCTTTAATGATTTTTATTCAAGAGTTTCTCATGTGGTAAAGGATTATTTAACTAAAACATCATTTGAAATGTTTTAAATATTTAATCTTCTAAATCCTTATCTTTCATGTCCATGTTTTAGAAATTATTTTAAGGATTTATTTATATGTACATGAGTGTTTTAAAGTGTAAATTCATTTCAAAAGTTTTAAAGTAGTATCTGACACTTTTATTCAAAACTCTTCTTTTTGATTGTATCAAATGAATCGATTATATAAATATATTGAACTGATATCTTGTGAATGAATTATGGAAATTTTATCTTTCCTTTATGATGGTTTTATTTACTATGAATATTTTACGGTTATTTGGAATTTTTTACATATATCGGTGGTTCTGTGATAAACCTAGGGCAGGTGAACCCTAGATAGCTCTCCAATGCATTGGGTAACGTGACAGAGGTAAATGTTAATGTTTCTCATAAGAGATTTGGGGAATATATTTTAATGGGAATTTCAAATGTAACTCCCTACATAGATGTGAAAGCTACAATATAAGTATGTTATTGATGCCACAAGTTACCTTTATGTTTTACAATTGTTTATATGTTATTCATAAATTTTATGATTTCATGAGGTATGGTAAAGAGATTATGTTTTGTATGTGTTGATGGACTAAAGTTTTCTTTCTTTATTTTATATCCCTTACTAAGATTTTTATGCTCATACCATGTTTTTTAAATGTTTTCCATGGGAATTAAAAATTAATAGGGTCAATAATGGGATTAAGGAAAATTCATGTTGTCTAAAATAAGGAACTAGACATGATTCTTTTTTTAAGAGTTTTTATTTTATGAAAAAATTGATACTGAGTTGTAGTGTATACATGTAATTTTCAAGATGTTTTGTATAAGTTATGACCAAAATCAATAAAGCTCCAAACCTGAAAATATCCTCAATGTGAAATATTTACTTAATTCAAGATTATGTAATGTTTAAGGTTGGGGCCTTACAGTTGGTATCATAGGTTGTTTTAGATAACTTTAGAGGTTAGTGTGTTATTTAAGAGTCAGTGACATAAACATAATGGTTAGGATATTATAATGATTAATAGTTATTTTAGATAAATTGAATTATTTTAAGATAACATGGATAAGTGTATCTTAGTGTTTACCCTCCTCATAAGATGTTATCTGATGATTTTACTGATATAATCCCACTGACTTTTTGGTTTTAGTAAATGGATTGATCTAGCAGGCACCAAAGAAACAATGGATGTGAAAAAAAAGGACAATTTTTTGAATAAAAAACTGAATGAAATGGGAGCTAAAATGAGAACTCTTATAGTTATAATCAACCAACTATCTAGAGTCCTGACTGACCACCTAAACCATGGTGATTTTTATAAGTAATCATATATGCGAGAAATGAATACCAATGGAAGTTTAGGTAATAACCATGAATGAAAGTATATTAAAAAAACTATGTGTCAATGATGTGGAAATAAACAACTATTAAAATGCTTCAAAGGGATGGGAATATGTTTTAGATGTGGTAATTATGGTCATAAAGCAATAACATTATATGGAAAAAAGGAAGCATCTAGTTAACTCTGGGAAAGGTAAAGAATTTCTTTCTGAAGGATCAATTGAATTTTTAAATGTTGTGTGCTTGGTCAATATTAAAATAGATGTCCTATGAAGGAGGATCAGAAATGGGATCAGCAGGATCATACAAATATATGTTTATAAATTCCTAATTCCACTCTAATTGAAGATGAGGAAACTAAAAATGACCTATGAAAGGTATTGATTATTTTTTAGTTCATGTGTTGACATTACTGAAATCTTAGGATATTATGCATTATTTCTTTTCTAGGGAAGAAGTATAAAAAAATAAGATGGAAAAACATGGGTAAAAGATAAAAAATAATGTTTGATGATTATGATTTCTACATTTAAGAATTGAAGGGTTATATTGGATCTATGGATGATGATATGTTTAAATGTATCAATTAAAGGATTACATTGAAGAATTTTTCTAGTATGTGTAACCCTGATGTTTGATATGTGAAAATTTTATTCAATTAATAATTATCTTTTTTGTGTGGATATACATATAAATAACCATTAGGGTTTATATGATCCTTGAATTTGATGCAATTACATGTTATTTATTTTTGACATGAAAATGTAAGGTATGAGATAGCATTTGTAGTTAAAAAATCTTATGGTTATTTTCGAGGAATTTATCTCATTTATGGGAATGTTATAAAATTATATAATTTTTAAAAAGAAAAACACACGGATTGTGTGACAACCCATCATTTCCAACAAAGATGTGGGATTCGATCCCACAAACAATGTGCGATTGGGATTTACCACCTACTATTTGACTATGTGTTGTCCCTGGTTAGTATGAATAATTATTTTTAGTTAAATGATTTATGGATCAAGAATAAGTTGAATTTTGGAACATATGTTTTATCATATGGATATACTTGGTATAAGAAATTGATTTGTTGATTAAGTGATAAAGGTTATTTTGTATGAAGTTCTCTCTTTTTGGAACACTGTATGCTTAAGGAAAATATAATACTATGTGATCTCATTTGTGGAGAAATAGTTGAAATTTTTATTTTTGAAAGAATATACGTTTTTATTATGGACATATGAAGATTCGGGTTATTTATGGAAATTATTTACCTATTATAGAGAATATGTGATTAGGATAATTACTTTTCAGTATGATAATTTAAGAGAAGTCGATGTTATTTGGAGATAAATGTTATGATTTACTATAGAAGACTATGTGATTAAATTCTTATGAGTTTTAAGTTTCAATATTATTTTGGATAATATTGAAGAATTTTAAGGTCATCTATTTATTGAATGGTATTTTTTATATTTGGTTATTGTTTGTTCAATTTTAAATATTATGAGTAGTATTTTCTTTTCAAAAAGATTATACTTTTAGAGATTATTAGATATTATACTCACCATTTAGGTTTTGGATAATTTCTAAGGATATGGGAAATATATAGATCATATTTTTTAGATTATTTGATTTGCTGTGAGTTGATTCTATCTCTTCAGGTGTGACCAAGTCATCTTAAATACTCATAATTTGGAGAAAAGATGCGATTTTTGTATAAACATGTTAAAGGATCAAACTCTACCTGAAAAGTAAGTATATTCCCTTATGTTCTTAGTCGATCTCATAAATAAAATCTATATATATATTAAAGGGAACCTAAAACAAATCAAATGTTTTCAGTTTAAATTTTCCTACTCAAGAATCAAAGACCATTTAACCAATCACAAGTTTGTGATTTTTTTTATGGTTAACTTTCTCATGATCGTGTTTTCTATCACTCTACATCAGAACATGATACTTAGTTTCTCCTCCATATCCATTTTATCCTACATGGAATCTTAGTATGGTTTATCTTGGGTGACCTTTGTACTTATATTTATTCCCTTTAATGTGATAGTTTTTTTACTCTTTTTCGAATGTGGGACTTTTAATTAATTTTCTCAACCCAATTTTAAAATTGCGATGATGCAATTCCAAAAAGGGGGAAGGATGTAACATCCCAGGTAAATAAAGAATATGATATTTTCATATTTATTAATATTTTTGAGTTAAATATTAATTTTACTTTCAAAGGGATACTATGTCTGATAGCATACTCAACACGTAATAATGAGTTTCTTTGAAATCTTACGTTGCACACAACATTGAGTTATACTGAAAAATAATATAAAATTATTATTATTTCAAATGGTATTTAATGCCTGTGCATTCTATTTGAGGGAATGAACACAACTCACTATAATATGATTACACTTTTTTTAAAATATATTCACTTTAATCCAATAAATTTTAGAGGCTTAAAATAAGAATTATTACGATTTTAAGAATTAAATACTCCTATATTCATTAAAAAGTTGATTTACCGCCTTTTGATGGTGTACCCTTTTGAAATAAAGATTTTGTCTCTTTTATATATTCCATTTGAAAAAATAAACTTCTTCTTTAGAATCGGGACATCAAAATTTACTTTAGGTAAATTTTTGGTATTTTTATGATAAAGTTTATTTTTTGTTGAATTGTGAAAATACTGCATTTTAATTCAAAACTGGCTTTTAATCTAATTTATTTATATAGTTATATTATAATTTTAATTGTTTTTCAAGTTTAATTGGGTTATATTATTATCATGTAATCCAATTTTTCCCATTAAAAGTATTTTCACACTGAAATTCTACAAAAACACATGTTAATCATTAGGTAGTTTTTACTTCTTAAAAACACCCTTTTTTGTTTTGACAATTGAAAATAATTTTAAATTTATTTTATGTAACTTCTATATTTAGAATTTGGAAAAATTAAATCCATATTTGGAATCAGGATTTCCAAATTGTTTAAATAGGTAACATTTTTTTAGACATTATGAAATGTAACATCACTAAATATTTTATTTACCATGGTTAAAGGGTAAATCTGGTAATAAGGGTAAGAAATAATATTATAATAATTTTTAATTACCCAATCACATGTCCTAAACCTATAGGAAGATACATGTCTAACCATGGGCATTCTTGGGTGAATTTTGAGACCCCAATAAATCCAATTTTAAGTGAGAATGGCATTTTATAAAAATTAACTTAAAGGTAAGGAAAATGTAACAAAAACATATCTCTTTTAGTAATATAATTTTTATATGGGGTGATATTAGTGATATTTTCTATTACAAAATTTTATCAGAAGTATTAAAAGATTTAATATGACATGGTATTTTATTTATAATTTTTAGACATTAAAAAATTAATTTATTTATGACACAATGATGCTGTAGTGATTACCTTTTTATTGAATGTATTAAATAAATGAGATTATAAATTTTAAAATATATTTATTTCGAAACTTTTTATTCTATAAACTAATATTATGGATATTAATGACTTGGAATCGTTGAATTAATTAGTTTTTTTGAAATAATCAAGTTATTATAGATTTTTTAAAAGTCATGATTTTAATAGTTTATAAATTGACATAAATGAGTTTTTAAATTAATTAATATTATATTAAATGATAAAATAATCCAAAAAATATAATATTATTCCAAATATCATAAATAATGTTAAATGTTTCATTAAATATCCATTTTGGTTCTCTTGAAATGTTATAGTAAATATATTAACCATATAATATGAATATCCAAGAGGACGTGGTAAAAGTTAAATTAGTTAACTAAGGATTAAAGCTAAAAGATATGGTTAATGTAAGCTATAAACTTTTCTAAAACTTATTTTCTGAAATTATTTCAAAAATGCTCGTCTTATATTTGAATTAAATGAGTTTAGGACCTTCTGGAGTTGAAATTCAGTCTATAATAAAATAATATTTTCAAGCATTCCTAAAGAGGCTCTCCTCCCTCTTATAAAAGGTCACCACCTCTAACCCATTACTGAAAAATATCAGGCCCCATTGGCTCATACAACCTCTACACAAATATTCTAACAAAATTATTATCTTCCTCATTTAATCCTCTAACTAGGCAGAAAGAAATTCAAGAAAATATTTTGGTTCAATCAAAAGGGAGTTTCCCGATTTAAAGGTAATGTCTTCTCTCAAGTTCTTTTCTTTTATTTTCCTAATCCAGCCCTCTAAAATATTTTTATTACATTATTTTATAACAACACCAGTATCTTAAATATACTAGGATGTTTTTATGTTAAGGATTCTAACTAAAATTATACACACGTTAATCTAATGGATTTGAACATATTGTTTTTGTCTATGGTGAAGTGATGTCTCACGAAACGATGATTGTTCAATTTTCCCCAACCACCTCTCATGGTGGCCATTATGGTGGAAATGTAATTATATATTATATTTATGATTTTTATTTTATCTATATTTTTATTTAATTATCATTTACAACATACCTTTATTCTTTTCTTATTGTTTAAATACGATAATTTAATTTGAGGAAGTGCAGACTACTGCCCCCTCAAAGTGATATGACTCATTAATACCATACATGGACCATATAAAGGATGGTGTTAATGAAATTATTTACAATATATAAAATATTATATTATACTGGAATAATAATATACCTATGTATCATTTGTTTTTCATTCCATTAAAAATGAAAAAAAAATGAAATGAAAGTAGTGTTCATGTATACGTACGGCTTACCATCTCTATGAACGGTGCATTTCTTTTTCTTATATCCAAATGATATGGACTATTATAAAAATATATATACTGGATATATATTATATATATTATATCTAAATCATGAATATCATTTTTAATATATTGGACTTTTGACCACAATGACAATTTGTAATTATAACAAATTCATTTTTTACTTAACTTCTGAACATTGACCAAATGTCTGATATAGACTCAAAAAATTAACTAATTATTATATCAAGGTAATAAGTGATATAAAAGATATAATAAACATAAAAATTGTATTAATAAAGTGTAAATTAACTTATGTTTATTATACAGTAAGAACAATGAACATACAAGACAATTCAGACCTGAGGTAAGGGAACCTTTCACCTTTCTCTTTTAGTTAAAGGCTTCTTTTATGTTATGTCTATAAATTTCAATTTTCCAATTTTGGGATATGTTCTTCTATTTTTATATTTATCTAAATTTTATTTCCATGTGATGATAGACCCTTTACTCTCTCATCAACTCATTCAATTAATTTTCAAGTGACGTTGTTAGGTTGCCGAATTATTGTAAGGGAACTTCTTAACCCAAATTCAATTATTTGGGTTAAACTTATACTTCTTGATTATGTAATTATATGAATATGTCTGAACGACATAGTATTGTTTTGCACTTAATATTTTCTTATATTGGGCGTATTTATATTTTTCACACATAATTATGTAATTTATTTATCCTTAATCTAATTTTATAATCTTTGTAATGGACTACGTCTCAATCTCCTTTATTTAAGGCACATATTGTTATTGTTTACCTTTATTATACTATAAGGTGTATATAAAACCATTTTTTGCGATTTTATATCATTAATTTCAATTTTATCATGATTTTTATAGTTATCTTTGTTATTCTTTAATTATTTTTATTCAAGATTTTCCCAAGTAGTAAAGTATTTTTTAACTAAAACATCATTTTAAATATTTTAAAGGTTTAATCATATAATTCCTTATCTTTAATGTACATGTTTTAGATATAATTTAATTATTTATTTATATGAATATGTGTTATTTATTTTAAAATTCCTTTCAAAAGTTTCAGAGTGGAATGGGACACTTTGATTCAAAAAGCATCTTTTTGAATTTTTCAATAAATTAATTATGTCAATACATTTAACTAGTATCTTCTGAATGCAATGTGGAAATATTATCTTTCCTTTTTGTTGGTTTTATGTGTTATGAATAGGTTATGGTTCTTGGGATTTTTTATGTATACAGGTGTTTCCTTGATAAACATAGGGTTGGTGAGCACGAGATAGCTCGCTAATGTATTGGGTAACATGAAACAGTTAAATGTTAATGTTTCCCCTAAGAGATTTAAGGAATATAATGTGATGGTTATTCCAAACATGACTCCCTATGTAGCTGTGAATGACATAATGTATGTATTTTATGTATTCCAAATTTTACATTTATGTTTTATTATTTCTATGTGCTATTCATAAATCTTATGATTTCATAAGGTATGATTATGATCTTCTGTTTTGTATGTGTTGATGGACTAATGTTTACGTTCTTTATTTTATATTCCTTATTGAGCTTTTTATGCTCATCCCATGTTTTTGAAATTTTTTCCACAGGACTTATTGATGAATAACTTCAAGGATGGGATCAATGAAAAGTCATGTTGTCTAAAATATGGAACCAGACATGTTTTTTAAAGAGTTTTTATTTTATGAAAAAATGGGTACTAAGTAGATGTGCCTACATGTAATATTCAAGATTTTTGGTATAATTTACGACCTATTTCTCTAATGCTCTAAATCTAAAAAGATCCTAAATGTGAATTACTTACATAATTAAAGAATATGTAATGTTTAAGGATGGATCCTTATAGTTAAAATCTAGACTCCCTTTGGTTTAAATGAATTTTAATGTAATGACACACCCTTCATGGAATGGTTCTTGATTGATTTTTATTTATTTTCAATTAATTTTGAAGGGGTTTCACTATATTTTTGAATTTTTATCACTCCATAGGGGAATACTACAATGAATTCAAAAAGAACTAACCATTAGGATTTCATCTTCCCAGGGAATAATTTTCATCATGAATTGAATAGAAGAACTTTATCCCCCAGTGTGAAGATCTATCATGCATTTCACTAACCATTCCACTTTTTTATCTTTTGTTTATATATTGTGTCATTTTTAGAGGAATCATTTATAATTTATTCCATTTATTCTATTTGGATAATTATGACTTCACATGATTTATGAGCATCCATGTTCAATTCATTTATGGCCCAATAAGAGACTTTATTTAATTACATCGGCAAGTGACATGGATTCTCATATTCAAGTTAGAATGGATTGGTTACAAGTGTTGTTTGATATGTTTTTTGATATTCCCAAAGTGTATCATCCAGTTTTAGAATTCATTCGTTTTGACATATATTAACTGACTTTTCAAAAACATTCTTACTCTCCCTATTATACAGATCAACATTCCCTATTATTTGTGGGTGGTAGGGAGTTCTAGTATTATATTGGATGAAATAATTTATAAGCAATACTTTCACAAAATTATTGAAGAAATAGTTCCCCAATCACTAATGAGTAATTGTAAGAATCCAAATCTGGAAAAGATATTGTTCATTAAAAAATTCATGGCCACTTTTTCAGTTTTATAAGTCGTAGCCTCAACTTCTACCCACATGCAGGCATAGTCCTTGCCAAACAAAATATAAAAATTAACATTATAATTTGGGAATGGTCCCATAATATTAATTCATTATAAATTGAAGATTTCGACTTCTTGGATTGGATTTTGGGGAATTTCATTTCTTTTCCCAATTGTTCATGTTAGTTGGTATTGATCACATCTTTAAATGATGTTCCTTACATCCTAATGTATTATAGTTTTGAATAATCTAATATGAAGGATTCTGGACATGGTATTCTTAGTTCCATGATCCCCTCCAGCTAGCGACATGTGACACATGTCAAGAACACTATGTATTTTATCTCATGGAATGCAATGATTCATTAGGACATAAGCACAACACTCTGATAATAGTGGCTAATCGCAGTATTAATGTGAATCATCAACTAAAAACTTCTTCCTTTGTTAATAGGAGAAGTGTGTATAGAGCAATCCTGTGTAATGATAGTTGTTAATATCATAATACCACGGGTGTGCCAGCATATTTATACTAAAAAATGTTTCATCAGGGAAGTCATCCTTTATGTTTAAATTATCTTTATTCTCAATGTTGGGAAGTGGGAATCTGGAAAAGTGATTCATGATGATGTTCTCAATCCCTTTGGTATCCTTGATGACTATATAAAAATCTTACAGTAGTAGGATCCACCATATCAACCATGGTTTGGTATCCTTTTTATTCAACAAATATTTAAGTTCATCATGATCAGTATAAAACACTACTTTGGACATCATAATGTATGATCAAAAAAATTCAAATTCTTAAACAATTACCTGTTGTTTCTTTTTGGTGGTTATGTAATTGACCTAATCCTCAATAATATTATGATTTGCATAATATATTGGATATAAGATATGTCTAACCATATTTCCAAAAACATCACCTACAACGAAATCACTGGAATCACACATAAGATTGATATCCTTATCCCATTCAGGAGAAATGATTATTGGAGCATCCCTCAAGATATTATTTAATGTTTTGAATGAGTGATGATATTAATTGGTGAAATTTAAAGGACTGTCCTTTGATATTAGGGGATTCAATGGGTGGGATATTTTTTAAAAGTCATTAATGAAGCAGTGATAGAATAATTTATGGCCCAACAAACTTCTTATGACTTTTGAATTTGTGGGTTCAATCAATTTTTGAATGAATTTCATTTTCATTTGATCAAATATAATGTATTGTTTTGATATTTTTTGTTGAAGGACTATACCTCCTTGGACCATAAAGTGTCATTTTTTCAGTTTAAAACTAGAAAATTTTCATTACAATGTTGAAAGACCATGTTCAGATTTCAAATACATACTTTGACGGATTTTCCATAAAATAAAAAATAATCCATAAAGATCTCTAGAAATTTCTCAGAAATATCATGGAATATATGTTTCATACATAATTGAAAATTCATTTGTGTATTACTCATTCTGAAAGACATTCTTCTATAGGCAATGTTTTCAGTAGGATATGTGAATGTAGTCATTGAAAAATACTATGGGTAGAATTCTATTTGATTGTACCAAGAGTATCTATCTAAGAAAGACATTAAATTTTTCCCTGCTATTATCCATATTATTTGATCCATGAAAGGAATCATGAAATGATAATTTCAGGTTTCCATGTTGAGGTAACTATATTTAACACATAATAGTCGTCCATTGATGGATTGAGTTGAGATTAACTCCTCTTCATTATTTTTAACAAATTTTCAGGTTCATTTGTTTTGGTCTACTTGTAGAAGACTGGCCTGTCTTCTGTTAGATATTGAAAAAATTATTCTAGCCTCTAGAAGCCTTAGAATTTATAATGACTCAGACTCTAGTAACCCAGAGCTAGTGCCTTGCTTTATTAGATTGAAATAGATTAAGGATTCAAATAAAAAAGGACGAAATAGTCTAGATGTTTTGGAAAACTAGATTACATACATGATAAAAATTTTAAATTGGGAATAGAAAATAAAACATAATACATAACAAATATCGATAAACGGTATCCTTTAAAACTCATTCAAAGATATCCTCTTCATAACCTGGAAAAAGGAAACGAAATGAGGTTGAGATCCAATTATTAATAAGGGTTAAATAAAATGAAATATATCATGAATAAATAATAATAATCAATAATTCAAGGTAAATGATTGAGAACACATGCCATTAATAAATAAATTTAGCATAATATATAAGGGATAAATGATGATCAAATAATTCCCTATAAATAATCACATGAGTAAAGAACTTGAACATGAATATTCTATCTAATCAATTAATAGCATGGAATAAAAATAATGATGGAATTCATAATTTCATACATCATAACTATCAAGATATATCTTCTAGATAGTTACTATCATGATCAATCCTTATTCCAGTTTAATTATGTAGAAAGAAACCCATCTGATTTGGTCAACTGAATTTATCTCATGAGACCACTAATGCATCGAGGGGCTGGAATTAACCAGTCCATAATCTATGTATTTCATATCCAAATAATTACTCATATATCAAATATTAATTTTAATTCATAAAAAATTTACCTTATCATCAAATACCTGCATTGATAAAATTATATGGATTTAATATTATTTCCTCATTTATAAAAATAACTTTCTGAGTAAACACGGTTTGTAGAAATGATATAAGGCTTAAGTAATAATCAAATGAATTAATTATTATTATTCACTATAAATCCACATAAAAATGTTTAAATACAACATAATATTATCAAAATCAATTCCACATATAATATTAATATTGAATAGTCAATGAAGTGTATGTTTAACCCAATGACTGGAAATTGAGTTAAGAAATCCCCTACCACTTTGTAATCAATGGAATAGTATTCCCCATGAAAGTAATAATTATCAAATTAAACATTAAATAACATGAAGATAAATATATTCATGATATTATATATTAAAAGTTTAGTATATATAGCACACATAAGAAATAAGTGGTGAATAATGAAAGTATCTGATATAAGTAAAAGTGAGATGAGAAATCCTTACCTCACACTTCTCTTTAGTTATTCAAATACCTTATATGATCCTTTTATAACATCTTACCCCCCTTTCATTAATAATATTTTATTATTTGTATTGCTTTAGGTGTGTTCGTTTCATTGTTTCATTGTCAATTCATTTGCATATAATTATAAATTTTCTTATAAAATGGAGATAAAAATCAATAAGTGAAATAGAATGTTATAAATTAACTTCTAGAAGTTTATATGGTCCCATTTATCAGTTTTTATTTCATACATAATGATGATTCATTTGATAAAATGGTAATTATAAATGTTTAGTTTATTTTTGGTGGTTTTTCTAAATATCACCAACTAGTTTCATTTTATTAAAATTCATGTATATATATTAGTTATAAAACATGAAATGATTTTTAATATACCAATTAAAATATTATTTATTCAGATTAATAGTTTTATGACCAGACATGGAGGTGGTAATGGAATGAAAACAGAATCATTATTCACATAGGTGATTAACTGACATAATTTGGACAATGGTTTTGATTCTTTGAATAAGAGGGGGTAATTAAAATGATGGATATAATATATTAAATTAAAAACATAAAATTATGTTATATTCATGTGTATGGATTTATAATTCCATGATCTTTAATGACTCGTATTTTCCTTGATTTTATTTTTATAAATTAATTTAGAAAATTTTGAGACCAGACACTAAGACGGCATGTGATTTCGAGGCCTAGGGAGATCAAAACGATTGTTTGAAAAATATTATGTTTCAAAATCACGCACATGTGAATTTTATGAAAAATTGATATAACTATTAAAAAATTTTCTAGATCAGAAATCTGAGTGCACCATTGATCTTAGAGTAGTGGATTACCCTAGGCGCGACCTAACATTGTCGACGTAAGTCATCTGTAAAAAAAGTCACCATAGGCGTATCCATAAATAAAATAATTTAATAAAAAAATTTTTATGAAATACTAATAACTCAAAAATGGTAAATAAAATTGGAAATATGACACCATCCTTGAGTTCTTATGGGGGGGTTTCCTTGGGCAGGGCTTAACCTCGACCGCCGCGGGTTGAGGGTGAAAGTTAGATTTTGTACATAGACTTCATTAAAATATATAATAAAAATATTTTATTGAATTTTACATGTTGATGTTGTGATGATTTTCTTTTTTAATATTCCTTTTCAGAGGAATTTAGAGTTATCACCATAACCCTAGGATTCCCCTATGGTAAAGAGAAGGAAGTTATCTCCTGATGAAGAATGCCAATGAATTGAGGATCGAAAATGACAAAGACCTATATTCATCATCAGGGAGGGATCCAAATTGAGGTAGGGTTTTGATCTCTTCAAGATTTATTTTATCTTTCTTAAGATCAAACGACAAACATAGACCAACCCACGAATAGATTCATCCGTTGTTCGATCATTATTGGGGGAGGGATAATTATTGAGTGATTAAAGGGAATAGATATTGAGTATTATTCTACTATTGGATTCATACTGATCCCACTAACATTAAATGATCAAGGACGAATGAACATGGAAAATATCCTTTGTTTGGGTGTTTATTTTCTTAATCTCTCCCCCCTAAACCTATTGCATTGTTTTTTCATTCTTCTCCCCTTGAAACCCAACATAAATGATCGATCGTTGCATCCATGATCCATGGCACAATGATCTATGACTGATAGTCATAATCCTCAATGGAACTGTGGAGGTGTGAGAATTTTGAAGCATTCAAATAGAGGCTTTTAGAGTAGGGAATGATGAATTGTGGGCCCCCGGTAGGGAAGTCAGTGGCAAGGGCAGCGTGCAGCCTGACGGGAGGCCGGGTTCTGGTGGGGCACACAGTCGAAGTCATGTGGGACCACACTTGAGGTGGATCCCATGAAGACACAGGCCATGTGCAATGGACAAGATCTGAGACAGAAGAACTTGGTGGTACATGGCTCAGAGGCCATGTCAGCGGGGAGGTCGCAGGCGAAGATTGGGGTGTTGGCATACAGTTGGGTTGTACGTGGAACCTGCGACAGTGCAAGTCATAGGGAAGGGGGAAGGGACATGGTTCCATCTGCACTGACTGAGGGCACATGTTTGAATTCTGTGCGGAATGATCTGGGATGCATGCGGCAGGCTGGGTAGGTCAATTTGGGTTGGGTCGGGTCAACCGGATTGGGTCAGACCCATATCAGACTAGACCTTTTTTACTAAAATGGTTGTATATTTTCTACTATGTGTCCCTTTGATGATTCATTTACGTTGTTGGGACCCATTAGATGAGACGTTCCTTTTGAGATACTATAAGAGAGTTTTTGTAGAAGTTGGTTGATGACTTGATGGATCGAGGAGTAGGTTCTCTCGTAATGAGGGGTCTATGAGCGGAATCCTACGGATAGCTGTGAATATGTGATCTTGGTGACTTTGTTACTTGGGAGATGTATAAACCCTTGATCCTCCATGATCCATCAAGACTCTGTGCTCCATCGACACTCCATGCACCATTGATGTCCTAGATGCCATCACTACTCCAGGAACTACCGACACTCTGTGTGCCACTGACGCTTTGTGCGCCACCAATGCTTCATACACAATAGATTATTCAAGAGCCATTGATCTTATGTGCACCATAAAATCTTCATGTTCCATAGACACATCTAGTTTCATAAGGATTGGTAGATCTATGGACTAAAATAGAAAATACATCTCTTTGTGCTTATACTTATAACTGTGTAAGATGAAAGTATTGACTGTACTTCATGTGTTTCATTCTTGGTGTACTTTGTGTGTGTAACGCCTCAGCCATAAACATTACACAATCTTGAATTATGTAAATAATTCATATTGATGATCTATTCAGGGGTAGATCTTTAGATAATTATGTCTTAACTTATACCGAACTTCTTGAATATTACATGTAGACACTTATACTTAGTATCAATTTTTCTATAAAATAGAAACTCTTAAAAAAAGAAACATGTCTAATTAGATGTTTTAGACGGTATGAATTTTCCTTGATCCCATCCTTGACCCTATTCATCATTAAGTCATGTGGAAAACATTTCAAAAACATGGGATGAGCATAAAAAGCTCAGTAAGGGATATAAAATAAATAAAGAAAACATTAGTCCATCAACACATACAAAACATAAGCTCATTAACATACCTCATGAAATCATAAGATTTATGAATAACACAAATAAATCATAAAAAATTAAGGTAACTTGGGGAATACATAACATACATACATTGCAGCTTTAACAGCTACCTAGAGAGTTATGTTTGGAATACTCATCACAGTATATTCCCTAAATCTCCTAGAAAAAACAATAACATTTACCTCTATCACGTTACCCAATGCATTGGAGAGCTATCTTAGGCTCAACCGCACTAGTTTTATCATCGAATAACATTTATTTGTAAACAATGGCCAAGAAACATAACATATTCCTAACAAATAAATCTAGAATAATGGAAATATAACATTTTTACATTTCATTCGCAAGATATCAGTTCAAGAAATTGACACAATCAATTCATTTGAAACATTCCAAAAGAGGCATTTTGAATCAAAGTGTCTCATACCACTCTAAAACATTTTAAAAAAAAATTTAACATTAAAAAACTCATATCTATATAACTAAATTCTTAAAATAATTTCTAAAACATGGATATGAAAGATAAAGGCTTAGAATATTAAATCTTTAAAACAATTAAAATGAAGTTTTAGTTAAAGAATTCGTTACCACTTGAGAAACTCTTGAATAGAAATAATTAAAGAATAATATCATATAACACTGTAAATATCCTGAGAATATAGAAATTAATGATAAAAATGTCAAAATGGTTGTATATTCACCTTATATGATAATAAAGGTGCACAATATCAAGATATTCCATAATGAAATGATATTGTGATGTAGTCCATTACAAATATTGTTCCATTAGATTAAGGATAAATCAATGACATAATTATGTATAAAAAATATTAATACACACAATATAAGTGGATATTATGTGTAAGAAAATCATATTCCATTCACACATATTCATATCATGACATAATCAAGAATTAGAAGTTTAACCCAGTGAATTGAAAATGGTTTAAGAAGTTCCTTACAAAAATTCCGCAGCCTAACAGCGTCACTTAAAAATTCATAAAATTAGTTGATTTCAGAGAATAGGTTCTCTCATCTCATGGAAATAAAAAGTATAAAAATAACGATATATAAGAACATATCCCAACATTTGAAAATTAAAATGTATAGACATAACTTAAAACAAGTGTTTGATTAAATGGGAAGGGTTAAAGGTTCCCTTTACCGCAAGTCATACTTGTCTTGTACATTCCTTGTTCTCCGAAATAATAAAAATAAGTTAATTTATATTTAATTAATAACCTCTTAATGTTTATTATTTATTTTATATAACTTGTTAACTTTCTATAACAATTATTTAATTATTTGAGTTCAAATCGTACATTTTTTCGATGTTCGGAACTTGAGTCAAAAATGAACTTGTTATAATTACAAATTGTCCAAGTGGACAAAAGTCCATTATCTAAAGAATGATATTATTAATTTACATATCATATATATCATATATATACTGTATATATTTATTTATAATATTCCATATCATTTAGGTATATGAAAATTAAAGGCACAGTTCATCGAGACGGTAAGTCGTACGTACGCATTAACGCTACTTTCATTTCATTTTTTCATTTTTAAAGGAATGAAACCCAAATTATGCATAGTTATATTATTATTTAAGTATAATATAAAATTTTATATAAATTACATATGTTAATTGAAACCATCCTTTATACATTCCATGTATGGTATTAACGAGTCATACCACTTTGAGGGGGCGGTAGTTCACACTTCCTCAAATGAAATTATCGTATTTATAAAACATCAAAAGCATAAAGGTATTTTATAAATGATAATTAAATAAGAATATAGATAAAATAAATATCATATATATCACATATATTATATATAATTACATTTCCACCATAATGGCCACCCTGAGAGGTGGTAGGGGAAAATCGAACAATCATCGTTTCGTGAGGCGGTAGTTCACCACACACAGAAACAGTATGTTCGTATCCATTATATGAAGGTGTGTGTAAGTTTAGTTCCAATAAATATCATAACAACATATTAGTATATTTAATATACTATTTTGATTATAAAATAATGCAATAAGGTAGTTTAGGGGGTTGGAGAAGGAAAATAAAAGAAAGGAAGTTGAGAGAAGATGTTACCTTTAAATCAGGTAACTCCCATTGGTTTGAACCAAAAGGTTTTCTTGAATTGACTTATGCCTATGGGAAGGATTAAAAAGGAATAGGGGTATGTGGGTGGATTATTTGATCCAAGTTTTGATTAGACAAGGGGTCTAGAGTGTTGTGAGTAATTGGTTAGAAGTGGTGGCCTTTTATAAGTGGGAGGAGGGGCTCTTTAAGAATGTTTGAAAATATTGTTTTATTATAAACTGAATTTAGATTTAAAAAGGTCCAAACAGTCATTTAAATTTAATATAAGACGTGTATTGTTTTAAATACTCTATGAAAATTTGTTTTAGATAATTTTAGGGCTTAAATTAACCTTATCCTTTATATTTAACCCTTAACTAATTTAACTTCTACCATGTCCTCTATTATATTCATACTATATGGTAAATATATTTACAATAAAATTAAAATATATAGAAAATGAATAATTAATTACATTATTAACATAATATATGTCATTTGGATGATTTGTAGATTTTTTGGATTATTTTATCCTTTAATAAAATATTAATTGTTTTGTAAACTCATTTATGTCAATTTATAAACTATTCATATCAAGACTATTAAAAAATATATAACAAGTTTATTAATTTTAAAAACCATCATTAATTTAAATATAAAAAGTCATTATTATCCTTAAAATTCGTGTATGGCTTAAGAATTTTCAAAATAAAATTATTTTAATATTTATAATCTTATTTATTTAAAACATTTATTTAAAAGGTAATCAACAAATCATCATTTTTGAATATATTAATTTATTTATTTGATGTTTAAAATTTATAAATAAAATACCATGATTTAAAAAATCTTCTTAGCTTTATAATGACATTTTATAGTCTAAATTATCACTTAAATATCCCCACATAAATTTATTTTACTAAAATATATATGTTTTTCTTACATTTTCCTTATCTTTAAATTAATTTTTATAAAATGTCATTTTCACTTAGAAGTGGCTCCATAGGGTCCCAAAATAATCCCAAGTTTTCCAATGGTAGAACCTGTATTACCCAATAGGTTTAGGACATGTCTTACTTTAATTTAATATTATTATGATATTATTTTTTACCATTATTTACCAGATTTACCATTCAACCATGGTAAACAAAATATTTACTGAAGTTACTATTCATAATGTTTAAAAATAAATGTTACATATTTACACAATTTGTACCTCATGATTCCAAGTATTGAATACATTTTTAAAATTGAAAACACATAATTTTCAGAAACTAACTTAAAATTAATTCCCATTGTCAAAACCGAAAACCCTGTTTTTAAGAAGCAAAAAACTACCAAAAGATTGACATGCATTTATGGCCAATTTCAAAGTAAAATTACTTACAATGAAAAAATTAGATTAAATTATAAAAAAATAATTCAATTAAAATTTAAAACAAGCTAAATTTATAATATTACTATATAAATAATTTATATTAAAAGGCAGTTGGAATTAAAATGCAGTATTTTTCACTATTCATCAAAAAATGAACCTTATCAAAACAATACCAAAATCATAACCAAAGTAAATTTTGATGTATCCCTTTTAAAAAAAAGTTTATTCTGATAAATGGAACCTACAGAAGTCATAAAACTATATTTTAAAATAGTTCTTGATCAAATGGCGATAAACCGACCTTTTAATGAATATTAGTGTGTTTCATGCTTAAAATTGGATTCATTATTATTTTAAGCCTCTAAAATTTATTGGATAAAGCTAAAAACATTTATCCAAGACATTTAATAATGTTATAATTATTTATGTTCATTTCTTTAAATACAATGTCTAGGTGTTAACTACCATTTAAAATAATAATATTATCATATTATTTTTCGGTATAACTCAATGATGTGTGCAATGCAATATTTCAAAGAAACATGTTGTTGCATTTTGAGTACTCTATCTGACATAGCATTCTGTTGAATGTAAAATTAATATTTAATTTAAAAATATTAATAAATATGAAAATTTAATATTCTTTATTTACCTAGGATGTTACATCCTTCCCCCCTTTTGGGAATTGGTTCCTCACAATTTTAAAATTGGGCTCAGAAAACTTTATGAAAAGTACCACATTGGAAAAATAGTCAATAAAACTATCACATTAAAAGAAATAAAGAGAAGTAAAAATGTCACCTAAGATAACTCATACTAGGATTCCATATAAGAAACCATGGATATAGAGGATAAACTAAGTGTTATGTTCTAATGTAGAGTGATAGAAAACCTGATGAGGAGAAAGTCAATCATCAAAAAACCATAAAATTGGGATTAGTTAAACAGTCTTTGATTCCCCAGTATGAAAAGTAAATGGAAATTTTTTTTTGTTTTATGTCACATTTTCATAAACAGGGAGATTTTATTTATGAGATTTTCTTAGAAAATAAGGAAATATACTTACTTTTCAAGTAGAGTTTCATCCTTTAACAAGTTTCTACCAAAGACTCATATTTTCTCTAAACAATGAGTATTAAAAATGACTTGGTCACACATAAAGCTCTAGAATCAACTCCTAGAGATTCACATAATGTATAAAAGATAAACTATATATTTCCTTTATCTTTAGACATAAACCAAAACCAAAAAGTTTAGTACAAGATCATATAATTTCCCAAAAGGATAAAATTTTATAAAAATAATACTACTCTAAGTCTCTAAAATTGAACAAACAATACTCAATGTTCTATAAATACTATTCAATAAACAATAGACCTGAAAATCCTTCAATATAATCCAAACTAAGATTGAAACCCAAAACTATGAAGAATTAAATAACATAGTCTTCCATTGTAAATCATAACATTTATCTCCAAATAACATCAACTACTCTTAAAGTCTCATACTAAAAAGTAATTAACCAAATCACATATTCTCTATGATAGGTTAATCAATTCCAAAAATAACCCAAATCTTCATATGTCTACAATAATGACATAGATTCTTCCAAAATATAAATTTCTACCATTTCTCCACAAATTAGATCCCATTGTATTCTATTTTTCTTAAACATATAGTGTTCCAAAATGAGAGAACATCTTCCAACGTAACCTTTATCACTTAATCATAAAATAATTTTCTTATACTAAGGATATCCATTTGATAAAACATAAGTTCCCAAAATCAACTTATTCTTGATCCATAATATCATTTAACTAAAAATAATCAGTCATACTAACCAGGGACTTCATGTAGTTTATTGGTAGTTGATAAAACCCAATCACACTTTGGTTGTTGGTTCGATTCCCTTGGCTTTGTCCAACATGACAGGTTGTCACACAGTCTATGTGTTGTCCTTTTCTAAAACATTTATAATATTATAACATTCCAAAAAATGAGATAAATTCCTCAAAAATAACCATAACATATTTTAACCACCAATGTTATCTCATATCTTTCATTTTCATTCCAAAAACTAATAACCCATAATTGCCTCAAATTTAGGGATCATATAAATCCAAATAGTTACTTAAAACAATATCAATAAAAAAGTTAATTATTCATTGAACAACATTTTCAAAAATAAATCATCAGGGTTACACATACTATTAAATTATTCCAAAGTAATCCTATCATTAATACATTTAAATATATCATCATCCATAGATCCAAAAAACTCTTCGATTCCTAAAATGTAGACATGTTAATCATCGAACATTCATCCTGATCGTTTATCCATGTGTTTTCATCTTATTTTTTTATACTTATTTCCTATAAAAAATCAGGCATAATGTCTTAAGATTTCAGTAATGTCAAAACATGAGCTAAGAAATAATCCATACCTTTCATAGGTCATTTTCAGTTGCTTCATATTCAATTTGAATAGCATTCAGAATTAGTAAACAAATATTTTTATGATCCTACAGATCCCATTCCCAAACCTTCTTCATAGAACATCTATTTTTATAATGACCATGCACACCACATTTAAAACATTCAATTGATCATTTGGAAAGAACTTCTTTCCCTTTCCAATAGTCAATTGGATGCTTCCTTTTTCCATGGAAGTTTATTGCTTTATGAACTTCATTACCACATCTGAAAGATCTTCTCATCCCATTGATGCATTTTCCAAGGGGTTTCCTTCCACATCCTTGACACATAGGTTTTTGAATATAAGTACCTTTAAGGCTATTACCTGAACTCCCATTAGGTTTCGTTTCTCATATATACGTTGCCTTATAAAAAGCACCAAGGTTTAGGTGGTCAATCATGACTCCAGATATTTTTTTGAAAATAACAACAAGAGTTCTCATTGTAGCTCCCATTTCATTCAGTTCCTTATTCAAAAAAAATTGTCATAGTTTTCTTCACATTCATAGGTACTTTGGTGCCTACAAGATCCAACCATTTACTAAAACCAAAAATTCAGTGTGAGTATATCAGTAAAATCATAATATAATATCTTATAAGGAGGGTAAACACTAAGATATATGTATTCATGTTATCTTAAAATCATTAAATTTGTCTAAAAATACTATGACTCTTTGTAATATTATAACTAATATGGATATGTAAATTATGCTTAAGTAACACCATAACCTCTAATGTTATATAAAACGACCTCTGATTCTAACTATAAGGACCCAACTATCATAATATTGAATTAGGTAAATAGATCACATTTATGAACTATTCAGGTTTAGATATTTAGAGAATTAGGTCGTATATTATAAAAAACATCTTGAATATTACATTTAGATACTTATACTCAATATCAATTTTTTCATATAATAAAAACTCTTAAAAAACATGTATAATTCAATTTTTTAGACAACGTGACTTTTCCATGATCCCATCCTTGACACTATTCATATATATGTCATGTGGAAAAAAAATCAAAAACATTGGATGAGAATAAGAAGCTCAGTAAGGGATATAAAATAAATAATGAAATCATTAGTCCATCAACACATAAAAAACATAGTCTCCCTAACATACCTCATGAATTCATAAGATTTATGAATAACACATAGAAATCATAAAATATAAATGTAACTTGTATAATTCATAACATACTTACATTGTAGCTTTCACAACTATGTAGGGATTTACATTTGGAATACCCATCATAGTATATTCCCTAAATCTCCTAGTAGAAACATTAATGTTTACCTCCATCACGTTACCCAATGCATTGGAGAGCTATCTCGGGATCACCCACCCTAGGTTTATCACGGAACCATCCATATATGTAAACATTGCCCAAGAACTTTAAAATATTCAGAACACATAAAACTATAATAAAATAAAGATAACATTTCCATGTAGAATACACAAAATATTAGTTCAAGATATTAACACAATCAATTCATTTGAAATATTCAAAAAAATAGTTTTGATTCAAAGTGTTTCATACAACTCGAAAACGTTTGAAAAGAATTTACACTTTCAAATAGTCATGTACATATAAATAAATCTTAAAAATCATTTCTAAAAACATTGTTAATAAATATAATTATTTATAAGATTAAATATTTATAACATTCAAAACGATGTTTTACGTAAAGAATCTTTTATCACTTGAGAATCACTTGAATAAAAATAATTAAAGAATAACATAAAAGAAAACTATAAATGTCATGATAATATATATATATTCATGATATAAATTGTCAAAATGTCTGTATATACATATTATAGTATAATAAAGGTGAAAAATATCAACATATGACTAAATGAAAGTATATTGAGATGTAGTCCATTGCAAAGATTATACAATTAAATTAAGGAAAATCAATTACATAATTATGTGTGAAAAATATAAATACACACAATATAATTGAATATTAAGTGTAAACAACCATATATACTTCAAACATATTCATTAAACTACATAATAATGAATTAGAAGCATAACCCAAATAATTGAATTTGGGTGAAGAAGTTCCCTTACAAAAATTCGGCATCCCAACGACATCACTTAAAAATTCTGAAAACGAGTTGATGATAGAGAGAAAGGGTCTCTCGTCATATGGAAAGAAAATTTAATGAAATAGGGATATATAAGAACATATCCTAACATTTATAAATTTAAATTTATAGACATAACATAAAATAAGTCATTGACTAAAATTGATGGGTGAAAGGTTCCCTTACCACAAGTCCAACATGTCTTGTACGTTCCTTTTTCTTCTTGAATAATAAACATAAGTTAATTTATACATTATTAAGAATCTTTTTGAAGTTTATTAATTCTTTTATTTCACTTATTACCTTACTATAACAATTATATTATTATTTTACTTCATATCGGACATTTTGTCGATGTTTGGAACTTGAGTCAAAAAATGAACTTGTTATAATTAAAAATTTTCCATGAGGTCAAAATTCCATTATCTCTAGAATAATATTAATTATTTATATATCATATATATCATATATATCCAGCATATATTTATTTATAATAGTCCATATAATTTGGATATATGAAAACAAAATACATCATTCATGGAGACGGTAAGCCGTACGTACGCATAAAGGCTACTTTCATTTAATTTTTTTTCATTTTTAATTGAATTAAAACAAATGAAACATTGGTATATTATTATTATATTATAATATCATTATTTATATATGTTAAATAATTTCATTAACACTAAAATTTATATATTACCTACATGGTATTAATGAGTCATATCACTTTGTGTGGGCGGTAGTCCGCACTTCCTAAAATGAAATTATCGTATTTATACAACATGAAAATAATAAAGGTGTGTTATAAATTATAATTAAAGAATAATTTATATAATAAAAATATCATAAATATAATATATAATTATAGTTCCACCATAATGGCCATCATGAGAGGTGGTAGGAGAAAATCGAACAATCATCGTTTCGTGTGGCAATAGTTTTCCATACACAGAAACAATATTTTCTTATCCTTTAGATGGAGGTGTGTGTAAGTGTAGTTATAATAATTCTCATAAAAATATCTTATTATATTTAATATAATTTTTTTGTTATAATTTAATTGATTTAAGATAGTTTTTTGGGGTTGGATAAAAAAGTATAAGAAAAGAACTTGGGAAAAGATGTTACCTTTATATCGGGTAACTCCCTTTGGTTTGAAAAAACATGTTTTCTTGAATTTACTTATGCCTAGGTGAAGGATTCTATGAGGAATAAAGGTATGTTGGGAGATTATTTGAGATGAGTTTGGATAATCCAAGGGGGATGGAGATTTGTGAGTAATGGGTTAGAGGTGGTGGCCTTTTATAAGAGGGGGTACAGTCTCTTTAGGAACGTTGTAAAATATTGTTTTATTATAAACTGAATTTCGATTTCAAAAGGTCCCAAAATAATTTAATTAGAATATAAGTTGATTATTTTTTAAAATAATATCATTAAATGGTTTTTAGAAATGTTTAGGGCATAAAATTAACTTTATCTTTTATCTTTAACCCTTAGATAACTAATTTAACTTTTACCATGTCCTCTTATTCATAATTAATTGTTAATATATTTATTATAAAATTCCAATAGACGAAAAATGGATCATTAATGACATTTGTAAAATCACATATGTCATTTAGACTAATATTATATTTTTAGGATTATTTTATCATTTAATAAAATTTTAATTGTTTTAAAAACTCATTTAGGTCAATTTATAAACTATTCATATCTAGACTTTTCAAAAATCAATAACAACTTGATTCTTTCTAACACCCTTCATTAATTCAAATATATATAATCATTATTATACCTAAAAATTATTTATTTAAAAAAAAATTCAAAATAAATTTATTTTAATATTTATAATCTCATTTATTTAAAACATTCATTAAAAAGTTTATCACTGCATAATCATTTTTTCATAAATAAATATATTTTTTTGATGTCTAAAAATTATGAATAAATATCAATGATGTAGGAAATAGTTTTATCATTGTAAAAACTATTTATATTTTATTTTATAGATTATATAACCCTATATAAAAATTGTCTTATTAAAATATATATGTTTATGTAAAAGTTTTCTTAAAATAAAATTAATTTTTATAAAATGTCATTTTCAGTTACAAGTGGATCCCTGGGGTCCGAAAACCGATCCAATGATTCCAATGGTCAGAAATATATCAACTAATAAGGTTAGGACACATGTTAGAGTTATTTAATAATATTATTATGTTATTTTTTACCCTTATATTCCAGATTTATCCTTTAACCATGGTAATAAAATATTTACTGACGTTACTATTCATATTCTCTAAAAATAAAAGTTAACTATTTACAAAATTTGGATATCCTGATTCTAAATATTGAATCCATTTTTCCAAATTCGAAACAAAAAATTTTCAGAAATTAATATAAAATTAATTCTCATTGCTAAAACCAAAAATCGTGTTTTTAAGAAGTAAAAACTACCAAAATATTGACAAGAATTTATGTTCAATATCGATGTGAAATTACTTATAGTGACCAAAAATGGATTACATGATAAAAATATAATCCAATTACACTTTACAACCAATTAAAATTATAATATAACTATATAAATAAATTAAATTAAAAGGTAGTTTTGAATTAAAATGCAGTATTTTTCACTATTCATCAAAAATTGAACTTTATCCGAAAAATACCAAAATTTTACTCAAAGTAAATTTTTATGTCCCAATTATAATAAAGAAGCGTAATTTTTCAAATTTAAAATATGAAAATGAGTAAAAATATATTCAAAAAGGGTACACCATCAAAAGGCGGTAAATCGACCTTTTAAAGAATATTAAAGTATTTCATGCTTAAAATCAGATTCATTCTTGTATTAAGATTATAAAATTTATTGGATAAAAGTTAAAAAATTTAAAAAACATGTTTAATCATATTGTATTTATTTCTATTCATTCCCGCCAATACAATTTATAGGCGTTAACTACAATTTAAAATAATTATATTGTTATATTATTTTTTGGTATCACTCAAAGTTGTGTGCAATGTAAGATTCCAAAGAAACCTATTAATTCATGTTGAGTACACAATTATACATAGAATCTCATTCAATGTAAAATTAATAATTAATTCAAAAATATTAATAAATGTGAAAATGTCAGATTATTTATTTACTTGGGATGTTACAGCTTTTTACCTTCATGGTGTACTTTGTGTGTTTCCATCATGGTGAAATTATTATGTATCCTTTGTGGTGTACTTCATGTATTTCTTATTGGTATTACCTTTTCGATTTTGGGGTCCCTATTCAGTATTTTTTACTCACCCCTACACTAGCTATGGCCATACGTGTCATGTCTTATGTAGGAAATCGATGCTTTAACAGAGTCCTTGGTAATATTAGGCTAGGTGGTACATAGAGATAGGTCCAATAGATGAGGTGTTCTTCAAAGACTTTAAACAGCTGTTTTTGTACCTACCCTTCATGTAGGGTTTTCTTTGGACGTGATTTAGGAGCATACACTTTTACTTTTCATTGGCCTTCTATTCTAGACCCATTTACTATTCAGTTTATTATTTTCGTACTATGTTGTCAGTATCTTAGAGGTATGTATGCTTGTTTACTTAGTGTTTTCAGTTTCATCAATTTGGGCTTGGATATTGCTGCATGTTTTTAGGTATTTAGGAAAATGATTCCCATTTTGGGATAATTCTACTCAGTGCTATGCGCCAAAGGCGGCTTTGGGTAGTCACAACACGCACCCTAGGTGATGGGTCATGATAGAGTGGTATCAGAGGAAGTGAATTATACTTATATAACCATGAGTTTGTTGGATTGGTTTGGGTAAATAGTGTTATGTGTTTCCAGTTAAAATATCTCACTGAGTACTCTAGTGTTGGTGTGGAAGTTGATGTATCCATACACCATGATTCTGAATTCTATTTTTTTAACTGGGTACATGAAAGCACTAGTTGAAGGAAAAAAATGGTACATGAATCATATAGGATGGGGAGTGTTTTCAAGTAATTCTAGATTTGTGTGATCTCACCATGTAGACTCTATTGATGGTGGTGTGTCTTGATCTATTTCAGGATGCCTCCATGATTACAGCTATCCAGGATTTTGATTCATCATCATGATTATGATCCACCAAGCGATGAGGAATCATTAAAGGGATCGATACTGTAGATAGCACCTCTAGGTGGTGTTTCAGCGATACCCCCACCCAGAGAGTAGTAGTTACTACCATCATTACTAGTAGAAGATGTATGTAGGTTGAGTTCATTGCATGAGTTATATAGGAATTGACCTACCAGGTATGGGGTGAGCCTACCCCTAATTAGTTGAGGATTGTCTAGAGGTGGTTACTCATGTATTATTCCAACAGAGGATGCCTCTTGACCAGATGATAGTCCTATCTGTGAGTCTTCTACATGGATCAGTTGGGAGGGGTGAAGCTTAGTGATTTAGAATCATGAGGAGATGACCCTCACTTGGATAGAATTCAATCGTCTCTTTAGGTGGGAGTTCTTCCTAATAACATTATTATCTATGAGTATATAGTGCCTACTTAATCTACAGTAGGTAAACCAAATAGTAGCGCATTACTCATAGATATTTACAAATCATTCTCTATGCTCTATGAATATGGTGTTGGACTCATTCTTTAGGTCCTAGAACTTAGATAAGGGGTTATAACGGGAGATCAGGGCATCTATGATATCCCTTAGAATTTTGACATAGACTAGTGTACTAGAGCGAGCTCTACTAGTAGAGAGCATTATGGTGGAGAAAAAATTGGCAGTATGAGATACCACTGACCGTTAGGTACTTGAATATTCAGCATCATGTATTTGACAGCTGACGCATGGATCCAAGTGGATCAGAAAATTTAGGGAATGAACCATCGACACAGGTTTATTTGTGTGAGGTTCCCACCACAGAGCAATTCAACTGAAGGATAGGTTGTTCTAATCATGTTGTGGTCACGGACACATGGCTCAATATTTCTAGACATTCCATACGGAGAATCAATAGACAGTCAAGGGACTGTCGAGGGTATAGTGAATGTAAGAAAAGGGTGGTATTCCAGGCGACAGATATGGAAGAGGAGTTAGATGGGAATCAGGATGTGTGTGGAGGTTCAAGGTACTACTACTACCACCCCCATTTGGTTTACTATAGGCTCAGGGAGCTGGTCGATAGGGATGAGGCCAACTTTAGGTGACGGAGTCTTATGACCCAAGTTCTCAAAATATGATTAGAGGTACGATATATGTCTTTTCCACCATAGTTGTTGTTTTGATAGATATAGGTTCCAGCCACTCTTTTCTCACCATGACCCTTATTGAAGACATGGAGATTCAAGTGGAACCATTGAATTGATCCTTGTGCTAAGAGACTCATTCAGGGGACAATTTTACAATCACACACTGGTTCTGAAAGTGTTCCCTCACACTTGGGGGCTAGAGTTCTATTTGGGATCTCTTGGTGGCAGTGTCACGGCCATATGACTTCATCCTTTGGTATGGACTGGTTATCCACATTCTATTCCCATATTGAATATTTTAGATGCATAGTTCAGTGTTCCCATGGATGTGTGACCAGGTTTTCCTTTGTCGATTAAAAAGAAACCCAATCAGTATAGGATGGACTCACACAATGGAGGGTGCAGTCGATCACACACCAGTTGGAAAGCATGACCCTCAGTGTAGTGGATGAGTCGAGTCCCTAGTTTCCTACAGTGGTGGATGAGTACGAGGTTGTATTATTGGAAGATTTTCTAGGATTACCACCTCATAGGGTGGTGAATTTCTATATTTATCTTTACCTTGGGATGACACCAAGTTCTACACCTTCATATTGGTTGGCTCTCGGATAGCTTCGTCAGTTAAGGGTATAGCTGGAGGACTTGAAGAGGAAGGGCTTTGTAAGGCCCAGTGTTTCACCCTGGGCGGCCCCAGTTTTGTTTTCCATGAAGACAAATGAGATATTGAGATTATGTGTGCACTTATAGTGCCTGAATTAGGTGACCATAAAGAATAAGTATCCACTACCGAGGATTGATGACCTCCTTGATCAGCTGAAGAGAGCGAGGTGGTTCTTGAAGATACACATCAGATCTGGCAATCATAATCTTTGTGTACGCGATGAGGATGTACTGAAGATAAAAATCATATACTATTATAATAACTATGAGTACATAGTGATGTCATTTGGAATAATGAGTACCCTGATAGTGTTCATGGGAATCATGAATAGGATGTTCCGGCCTTCATAGATCGGTTTTTCGTGGTCTTCATTGATGACATCCTAGTGTAGTCGGCATCAAAGGAGGACAACGTGATACATTTGACGATGGTCCTAGACACACATTGAGAGAACCATATTAATGTTAATCTTTTAAAGTTTTAGTTCTATATTTAGGATCTCCACTTTCTGGGACACATCATTTCACTGGATGGAGTTATAGTAGATCTGGCGAATATTGAAGTGGTTCTTGCTTGTGATCCACCCAAGAGTGTTATTGAGGTGAAAAGTTTTGTAGGTTTTATGGGTACAATCTGGTATTTTTACCAACCTTTCTATGGTATCATCACCGTTGATGGAAATTACATGAAATGGAAATCCTTTCATGTGGACAGAGAAATGTCAGTAATGCTTTCAGGAGATGAGGCAGAGGTTGGCGAGTGATCCTATTTTGTGATTACTGGAGGATGGTGTTGAGTATGTGGTGTTCTATGATGGATTTTGGGACTGGTCTTGGTTGTTTCCTAATGTAGTGGAAATGGATTATTTCATATGGTTAACTCTAGTTGAGACGACATGAGCAGAACTACGTAACCCAATTTCTTAAGCTAGAAGTGGTAGTATTTTCATTGAATATGCAGTGACACTACCTGATGAGAGAGTGGTTTACCATCTACTATGACCACAAGAGTATAAATTATATCTTCTCAAAGAAGGATCTAAACTTGAGAATAATATGATGTATATATTTCATTTAGTACTATGACATTGAAATTTTCAATACTCATGGGAAGGGGAACATAGTGGTGGATGTTCTCAGTAGGAGATCCATCTTGTAGTTGTTGGGTGAGCCATCAGAGTAGATGGCTACATTATGGATATCTTTTGTTGATAGATATGGATCATATTATCTCCAGTTATTGGTAGTTACCCCACCACTCTTATAGTGAGTTAGGGATTCAAATATTAGAGATATTGAATTCGAGACTTTTTGTGAATAGATACTCATAGGGCATTCCACGGATGGATAATAAAAAGTTGGGAAGCATATCATTCTCTTTATAGGTTTCACAGTTGTACCAGTGATGTTAACATAGGAGGTCTTGAAGGAATTTAATACATCTCTTTTGGTTGTATATTGTAAAGTGTAAAATATGTAACAGGGCCTCTGACAATAGTTATGGTGTCTAGGGATGAATAAGGTAGTGGCAGAGTTTGTTTCTAGATGCCTCACTTTCCATCATGTGAAGGCTAAGCACTAGGTTATATCGGGCTTGACCCAACCACTTGAGGTTCCAGAGTGGATGTGGGAAGGGATATAGATGGAATTTATGACCGGTTTACCATGCACGTCCATGGGAAACAATACCATCTAGGTGACCGTTGACTGACTCACCATGTCAGCCCACTTCCTATCAATCAATGAGAAGAGTTTAGTAGAGATCATTGGACGCCTTTACATGTCAGAGATAGTTCGACTTCATGGAGTTCCATCAAAGATCGTCTCAGATCGCGATGCTTTTTTCACATCATGGTTGTGGAAGGGATTTAATGAGGCTTTTGGGACTCATTTACGCTTGATCAAGGGATTTCATCCCCATATGGATGTCCATATGAAGAGGACCATCTAGGTTCTAGAGAACATGCTATGTGCTTGCATCCTAAACTTTGGTCATAGTTGGGAGGAACACATCACTTTAGTTTTTTTTTCATATAAAAATATCTACTACTCCACCATTAGTATGAAACCATTATTGGTCTTGTATTGATGACCACACAGGTCCCCACTATGCTAGAAAGACCTAAGAGAGTTTGCACTCTTGCATTCAGAGTTGTTATGATCTACCACTGAGAAGGTGGAGATCATCCAAGAGTGGATGAGGAATACACAGAGCTGGAAGAGGTCATATTCTAATAGTAGGTGGAGGCCTCTAAAGTTTGAGGAGGGAGACCATGTGTTCTTTTAGGTCTCTCCTTGATAGGGATTGTAGAGATTTGGCAGGGGCAGAAAGTTATCTTCGAGATACATTAGACCTTTTCAAATTCCCAGTAGAGTTGGTGTGGTGTTGTACCACCTAGCTCTATCCCCACAAATACATTGGGGGAAATATATTTTCATATGTCACAACTAAGGATCTATATGCATGATCCATTGCACATCATCGATGGGGGAGTGATGGAAAGTGATGATGGTTTGACTTTTGTAGAGTACCCAATGGAGATCAATGATCAACAGGAGTGAATCATTTGTGGGAAGTCGATTCTTCTTTTGTGCATTGGGTGGTAGCATAAGAATCTCCCAGAGATCACTTGGGAGTGGGGGGCTTAGATACGTGCTTAGTACCCACATCTTTTTGTTGAGTAGCCCTTTTTTTGGATTTCAGGGACATAATTCCTTAAGGGGTGGAGAAAGTAATGACTTTTATTTTTTCTTATTTTTTATAAATTAATTGGAAAAATTATGAGACCAAGCACCTAGAAGATGTGATATTTTTAGGGTTGGGATGCCCAGAATGACTATTTGAAAAATGATAATATTTAATAGAACACACACATCACTTTTATGAAAATGTTAAATAACAATTAAATAGGTGCTCTAATTAGAAATCTGAGGGAACTATTGATCTCAAGGTAGTAAGTATACCCTAGGCATGACATAACATTGGTCTTCATGGGTCATCATTATAAAAATTCACCATGGGTGTAACTATAAATAAAATGATACAATAAAAATTATTTTATTTTTAAATCATAAAAACTTATAAATGGTAACTCAAATTGGAAATTTGAGACCACAATTGAGTTTAGAAGGGGTTTTTTTCCTTAGGTAGGGTGTAACCTTGACTGGTGTGGGTCTAGGGTGAATGTCAGTTTTTGGATGTAGATGTCATTAGAATATCTAATAAGAATATATTATTGAATGTTATGTGTTGATGTTGTGGTGGTTTTACTTATTAATATTCAATGTCTAAGAAATTTTGGGTTATTACCATAACCATGATATTCCCATGATGTTAGGAGAAAGAAGTTATCACCAAATAATAAATACTGGTAAATCAAAGATTGATGATGGCATGAACCTCCATTATTCATCATCGAGAAATCAAATTTGAGTTAGAGTTTCAACCTATTCATGATTTCTTTTCCCCTTTGTAGGATCAAACAATGAATGCAGGCCACCCCACAAACAAGTTGATCTACTATTAAATCATTCTTACGAGAGGGATAATTATTACAGGATTAAAGGGAATAGATCTTGGTGATTATTCTGTTGTTTTTTTCTTCATGATCCTACTAAAATGTATAGATCAATGCTGAGTGAACAAGTCCAACATCCCTTCATTGGGTGTTCATTTTCTTAATCTATCCTCCCTAAATCTATCATGTTCTTTATGCATTATTCTCCCTTTGAAACCCTATGAGAACAATCAAACATTATATCCATGATCCATGGTTCAATGATTTGAGACTAAAGGTCATGATCCATGATGGAATTGCAGTGGTGTGACGAGAGTTAAACAGGAATATGGCGGCTTGTGGTAGAGGGCATGATGAACAAAGGGTGGTCAATGGTGAGCGCAGCTCGTGGCCTAGTGGGAGGCTGAATTCCGATGGGGTTCATAGTCGCGGTCTAGGGAGACCATTCCAGAGGAGGATCCCACGGTGGTGTAGGACACAGGCGGTAGACAAGATTTCCGTTGAAGAATGTGATGATAGTTGCGGCAGGATGTATCATGGTGGCCATGTCGTTGGGATCCCGTGGTAGCGAAGAGGTCACAAGCGGTGACCATGAAATAGTGATAGGGGGGTCGACACTCGGATGGAGTCTGCGTGGAAACCATGATGAAGAAAGCCTTGGGGAAGGGGGATGGGATGCGGTCCCGTCTGAATTGAACATGGAGGCCACATTAACCAGGAGAAAATGGATGAGTTGTGTGTTGAAGGAGCTCGCCCAAATGCGGTAGGCCTGGATGGAAACCTGGGAGGCTCTGGTGGCCCATTAGGTTGAACCACACTGCCCAATGGGCCAGGACCATCAAGCCAAGCCAGTTCTATCATGAACCACCTTCTTAAAGAAGTGGGAAGGGATAGAAAAATGTTGAGACCCTTCTTCCTCGAGATGAAGGAGAGATAATGACCACCATGTCCCACCTCCAATAGGCCCCATGGTGGCTACCAGCACCAAGGGTATAGAAATCTCACAAAAATGGGAGGAATTACCCTTTTTTATAACTAATATTGGGAGATAATATGTATCAACCTCAAACAAATACGATAAATACATACAAAAATACATACATACATATATATAATGAAACCAAAATCCATCCTACATGAATATTTAATGTAAAACTACTAGAAATACAAAAACTTCCCATGGTAAGTACCAAAATGAAACTAAGAAGTGATGAAAAAATAGTCCCTAATGACCAAGATATAAAGGCCCAACATGATCCACATAATCTCCCTAGAAACCTAAAAAATTATATTTGTAGGGTGAGTATACAAGTACACTTAGTAGGGAAAACCAAATTCACTCGTGCACAAGTGGGAGAATAATACTAATCCCCCTGTGAGAAAATGATAGAAACTAAAAATCACCTATCAAGGAATAATATCCACACCAACCTCACCAAGTCACACTAACCAAATAACACATGTGATGTAAAGTAGTAAGCACTTTTTTAATTTGGTACACCTCACAACTTTCAATTAGTTAACTGCTCATCTCTAACAGCAATTGTCCTGACGGTACCACACTCTTCCACAAGCCCCAATGTCACAACCTGCATGTACACACCTAGGCCTCATTTACACATCACATATCACCCACAAATACTTGGTCTAGAAACCACAACCCCATACCAGAGATGCTCACATTTCAATCACCACACAACTCATCCTGAAGACACAAGGAAAGAACACCTCGCTAAAAAACACCTAGGCCTCACAACTACACCATAACCTACCCGAAGATTTTTGGGATACCAATGCCTAGAAGAGGGATTAAAGAAGATCCAATAACCATCCATCCATCCTCCCACTAATATGGTGGGAACAGACACCCTACTCCCTAATAATGGGGGTGTTTGGAGCATAGTTCTAAACATGGGGCATGCATATAGAAGTAACAAGGAACTACATGTATATATAGGTACCAAACACTCATCCCGGCTTATGGGTTTCGAAACAAGAATCATCCCCCACCAAAACTACCCTTGCTACCAACCATATATGCATGTACCACCATGAATGACTATCACATTCATAATACAATAAATGAATGCAACTTCACTAAAATCCACAACATGAAACATACCCCCAACCAATTTATTTAACCAATTTTCATTCTATATTATCATTTTATTCATTTATTTATTATATCTCTATCTGAGAAACTGTAAAACACTACATACATTATAAGGATAAGAAACAATACCAAATACATCAAAAACCAAAAAAATAATGAAGGGGAAATGTAAAGGAATTCATTCTAACACCCATTCATAAAAAACCAGAAATCCATTATATTTTAGTCCCAATAGACACTCAACATTCCTAGACACCCCTACCATCATTCTTCAATTTAATGTAATCATGTCCTTCCCCTAAACAAGAAAACCTACCAACACATGTTATCTGAAACCCACTCAGCAACCCCACTGCATAACAACACCACACCTAGCACACCCATAAACATGAACATGACACAACCTAGTCATACAGCCCTGATTCCCATCCACTAACTACATACAGTCCCACTACATTATAATTTCATCCATTCCACAATCAATCAATATCTAAGACAATGATACCATTACACCACTCGTACCACCCTATACTGACAACCACACTCCCATCCACAACACCACAAAAACAACACAGACACAAGCCGAACAGAACCACACATAGCACAAAACCACACAAAGAAGACAAGGTTTATTCATATTTAGCTTCACATGTGCTTTAATTCCACTTGATAAAAAAGGGTTTATCATAGAACAGGTTTGATCCTATGGAATACATTTATTTAATCGAATATACATGATTAACAAAATTTTAATTCTTGCAGAATGATTCAAAAATCATATAGGTGTGTAAAGAGAGACCTCTAATAGCAATGATTTTTAGAAGAATACAACCCATAAAATTCAGAATATTGATCAAGGATAACATATAAACAAAGTTACCATCATCATCGTACTCCCAACCCCTTATTTATTACATCTTATTTTCTCTGTTAAATCTGGGTCCAATCATATTCTCAAGGGTACATGTGTACACCCACCCCACATGATACACAATTAAAATAGATATGAAGGGATCTCTTTCGGGAACAATATATGATAAAAAATTCCTCCTAGAACAAAAACTAGGGTGTTACGCAAGTAGTAGGAAGGAATCCTATAGAAAATCGAATAGAATGATACACCATAGGCGCAAGACTCCTTGGGAGAGAAAGGTTCTCAATGCACCATGAGAAAGTAGAAGGGTTCAAAGGAATAGAGGATTTTGGATTTAGAAAGGCTAGACCCTAAATCTATGGGAAAACTATTTTAGATACCATTAAATCTAGATCACAATCAAGACCATGCCATTTGGGATTCAAAGAAAGCTTCATGTTTTTAGAAGATAAATACCATTTGAAACGGCCCAAAAACTCATTAAATATAGAATTTAACTAATTTATACTCAAAGGAAACATAAAAGGGGAGAAACTAAAATAATTGGAAATGACTCACATATGGGTGAGTCGCTAAAGTGAGTCACTGACACCTTACTCACCGAAGGATTAGCCACCAACATTGAACCACTGACTTGACTCACCGACATCGAGCCACTGAAGTGACTCATTGATCTCTTACCTACTGATGCCTTAACCTACTAATTCCCTGAGTCACCAACTCCCTGAGTCCTAGATTACCTTAGTCACAGACACCTTGAATCACTGATGCCCTGAGTTACCGATGACAACCTGCTGACACTGAGCTACCTATTCCAGTCTAATGATGCCAAGATACCATCACCAACCTACCGATGCTGAGCTACCGAAACGACTCATCGATGCCTGATTCACCGATGGAAAAGCTATAAAATTTGAAAAACTATTAAAATGAGCCACCATTTCCACTTAGAATACCCCATAAAATAGATTTTGACAATGTAATGGACCATAGATGTCTGAGCCATTACATTAAATTTCTTTCAAACTTTTCCCTCCTTCATGAATCCAAAACCAAACCCAAAAGAAAATGGGTCTGAACAACAACCATGTAAGATACCTCTCAAGGAAGAACCAACTTCTATTTTTCACATGGTGGAGTGAAACATAAACATACAAGAACAACTCCTCCCATATCTTATAACCCAATATTTCACAAGATACCTCACACAATCTCCAACTATCTAGGAACATGAATTAGGGATTTTTTTCCTCCATATCAAGATACTATCTGCTCTGGGTGGAACTGACTCTCCAGCACAGGTTTAATCACATCCACATTGAGGATTCTTGATTAGGAATCAACCCCCCCCCCACCCACATGTTTGGAATTCATCACATCCTAAAATACAAGTAAACAATGCATCTCATAGAAAACAAGGTTCAAGCACAACATCACAGTTCAAAATGCACAAGAAAAACTAAGAAAAACTCTTGGTACCAGGAATGCATCTACATATCCCACTACCAAGTACACTTCTCAAGGATACTATGCCTCTACAACACAAAAACCATGGGAATGGTCCATCTATACAAAACATTCTCCCAACAATCTTGGATCTCTACTGGACGCTCCATAAACATTACATCATCCTCGATATCTAACACTCCCCAATCAATGACATTGGAGTCATCGTGAAGATATCGAAGCAGCTACAAGACATGAAATATTTCTTGGATCCTCCTAAACTGTTGGGGCAGTAAAAACTGGTATGCCACCTCTCCAACCTAGCTCAACACCTCAAAAGGTCGGATGAACCTAGGAGAAAGCTTACTCCCTTTTCTAAACCACCATTGTACACATCGAGGGGAAACCTTCAAGAACTCATGGTCCCCAACATAAAACTATAAGGGCATTCTCTAATGATTGATCTATGATTTTTTTTGTTCCTATGATGCTTTTATCCTCTCACGAACAAGTTTCACCTTCTCTGTCACACTCTACACCATGTCCAGACCAAGAATATCTACTCCAATAACTTCGATCCAGCATAGGGTAGAGAGACATGTGATTCCATATAAAGAATATAAAATAGCCATACTAATGATATAGTGATAGTTTTTATTATATGGAAACTCTACCAATGGATATTTTCATACCCAAGACCTACAAAAATCCATGATTCATGCTCACAACATGTCCTCCAACATCTGGATAGTCTGCTCTGTTTTCCTGCTTGTTTGAGGGTGGAAGGAAGTACTAAAGAATAACTGAGTGCCAAAAGAATCATGAAATCCCCTCCAGAATCGTGACATAAAATTAATATCTTGATCAGTGGAGATGGATCTTGGAACTCCATGCATCTACACCACATCACCAACAGACCTCTACACTAAGGCATCCACATCAATCAACTCCTTCGCTAAAATTAAATCTTATTTCTTCAACCTATAAACTAATACCCATATTTCATCACATCCTCTTCGATTCCTATGTAATCCTGTGATGAAATTAATAGAGAGTTCATCCCACTTCCACTTGGGTACATATAAGTACTGAAACAAACCACCAAGAACACGGTGCTCAGCCTTCACTTGTTGGTACACCAAGCAATGTTTCACAAACCCCACCTTTTTCAATTCATCTTAGGCCACCAGAACTGTTCCCTAAAGCCACATTACATCTTAAAAATCCTCAAGGGTACCACTTGGGATGATCTATGAAACACATGTAGAACTTCCTCACGCATCGCTACGATACAAATCAGCTTACCATAGAACAATAACTGATTCTGATCATCGTCGGACCATCCCTCTAAAGCATCACCCTGGTTAATGCGATCTCACATCACTTCATCCTCTGAGTCTCCCCACTAAGACTCCCCAACTTTCTACATCAGATAAGACTGCACTGTCATCTAAAAAAGGAATCCTATTATACAATCCATTTATGCATCTAAGTGCAAGGTAGCCAACACCTCCATTTATCACCAAGAATCCGTAGATTCTCGAACTGAATCCTTCTATAACATCCGACTCAAATAATAAGACACGACAATAGACTTCCCAAAGGTGTAAGATATATCAAAATCATAATCCTGGAGAAACTCCATCCACCTATGTTTCCAAAAGTTCAGATCTCTCTAAGAAAATATGTACCTCAAGCACTTGTGATCTTTGAATACCACAAAGCACTCTCAAATGATTCAATGTCACCACAACTTTAGTGAAAACATAACCACTGCTATCTCTAAATAATGGGTGACATAGTTACATTCATGGGGTTGTAACTGCCTATACCCATAAGAGATCACTCTCTATCACTGGTTCAGAACACACCTGAAGCCCAAATGGGAAGCATCACAAAACACCTCAAACATCACTCCTTCCTCTAGAAACGTGAGCTCTAGGGAACTAACAAAATTACATTTTAGATGGTCAAATAATTCTTGGCATTACTCTCTCTATCAGAAATATTTTTCTTTTCATGTCAGATCCATAAATGGAGCTACTACTCAAGAGAAATCCAGTACGAATATCAAATAATAGCCTACCATACCAAGAAAATTGGAAACCTCTACCACATTCTTGGGTGATGCCCAAGAAATTTCTACCTCGATCTTTGATGGATCCACTAATATACCATGCTGAGTTACCACATTCCCAAGAAAGTGTACCTATTGTGCCCAAAACTAGCACTCTTATAGCTTATCGTAGAGCTTTTGGTACCGAAGGACCTCTAGGATAGTCCTGAGATACTCAGTATGATCCTCCTTTGACTTCGAATAGATCAGGATGTCATCAATGAATAAAATGATGAACTGGTTTAGAAAATAACGAAACACAGAGTTCATAATCCTCATGAACATGGATGGTGTGTCAGAACAATGAATGAAATTACCAAAAACACGATGTTCACATACTTGAAACTGAAAGCAGTATTCATGATGTCTCACTAACCTCAATTGGTGGTACCCAAAACATTGACCGATCTTATAAAACCAACTTATGTCCCTCAAGTAACGTCCCGGATCTGGGTGCTACACAATAGGTGCCCCGAATGCAGTTGGTCACATGAACTCAATTGAATTTTCCCAAATGCTAGAGGCTACCATCTAGCAGCGAGGGCCTAGGTCTGATAGTGGGGAAACTATAATCTCATTTGTAAAAGTTTAGCTCAGCAGATAAATACAAACATACCAAGGCTGACGCAATAAACAATATAGACTGAAATAGACAATGGAACTGAATTAAAAGATAACAAAAAATCATATATATGATGATGCAATATGTCTCTAATTCTAATAAAGCAGCCAAAATAGGATACACTATAATCTGATACAACACAGCACATGGTACAAATTACAGCAAAACAAAACTAAAGTAGTGCAACAAGAAACCCAGCAACATCGCATGCCTAAGCTTGGTTCCATGCTCTCCTACTCCTCTGTAACAATCATGTTGCTGTGTAGGGACCATTTCCCTTATCGACACCAGAATCAATATAATCTATTAGGGCCCATGAAATGACCCAAACAGGGTGTCAGAAATAAATCCTAGTAGGAAACCACTAAAGGCTCGTGCCCAACTGTCAGTGAAAATGTGCAACAGCAGTGTGCAATAATGAAATATAATAAACTATAATGTACTAAAAACTAAACATTCATACAAGTTATATTTCCATTTTAATAATTATTTAACAATTCCAATAATGTGATTTAGCTTGGAAGGTACAACGTAAGAAATCACCATAGTGAATATTCAAAGTAAACATTGTCCTCAGACATGAAAACCCTTAACCTCAAGAAATCAGAATCAAAACCCTCAGGTGACTGCCCTCAGGCATAACGAATATTTCCCTTAGGCATAAGAGATATTTCCCTCAGGCACGGAAGCTACTACCCATAGGCATAAAAAATGTTTCCCTTAGGCTAAACAGAACATTGCCCTAAGGCTAAAAAAACACTACCCTCAGGCTAAACCAAACATAGAAAGTAACCAGGATGATCCCAATGCATAATAAGCAATTTAAATATGGTTCCTCTCAATAAAACTAAAAACATTCTATATTCATGACATACCCATGGGTATCTTGGCCAAACGGTTAAACAAGGGAAACACACACATTGGGTGGCCCTGGATCAAGACAACGATCTCAACAATAGTATATAATTAACCTTTAGATTACCTATGCAATTCTAGGTATCTCAACAGTCTTTTTCTCAACCATACAACACCCTAAACATGGGCACGCAGCACAATAGTACACAAAATCATCTCGATAGTTGGAATAAACACAAGACCACCTACCTTGATCTCCTCTGATCGCTATACGTGAAAGGAACCTCTCGAAACAACCGATAACGACGTAGATCTGGGATAAAATTTTATCCATTCAAACTCAAATAACATCTCTTAAGGAAATAATTGGAAGGATAGGTTCATGAAGAGAGAATATCTCACCCGCGCGGTTCAAATGAGATCATCATCGTAGGAATTAGAGTCCCGGTGTGCGATCGGGTGCTCCACCAAGTCTCAGCCTCCTCTCATGTGTCTCCCATCAATTTATAGGCCTCCTCTGCAGATTAAGGAGGTTACTGCCTATTTTTTATGAAAAAACATAAATAAACAGCATGTAATCTCAAGTACATGGTGTGTACTTTCCATTTTTTTTAACTATTCCTCTAGCCACCACTTTCCACCACCTCAGGGTTCATCTGTCGACATGGTTTCACAGCGTGTATTACCAACTACACGGCATGTACTATAGTTCCTCTAGTGGATACTCTCACCACCTTACCATTCACATGCCGACTGATTACACAATGTGTATTACCAAGTACACGTCGTGTAGTTAGTTCTTACACCTTGAATCACCGACAAGCCTACACACCCTGTATTCTCATCCCACATGGCCAAAGTACACGGTGTGTGGAAATTTCATGGCGTGTACCCATAAAATTGGGATTTCCCCCCGTTTTCCTTATTTTCTCCAAAACATTAATGGAAATGGAAGAGAAGAAACCAGTACCTTATAAAGAAGAACCAGGTTCTTACAAACTTCCCCCCTTAAAGAAATTCGTCCCAGAATTTCCCTTCCAAGGGTGGTGAAGATAAAGGTGAGAATAACTCTGTCCACTCAGCATATATGTCAGTCTCCCGCTCCCAGGACTAGTTCTACAATCGGCATGCTGCCATGTCACTAGTATGAAAGGAACTAACCGGCCTTGGATAACCTTCATGCTCCTATCAACAATACGAATCAAATGCTCCTCAAAGGATGCATCAACCAGAAGTTCAACTTCATCAGAATGCAAAAGTTGAGATGGTTCCGAGTGATAATTGTGTAGCTGAGATACGTGGAAGACGTCGTGCATGTCTTGGTACCTCGGTGGTAACTGAAACCGATAGGCAACCGTCCCGACTCTCTCTAGAATCTCAAACGTACCTACATACCTTGGTGACTGTTTACCTTATCTCCTGATCCACCTGTGTCCCAACTTCGGTGACACACACAAGAAAACTTGATACCCAACCACAAACTCCATGGGTCACCTCTGGTGATCAGCATAAGATTTCTGATGATACTGTGCAGTATCCATCCACTTCCGAATCAACTGGACCTGCTCTGAAGTCTTCTACACAAGACTCGGTCCCAATAAAGCTACATCATCTGCCTCTAACCAGTTCAAGGCTGATCGGAATGGCCTACCATATAAAGCCTCGTAAGATGCCATATCAATAGTTTCTTGAAAACTATTATTGTAGGCAAACTAGACCAGGGGTATGTGCTTCTCCCAAGAGCCCCCAATGTTCAGGACACATGCACGCAGCATATCCTCTAGCACTTGTATTGTACGCTCATACTAGCCATCTGTTGAGGGTGGTATGTTTTGCTTAGAAGAACATGTGTACCCAATGTCATCTGAATCCTTTACCAGAAATGAGACATAAAAAGTGCATCCCTATCTGAAATGTTATAATGAGGGACCCCATGAAGACGTACTACGTGTCGGATATAGAACTTCCCGAGCTCGTCAACACCGAAGGTCTCCTTAATCGGAAAAAAGTGAGCTACCTTCATAAGTCTATCCACAACAACCCATGCGGCATCGTTTCCTTGAGGTGACCTCAGCAACCTGGTCACGAAGTCCATTGTGACATCATCTAATTTTCATTCCGGAATGGGTAGCTATTGTAATAGTCTAGCTGGCCTTTGATACTCTGCCTTCACCTGCTGATAGTTGGTACATCTAATAACAAATCCAATTACCTCTCTTTTCATACCCAGCCACCAATACTGACGTCTCAAGTCATGGTACATTTTGGTAACTCTAGGATGCACTGCCCAAGCTGAAGCATGAAATTAACACATCAAATCCCCGCGTATATCCCCTGTAACCCACACTCGTCCATGGATATGGAGTACCTCATCATCACATATCATCCATCCATGAGGAGGGTCCCCAATTTCCACCAACTCCCATAGAACTAGGCCTTATGAATCTGATATTTGTCTCATCCTCACTCTATCCAGGAGGTCACAAGTCACAACTAAGGATAAAAGATAGATTTGCTCCTGACTATCATGCACCTCTAAATGTATCTTAGAGAACAAGGCCACAAGATGTCACTCACCACTGGCCTCCTGCACTTCATGTATCTGAGTCCTTCTTCTCAGTGCATCTTCTACAACATTACCCTTACCAGGTGTATAGGCAAGCTCAAAGTCAAAGGACTAAAGGTATTCGACCCACCATCGCTATCTAAAATTCATTTCACGCTAGGTAAAGATATATTTTAGACTTTTGTGGTCTGTAAACACCACAAAATATTCTCCCAATAGATAATGTCTCCAACAGCATAACACATGAAAAACTATAGACAAATCGAGACATGCGTTGGGTAATTCCTCTAATTTGACCTCAACTATTGAAACTTGTACTTAACTACTTGATCGCCCTGCAAAAACACTGCTCTCATCCCAATACCTGATGCATCACAGTAAATTGTATAGCTCTTACCTTGCTTTGGAATTCTCAGGACTGGTGATGATGTCAACCTTCCATTCAGCTCTTGAAAGGCATTCTCGCTAGATTCTGACCAAACGAACTTCAAACCCTTCTTAGTCAAACCTGTGAATGGCGCTGCCAAGAAGGAGAAGTCTCGTATAAAGTTCCTTTAGTAACTATCCAGCCCCATGAAACTACGCATTTCAAACACATTCTTAGGATTATCCTAGGAAACTACTACTATCACTTTTTCCGGGTCTACCGCGACTCCTTCCTCTGAGATAATATGACCCATGAAGTGAATTTGTTCCATCCAAAAGTGGCACTTTGTGATCTTAGCGTAAAAATGATCCTCTATTAGTGTACTCAGCACGATCTCAAGATGGGTGGCATGGTCGTGTCGAGTGTGAGTGTACACCATGATATCTTCCATGAAGACTACCCCAAAAGAATATAGGTATGGGTGGAACACATGATTCATCAGAGCCATGAAAACTGCTGGCGAGTTTGTGAGTCTAAAAGACATGACCAAGTACTAGTATTGACCATATATGTTATGAATGGCTGTAAGCGGTATGTCCTATGGTCTAAATTGCAACTGATGATATCCTAATATCAAGTCAATCTTCAAGAACAATCATTCTACTTGAAGATGATCAAAAAGATCATCAATACTCGGTAAGGGATATCGGTTCTTAACCCTTAACTAGTTCATTTTCCGATAATCCACATAGAATCTGAGGGTACCATCTGCCTTCTTCACAAAAAAAACTAGCGAACCCCAAGGAGATGTACTGGGTTGGATGAAACCCTTGGATTGTAACTCCTCAAACTACCTCTTGAGCTCCTGTAATTCTAGTGTAGCCATCCTATAAGGAGGAATGGACAGCAGTGCCGCTCCTGACACAAGATCAATAGAGAAATCCACCTATCGCTCTAGAGGTAGACCTGAAAAGTTGTCTGGGAAGACATACATGAAACAATTTAACACTAGAGGGAAATCCTTCTGAAAAGATCCCTATTCATCAAGATATAAACTCAAAATTTGGGTTGTCACTCCGCCTCACCCACGATGCTCAGGTCTAGCTCGGCTCACCTAGACATCCCATTCACCTTTGTATAAGAACTCTCCACCCTCTGGTGATGTGAAACTCACCCTGCGACGATATAAATATACAAAGGATCGAAATGGTACCAACAATTCCATCCTGAGAATGACATCATAGGTTTTCATCTCTAAGACATGGAGGTCCCATAGAAAGTGACACCCACCAACCTCTATGAGGCACTCATTTCACTGATGCACACATGTCTTTCTAATTCCTAATGGTGTGTCTAGCATCATGATATTAGAAGAAGAAGAAACACAGAGCCCAAGGATCTCCACAACGGGCACAGATATGAAGCTATGTGTAGAACCAGTATCTAAAAGTACTGAAGATAAAATAGAAGCAACTAGAATAGTACCTATGATAGTGAAAGGTTCGAGATCCTACTTTTATTGGGTCTGTTGCACTGCATATGCATGCCCAGTGTTGCGGCCCTATGACACAGCCTGGCTACCCAAAACTGACCCACCCTGATGTCTATGTGATCCTGGTGTCTGGCTACCATGGACACGACAACTACTTTGGCCTGAACTTCCTGGCGTGTTATAATTCCCTAACTGGTAAAAATATTCTGGCCCTACTCCCGCACACTGAGTTTTCCCAATACCCCTCTCACTAGTCACTAGTCGAAACACCCTACAAAAATGATGAAGATTACCCATCCTGCCGCAAGCTCGCACTCCACTAGGTCACATGGACACTGAGGTCTCTTGTGCCCCTCTTTACCACACTGGTAGCAGATGACCTATCCACCTGAAGAATTCTTCTAGATAGTACTGCCACTGTAAAAGAAATCCATCTACCTCTTCCTCTTTCTAGTAGAAATAGTACCAGAAACTGGTTCCAAACCACCCTGGTTTGTCCCACTAGCTTCCTGCAGGTTCCGATCAGTATTTAATGCCTGATTCACAATAGCATGCACTGTAGGAAACCCAAAAACCTTCACCAGCACTCGGATGCCATATTAAAGACCATCCTCAAAGTGGCTGGCCCTCAACGTCTAATCACCCACTAGAACGGGTCCAAAATGTTGTAGCTCGATGAAGGGGGCAGAATAGTCCATCACTGACATGGTGCCCTACTGGAGATTCCTGAACTCTCGAGCTCAATCTACCCATAAAGTCTCCGAAAAAAAATTCATAGAAGACTGCTTGAAAATCATCCCACACCATGTCTTAGTGATGCTCAGTCTGGGTGGTTACATTCCACCATATCTTGGTAGAATCACGCAGCTTGTATGTAGCGAGCTTGACCCTCCTTCCATGAGGCATCTCCAGATGCTCGAAGATCGTATGTATATAACCCATTCAAGACTCTAAAGCATGTGGTCCTCCATCCCCTGAAAATGAATGTGGTTTCTGCTACTAGAATATACGTGTCAGATCTGCCGTAGATGTGACAACCAGAGGTGCTCCCTGGAAGGTCTGCATAAACCGCATGAAGCCTTCATGGAACTGTGCATCCACGCCTGCATCCAGTGTAACAGCTAGTGCCGCATCTGGAACTGCTGGAGGATCCATCGGTATCCCGTGGCCTGCCATCTCAGGAATATAATCATCGCCAATCTGTTGGTGAACAACTCAAGGTTGTCTCGGTGGCATGAATCTACAAGGTCAAATACACGCCGTATATTAAGATCATCAAGGACTAAGAACTGAAAGCGTAAGAATGGAACAGGGAAAAGACAAACATTCAAGTTGACAAACAAGACTACATGGAATGTATAATAACTACATAGCATGTTCCCTTAATTCATTCATAAGGGAATATACTTCTGCCAAAATTGGTCGTGCAACACCCCAAAAACACGGCGTGATGTCCTTACACACGACGTTTACTTGATTTTTCTTCCCCTTCCTGAGTCCTTCGACACAGCTAATACACATGTATCTATTTAGAATGAGAATACATGGCATGTATGAGGTCTACACGGCGTGTACTAGACGAGCTTCACCGACCCATGTTGTTCGAGACACGTCTAGATGCACAGCTCATACTACACAGCGTGTTCCAGATGGACACTGTGCTTACTTGAAAAGTTAACATCGACCTGTGTTGTTAGTTACATGTCCAGATTCCTATATTGCACTACACGGCATGTTCAGAAGTGGCACTGCGTGTGTAGGTGAAGATTTCTCTGTCTGTGTTGTTAGTCACATGGGAGACACAGGGTCAACATGACACGGTGTGTACAACCAGTACACGGCGTGTTCCCTCTAGTGTTTTCCCAACCCATGTTTCTACCTACATGGCCAATGATGTGGTTGGAAACTACATGGAGTGTACATAAGTTACACGGAATGTACTTAATTTTTTTCATTTCTTTATGAATAGAAGAGTACATAGTGTGTGTTCATAGAACCACACGCCGTGTTTTCTGGGTTTCCGGACAGTAGACTTCAGAAACTACTCTAGAGCCCCTTTTTCTTAAATTTCAAGTGTCAGTATGCCAAATTATGATCTGTGGGGCCCAAAACTCCCCGTGAACCAATGTTTAGACCCGACTTATCCCATTATAGTATGAAACTGAACAACAGCTTGTATCATGATCCACTAAATTCTAGTCCAGGAGAGCCCATACTTCTCAGGATCCAAATTTTAGAGTCCATAAAACCAACCATAACATGTACGAATATCTAGTCAACAATATGTGTATCTATCAAGGTACATATCAAAATATCAGGAATTTTCTAGCACAACATTTATCTCAACAACATTCAATTTCTAATGCACCTACATGGCATGGAAACTAAGCATTGAATGGGATTATAACATGTGATGCATGAGATGGAATGCCCTCATCTCATCGGGTTGTAACTAAATAGAACCCAGGTATAAAAATATAAACAGTACACCATAAGTGTGTCACCCAACTATTAAAATCAAATCAATTGTAATAATCATAAACAAAAAATCCAAATTTAATTCGAGTCAATCCGGCCTTTACCCGCACATGAGGTAGCTACTCCCGGGCACAGTTTATAACTAAATATTTTAACAGTCCTTCTCTTTTCATTGTCGCTAAATAAATAAAATAAATCAGAGAAAAGAAAACACCCTATGATACCTATTTGTAACTGCCTAGTCCAGCCCACAGTCATAATATTGTCTCCTTTAGGCCTCGCCCGCATGGTTTTTTTTCCCTGGGCTTGACCCACAGGCACCCTCCATGAAAAGGCCTGATGATGGAAGAGGTGTACACACCACCTTATAAATGCATGCTTCGTACTCCTACTCCTTTGATGTGGGATTTCCATACCCCCCCCCCCAAAAGGCCCAGCATCCTCACTAGCACATAAAATGGACACTGGCTCTGATACCACTTTGTAACGTCCTATATCCGGGTGCCACACAACGGGTTCCCCGAACCCAGTTAGTCACATGACCTCAAGAGAATTTTCTGAAACTCTAGAGGCTGCCGACTAGCAGCGAGGGCCTAGGTCTGATTGTGAGGAACCTATACCCTTATTTGTCAAAGTGTAGCACAATAGAGAAATACAAACATTACAAGGTGGAAGAAGTATAAAATATAGACTGAAATAGAAAATGGGACTGAAATAAAAGATAACCAACAGTCATATATATGATGATGCAACATGTCTCTAATTCTAAGAAAGAATCCAAAATAGGATACACTACAATTTGACACAATTAAACACAAGGTATAAAGTTCAGCAAAACAAAACCAAAGTAGTGCAACAGGAACCCAGCAGCATCGCAAGCCTAAGCTTGGTCCCATTCTCTCTTACTCCTCTGCAACAATCATGTACCTGTGTAAGGAACCTTTACCTTATCGACACCTGCAACAATATAATCTGTTTAGACTGAAGACATGACCCAAATAGGGTGTGAGAAATAAATCTCAGTAGGCAACCACCAATAGATCGTGCCCAACTGTTAGTGATAATTTGCAACAGCAGTGTGCAATAATGAAATGCAGTAAAACAGGAAGTACTCAAAAGTAATCATTCCTGCCAGTTATATATCAATTTTAATAATTATTTAACAATTCCAAGACTATGATTTAGCTTGAAAAGTACAGCGTAAGAAATCACCACAGTGAATATTAAAAGTAAACAATGTCCTCTGACATGAAAATCCTTACCCAATAGAGATAATAATAAAAACCCTCATGTGACTACCCTTAGGCATAACGAATATTTCCCTTAGGAATACAATATATTTCCCTCATGCACGGATGCTACTACCCACAGGCATAAGAAATTTTTCCCTAAGGCTAAAAAGAACATTTCCCTCAGGCTAAACAAAACACTGCCCTCAGACTGAACCAAACATAGAATGTAACCGGGTCGATCCCAATGCATAACAAGAAATTTAAATATTTTTCCTCTCAAGAAAATTCAAAACATGCTATAATCATGGCATACCCATGGGTGTCCTGGCCAAATGGCTAAACAAAGGAAACACACCCACCGGGTGGCCTCGAATCAAGAAAACAATCTCAAAAATAGTATATAATTATCCAATAGATTACCTATGCAATTTTAGGTATCTCAACAGTCATGGTTTCAACCATATGATACCCCAAACATGCGTGCATAGCACAACTGTGCATAAAATCATCTCGATAGTAGGAAATAAACACAATACCACCTACCTCGATCTCCTCTGATCTCTATACGTGAAAGGTGCCTCCCAAAACAACTGAGAATGACGTAGATCTAGGATAAAAATTTATCCGCCCAAACTCAAATAACTTCCCTTAGGAAAATAATTGGAAGGATAAGTTCATTAATAGAGAATATCTCACCCGCACGGTTCAAATGAGATCATCGGCGAAGGAATCGGAGTCCTGGTGTGTGATCGGAAGCTCCTCCAAGTCCCGGCCTCCTCTCCTACGGCTCTTATAGAGTTATATGCCTCCTCTGCTGAATAAAGAGGCTAATTTTTTTTTTAACAAAAAAAACATAACTACACGGCGTGTACTCTGAAGAACACGGCATGTACTTTCAATTTTTTTAACTGTTTCTCTGCCTGTCACTTTCTACCACCTCACTGTTCATCTTTTGACTTAGTTACATGGTGTGTACTATCATTCCGCTGGAGGATACTCCCACTGCCTTACTATTCACCTTCCGACTGATTACACGGCATGTATTACCAAGAACAGGTTATGTAGTTAGTTCTTAGACCCTGAATCACCGACAAGCCTACATGCCCTGTTTTCTCATCCCACATGGCCAAAGTACACGGCGTTTGGAAAAGTACATGGCGTGTACCCATAAAATTGGTATTTTCCCCCAATTTTGATTATTTTCTCAAAAAATTAAAGGAAAAGGAAAAGAAGAAACCCATACCTCAAGAAGAATAACCTGGTTATTACACCTCAAGTAATTGAAAATATTATCTATCCTCAGGAGAGGGTAACGTGTTTTAACCATTACCTGATTCCCCCTTTGGTATTCTATACATAGCTTCAGACCACCATATGAATTCTTAGAAAATAAGACTAGATCACCCTGCAGTGACACATTGTTCCAAATGAATCCATTCCTCATTAGATCTTAATCTGGATCCGCAACACCCTCATCATAGAAGGATCCATTCAATAAGGATCCATAAAAATCATACAAGATCCAAGTAGTAATTCTATCCCAAACTCAATGTCATTTCAAGGGGGTAGAGTCACAACCTCTTTAGAGAAAACATCGAAGAACTCTTTGAAAACTCACAAGATCTCCTCATTCTCAACATCCATTGATTCTACTGAAAACATATCTAATAAGGAAAGAAAAGGCTCCGCACACCAACTTCCCATCAAAAAACTCCACTGGACTATGAAAGACAAACATTGGGAATCCTTTTCTGAAAACACAAATATTCTCTAGAACCAGTCAAAAATACCACAAAATATAGTAAAACCAGTAGTTTCCAAGGATAAAACCATATGGATGCATCTTTAGAAAAAATAGATCCCCACTGGACTGATACGGCCCCAACATTTGTCTACATCTCAAAAAAATATCAAACAAGTTGGTCTAACCTTTAACTAGTGTTCTCAACACTAGGGGAATAAAAGGTCTCTCTATTTCTAGTCCCAAAGCATGTGATAGAGAAGTTTCAATGAAATATTGTGAAGTTTTTGAAATGAACAAGGCGCAAATAATAGTACTGAATAAACTGATCGTACCTCGAACGATCTATGGCTCTACTGGACCAGCTACCTTTGTGGAGTGAAACTGAAAATGTCCATCCCCTCTGCTCCTCTACTATCAGTTGCCTCCTCAACCATGCTTGGGACGAGTTCCATATGGAATACCCTGAGGTTGGCCTCCACCTGCTCTGTCTCCCCTCAGTGGAGCAGGAACCTATTGTCCCTACTGCTGAAACGTCTTGGACAACAAGTGCTGTTGAGGCGGGGATTGAACATGCCCACCTCCACCATAATAATATTGAACTGGGAACTAAATATGAAGGTTCCCACATCCTTCATAAGGGAAAGACCTCATTCCCAATCCTAATGGAAAAAGATGAGGACCCAAAGGTTGAAACAGAAATTACTCGGGTCAGTTCTCCACCGGTTGAAACCTAGAAGGTCCTAACGCCAGAGACCAACTACTGACATATTTCCCCTTTAAAGAACTCGGTGGATCCCCTCTCATATTATACCTTCTCATGAGTGCATTTTTTTCTACTACCAGATCATTATTCTAAACTTCTAGGTATGTTGGTAGGGTGAAGGGATTAACTTCATACTAGAGGGAAGGACAGAGTGCCTCCTCTAAATAACTCTCCTAATAATCCTCATCTGGATATAAGTCTAAAAATAGAGAATGGAATCCTTAAAATTTATCCACGAGTCTCATATCAACATACTCCCCTATTGGAGGGAGAGTGGCTCCTGTCGATTCTCACCCTTCATCATCAAAGAGAGGAATTATGCTCAGAAATCCTTCTTAATGTTATTCCATGGAACATCAGTTTCCTTACTATCCCTGAGGTAAAGTTTCCACTGTTGATGCATTTCTCCCCTCATCTGGCTCACTGCCAGGGGAACCCGGAACTCTGTCAGAGCTTGGATCAAGATGAAGGTGATCACCGTCTCCTCAAGGCAACTATCCTTATCTGGGTACGAGACACTTACATCATAATTTCCATTGGTATATCACTAGAAAAAATGATGTTTCTTCTCCCACTGATCTTCATCCTCCTCTAGATCAACACTCCACTAATCAGCTATATTGGCTTGCAAAACCTCTACTATCTGAGCTAATTGTGGACAATGACTAGGTTCTATATCCAAAAGGTAAAAAATGAACTCCTATGCCTGAGTGGTATAGAAATTATTTAGGATTAATTTTAACTCATTATTTATTTTAATTTCCCAAAACACCCCAAAGAAAAAGAACATATGTCATCATGATACATGTACCTTTCCTAGGGTCTTTACCCCATAATCGTTGTCGCCTCACATGGTCATTCGGTAAACTTAGGGTCCTTGCATTAGATCATGGGGCCCCAAAATCCCATTTCCTACCTAGTCTTCCCTAGCCTATGTCATGGACCAAGATCACCTAACATTGTTTCCCTTCCAACCCATGCAATCGTCACTATGCCTAATTCAAATCTCTATCATATCTCTCAACCATCAGCCTCTGATACCATTCTGTGATGCCATACCTTCTTCATGATGAGGTAAGGAATAAAAAAATGTTGAGACATTCCTTCCTCAAGATGAAGGATAGATAATGACCCCTGATTCCCACCTCCAATAGTCCTCAGGGTGGTGACCAACACCAAGTGTATAGATATTTCACAAAAATGGGAGGCATTACCCTTTTTTATAGAAACATAAATTTGCAGCTAATATGTATGAACCTAAAACAAATCCAATACATATATATATATAAACCAAAATCCATCAAATATTCTAATATAAAGTAAAACTACAAAAAATATATAGAAAACCCCTTCGTACATACAAAAATGAAACTAAGTAGCGAAAAAAAATTGTCCCCAAAGATCAAGATAGTAAGGTCCAGCATGGTCCATATAATCTCCCTATAAACATAAAAATAGTTTTATATATATAGGGTGACAATACAAGTATACTCAGTAGATAAAACAAAAATCACTCATGCACAAGTGGTATATGCATACTAATGCCCCTGTTAAAAAAATGAAGAAACTCAAAATCACCTATCAAAGAATACTATTCACCTCAACCTCACCGAGGAATGCTCAACAAATAATTCAATTCATGTAATGTAGTCAGAAAAATGATATTTGGGTACCCTTTGTCACTTCACACTTGGTAACTGCTCATCTCTAACAGCAAACGTCCTTGAACTACCACGCTCTTCAACAAGACCCACTGTCAAAACCTGCCCGCACACATTTGGTCCACATACCACATCACATATTTCTTACAAACACCTAGGCCACAAACTACAACCCCAAACCGAAGACACCTACGAATCACAAAAAAAACTCATACTGAAGACAACTGGGAAGAACACGTCTCCCAAAAATACATGGTCCTCACAACCTCACTACAACATGCCCGAAGAGTTTTATGCTACCAATGCATAGAAGAGGGAGAAGAGAAGAGACAATTACCAACCATCCATCCTCACACTATGATGTTTGGAAGGGATAACCTCCCCCATAACAATGGGGGTGTGCGAATGTAGTTCTCAACAAGGGTGGGGTTCATATAGAAATCACAAAGACATAAATGTATATATATATATATAGGTAAAACACTTAGTCTGGATGATGGGCATTGAAAAAAACCATACCACATTAAAAATTCCCTTGATTCCAACCTGACAAGCAAGTACCACCACGAATGACGACCACTTCCGTAATTCGATAAATTAATGGCACTTCACTAGAAGACACAACTAGAAACATACCCCAACCAATTCATTTAAACAATTGTCATTCTTCATTATCAATTTATTCATTTATTTGTTCCATCACTATATGGGTAATTACCAAACACTATAAACATTATAAGGTGAAGGATCCATACCAACCACTACCAAATCCAAACAATGAAGGAAGGTCCAAGGTAAAAGAATACATTCTAACACACAATCATAAAAAAATAGAAATAACCTAGCTTTTAGTCCCACTACACACTCTCCATTCCTGGAAACCCCTACCATTATTCTTTAAAGTAATGTCGCCCTTTTTTTTACTCTCAACAAGAAAACCCACAATAATACTTCTTCATAACCTTTCTCGGTAGCCCTGGTGCATAAAACCACCACACCCAACGCCCCCATAAACATTAACACGACACAACCCAGTCTTGCATCCCAATTTCCCAACCACTTCCCAGATTTAATCACACTACATAACAAGTTAAAAAATTCTACAATAACTAAATCTCTCATCCCGGAATACCATTACATGAACCATACCACACCATACTCACAACCACACTACCATACACAACACCACACGAATAACACAGACACAAGATAAACATAACCACACACAGCACACAGCCACACAAAAAAGGAAATGGTTATTCTAAATTAGCATCACTCGTTCTCTAATTACACTTAATAAAATAGTGGTTATCATAGAATATGGTTGATCCTAGGGAATCAATTTATTTAACATAATATACAAGATTAACCATAATCCAATTCTTGCAGAAATGATTCAAAAATCATATAGGTGCACAAATAGATACCAACAACAATCATGATTTTTAAGAGAATAAAACCCATAAAACTCATAAGATGGATCATGGATAACATATAAAAAAAGAAATCAGCATCATCATAAACATAACATATTATTTATTACTTCTTATTTTCATTAACAAATATGGGTACAACCATATTCACTAGGGTACATGAGTACACCCACCCTACATGATACCAAATTAAAAGAGAGACGAAGGTATCCCTACCTAGAACAAGAGACAATCACAAATTCCTACTTGTACAGAAAAATTGGGGGTTACATTAGTAGCAAGAAATACACCTGGGGAAATTGAAAGGACTACTATACCAGAGGCGCATGACTCCTCAAGATAAAAAGGTTCTTGATACACCAAGAGAAAGAGTAAGGTTTCAAATAAATATAGGATTTAAACTTTAAAAAGTCCAGATCCTAAATCTATGAGAAAACTGTTTTAAAGGCCATTAAATACGGATCATGATCATGACCGTGTGTTTTGGAAGTAGAAGGAAGTTTCATGTTTTTAGAAGATAAAATTTCATTTTAAATGGACCAGAACTCATTAAATATGGCATTTAACTTGTTCATAATAAAATTAAACATCAAAGGGGAGAAACTAGAAAAACTAAGAAAACTAGAAATGAATCATTAATGGGTGAGACACTGATATGAGTCACTAATTCCTAAATAACTGATGTATGAGCGACCAACATTGAGCCCTTGACGTGACTCACCGATAGCGAGTCACTGACGGGACTCCCAAATGCTCGACCTACTGACACCTCAACCAACCGACACCTTGACCTACAGACTCCCTGAGTCATCGATGGCCTAATTCACCAATTCCAAGCTACTTATTCTGAGATACCAATGAAACCTACTGATGATGGGATATTGATGATAACCTACTAATGTTGAGCTATCGATACGACTCAACCACACCTGACTCGCCAATGGAAAAACTAAAAAATTTGGAAAACGCTTGAAATGGTTTAATATTGCCTCCAAAAACACCCCAAACAATGGATTTTGAAAAGGTAAAGGACCAAGGATGTTCAGACCATTACAGGATTAGGTCAGGTCAGTCGGACTGGGTCGGGTTGGCCCCAGGTCAGACCAGTCCCTTTTTACTAAATTGGCCATATCTTTCAAACCTTGTGTTAGTTTGATAATCTATTTGTAGAGTTGAGACCCTGGTGATGATAAGCTTTTTTTGATATAGTCTAATTGAGTATTTGTGGAATTTGGTTGATGACCTAATGGATTTAGGAGTTTTTGCTCCCAAAATGAGCGTTATATGAGAGAAATCCTATGATTGGATGTGAATATGTGATCTTGAAGACTATATGACTTGGGGGATGCATGAACTATTTAATATACTTGTACCATTGATGATACATGCACTATTGAATTTCTATGCACAATCTATTCTCTATGATCCATTGATACTCTGTGCAACATTGGTGTCTCGGACGCAATCACTGCTTCGAGCGCCACCAACACTTCATGTGCCACAGATGCTCCAGGTGACATCGACACTCTGTGCACCATCGATGCTTTGTGAACCATCAATTATCCATGTGACATCAACACTCTGTGTTCCATTGATACATGTAGTTTCATAGAGGTTGAGAGATCTATGGAATACAACTAGAAATCCCTCTCTTCATGCTTAGACTTATACATATTTGAGCTGAACACATTGACTATACTTCATTTGTTTTCTTCATGGTGTACTTTATGTGTTTCCTTCATGGTGTAATTCATATGTTTCCATCATCGTTTACTTCATGTGTTTCCTTTGTGGTGTACTTCATGTATTTATTAGTGGTATTACATATGTGGTTTTAAGGTCCCTACTGAGTATTGTTTTACTCACCCCTATACGGGATATGCCCACACATGTTGTTTCTTGGGAATAAGATTGAATATTTGATGAATTTCTTGGTAGAACTAGGCTAGGTGGTTCTTAGGTAGAGGCCTCATAGATTAGGTGTTATTCAGTGAGTTCTGATAGCGGTTTCTATACAAACTATTCAGGTAGGGTTTTCTGCGGACGCGATTCAAGATCATGTACTTTTACTTTTGGTTGGGCTTGTATTATATCCTCATTTACTTTTCACTTTTCTAATGTTGTAGTTTGTTTTTTGTATATTATATTTTTGGATTCATGATTACTTAGTTTTTTCAGTTTCAGAATTTTGGGCTTAAAGATGGGTTCATGTGTGCAAGTACTGAGGAAAATGCCTCATATTTGTGGAATATGCCTACTCGATGCTAGTCTCCAGACCCTGGGCTATTAAAGGAAGACTTGGGGTAGTCATGATATTGACCCTGGTAGAAATTTCATGACTTGATGGATGAAATAGGTGAGTATAAGGTAGAAGAAGAAAATAAAACAAGAGAGGTGCTTTGAGTAAATTACCTCTTGAATGTAACCTCCTTGAAGAATCCTTTAAACACCTAGGAATTTGTATTTTGGTGAGAACATAATCACATGAACAATATGAGAGTGTATAATATAGGGTTTGGCTGATATTTTGATACATTTCATTAAATTTGATGAAAAATGGGTCGTTGAGGGTCGGTATTTATACTTGAGGAGGGGTGATTTTAAGTGATTAAATAATGATTATTTTAAGGATAAATCCAACCATATGTAGGTGGAATTAATTTCCATGAAATTTGATGATAATTTAGGTTTTCATGAATGGTAAAGGCTAATTAACACATCAAATAACAATTAAACATTGTAGTTTTTTGTTATTTTATACCTTTACCTTTTATCTTTAACGTGTCTCATTATTTTACCCAAATCACAGAAAATATTTATTTTTTACCAGGGTAACATTATTATGCCTAAAAATAAATATGACCTTACAAAATAATTTGTACCGTATAATTCCAAATAAAGAAATCTATTTCATCAAATTCAATTCAGATAATTGTAAAAATTATATTTAAAATTAATCCTGCAAACGAGATGAGAAAGCGTGTTTTTAAAGTGAAAAAGTTCAAAACTTTAAGGAGTTTTTATAACTAAATTCAATAAAAAATTATTCCAACAAACTATATTGAAACAATAGATGTATATTTTATCCTATATGACTTCAAAACCAATTAAAATAATAATTTTTCTTTATAAACTATTTATATAAAAAGTTAGTTTTCAATTTAAATTCAATATTTCTCACTCTTCATCCAAAAAATGAAACCTTTTAGAAAAATTCCATAGATTCTATATATGTTAATTTTGATATACCAATTTATAAAATGAAGAGTATTTTGTCAAATTCAATTTATTAAAGTGTCGATATTTAGTTTTAAAATAGGTGGGCCATTAAAAGGAAATAAAATTACCTTTTAGAAAAATATATATTTTTATTATTAAAATTACATTTACGATTATCTTAACCTATTAAACTTATTGTATGAATTTAAATTTTCTAGTGAATATATGACATAAAAATTTCATTATGATCTTTCACTAATAGTTATTAATTTAATTTATTAAATTTCAATGTCATTGTCACCATAAAAAATGTTTTTTAATAAAACACTTCCTTTATGTAAAATTGGTTTTTATTTTACTTTATAATTAATTAATAAAAAATGAATTTATTCTCTAAACATGTGTAAAATATATTTTCATAGTATATTGAATCCTATTTATATTATCCAATTTTATGACTAGTTTATAACGGTCGTGTTAAAATAATAATATTTAATAGAATATCATGGTTCACTTAAGCTCGGTGTTGCGTGCAATGTATTCCATCAAATAAATTGGATTTCTTGAAGAAGAAACATACCGTAAATTATTAGGGTATTATATTCTCCCCTATAATAAATTACATCTTCATAATTTAAAATTAAACTACAAAAATCAATTTTTGATACTTGAAAATTCCTTTTGGTGAAACCCACATCTTATATTGAGTTAATAAAAAATTCATTAAATAATAGAGAAAGGGAAATATGATGGTCACCATAAAATTCGTCCTTTGAATAAGATAACATTAGATAAAAGAAAAAACATGGAAATGGAAGAGAAATATAACTACTAAGTTCTGATGGACAATGATATAGGATATAGTCATTAGAAGGTTATTGACCGCAAAACCATAGAAAAATATGTTTGAAAAGGTTCATTGATATAAAAAAAATATGGTAATAGGATAAAATTTTATTTCAAAATAATTTGAGAATATATAATTATTTGATTTTATCTCATATGTGTAATATCACTCTTTGGTTGTTCTATGATCTATCTTGACTTTTTTCATAAAAAATATATGGATATTCAAGTTGAATTTTTATGCCTGTAGCAATTTTAGAAAAAGATCCACAAGTCAATCCTATGTCCATTAAATATTTACAAAAATTAAACTAGTTAGTAGATGTTATTCAGTATGATAAATCATACATTAACCTCAAATAATAATATCCAAAATTCAACTTAATCAATTCCAGGAGTTGTTTCTACTAAGACTCATCAAAAACAAGTTGGTCAAAATTCAATGACCAAAAATTTAAAAGGATGGTCACTAAATTTCAAAAATCAACATAACATTAGATTTTTAAAATAATATAGATCTTATTATCACCTAAAAAGTATATGAATACCATGTTAACCTTTAAACCATAATCAAAACTAGAATGCTTCCAAAAATAAGATATCAGATTATTGAATATATTCTTTAAACCCAAACATGTTGTAAACCCAAAATAAACCATCAAACCACTAACCACTTTCATGGTCCCCAATAATATTCTAGAAACATATATTTATCATTATTATCTCAATATCAAACACATATTAAGTTTATCTTCCACAAATCATGTGTATTCTAAAAGATCATCTTGAAAAATAATAACATCTCTTAGTTACTAATATTATTCATCACATGCTTCCAAATCAATAAAAATAAGTTTTGTGGTATAATCCTTATATATCTCTTGAACTTTATCCTTTTTCTTCTTCTAAGTTATATTCCCTTGACAATTTTGGAATATATTTGTGTAGTACCCCATTTTATCATAGTTTAAAAATTACACATTCGCAACTAATTTCATTTCTTTAAAGTTATGAGCCTAGCCATCTTTCTCTCCTCACTTGTAACTAAGTCCCATTCCCTTCAGTAAAGTATCTGGGTGTTTCATTCCACAATTTTCATATGAGGGAAAATCCTTCATTAACTTTTTCTCTTTCTCCATCCCTTTATTCATCATTATCTTCTTCTCTTTATTACCCTTAAATTCGTAAGAATTAGAGAATTATATCTTTTTCTTGATAGAATATGAGACTATAACTTTATATGATGAGAAAGTTAGGGAGACCAGTTCCCTTAATAGGAATGTACTTATACCATCAAATAAAAGATCAATATTACTCTTGGGGTTATTTTTTTAGTCTGAATCATGCCTTTATAATCATTTAAAGTTGGATTCACACTTAGAAATATTTTAATTCTTCATTTTTCCTTAGACTAAATAATTTCATATTCATATCTTCTCGTAGTTCATGAGGTAAATATTTTTCCAAAAAAAATTTCTTTAAATCCTTAAATTTCATGTTTTTTATTTCTTAATTCTCCTAAGTGTTTTGATTCAATGAACACTAATGATCATCATCTCTATAGTGATGATAATCTTCCATGAAATCCTTCTCTCTTTAATTAATTCCCAAAGTGAGAAACATCTTCTCTAAAGAAATTATCCATTTCTCAACTATAAATGGATTTATAGTCCCATTGAATGATAGATATTTTTATTTCATGAAGTGGGATAACACTGTTACACTATGTTATGGATCAAGAGGTTTCATATGGGAATGGTTATTCCTCATAGCTCGAGTCAGCTATCCTAATATAGTGAAAATTTCTTCAGCTCCAGATCCAGCTACAGCTCCATCTCTAGCTTCAACACCATTATCATTCCTATGAAGGAAATTCCTAAATATATTACGTGCTTTGATACATTTCCCATTCCTTTCTATATGATCTATTTCTAAATAGCTCCATACACTGGATTATATCATAAAATTATGATACAAAATGAATAATATCTAAACCACTTAACATAAACTAATATCTAAATCAAAAGTTTGGTTTCATTGAGAGTATTTATAAATTATGTTATATTTTTTCACTCTCTAATATTTGTTTTCCTAAATCACGTTCCAATGATTTTTTACTAATCTTGATCTGATACCAACTGTAAAGGCCAATACTCTAATAACTCGAAGTCAGTTCCTTACTTTATTACTTTGGCATTGAAAAAATATTAAAATCCCCAAGGAAAAAAAATTTAGAATATTTGGAAAACATTATTACATACTTGATACCCATTTTAAATTGGTAATAGACGAAATAACATAATACATAACACATGTTAAAAAAATAAATCCTTGAAATCTCTTTCAAAGTACTCTTTTTCTTAACCTGGGAAAACAAAAAAAAACAATGGAGATCTCAAATGATAATTGAGGGTTAAATTTAGTGGAATACGTCATGAATAAATAATAATAATAAATATGTAAAGTTAAATAACTAAAAACAAATTCAATTAATCAATAACATGAGCTTAATATAGATGGAATACAAGATGATCAATTAATTCCTTATAAATAGTCACATGATCTTGGAACATGTCCGTGGACATTCTATCTAATAGATTAATCACATGGAATAATAATAATGATGGAATTAATAATTTAAAATGTCCAAACTATCAAGATATATCCTCTAGATAGTTATTATTAATATCAATCCTCTTTATAGTTTGATTATATGGGTAGAAACCCGTCTTATTTGGCCTACTGAATTCGTCTCATGAGACAACCAATGTATTGAGTTGCATGCATTCACTGGTCCCAAACCATGTATTTTGTAACCAATTAATTCATCGTATATCAAATAATGGATTGAATTCATAAAAAATGTGAATTATCATAAAATACCTATATTTAGTAAAAGATGCCGATTTAATATTATTTCCCTATATATTCAAATATCATTATATGTAAAAACCGCATATAGAAGTGGAATATGGTTTAAGAAAAAATAAATGAATCAATAATGTGTATCCATTATGAATATACATAAAAATTTTAAATAAAACATAAGATAATAAAAATTCATTTCACACATAATCTTTACCTGAAATAATCAATGAAGTAGAATTTTAACCTAATGATGGGATATTCGGTTAATAAATCTCTTACCACTTTGTAATTAATTGAATCATATTCCCACTAAAAGTAATAATTATCAAATGAAACATTTAATAACTTTTATTTAAATGGATTTATGATATTTTATATCATAGGATCTGTATTTTCACCACACATAAAAAATAAGTGGTGAATAATTCATGTATCTCACAAAAGTAAAAGTTAGATGAGAAATCCTTAACTCATTTCCCATTTAGTGTAGAATTATTAAAAATCCTCTATAATGGTTGAAATAATTTTATTAATTAATTTAATAACTATATTAATAATTATTATAACTTATATAATCTTTTTATAACATCTTACTACCCATTTATTAATAATATTTTTTTATTTTCATTGTTTCGGGTGCATTCGTTTCATTATTTCATGGTAGTTCATTTGCTTATAATTATGGTTTTTTTGTCAAATGGAAATAAAAATACATATGTGGAATGAAATTTTATTCATTCACTTATATAATTTTAAATGGTACCACATATCATTTTTATTTTATACATTAGGATGATTATTTTGATAAAATGTTAATGATAAATATTTAGTTTATTTTCAGAGGTTTTTCGAACATCACAAACTAGTTTATTGTTTTTTAATATTATGCTTCTATATTACTTCCAGAACATAAAATGATTTATAATATATTTATTAAAATAATATATATCTAGAATAATAGTTTAATGACCATACAAGGAGGTGGTAATGGAAAAATCATTATTCACAGAGATGATTAATCAGCATAATTTGGATAATAGTTTTGTTTCTTTGAATAAGAGAAACTATTAAAAAGGATAGATATAAGATATTAAATAGGTAAAATAAAATTATATAATATACATGATTTTGGATTTATTATTCCATTAGGTATGAATGATGTGATGAGATAGTAGAAGATCAAAATAAAATAAGAGAGTTTCTTTGAGAAAATCACCTCTTGAATATCACCTCTTTCAAGGATACCTTAAAGATCATGGAATTATTATTTTAGTGAGACCAGAATAACTTTTAAATGGATAGAGTAGATAAAATATAGTTTACAAGTGATTTTGAGATCCTAAAATATTTTGATGAGAAATGGTGTGGGGAGGGGTGGTACTTATACTTGAAGAGGGGTGGTTTTAAGTGATTAAATAATGATTATTTTATAATTAAATCCAATAACATTGAGGTAGAAATAATTTCAATGAATTTTTATGATAGTTAATGTTTTAAAAGATTTTTAGGGTCAATAAATACCTCAAACAGTCATTAAGTGTTTTAGTTTTTATTTTTTTAACCCTTTACCTTTTAACTTTAACCCATCTTATTATTTTACCTATACCTTAAAAAATATGTCGTTTTACCACGGTAAATATTTTATGCCTAAAAATAGAAATGACCATAAAAATTAATTTGGAACTTATTATTAAAAATATGGATTCCATTTTACAAAATTCAATTCATTAAAATAAAAAAAAATTATTTAAAATTAATCCCACTGATGAGATGAGAAAACGTGTTTTAAAAGTGAAAATTCACAAGTTAAATAAGTTTTTATATCTATATTCAATATAAAAAAGATTAAAATAACCTAAATTTTATTAATAAGTGTAAATTTTATCTAATTTGACTTAATAATAAATCCAAATTATAATTTATCCTTTTAAAATACTCATAAAAAATCAGCATTCAATTAAAATTCAATATTTTTCACCATTCCTAAAAAATGAGACTTTTCAGAAAAAATACCATAAAACCACCCTAAGATAACTTTGATATTCCTATTACAAAAATTAATTTTATTTTTAAAAATTAAATTAAAAAAAGTTTCATTGTTTAGTTTTAAAATAGATGTTTCATTAAAAAATTGAAAATTTTCTTTTTAAAAAAAATAAATTTTGTGGTTAAAATTGGATTTATTGTTATCCTAAGACAATTATAATTATTGGAAGAATTTAATTTTTCATTGAATATATATCATAAAAATTTCATTATAATATTTTACTAATTGTTATTAATTTAATTTATTATGATAAAAATTCATTATGGGAAAAAATAGTTTTTTTATAAAAAAAATACTTTATGTTCAATTTGTTTTTATTTTCATTTATAATTAATTAGTAACCAATAAATTCGTTTTATAAACATGTGTAATCAATATTTACATGACATAGTTAATCATATTCACATTTCCAATTTAATGTCCAGTTTATAATGTTCATGTAAAAATAATAATATTTTATAGTATATCATGGTTTGTTTAAGCTCTATGTTCCATGTAACATATGCCATCGATGAAATTGAATTCATTTATTTTGAAACATAATAAAAAATATTTTGGAATTAAAATCCTTCTATTTTGACTACTTCTTTCATTGGGGTGGTGATTTTCCACTTGGGTTGATGTTTGGGCTTCACACCTTCTTCTAATAAAATATTGTGGGTGCATATTGTGGGGTTAATATCTTTAATGTCAACCACTCCCCTATCGAATTGATTATTTTTTCCTTTTAAATACTTCAATGAGTTTTTGTTCTAATAAGCAAGTCATCTCTGAGATAATAATGACTATTGGTTCAATTTCAGTCTCTATAAATGAGTAATTAAGGTTTTTCAATAGAGGTTTTAATTCCATCATTGATGGTTTGATGATCAAGGGTATGGACTGTTGAATAGTATACCTTATCATATGTTCAATAGAATTTACATACTCATGGCCACTCCCTTCATATTCATCAAGGGTAGGAGCTCTCTATTATCCTCAATAGTAATAAAATCATCTCTCTAATTATTAAGAATAATTTCTTAATAGATGAATATTTCATTTCTTTCTGTGGTTTCCTTTAGTAAGTCGAACATTACCTATTCGTCCCCAACTTTGAATATTTGTCTCCCATGATTCACATCAATTAATTCCTTCCTAGTGGTGATAAATGGTTTTCCTAGGATAATAGCAACATCTTCTTTTTCTTTCATATCTGAGATGAGGAAATCAACATGAAAAATGAATTTTCTAACTTTTACTAAGACATCCTTGATGGTACATTACCAATCGGATGACTAGTTATAGTGACACTCTCATTATATTTAGTTCATCATGACCTAGTTTCTAGAATACACTCATCAATATGAGATTGATGTTGTCTCCAAGATCGTACAACACTATTCCAAAGTTGGATGCCCCTATAGTGCATGGAATTGAGAAACAGTCAGCGTATCAAATCTTAGGTGGAAGATTATGTTAAACCATAACAGAGCATAATTGGTTCAAGGATAAAACTATTAGGTCTTCCTTATTTCTCTTATTAGAAATAAATTATTTTAATAATTTTTCATAGGCTAGAATTTGACTGATGGATTCATTGAAGGGGGTGTTGAAGTGTAATTTCTTAAAGATATCACGAAATTTATTATATTTTCTCTCAATCATGACTTACATAATCCTCTCTAGGAAGGGGATAGAGGGTTTGTAAACCAATGGTGCAATATAATATTCTTATTTTTTAGTTATTATTGTATCAAAGCCTCTTCAGTTGAATTTGAATCAAGTTTTTGTTCTTGAGTGGATTTATTTGTGTTATTATTTTCATCCACACTGATGACTATTTCATATTTATTAGGTTATTCAAACCTCTTTTCCTCACATATTTATATTTTATGAATGTCTTTCACTTTTCCACTCTTAAGAACCAAAAATTTCTCATATTATCTTGGAAAATTCTCAGTATTATCAAGGAACAGACATGATAATCAATCTGATATAGTCTGGTAAATTTTAACAAATTGATGTTCAAGGTTTTGAAGGACCATACTATGATTATGTATATTATCATCTTGAGTTTTCATTATTTGGACTTTTTTTCCATGAGGGTAGTGATAAGGTTCTCAAGATAGTACAAAATATGTTGGAACTTTTATGGTGGTCTTAGTAGAGCTTGCTGGAATTTCTAATTTTCATAAGGTGAGAGATTCTGAGATATCAGAGATAAAGGTTGTTAAAATTTCTACTTTGTTCATTGATTCAACCTCTTCTAATAATATTTTTTGGTAATGTTTCGGTTTTTGAAACAATTGATTTTGTTGATTTCAATAGACAAAATTAAAATCCTTGAATTATGGTTTCTCTTTACATTCATTGTAGTCATGATAGGGGTGCGGGCCTCTAAACATCTAACTAGATTTGATTTTCATCATAGGTGCATAGGGTGGTGGTGTTGGAGAAGGTATCTTAAATGAATCCAGCTTCATTATAAGGGCTCTAACTTATGTTACAAGGAAGGTACTCTCCCTCACTTTATGTATTCCAAATCAAGGTATTCCTTGATCACTCTATCATAAAATGGAATTATGGGAGACTATTTCTAAAAGTCATCAAAAAACATATAGAATTTTTTAGAATTAGTTCTCCATTGTTATTGGAGTACACTATAGTTTAAGAAGTAGGTTATAGTCTTTGAAATAAATTATGGAGTTGGATTGACACATTGAGGCCATGATGTGGGAATTTATGATTTAGTTCTTTTAATTGGTTCCATGCATCCCAGGATGACTCTCTATCCACCATATAAATGTTTTATATCTCATTACAAAGCTTCTAGGTTCATCCTGGTGGGAATTATTTGTCTAGGAAATTCTTGGATAAATCATCCCAAGTTATGATAGACGCAGGAGCTCCAATTTTTATCCAATAAATAGATCAGTCATATAAGGAGAGAGGGAAAACATATAATATAATGTCGTTAGAGGATACACCATGGCTGCGAAAGGTGTTCATAGCCTCTAGAAAAATAGAAATATGTTCATAGGGGTATCTCTTTATAGTCCACTAAAATGACCCATGTTCTATATCATATGAATGAGTTCAGTTTTAATCTCAAAAAAAGTGAACATGAATTGGTGGGTGCACAATGATCGATAGAGAACCACTAATGGATATATTTCCTTAATCCATTATAGTGTGCTCCTACACCATTGGTCACTCTCCCTGGTTTTCAGGTGGTTTTTATTTAAGGGTTTTGGGGTATGGAGATGCAAGATCATTGCTTTCATCCATTACAATTTGTTTTCATGCATCTATAGTGATATCGATCACAATATCGAAAGGTAACATTTCTTTTGCATCTAGGATCCTAGATCGAGTTAGAGGACATCGACACATGTACTAAAACAAATAAATAGAGAGGAAACTAGTACTTTCATAGGAAAAAATTATAAAAATAATGGTAGAAAAGGTAAGGGGGTGAGGTAATCCCATGTTCTTTTCAAATGATATTGTGCCTAGGAAATAATATTTCCCAAAAATGATTCCAAAATTTGACCCTCCAAAAATACATTGATAAATCCTCCAAGTATTATTAGATTAAAAATTTATATCCCAGAATACACTTGAATACAGAGGCATAGTAAAGAGGCAGTGATTGGTCAAATCCATAGAGACAACTAGAAGAAATAAAACCATATAAATTCAAATATGATGGTCGAATTCCACACATTCAGTTTTTAGGATTCTTTTTACTAAAATTATATATATTTAAATTATGTTTAAGAAAGAGAATAAGGTTTAGGGTTAATATTACGGTTCATTAAAAGGGATAATCCTATATCTAACTAGGGATAGACTTGTGTCTTAGGCTATAAAGAAGTTAAAAGGTCGGCAATTTATTATGATCAAACCAATTGGATCTATATAAGCTATAAATTTCACATGGTTAGAATATATAAAGAAAACTAATTGCAGTTCACTTAACTTCTACGGTTAAAAGTGTTATTGGATAATGGTTATAGTATGCTTAACTCCAACAAGGTCAAGTTCCTCCAATCCCACCTCCCATGGTTAGGGTTATTCAAATTAATGAGATAAAAAATTATAGATTAACATAATTATGAGAAACATAGTTACCAAGTTTTTATTTATAGATTAATTAAGATTAATCACACCCCTACTCTTGAACCCCAACCCTAATCGACTATCCATGCATGATGATGTTAAAAAAATAAATCTTTTTTTAAACGTTATTGAAATAATACTAAAAATTAGAAATAAACAATACAAAATTAAAATAAAAGAAAAAATTAAATCACAAACTTACTTTGAATGCTGAAATAATAAAGAAAAAGTATAATCATTGAAGTTGAATAGTTATTAGTGTCGAAATGGTTATCAAAATGTAAATGGAATGTGAACAAGTAAAGAACGAATGTTTAATGAAAAATAATCACAAAGGATTTAATAAAACTATAAAATAAATGAATTACAAAAAGTTTGGAAGAAAAATAGAGAATATATGTAGAAGAAAAATATAAAGAAACAAGTGAAAAAATGGAGGTCTTGAAACTTCTGTACATAGAAGAGGTTATGAAATAATTATAGGCTCAAAAGGTACACGGTGTGTTAATTATTCACATAGTGTAATGTATTTACATGCATTATGTCTTGATTTTACACCACATGAACCTAGGATTTAGTTCGTTTACATTATATCCATAATCTCCTCCAAAATATCTTGTATCATGAAAAATCCATGACCTAAACCTTTGACGAGATGGGACATTGAACATTTCACATTTTCTAAATTATGCATCTCATATATGTGATTCACTTTTTGAAATTTTAGTGGGATTATGATTTTGAAATTCTCACTACATGTAATGTATGTACATGTTGTGTAATATATTTATGTCGTGTAATTATTAATGAGTTGTATTTTTGTCCTGTACATATGTTTTGAATGAGTAATACCCATCGTGAACTCTTTTCATGACATGGAAAAAAAATTGAATTTTTAGAAATTCTTTATTTGAGTCTTAAATTAATATTTCCTTTAAAACTAAACCAAAACCCATTTTGTTATAGGATTAAAATGATTAAACCTAAAATAAATGTATCCAAAATTTGTATATAAATTTGGATTATCAAAACCACATACTATTTTTATTTCCTTGGATATAACTCATGTATACCCCCAATGAATTCAAAGATTCCCCTATTAATCATTAAAAAATACTTAATCATTAATAATATATCACCCATATCTTTTAAAATGTCCATATTGAAAATCCAATTTAAACCTAACTGAAACCCATGTAAATGGCCATTAAAATCATTATATGCATTAATTAGAAATAATTACCAAATTTATACCAACCGAAGATGACCTATTTCAATATTAAACATCAATAAAACCCTAAGTAAATTTCTTTACATCAAAGACTATAGAAATGGACAAAAAATTGTTTAAAAATCATCACCATGGGTCATATCTGACACACAAAAAAAGAAGATAAAGAATAAAGTGGGTTCCACAATGACTTCTCTGAAATCCCAATTCATGGAATCCAGTTTCAAAAAAATAATAGAGATAAGTGAAAATATAATAATAAATGAGAATTTTAGAATACCTTACCTAGAATTAAAATTGAATAAACTACCCAAATCCATGATTGATCATCAAAAGGGAATAAAATAATTTGAGGAGAGGATTGGGAGATCCCATGGAGGGAATTTTAAGGGCTGATAATGAGGGTGAGGGTGAGGGGGATTAAGGGTTCAAGAGGGGAACACCAAAATTATAAAATTCTATAAATTAATGTTTTAAATAAATCCATATAGGAGGCATTTTTTGTAGTGTTTTCCAAATTTGTGGGATCTAAAATTTTGGGGATAACTCAAGTTTCCCAAAAGTTTTATTTATATGGATGACTCATAAAAAATGTAAAATTCATGAAATTCACAATGGTTTTTTATTTTTTAAAGGGTCTGGTGTTTTTTAAAGGTTTTGTGTTTATTGAAGGATTAGAGTTTCATGAATGATGGATGAACAAAAAGGAAAGATAGTAAGTTATGTGATTATGAGAAGTTTCATGAAGGGGGGGGGGAATTTTATAAATAGGCATCTACCCCCCTCATTTTAATAGAGTAATACTTAATGAAAATACTAAGTCTCTAATTTTTCGAATGTGATTTGTCAATTATTTTTATCGTGGGAGGGTTTTCATAAGATCATCTGTTTTGTGAAGAAAAGATGTTTCACGAAGGCTGGGTAAGTTGCATAAAAGTTATGATCATCATATAAAAGAGTGAAGTTTGTGAAAGTATTTAGTTTTTAAATAGTTGTGGGTTTCAAAATAGAATAATGTTTTGTGAATAATCGGGTAGTTTCATGAATGTTGGAAAAGTTTTTCATGAAAGTAAATCCTACATCAAACAAAAGGTATTTCCCAGTAAATCTATGTTAAATGATATTCATAAAGTCGATTAAAATGTAACTTAATGATGCACCAAACTAGGTGAAAAAAATATTTATTCTGGTGATCTAAATAAGAATCATCTGAAGGAGTAGTGATCACACATTAGTTGAGAGATAAGTGAGATTTCAAATTTTGATTGGTTGTAAACTAAGAGGGACAGTGAGCCCACTCTGAACATTGTAACATTAGTGCACTTTTGTGGATTTGGTAAATAGGAACATTTCCATTGTGTTCTCCCTTGATATATCCATGTGTGGGTGAACCAAGTAAATTTTTGGTTTCTTGTGACTTCTTTCATTTATGTTGATACATTGTTATGGGGTAGGGAGAGAATAGTGTTCTGTTTAATGAAACCATATTTGAAATGGTACTTAACATATTTGGGCTAACAAATTTCATTTAAAACCTTGAAGTATAATTTATACAAGACTTTTAATTTTTTTTTATGTTGTCAAATTATCGTTCCCACATATCGAAATTGAAAATCTAGGTAGCCAAATGAAAATCCACATAACCAAATTGTTAACCACATAGGTAAATTTCTAGATTCAGATACCATATATATTTTTGTCCTAACATGGGTACATAACTAAAAATTGAGTGTTATTATTTTTCTATAAATCTAAGAAAATTATATATATATATATATCATTAAAATATAGGAAATTTAGAATCTATTTTTATCATATCCAAAATTAGTTTAGAAGTCAATTCATTTTTTCATTCTAAATTATACATTCTTTTAGAACTGCATGTCTACTATATTTTAATGATAACATGAGATATAAAAGTATGATTAAGGTGATTCTTAATTATTTTTTAATATAAATATATTTTTTAAATATAATTCAATTGGAATCAAAGATGATTGTATCATTTAAAAGGTCTTATTTAGGTCTAAACATTGATAATTCAAGGAATTTATAGATTTTAAAAATTTGGATATATGAATTTGGATATGTGATAAATTATCATACATGAATTTAGATACCTGAATGGTTTGTATATATTAATTATTCTATGTAATATTTGGTTATATAGATTTGGAAATAAAGAAACATTCACTTACGTGGTGAAATTCACTTAAGTAGAACTCATTTATATAGATTTGGTCACATGAATTAATTTAGATATGTAAAAAATTATCATATATAAACTTTACTACATTATACATCACATATGTGAAAATAAACCACAAAGTCAAATCTAACTACATAGATTTGTGAATTTTTATAGGTTATTCTTAAACCTATAATTTTTCTCTTCTTTTTTTATTATTTCATATTCTTATTTGATTTATAATTATTTTAAATATTTTTTATTTTTTATTTGTTTAAAAATTAGTCATTAATTATTTAAAATCCATGAGGACATGTTTTAGATTGTTTTATGAAGAATTAAATTAGATTCACATAGGATTAACCATGTATGGATTTTCACGCTGAAACTTTAGAACTTGAGATATTCAAATTCAAACGTGTTGAATTATGAAGAGTTAGTATTGTATATTGTGATGTGTTTTAATATAATATTCATACACATTATTATGAAAGTTTTTACTATTTTATTAAATGACTAACTATAATAACCATAACCCTAATAGCCCAGATTCAGTAATTATATTTTTACAATGGAATAAATACAAGATATTTCATTAACAAAGATCAATAAGTTTTGTAGAATTGAATAAATAGATACATACATGGGTCCCTTGTTAAATTGGTAATTAAACATATACCATAAAAAAGGAAAATAAATTTCATCCTTGAAAATTATTTAATGATTTCATCTTCGTAAGATGGGGAAGGGAAAAAAATAAAATTATGATCTCCATTTCTCAATAAGGGTTTCATTTAGAAAAAATATGAATCAATAATAAATTAATACTTATCAATAAGGTGTAATCAATAAGGAATAATCAATATGGAAAGATAAATAATTGAACACACATTCAATTTAATCTATAACTATAGAATATTATGCTTCCATAGATTCTATCATTGTAAAAATATCATGGATAGTAATAACTGAATACTGAATGAAGGAAATGCTTAATTATTAGATTCCATGTATCTTGAATATGAACGGATTCCATTAAGAACACTCAAAATATGGTTTAATATTGTAGGTAGAAACCCATCTGATTTTTGTTGGAATGAAACACAAAGGGTTTATTACTGACTGATTTGTCTCATGAGATCTGTCGAAGAAAAAAGAGGATATATAATGTTAAGCCCCACCTTTCACTATGAGTTCAAATAATTCTTCATACATATACTTAATTCATGAACAATATGCTTTATCAAAATATCTGTATTGATTTGAGGATACAGATTTATCAATATTTCTCCAGTTAAAATAATATTCAAAGTAAACACCGTATGAAAAAATGGTATACCACTTAGAAAATAATCATATACATTATACAGTAAATGATAATATTTAATGAAATATTCAATGATTGATGATTATAAATAAAATGTATAGTACACAAGGGTGATAAGTAATGAATATGACATATGTCTCATAGAAATTAAAGTGAGACAAAAAATGCTTACCACTTGTAATCAATCGAATCGTATACCCCATAAAATTAATAATCATAAAATGAAACATTGAATTACATGAAGATAAATAAATTCATTATATGATATCTCAAAGTTAAATAAACATACAAAATAAATAAGTTGCGAATAAGGCATATCACACCTAAATAAATGTGAGATGATAAACCCCATACCTTATTCCTAAATGCGTTCTGTACTTTTACTTAATGTACTAGATAATCAAATTTGATTAATTATTTACTTAATTAAGAACCTATTAAACAATTTTTTTTATTATTTTATTAAATTCATTTTGGGATATTTTTATGTGTTATAATTTTTAATTTTGGTGTCATGGGAACATTCGTTTCATGGTTTTATGGTTGGTTCGCTTGTGTATACTGATGGGAGTTCTTGTCAAATGGAAGAAAAAATTCCGTACTATAAGTATTAATGAAATTATTTAAATTTAAATCATCTCATATATCATTTGGTTATATGTTATGAGGAAGACTCGTTTGATAACATGTTTATGAAAATGTTTTAATTTATTTTGGCGATTTTTATGACCATCATGAACATGTATTATTTAATTTAATATTATGTTTATATGTTTTTCCATAACATGTTATAACATATAATACTTATATTAAAATATAATTAAAAATAATAAGGGTTTTATGATTATCCTTGAAGGCTGTAATGGAAAATAAAAACTCATTATCCACAATAGCGGTGAATCGACATGTCATGGATGATGTTTTCATTTAAAAAAAGATAGAAGAAGGGATTTGATGATGGATTATCCATTAAAAAAATAAAATTCTATTATAAATATTTTAATGGAGTTAAAATTCAATTTTGGATAGGTGGGTTGTGGAAAGGATAAGATAATAATAGAAATTAAATAATAAAAGGGGAGGATTTTACCTCTTTAATATCGTCTCATTGGAAGTTTTTTAATGCACCTAGATTTGGTATTTTCATAATATTATATGGTCTTGGATGTGGGGAAGAGGCTTGGGAAGTTAAATGGAAAGAATTTAGACAATATTCAAGGATTAGAAGGTGGGAGGAGAAGTGGTGGTTTTTATAAGGAGAGGAGAGGAGTGTTTTTGATTATTTTATTCAATTGTTTATTGTTTTGGATCAAGACTATAATTAGTGATGATTACCATGAATAAATACAATAAATAGATAATTTTAGTTAAAAATAATGAGTTCTAACCTCATCCATACATCATAAATGAATTAATAATTCCTTTATTTACTTATAATGTAAAATACCATAAATTACTCTATTTCACTATTCACAAAAAAAATCAACTATTTTAGAAAAATAAAAAAAATTCACCTTAACAATTTTACAATGTGTTGATTACAAAAATGGAATCTATTGTATAAAAAGAATTTTTTAAATATGATAATTGTTTTCAAATTAAAATTATCATTTATTTGAAAAATATCAATTTTAATATTATAATTGAATTTGCGATACTTTGAATAATTAATTATGTTCTCATTAATTTAAATTTTAAATATAATTAAATATATTAATTTATGATTTGATTTTATGAAAATAAATTTCCCATCAAATCATTACATTAATCATAAAATTGTAAATAAGCATTTCTATTTCACAAAAATACCAACAATTAAGTTATCACATTTAAAACATTTATTTACTTATTATATTATGTAAATATATCATATTTTCATTTAAGAGATACCTAAATTTTATTTACACATTCATAGTTGATTGTATTATTATAATGGCCACATTACTATTCTTAATGATCACATTACTATTCCAACAGTCTTGTTAAAATTTAATAGTATACCATGGTTTTTCTAAGATTGGTGTTTCATGAAACACAAGATATCAAATAAATTGGATTTATATAATAAAATACATACAAAATAATCTTCGGGGTTATACTAAAAATATCCACTATATAGTTTTTTACATAATACCATGGAAATTTATTATCTCCCTTTTAAATACACATAAAACATTTATCTAGAAAATTAACATGATTAGTACAGTTTTTTGTAAAAAATGTGAAGGTAAAATTATATTTATTTTTTAATATAAAGATTTAGTCTCACATGAATTATTGGAATATTATAAGGAATTTATTATCAACTCTAATGGATGTATTTACTTCTATATTAATTTTTTTATTCTTCTCATGAATTTTTTTATATAGAGTGGTTTTTTATACTATATTGAATTTAATTAAAATATTCTTCTATATATATTTTATGATTGGAATTTATGAATTAGAATTATGGTGTTTAAAGTGAATAAAACAATTACTTTTATTTCTTATATAAAAATACCAAGGCATGCGGTGAAGGCATATAGGCGTGACTCTAGTTTACTCTTATGTTTTGCATAGTTTGAAACCAGGTCTTAGAGAATCATCATTAAACAATTTGATGAAGTTAAATTATAGTTTTTTGAGCCTCTTTGTTTCAAAATATTTAATATCTTGAGTACTACCTGATCCAAAAATTGGAATCTTTAATAAAAAAATCACGGTGTCAAATTTGTTTATTCTTTCTTTATACTTTAACTATCTTTGTGTAAAATAAAAGCATAGTATATGTTTATTTTTAGTTAGACCACACTAAAAATGTTACATATGGGTTTAGTTTTTCCCATTATAATAGTGGATATTGTCTGTCCCCTTAGAAGATCAGGTTCTTCTTAACTTGTAATACAGCAGAGGAAAGCACTCCTCCCAAAAGAGTTTAGGTTTAGTATGTCCCCTTAGAAGATTGGGTTCCTCCTGAATTGTAACATATAAAAGTTTAAGAATTTTCTTGTAAAATTATTTGTTTGGTCAGAATCTATAATATACTAGATTAATTTTCACCCATAAAATTATAGGCTCTATCTAAACCTTAAAAAATAAAAGAGGTTAAGATATAACCCATAAAACTCTAGATTGGGTTTTCTCCAAGAAAAAGGCCAAGATTTTTTCTAACTCTATAAAGGATAATAAAATTTTGTTAAACCTATAGTTATAATAAATATATATGTAAATAATTTCCACTCTCCTTAAAATTTGATATATCATAGTGGGTTTTATACACTAGGTTGGTGAGTGAAGAGTAAACATAGGATCATTAAGATTTGAACTACTATAAAAATATTGTATTAATTATTTAATTTATTGTATTGTATTTTTTTCATTATTTTATTACATCAGTATGTTTGAATTGTTTAATATTTGTACCATTCTCATTCTATAATTTAATTTTATACTCATATTACATTTTTTAAAACAAATACAATTCACCCCCGTCTTGTCCATTTCCATCACCGCTTCAGGGCTTAATAGTTAGTATCAGAGCTTGAACCTTTGAGGATAAGTTAATTTGTTAATTTTTTTTATTCCTAAGAATTTTTATTAGAGTTTTTAAATTTTAGGATATTTTGTGAATTATTTGATAGTTTATATTAAGTGTTCCATCTTTTTTACCATTTTTATTAACATGGATAAGGTAAAGATATATTTCTATGATGGTTGACTTAAGGAATAAAAATGGATTGAATCTGAAAATGCCCCCACGTTTCAATGGTAGATTTTATACTTATTAGATGACCCAGATGGAAGATTATCTAATGAGTATTGATATTCTATTTTGGAATATTATTATTAACTGATATATTTTACATGAATATAAATCTGATTTATTTTAAATTAGAAGATGTTTTTCAATATGATCTTAATTATAATGATACGAATATTTTTTATTATTATTTTGGCAGATTTTTTTTGAAAAAAAATTATAATTACATCACTACCCATGAAATTTTGAAACCACTTGAAACAACTACTATTGAGTAATGAGATTCTATAAAATATATTTTCATTAATTGTCGAAAATATATAAACATGAAAATGTAGTGTCCATCCAAGACAAATGAAAAAAAAACATTTTTCTAAAGGAGAGATCACTAAAGGTAAAATTTGAATTTAGATTGTTCAAATCATCTTTTTTATGGTTTTATGAAAAGAGAACATATTAAACCCAATTTTTTGAAGCTAAAAAATCAGTGGAAGGTCAAAAGGAAAGAAAATAAATTTATAACTACATGGAGAGATTCTGAAATCTCATGAAACAAGGATGAAATTCCAATATAAAATGGTAATGTTATGTTAATCATAAGATATTCAAAGGTAACATATTCATTTGAACATTATTTTTTAAGTGATATTTGTTCATTTTTTATAAAATATAGAAATATGTGGGTATAAATTATAACTAAAATTAGTGATTTATTTCTGATTTTTATGCTTCTATCAATTTAGGAAATAGAGAGACATGTATTTATAGTCTAATGGAAATGTGTGATTTATTATAAGATAAAATAAATGAAATAAACTATATATATATTTATTTAAATCAAAGATGAATATAAAAATGTTAGTGAAAATATAAAGATCGTATTTATTAAATTAAATAACGATGATACAAAAAAAATTAAATCATAAGGAATAAAAGGATATATTAAATGAAAATCATAGAAACGAAACATCATAGACTCCTTAAAATGTTTTTGATGACATAAAATTTTTTCCAAATGAAAATGAATGGCTGAAAAATGAATAAAGTAAATTTATAAATGATATGGATTTATAGAGAAAGACAATTCAAAATAAATTTGATTCAAATGTTAATATTGGAAGGATTATGTATTTTTATAAATATGATAACCACAAAAATATATTTGGTTGTGATTATTTTTCTTCAGCTATGATTAAAAGTAATTTTGTAAAAGGAATCTCTATTGGAATTTCATTTTTTAATTGCATTAAATATTGATCTTATTGTCATTATTCTGATAGTTGTCTTTTAAAGTTAACTCAATCTTCATGTTACAAAAGGACTTTTATAACTAATTGGGATTTCAAGGCCAAAATTTATAAACCATATACTACTTGGGTATATAACATTTTTTATTATAATTCATGTCAAATTAAACTATAATTTACCTTCAGGTAATGTATATTTAATTTTTGATTTTTTAATAGAAATCATGTCATTATAGTTTTATACTAAGCATATTAGTATGAGTATTAGAATATCTATTATTTAATTTTAGCTAATCTTGAATTACTTGAATCATTTTGGGATGCGACTATGCACTTCAATATTTAACATCTATTTTGGTAAGTAAGCATGAGTAAATTTTTCTTTATATGTCATGATCTTGAATTTTCATTTTCATATGGTCAAATGATATGTTATTTCAATTGTAAATTCTCATTTAATTATATGATATTATCATTTGGTTAATTTAAAATTAATCAAATATATTATAACATATTCTGTTGCTCCTTGTGATATTAGAGTATATATTTTTATAATAGTATTCACTATTGGAATTAAAATTATTCTTATACTTCTTTGATATTTTCCATTTGAATGGAAATTGTAAATAAATTGTTTCTTTAATTCTTGAATTCATAAAATAAAAATTAACTGGTTTTCTTTTTTTATGGAAGGAAGTTAAAATTAAGGGGAAAGGAATTATTTTTTCTTATTTTTAAATTTATTCCCTACCTCTGAATTATTTAAAAATTCCATTAACATATTTTTAATTCACTTTTTAAAATTCATTTGGTTTAATTGTTAAGTCTTTTAATGTGTAATATCTATTTTTAAGATTCAAATATGTATCTTTTTAATTTAAAATGTGATTTATCAAGATAAATGTGTGTACATAAAATGTTTCTTCAGTATTTCATCTAAACATGAAATCAATGTATATATAAACTAGTCTCTTTATTCATGATAAGTTAGCTGGAATTGAGGCGTAATTTTTTCATTTGAAATAAAAATTGGTTGAATTGATATAAATAACTAATAAATTAATGGGGAGTTAACATTATTTTAGTTCTGAAATTTTACTATAAAATTATTCTTGTTTTAAGTCTATTTCAATAATTTTAGAAATTTATTTTTGTTTTTGTTTAGGAATTCTCAAAATTAAAATCATTACTTTAGTTCATAACATTATAAATCAAGGGGAAGATATTATTTTTTAGTCTGCTTTAGATATTATCATATTATAAGTATTGTATATTCTGAAATAATCTCAATTTTATCTTATAGAAAACTTTTGATTCAATTACACTCATAGAGAATTATATTAAATGTTAAAATTTATTTGGAGTTTGAATGTGTTTATATGATGAAATTTTCTACTTTACATGAAATATATAGTAATATAGATATTTATTTCCAATTTACTATTTGTTTTAACTTCTATTCACATTATCTTATTATTTTAAACCTTCTCACAGATAATAGTGGTTGTCTACTAATTGGTTATGCTAAAAGTTTATATAAATGGTTATTTTATTAAGGTATTCTAATTGATTTTAACAAATTGTCTTTTAATATTATTAATATATTCAACTCATTTTTCTATCAATATAATACTTTATGGGGGATCGATGAAATATTTTTTGAAATATTCGTGTTTAGGAATGTTTTATACAATACTTATATTCATTTTATATCATTTTATATTGAAATTTATACATGTAAAATACAATGTGTTTTCATTTTAAAAGCATGCTTAAATTTAGAGGGAGTTAATTTTTTATTATCAAACTAATGGAGTGTAACACCATGTTAAATAAATAGGGGGAGAAAAATTATTAATTAAAATAGATGAATTTTCTATTGATACTTTATATATTTGATAATTTTAAAAAGTGAGAGAAGTAATGAAATTAAACATGTTTTTGTAATTGTAAATAGGGGATAAAGTTGAGTAGCTCCTTGAAAAACATTATATTCTCATAGTTTAAAAGATTTAATTATTTTATTTCCTTTAATATAAGTATTTAAAATTCATAATAATTTGAATTGTTTAAAAATAATTATTATCTTATGTATTTATTGAAGTATTCTTGGCCTTGATTATATTTTATAATTATTTACTTTATTTTTCGAGAGATTTCATGTTTTGATTTTTTTACCATGTTCAACAAGAATCAAGAGTTATTCCAAGGTTAAAATAGTCATTTTGGACCTTAAAATATCATTTATACATTATTTTTATTATTCCCACATAAGCAAATTACTATTCCTATAAATTGAAATTAAAAATTTATGTAGCCAAATTGTTAACAATATAGACAAATTTCCATATTTGACTACCTTATGTATTTCAGTCATAACATGGTATAAAAATCCAAATTTAGTAATTATTATTGAGTTAAAAAGTTAATATAATTATCCATATTTAATTAGAAGACATAAAACTCTTAATATATCGTTATCATGTCCAAAATTAGGTGAGAAGTCACTTCATGTTTTTAATGAGAATTATATAGTTTTTTAGAACATTATTTATACACTATTTTACTGATAACATGAGATATTGTAGTCATATTAAAGAGAATCCCTATTTTTTTAGATATAAATAAATGTTCTAAATATAAGTCATCTAGAGCCATAGTTGATCCTTTCTTTTAGAATTTCTTTTAAAGGTTTGAAATTTGATAAGTTAAGAAATTTATTGATTTCAGAATTTTGGATATGTGAATTTAGATATATGAACACCTCACTTACTTGATTTAAAATACTTTAATTAATCTAAACAATTTGGTTTGATAGATTTGGCTATTTATAAGTAATCACTAGTCTGGTGAAATTCACTTATGTAGAACTCAACTATATAGATTCTGTTATGGGAACTAATTTATATAAGTACAAAAATATAATATATATATATATATATTAAAATATATTATACATTCTATAATAATCCATTTAAATTTAATAGTAAATCAATTTCATTCCTTATTAATATTCTTAAATTAGATTTTATATAGTTATATTTCAATAAAAAAGGAAATGGTTTTATTATAATTAAACTCATTTTCTAATACAATAAGTTTTAATTTAAAAGTTTAATTTATAAATATTAGAAATTTAATTTGATAAAATTATATTCATTTCTTAAATCATCATATCAAAATTTTCAAAGGGTGAAATTTTAAAATTTTTCTAAAAATATTGATTTTTAGTGAATAGAGAAAAACCAATTTTTTGTAAAACCTTAATTTATTTTCATTAAATAAAGTAATTAAAAATCCTCATATGATAGTAAATTATCATAATTATTATTTATTTATAAATAATCTAATTAATTATATATTAATCACTAGTATATGTTATTATTTAATAAGATTGTTCTTTAGGATAAAAACGCATTTTTCTAAAAAGTATTTTTTGTTGTGTTTATTGTTTTAATCTTAAATTATTTTTTACCACTTATATAAATTGAATCTCAAAAAATGGGGTCCATATTTTTAATCAAGTGGTCTAAATTTGGTAAATATGTTTCTTTTAATTTCTTCCAATATGAATAGTAACCATAATAAATTTTTATTACCTCAGTTAAGGTAAATCACGAAATTAAGGATAAAACTAACATTATAAGAATTAAAATTCATTTAAACTCTTAAATTTAATTTATTGGATAAGTAAATTGTGTCTATAATCATCCAAAATACAAAAATATTACCTTTTTTCCATTTATATTTCATTTTTTCAATTATAATATTTAAATTAGAGAAAAATACAAAATTTTAGTCTCTTGCTTTAAAATTTATATTATATTTTCACATGAGGATAAAATAATTTGTGAATGAATATTATTGGTTATTTTTATTATAATGAAATTATTTTCATAATGCTAATTTATTTCTAGTTATTATTGATGTAATAATTACCTTAAATGCTTGAGATACACCAAAAAAATGCTTGTGTAGGTTGTAGAACAATCACGTAAATAATGTTAAAAAATAAATATTGATTCAAATAAACTAAAATTTAATTAATAGTTACAAAAATTAAATTAATAATATTTTATAATAATAAATACTTTATTCAATTATTTTAAATTAAAAAAAATTATTCTCATCCACATGATTGAGATATGTTTGAAAATATCAATCATCATCTATTTGTGAGTCTCTTTTCCTTTTATAGTAACTATCATGAATATAATACTTTAAAAAACTTTAATATCACAATAATCATCAAAAGGGCATTCGGGGGTTAAAGAAGGGATAATCATGAAAACAACACCTAAACTTTCCCAAATTATAATGTATGAGAGTATTTAGACTCATACACGTATTGTATTTAAATTATATAAATTTGGATCCATTTTTTCATGAAAATTATTTATATTAATTTAATACATTATGTAATTAAATGACGACCCCTACCCTCACTAATAAAAGGGAACCTCCTATCCATTATTCCCCACACCTTTTTAGCACTCTATTTTAACCATGAACCACCCATTGCTCTCTGAAACTACACTCCCCACATCCTAGATTTATTGGTCTCACCAAAAGATCAAACCTATGAGTCCTAAGGGGTAATACAATGAGTTTGTATGAGTAGAGTGTATAAGTCATGACTGACCTATTTCAAGTTTATTTCTTCTTCCAACTCCTTCAAATGTTGTTTAACCATGATGAAATAATAAAATTAGTATATTGAATATACTGATATGTTATTATAATTATGTTATTACCCTTTTTATTTCCATTTCCATCCTATGGGAAATGAAAACATCATCTATGTGTACGTGTGGATTACCATCTCCTTGAAGTGATGTGTTTAGATTTCCATCACCACCTATTGTGGTTCATTATTATGACGAATTTATTTCATATATATTATATTAATTTCATAATTAACAGTATGGAAAGAAAATATATCATATACATTATTACCTTTCCATCCACTAGAAAACTATAACATCACTCATGTGTAAGTGTGGACTACTACTTCCACGAAGAGATGTGATTAATTTTACATCACGACATCACATAGATGATATATATATATATATGTTTATTTAAAGATATAATATGATATTAATTATATAATAATAATTATAAAAGGATAAAATAATACTTATGTTCTTTCCATCATGATTGTTGAAAAATGAAACGTTACTCATGCGTATGTATGGCCTATCATCTCCCAGATTGTAATGTTTTTCATTTTTCATAACCATATATCATGTTTGTTTTTTAAAGTATAATTTTATTTATAAAAATTATAGTTATATCATAATTACATTTTTTTAGACGATTTAATATTGATTTCTTTGACCATAGTTAACTTACCAAAGTCATTTTGGACATATGTCTGAAATATTATCAAAACATCTAACATGAACTTAATTAATTAAGTAATTATATATAAAATGGTAATAAATAAAATAATAGGAATATTAAACCGGAAATATTCTCTCAATTAAGTATATAATTAATATAAGTTTCTTATTTAGGAAGATAAGTATCAAACATGATGAGGCTGACTCGAGTTAAGGGACACTTTATCTTAAAACATCATTTTTAATGTTTTAAAGATTTATTTTATAAATATTTTTCTTCCATGTACATGTTCATAAAATTATTTTATGGATGTTTTATATAGATATAATTTATTTATAAATGAAATTTTATGTCTCTTTTTAATTTCTTATAAATGTTTTCAAAACGAATCTTTTTTCATATTTCATAAGTGTCATGAACCAGCCCGAGTCGACCCTGAACCGGTCACCCAGGCCAGCCCGCGACAAGTCCCGAGAGGCGTTCCCGATCCTCCCGGGATGGTGATAAGCACCAAGGTCATCAATAGAGTACACAAGGGAACGATTTCGCCCATATATAAACAATCAAACAAATAGTAGAAATAAACGGACAGCCCAAAATGAATTTATATAAAAATTGAACTAAATATTATTTGTACAAGAAACTAAAATTAGAACAAAACCAACAACTCAACTGAACAATTCCGATAAAAAAATAACTCCATGTGACACTTCTGGTCACTCTCCAACACAATGATAAAAAGTCACCCAAGGTGATCGAACTAAAGATGAAACCTGCACTAGGGCTAAAAAAAGAAGAAGACTATAGGCATGAGTATTAAAACTCAGTAGGTTAGCCTGGTATTCTATTCCTAATGAACATTACATTAAAATAAAAGAAACATCAATTTATAGTTTTAAATTCAACATTTGAAAGTATGGTTTTCAAATGAGGTTCCATGCTATAATAATTATCAGACAAAAACATGCATGTTTAATAAACAAAAATGCAAGTAACAATTATTTTCAAAGAGGTGAAACTTCAAAATGAAAATAGTTTTCAAGAGGGCTGCTTTAAATAATTTTAACATTTAAATAAATAACACATACTACTGAATTTACCAACCAAACACACCATATGCCGACGGTGAGTACAAAATAGCCAATGAGCACTAGTCACAGGAATACCCCTAGGCACTAGTTAGTTGTGAGCCTCAGGTACCTCGTATCTCGGTGAAAGTAACCATAATAAATATCTGTTCTCGTGCACGAGCCACTAGTAGGGAACATACTCATAACCTAGTGGTCCCCAATCATCAACATCATCATAGTTTAGTTAGTGTTGTCATCGTCAAACTTGCTACGTGAAACAGGGGCCAACCCCCAGAGAATCACTAGCATACTAGTACACGTCCGCCCACCTAGATACACGGGATTCCCTTTAGTTATCAATAAAGTTAAACATATTATCAAATACAAATTTCACATCCCCATTCCATTCCAAAACCATAAAAATACAAAACATCCCATAATGATTCTTCACATTTCTTACACTAATCAACAAACCGCTAAATATTTCGGTAAAACAATTTCATGAAGTGTATTGGGGATTTGCACATAAAACTCTTTCAAAAACACTCTTTAAATTATAAACACACATCATAACCAAACCAAATCATATTTGTCATCCCAATAAACATTTAATAAAATCATTTGATGGACCATAAAACAATCCCAATTGCACAAATTGTTATATACAAGTAAAACACTCCTTCATTTCTAGGAAATGCCAAACGGGCCTTTAATTATTTTCTCAAAACTATCCTTTGAAGAAGGTATGAATTTTAATTCTATTAAGGATCTGTATAAACACAATTTATAGCAGAAAACCACATTCATAAATCTCTTATAATACTCAGGTTACATATTCAAAACACGTCCATTTACATAAAGATGTGAAACAGTCCATCTTTGGGCAACTCAGGCCAAAATATGTTGTAAATCAAAACACACATGATTGTAAAAAAAAAATACAAATAGGAAATCCATATAAGTACCCAAAAATACCATTTATCATTATTCCAATTCCTTTATAAATCCAAACAAATAACTTTCAAATCACACATCACACATAAAAGCCAACCGGGCAATTTACCGAACACATGACATGCCCTTTTTAAACAAAACAATTTATTTTAAGTACATGAAAAGGAATAAAACACCAATTGAAAGCCATATTTTCATTCAAGATATTGTAACATGTTAAAAATACCATAGACCAGATTATAAACCTCACAAAATATTTGAAAAAGATAACGGAACATTTAAACAAACACTTGTTGAGAACTTTCATGACAAAACAACACTACCGTTCACAAACCAATGATTAAACAACCACTTTGAACACCAATAAAATTATTCAAAGGATGAAAAAAAAAATAAACATATATATATGGTGTTAAATATAATATAATTATGAAACTTAAATAATAAATTCATGTGCAAGGGGTATCCTACCTCAAATCTTTGGCGTAATTGAAACGCACACCCGAAATCACACGCCGCGGGTTTATAAACCATAAAACTATAAAGATCAGACCTAAACAAACAGAAACCCCATCACAAAACATGGCATAACAAAACCCTAGGTCTATCAATACTAGGGGATAAAATAAATCCACAAAATAATGAAAGGAGGGGGAAGAGGAAGGAGAAAGGAGAAGGAATCTCACCTTTCACCCTAGAAAACTCTTCGTCTTCCATTAGATCTGCAACCGTATAGAGAATGGAATGTCTTGAAAATTTGTTTAGAGCCTCCTAAGGTCTTAAAGAACCAGGGCAAGAAAATTGGTGGCCAAAATAATACGAATTGAATGAGTTATGGGTGAAACAATTTACCTTATCAATTCTGGACGTTTTGTGGAAACCAGAGCACAATCGCCCTAATACGCGACCCATATGAGCTCCAAAGAGGTCAAATCGACTATGAGGGCTACGATAGGGTTATTTTATTTGAGGGGGAGGTGGAATCACCGAAAAAGAGTAAACAATGAAAAAGATATAAATGAAACAAATTATTTTTTTTAAAACAGGAAATGGGCCCATGGGCTGGCCCAATACCTAAATAAGTAACCCAAATTCACCCAGCTTATGAATTTCTAATGGGTCCAAAAGGATAATTAAATTTTAATGTATCAGTATAGTACAAGTGGTAAGTTTAATGGGTGAAAAAGGATGAAAAACAAAAGAGTTATAAAAGAAACAAATTCAGTTTTTAAAACTGGGAATGGGCTCACGGTTGGCCCAAATCATGAAGTAACCACCCTTTCTTCAAAAACTACTAAACAAACAATGGGGATCCAAAATTAAGGTGGTTAGAAATATATGAAACTTCAAAACTCAAGATTCATCTCATAAAATACCCATGAAAAGGATCTGGATTTCTAATGGGCCGGATCAATACAAAGACAGGAAAAAAAAACTGTGTGTGACAATTCTCCCCACCATTAAAGCTTTCCGCCCCCAGAAAGCCATAACACTTTCCGGCTGAAACAAAACAACACATATGGATTCCCGAATTTACTACCCACCATTAATAATCAACTATAACTAGAAATTTTCTTAGGATGAAAATCCAGGAGACCCATGGTGGGTCTCCCCACCATTAGAAACCAACTAGCCATGAATAGACAAGAATTGAACATGAGCTAGAGTTGGGACTCACTCACACAAGCCCAAAAAACCCCTCCTAAAAAAACTACTATACCAAGTTAATAGGGTTACAACATGAACATATAAACCACCCACTCTTCAATGGAGGGGACAATAACTTGGTCGACATATTCAGCACAATTCTGGACCCTCGTCACTTGGGGATGGGAGGGAAGGGGACCCAATAATTTGGCCACTGAAACAACAAATGAAACAAAGAAACTACCTAAAACTCTCCCCCTATGAATAGGTAACACCACGACTGCACCTGCTTTTTATAGGCGGTCCACACAGGGACATTGACTGAAAACCCACATCCATGAAGGAATAACCATAGACATTGTGTGAGGGGTTAAGTCCACCACGCTTGTTGCGACAAAGGGAAATTCATAGAAATGAGGAACCAAAACATTGACATAGTAACTAACTTACCAAAACAGAGGAGTAAGGATCTTAATATAGCACTCCACACCTCTGTTGATTTTTTGACTGCGTGAAAAGCTTCACTCCGAGGCCTATGGCTGGAGCCCTGATTCTTGAAGCATTTGCTGCACCGCAGTCAGGTGATAGGGATCACACCACTTAAAAAAACCACACTTGATCACCAAACAAAAACCTTAATCTAAATAGGAACTCATAGATACATATAAAAATTCTATCTCACTCCAAACGAGGGGCATAATGGACAAGTAATACGACGAAACACATCAACATCACCGAACACAATTGCTCTGTCCAAAAGAATTATCATGACCTAGAAACACTTTTAATATATCCCGAACAGCTCTCTATTCCAACAAACAAGTTGAGGCATCATCAAAATTGGTGGATTTGAAATTTTAAAGGAATCCTTAGGTTGATCAGAAGGAAATATTTCCAACGCAGAACTATCCATGGCCACATCACAACATCAAACACATTTTTAGAAACCCAATGAAAATTACTCCAAAACCAAGACACCAACAAGATATCATCTCAAGATACAACAAGAGTATGAATTGTAGATCAAAAAGAAGCTTACTGAATAAACAACTCTTCTACAACATAGAAAAATCAAGCCACATAACCATTGGTTTTAAAAAAAGGCCACAATTTTCAGCTCAAAACAATTTTGAAAAATCAAACTAACTTGGTGGGTTTCCACATTCACCAATGGTGTTTCATCTAGTCTCACCCACATGCACATTTCCATGCCACCCCTGGCACCCAACCACCATACCATATAGTCCATACTTCCAGATATAAATAAAACCATGCATGTGAGCACCCATGAAAACACCAAAGGCTAAAATTAAACATCATAATTCAAAAAAAACAATTTACCTTCAAAAGGAACACCAACCACCAAGTCAAAAAACATTTTCATATTTCACAAAAAAAACCACAATTAATTAAGAACCATTTTCTTAAAAACCTACACCTTTTCATTTTTAAAAACTTTTTAAATAACCAAGCCACTCCAAACAACCCCTTCCCATTTTTTTTAAAAAAAAATCAGCAAGTTATATTTTCATAATCCGAGGTCCATTGAGACCAATACCGTTTGTAGTAAAACACCAACCGATCAAAATCAATTGCCAAAACTAATTTATCCAATTCAAAAACTTTTTAACATCCTAAAATACCCCATTTAAAAAAAAATCTAGAATCACTTTAAAATGATTCACAATTTCAAAACATTTTAGTTCAACAAACCACAAGTTTATATTATGGATAATCCAATCCCTATAAATCATTTCTACTTCCATCCATTTTTTTCACAAAAACACAACCTTTCTAAACCATTCTTATATTTAATTATTGAAACCCCTTTTTTCACTTTTCAAAATCTAATTCTTACATTAAAACCCATTTCCACAATTCTAACACAAGGATTTTAAAAACAAAAATTCAGAATTCATGAAAGGTTCAAGAGACCCCAAAAAAAGGGAACTAGTGTTGATGGGTGACTTGACCATATGGTTGGCGGCCATATGCCAAACACAACACCAACATAGAGAGACTTATTAGGACCATTCCCCAGCTCCACATGGCTTTCCAGGCCCTGTGAGCTCACGAAGGCCATTGGTTAGACTCCCCTTGTCATACCCCAATACAAAACAATCAACTAGAACAATGGACACTAATAAAACTGGACTCCCATGAAAACCCGATGATTAGAACAAGAAAGAGTTCGTGACGCTCTTCTTGCACTTACCCCTCAAGTCCCAACAATACTACTCAATATACCTTGACATCCCCAAAATAACAAGGGCGCTCTAAAAGAAAGGTATGTTAAGAGTCAACCTCCTTTGATACCATTTTGTCACGAACCAGCCCGAGTCGACCCTGAACCGGTCACCCAGGCCAGCCCACAACAAGTCCCGAGAGGCGTTCCTGATCCTCTCGGGATGGTGACAAGCACCAAGGGCATCAATAGAGTACACAAGGGAATGATTTCTCCCATATATAAACAATCAAACAAACATCAGAAATAAACGGACAGCCCAAAATGAATTTATATAAAAATTGAACTGAATATTATTTGTACAAGAAACTAAAATTAGAACAAAACCAACAACTCAACTGAACAATTCCGATAAAAAAATAACTCCATGTGACACTTCTGGTCACTCTCCAACACAATGATAAAAAGTCACCCAAGGTGATCGAACTAAAGATGAAACCTGCACTAGGGCTAAAAAAAGAAGAAGACTATAGGCGTGAGTATTAAAACTCCGTAGGTTAGCCCGGTATTCTATTCCCAATGCACATTACTTTAAAATAAAAGAAACATCAATTTATAGTTTTAAATTCAATATTTGAAAGTATGGTTTTCAAATGAGGTTCCATGCTATAATAATTATCAGACAAAAACATGCATGTTTAATAAACAAAAATGCAAGTAACAATTATTTTCAAAGAGGTGAAACTTCAAAATGAAAATAGTTTTCAAGAGGGCTGATTTAAATAATTTTAACATTAAAATAAATAACACATACTACTGAATTTAAAAACCAAACACACCGTATGCCGATGGTGAGTACAAAATAGCCAATGAGCACTAGTCACAGGAATACCCCTATGCACTAGTTAGTTGTGAGCCCCAGGTACCTCGTATCTCGGTGAAAGTAACCATAATAAATATCTGTTCTCGTACACGAGCCACTAGTAGGGCACGTACTCATAACCTAGTGGTCCCCAATCATCAACATCATCATAGTTTAGTTAGTGTTGTCATCATCAATCTTTCTACGTGAAACAGGGGCCAACCCCCACAGAATCACTAGCATACTAGTACACGTCTGCCCACCTAGATACCCGGGATTCCCTTTAGTGCTCAATAAAGTTACACATATTATCAAATACACATTTCACATCCCAATTCCATTCCAAAACCATAAAAACACAAACAGCCCATAATAATTCTTCACATTTCTTACACTAATCAACAAACCGCTAAATATTTCGGTAAAACAATTTCATGAAGTGTATTGGGGCTTTGCACATAAAACTCTTTCAAAAACACTCTTTAAATTATAAACACACATCATAACCAAACCAAATAATATTTTTCATCCCAATAAACATTTAATAAAATCATTTAATGGACCATAAAACAATCCCAATTGCACAAATTGTTATATACAAGTAAAACACTCCTTCATTTCTAGGAAATGCCAAACGGGCCTTTAATTATTTTCTCAAAACTATCCTTTGACGAAGGTATGAATTTTAATTCTATTAAGGATCTATATAAACACAATTTACAGCAGAAAACCACATTCCTAAAACTCTTATAATACTCAGGTTACATATTCAAAACACGTCCATTTTCATAGAGATGTGAAACAGTCCATCTTTGGGCAACTTGGGCCAAAATATGTTGTAAATCAAAACACACTTGATTGTAAAAACAAATACAAATAGGAAATCCATATAAGTACCCAAAAATACCATTAATCATTATTCCAATTCCTTTATAAATCCAAACAAATAACTTTTAAATCACACATCACACATAAAAGCCAACCGGGCAATTTACCGAACACATGACATGCCCTTTTTAAACAAAACAATTTATTTTAAGTACATGAAAAGGAATAAAACACTAATTGAAAGCCATATTTTCATTCAATATACTGTAACATGTTAAAAATACCATATACCAGATTATAAACCTCACAAAATATTTGCAAAAGATAACGGAACATTTAAACAAACACTTGTTGAGAACTTTCATGACAAAACAACACTACCGTTCACAAACCAATGATTAAACAACCACTTTGAACACCAATAAAATTATAAAAAGGATGAAAAACAATAATAAACATATATATCTGGTGTTAAATATAATAAAATGATGAAACTTAAATAATAAGGTCATGTGCAAGGGGTATCCTACCTCAAATCTTTGGCGTGATTGAAACGCACACCCGAAATCACCCGCCGCGGGTTTATAAACCATAAAAATATAAAGATCAGACCTAAACAAACAGAAACCCCATAAAAAACATGGTATAACAAAACCCTAGGTCGATATATACTAGGGGATAAAATAAATCCACGAAATAATGAAAGGAGGGGGAAGAGGAAGGAGAAAGGAGAAGGAATCTCACCTTTCACCCTAGAAAACTCTTCGTCTTCCATTAGATCTTAAACCCTATGGAGAATGGAATGGATTGAAAAAAATTTTATAGCCTTCTAAGGCCTTAAAGAACCAGGGGAAGAAAATTGGTGGCCAAAAGAATAATAATTGAATGAGTTATGGGTGAAACAATTTACCTTATCAATTCTAGACGTTTTGTGGAAACCAGAGAACAATCGCCCTAATATGCAACCCATATGAGCTCCAAAGAGGTAACATCTACTCTAAGGGCTAAGATAGGGTTATTGGATTCGAGGGGGAGGTGGAATCACCGAAAAAGAGTAAAAAATGAAAAATATATAAATGAAACAAATTATTTTTTTTAAAACAGGAAATGGGCTCATGGGCTGGCCCAATACCTAAATAAGTAACCCAAATTCACCCAGCTTATGAATTTATAATGGGTCCAAAAGGATAAAAAAAATTAATGTATCAGTATAGGAGAAGTTTTAAGTTGAATGGGTGAAAAAGGATGAAAAACAAAAGAGTTATAAAACAATAAAATTCAGTTTTTAAAACTGGGAATGGGCTCACGGTTGGCCCAAATCATGAAGTAACCACCCTTTCTTCAAAAACTACTAAACAAACAATGGGGATCCAAAATTCGGGTGGTTAGACATATATGAAACTTTAAAACTTAAGATTCATCTCATTAAATACCCATGAAAAGGATCTGGATTTCTAATGGGCCGGATCAATACAAAGACAGGAAAAAAAACCGTGTGTGATAATAAGGAATTCTACGACTTTCTTTATAAATAATAAAATGAGTGTTCTATTTTAATATATATGAAATAAATGATTTTTTAAACCATTAAAACTATTATTTTATGTTTTTATTCCTTTAAAATCTTCAATGTTTTATTCAAATAAAAACCATTATTCCCTTTGGTTTGGGTATTTGAATTTTAAAGATGTGTTTTTAAAAGTAAATGATATTTTGATATCCAAAAATGTTTTTAATATGGGTTAATAAGAGATTTTAAAAGGTTTCTAAATGAAAAGGTACAAGATTAAAAATTTTAATTAATAATATAGTACTATATAATTAAATATTATAATGGGTGAGCCTGATATAACTTTTTTGATATATAAATATGACATATATCTCCAATGAATTCGGTAATGTTCATTGTCTTCAAAGGCATGAATGAGTGAGTTAAACTCTATGGTTTCTCATATGGATTTCACTAGGATATAGTTGTTTCTAACATGGGTTATCAATTTTATACTATATGATTCTTACAATGTTTTATTTTCTTATTATGGGGTTTAATTTTTTTTTCAGTAAAAAGTGTGTGTTTTTATGGGTTTGTGATTTTTTTCATATGCTCAAATAATATTTTGAAAAGGTAAAAATTTTATGGGGTTATCTATTTTAAGTGGACTAAAATATTCCATTATTTTATATCACCTTCTATGATTTTTATTCACATTAAACATTTTAAAATATTTTTTATATGGTGTAAGGATGAGTAAGAACAAATAAAAAGTCATGTTGAAAGTCATGAACATTTTTCATGAAAAGAAAACATGTTTTATTTTAAAAAAAATTATATTGTGGGACAAATGGATACTAGGTGGATGCATTGAATATGTATTGTATGGGTTTTTTAGGTAATATTTTTAACGTAATTATCTAAAACTCTAAACCTTAAATTACATTTGGAATGACATACATTAAATTTCAGCCTAAACACACTAGGTTATGTAATGTTTAATGTTGGTTTCTTATAGTTTGTATGAGAAAAAAGGTTCAAGTAAATTTATGGGTTAGAATAATTTTAATATAATACCCTTGAGATATTCTACTTTACGGTTAAATTTAAAAGATATATAATTTATAGAATACCATGTTACTTCATCTAATGTATGTATGTTTATAATGGTTTTAAATATATGAAATAGGGAATATGAAGTACGAAGGTATCTAAAATAAAATATAATTTTAAATAAGAATCCAAAAATTGTTGGAATTAGAAATAGGAAATTTATTAATGTTATGGCTGAGTTGACATAGGCTATAAATGTTGGTGGAATCCATGTTATAAAAAAACAGATTTATCATATAGGAACATGTCGATGGTTTATCATTTTATAAAACTGAAACCTCTAGATTTTAGTGAAACATTAGATCCAATGGTATAAAAGGATGTATCTATTCTCTGGAATAGAAATTTATGTCATGTGATGTTGAAAACATTAAAAGGTAACTCATTTTATTACCATGTTGAAGTTGAAACTAATCAATGATGGTCTTTGGATAAAAATACTATAGAGAGAGATACAAAAGAGATTTATTTCATGAAATGGGATACATTTAGGAATATTTTTATAGATTAATATTTACCTAAGGTTGTTTGAATCATAATGGAGAATAAATTCATAGATTTGAGTTAAAAAGATTAATATTCAGTAGTTTTATATGAATCAAATTTTAAACTATTGTCCAGTTATACACTAAATTTTATTTAGGACCATGAGAGTAAAATTTATAGATTTTATTTATTATTTAAACTGAGTTTATGAATATATTTGGCCACAATGGAATTTAAATTGTATAAGAATTTTGTTAATTATGATGAGAAATATGAGATAGAGTTTTAAGATACATATGTTCCTCGAGATTATGAGAGTAAGAAGTAGTCCAAGTGGAAAGAAATTTAGAATTATTAAACTAATAAATATATAGATATTACATTAACATGTTACAAGAATGGTAGAAAACATTTCAAGGAATTTTTGATAGTATTTATAAGGTGTTACTAGTGTTGTATGTTTGGCCATAGGGCTCATAAATATAAAAAGTGTCTTGAAAAATCCACGAATGGGATAATAGATAGATAGCCAACAATGAGTTTTTTAATTGCAATGAGTTGGGGAATTATGTTAATATTTTTTTAATATTAGTTTAATAGGGTTTAAATCATCAATATTGAAAGGAAAAACGTGTGAAAAAATAATTTTCTACTACTATGGTTGGTGTTGGTCTATCTAATGAAGTGGTGATAGGCACATTACATGTTTATTCAAATTATTTTGATGTCCTATTTGACTTCGGATATTTGAATTTATTTTTTTCTGAGAAATTTTCATGTAAAAGGGAATATTACCTCATAAAAATGGGATAAAACTTATGGTGAAAACTATGTGTGGAAATATTAAAGCAATCATGATTTATAGAAATGTTCATATTATTATAAGTGGGATGGTCTTTCCTACAAATTTTTTTTAACTAACCATAGTAATGTTTTATGTTATTCATGGTATAAAATTAATTTTCATTTATCATGATATTATATATTGTAGAGCTAAGAAAGATATATTCAACAATTTCTTACCATTGATTAAATATTAATAAGATGAGAAAGTGATTAGAGATTTGAGTGAAAGTTACCTAGCTCATACAATTGATTGAAAATAATTTGTTTAGATTAGTTATGTTCTAGTGGTAAATGAATATATATATGTATTTATTTATGATTGTTTTAGTATTATTCCTTATTAATAGGTTCCATTTACTATTTATGGTGTGCCTAATGATAAGATAATTTCAAATATAGTAATCGAATAGCTCAAGTATAACTTCTAGAATTAAAAAAGTAGTTTGAAGTGTTTCTAGATAAAGGTTTCATTCATCCTATAACTTCAATATGAGGTTATTATGTTTTATTTGTTAATAATAAAGATTGTTAAATGATACTTTACAATGATTATAGATCCTTGAATAATATCACTATTAACCTAAAGTAGCATTTTTTCATATTGATGATTTGTTTGATCAACAATTTGGAGAATAATATTTTCTGAAGATTGATCTCGAGTTAGGGTGCCATCATTTTAAGGTGAAGGTGGAAGATATTTCAATTAAATTGTTTCATACTAGATGCCATAATTATGAATTTTTAGTTATTTCATTTGGGATGTCTAATGCATCACATGTATTCATGGATCTTATTAATAGAGTTTTCCATAACTATTTAGATACGTTTTAAGTTGTGTTTATTAATGAATTTTTTTTATTTTTTGAAATTCATGATGGTCGTAAAACACACTAAAATATTGTTTTGGAAACTCTAAAAGAAAAAAAATTATATGGAAAATATATTAAATCTGAATTTTGGTTGAAATATATTTATTTCGTCATTAATATTATTTCTAAAAATCCATAAATATTGATTATACTAATAATAAAGTTATTGACGAATTTAAAGGACTTTAAAATGTCATATATATTTATAGTTTTCTGGTATTAGTGGTTCACTATTGTAGTTTTGTGAAAGAATTTTCTCTTTTACCTATCAAAGTGACCAAGTTAACTAGAAAAGGAGTTAGATTTATCGGGAAAAAATAGTGTGATGATTGTTTGAATAAATTGAAAATAATATTGATGAATTCTCTAGTTTTGGTCACATCCTCTAGAAATGTTAAATTTTTAATCTATAATGATTCTTATTTGAAAGGACTAGGTTATTTTCTAATACATAATAATTAGGTATTTGATTATGCATCACATAAAATAAAACTCTAGGTGTTAAATTATCTTACACATAATTTTTAATTAATTACTATTTTTTTCATTAAAAATATAGAGGTATAATTTTTATAGAGTAAAGTGTGAAATATATATTGCTCATAGAAGTGTGAATTTAATATTCACCTTGAAATAAATGAACATGAGGTAGAGAATATAGTAATAACTTTTTAAGGATTATGATTTCATGATTCATTACTATCCAAGAAAAGAAAAAAGTAGTCAATGATTTGATTTGAAATGTAATGCATCATTTACCTCACTACATTTAGAAGAGTATCCTTTGCTAAATAATCTAATGAATGATGGCCTAGAAATTTTCTATATAGAAACTTACAATGTTTGGTATTAGGTTTTAGTGCATTCGACAATGTCATAAATAATTAAGAAAGATCAAAAGGAAGACCATGATTTTCAAGAAAAGGTGGAACTGGTAAGGAAAGGTAAGTTACCTGAATTTAACACTGACAAGGAAGGTGTTTTGTATTTTTGAAAAATGTTGTGTGTGCTAGGTATCTCCGAGTTGAAAATTATATTATTGAGAGAAGATTACTACTCTCCCTTTTATAATCATCATAGATGTACTAAAATGTATATAAACCATTGATAATATTACTATTTGGATGGAATAAATAAATTTATCGCGTTGTTTAAAATAGAATGTATGACTTGTAAAATGGTGAAATATGATAGAAAATTATCGAATATGAGGATTTAGGATTTTCCAGTTCTTGATTGTAAAGGGTAAAATATATCAATAGATTTGGTGGTGGGATTTGCAAATAAATCTCATGGTGATAATATAATTTGGGTTATTATTGATTGAATAAATAAATATTCTCATTTCCTTCTCATTCAAGATACTATGACATTATATCATATTTCTCCACTATATCTTAATGAAATATTTAGGTTACAAGTAATTCCCCTTCTATTGTGTCTGATTATGATCTTAGGATCACTTAAAAATTTTGAAAATTCCTTCAAAAGTCATTTGTTATTGAATTCAATTTTATTAAAACTCTTCATCATTAATTTGATGGAAAGTATGAGATAATGACTCGGCCATTGGATGATATTCTTTATTCTTTTCAATGGATTACCAGGTAATTTGGGATTAATATATTTCATTAGTTGGGTTTTATTATTATAAAACATGACATTTAGATATACATATAGAACCTTTTTAGAAATTATATGAAAAATGATGTTGAACTCTAACTTGTTGGGATATGGTATGTGAATGGATGTTTTTGAGACTAAAATTATTTGAAGAGTTGTTAAGAAAGTGAAGAAAATTTAGCAACATATGAGGATGGATCAAAGTATGTATAAAATATATGTGGATAAATGGAAGAAAGATATTTCATTTGAGTTAGGAAATAATGTTTTTCTTAAAGCACCTCCATGGAAAAGTGTTATGTATTTTGGTAAAAATGAAAGATAAGTCCAAGGTTTATTAGACCATTTGATACCCTGGTTAAATTTTGATTTGTTTACTACTAATGGGACTTGGATCCATGTTTATCTCAAGTACATGATGTTTTTCAAGTTTTATTATTAAGAAAATATGTGTCAGATTCATCTCATATTTGTGCCTTGAAGTAGTTTATTATGAAGAATGTTTTTTGAGGAACACCCTATTCAAATTATTGACCATGGAGAGTAAGTGTATAAGAACCCAGATCTTCTTTTTAGGTATGTATTTCGTTTTTTGTTTTTGAGAAAAACATGAAATTACAAAAAAATTATAGGAGTATACATCATGTGCATATAAGTACACTCTGTGTACCCGGTTTTCACGGGTGAAAGTGTACTAACCTTGTAACGGCCAAGTACATGGCTGTGTGGGATGACCTGTAGACTGCCTAAATCAGAGGCTAGTTAAAGCAAGTATACACCGTGTACCCTTAAAGAATGCGTTGTGTACTTTCTTTTAATTTAATTAAAGGGACAAGGGTCATGTCTAATTGATAGAACACCCTTTTTCTCTATTCATCTCATCCAAAAGCATCTGTAGCCAGCAATTCATTTTTGATCCCCTGACTCTCTATCCATTCTTCAAATCGACCATCGTTGAATATATTGAAACCACTACAGTAAGCCCTTACTTTTTCTAGAGCCTCGTTTCTTGATTCCTATTATTTTGTTAGTTATCTTAGGTTGAACGTTTTTCTAATTTTTATAGATCTATGGTGTTATAGAAAGATTCAAGGCCTGAGGCTCATTTATATCGATTTTAAAATGCTGAGGTAGGTGGTTTGTGCCTTTCCCTAGTTATTATTTGAGTTATATGTGCAAAACATTCCCAATACCCTCTTTCAAAGTATTGCATGTTTATGGTTTTTATCCCTGATATTTCCAACTATTCCTTCTTTGCATGGGAAAAGGATTTATGATTGTAAATATGGTTATTCTACCATTATATGGATGTGTTTCCCATGTTTTCTTGATATTGACAATTTGGTCTAGTTTTTCCTATTAAGCTGCTTTGTTTCCCATGCCAAGCATTGTTAGGATGGAGTGACTTTATCTTACATGTTGTAATATGTTGTAGACTATTTAGCCAAGTAGTTCTTGAGGTTTACATGGGCTGCACTATACTGTTTGTGCACGATTGACTTACATAGAGTTATGGGAACCTTGTATAGTAGACCATAGGGAGAATAGTTGTTGAGGTCTTCTCCAGAGTGTTTTTTTACTTCTCACATTGCAAGACCATAGGGGGTGGATGTGAGTGCTCCCTCAGAGTGTATGTAGTTCCACATTGTGTGACCACGGGGGTAATTGGACATTGAGTGCTTCCCCAGAGTGTCTTTAGTTTACCGATAAAAGACCACAGGGGGGAATTGACAGTGAGTACTTCCTCAGAGTGTCTTTGTTAAATCCGGAATAGAGGTCTTAGACTGTTAGTACTTACCAGAGGGTTTCTTGTGTTTGATATGTTGAACTAGAGGGGGTAGGATTCGAGTTCTTACCATATGTTTTCTTGTGTTTGATTCATGCATACTTGATACATGAAAATGAATGAAATTAGAACTGTAGGATTATTTAGTTTTGGGTACTTCCTTGTTTAATGATTCTTTTTCCTTATTTCATATCATATATATTCACTGACTATTAGGCACAGATCATTGGGCGGTTTCTTAATGGGATTCATCTCACACCCTTTTGGGGTCATTTTTTTGGTCCCAAACATATTATATTGATGTAGGTAGAGATAACATACATCTCCCTTCTACTTCAGGTACTTGATTGTTGTCGAGCTGGAGAGCATGGGACTAAGCTAAGGCTTATTATGCTTCTTGAGTTTATTGGTTTTCATTGTACTTTGGCTTAGTACTATATTCCAGCATTGTGAGTTGTTTGGCTGTTTTACTAGACATATGTATCATGCATCATTTCTATATGTGTGCTGTAGTTTATTATTTCCTTTATCCTTCTTATATTTACCTATTTCATGGTATTACTACTTCTGTTACTGCTATCTATTTATTTCCACTACTTTACTCTGCCAATGAGGTAATGGTTTCCCCACTATCACACTCAAGGCCCTTTATGCTAGTCGGCAGCCTCTGGAATTTGGGGAAACGTCCTTGAGGCCATGTGACCAACCTGGTATGGGGAACCTCAGGACGACTCCTAGAACTGGGACGTTACCAAGTGGTATCAAAGGAATTATTTTCTTTTTGACTTTCTGTTTGGGGCCTATAGTCAGGGATATGATGGAATATATAGTTGTAAATAATTTTTTATTGGGTGTAGCTAACCCATGTATATGTAAAAGACAATTTACATCATATATTTCAATTTTATAGTTTTGCAATTATTACAGTATATTTGATTTCACCATTAGTGATTCACATGTTTTTTTCTATTATGGTTGATATTATTAAGGTTTTATTTTTGTTTCAACCCGATGAGATGAGGTTATGCCATTTCATGCATCATATAGGCACTTTCTAGGGATCACATGTTATGAATTATTATCATGCCATTTAGGGTGCATTACTGATTGCAAGTTGTTGTGATAGATGTTGTGCTAGATATGCATGTTGTTGTGGTATATGTCTTGATATAATACCTTCTATTTGATAGGGTGTTAGATTGTGTAAGGTTTCATTTTAATGAATTCCAATCATTGGTTCTTGAGGTGTTATGGGCCCTCATGGATCGGAATTTTGTGGATCATTTCTCTTTTTTTTTGTTTGTATATAACATGTATAAGATTCCAATATTTGATTCACAGAGAGTATGGTCCCTCATGGTATGAATTTGGAACTTTAATGCTCATTTTAGTGTTTTTTATATGTTCTGAAGTAGTTTCTGAGGCTTATTGTCCAGAAAACCACAGAATACACGACGTGTAATTTTAAATACACTCCATGTATCCTTCTATTCAGGAAGGAACTATTTTTCTTAAGTACATGATGTGTAATCTATGTACACTTCATGTAGTATCTAACTGCGTCACTGGCTATGTGGGAAGAGACATGGGGTTGGTATATCATTGTTGGAACACGCCTTGTACCTGAAGTACACGCTGTGTGTATAGACAATGTGTCAGTCGTGTGAAAAACGACACAGGTAGATTGTTGGTAGTTATTACACGCTGTGTAGAGTCAATCATGTAACTGGTCGTGTGACTAACAACACAGGTCAGTGAAGTTCATCTAATACACAATGTGTCTAACATACACATGTCATTTAGAGTCAGTCATGTGACTAACAACACAGGTCAGTGAATTTCGTCTAGTACACGTCATGTCTGGCACAAACACATTGTGTAGTCTTGTTATAGGGGAACTGTGTGTGATAGTCATGTATAAGAACTCGGGTAGGGTAACACGATGCAAATACATGTCATGTCTTGGATAAACACGCCGTGTGTATGGGGTGTTGCATGACTAGAGTTGGTAGGTTTAAACACCCATGTGGAGGCTTAAAGAAACACATTGTGTAGGGGTTATACACGTTGTGTATCCCTATTTTAAAAATCATGTATGATTTTCTTCTCTTGTTCCCTTATTACACATATAAGTTTCAGTATTTGATAGTCTTGAACAAAGTGTGCACTTAACCTTGAAGAGTCATGCCACCGAGACGTCCTTCAATTATACGCCAGTTATAAGGCAGTGATTGGACACCAGACATGGCTAATTAGGTACTACCATCATATCCTCTGGTAGTTCCAGTTTTGGAACTAGTAATTATTCTGGATATAGGTACTGATGAAAAGTTCTTAGAATGATTCATGAGGTTCATTCAGACCTTCTCAGGAGTACTTCCTCCTACCCCATCTATGGTAGAGTTGACGTGGGTCATCCAGTAGTAGCATCCTCCCACTTTCTCAGGGGATAGAGGACTACAGGATGCAGATTTCTGGTTAGAATCCATTCTATCTATCTTCGAGCATCTGGAGATTCGTCCATAGAGGAGGGTGAATCTTTCAATGTATATGCTTCCGGACTCTTCCAAGAGATGGTGGGATGTGATCTCACAGGCAGGACACCAGCAGGTCATGGCTTGGGATCAGTTCCAGCATGCCGTCTATGACTACTTCTACCCAGAGATGTTTAGGGTCGATCGAGCCTGAGAGTTCAAGAGTTTAGATTAAGGTACTCTTTTTATCATGGAGTACTCTTCTCACGTCACATAACTGCAACGCATCACACCCATTCTAGGGGGATATGAATTATTCCTGGCGAGAATGTTTGAAGATGGTTTCAGGAAATACATCAGATCTTAGGTGAACATCTTCAGGTTGAATTCCATCACCTCTATAGTCAACCAGACACTGATCACGAAGCAAAATCTGAGAGATTCTAGAGCTATGATCCAGAGAGGATCATTATCTAAAGTGGGTACCCCTCAAACTGAAAGTAGGAAGTGACATAGGGATTCTACGCACAGAGATCCGAGTAGGTGGAATACTACTTTTGAATGCTAGGTGGTGTGCCACCAGTGTGGGAAGAGCGAGCATATGAGTCCACATTGCCCGAGAGACCTAGTGGAGTTTCAATATTACGGTAATATGGGTCATATTTATCGTTTATGTTAGTTCTTCTCACCAACAGGTAGTGATAGGAGTTCTTATATGACTCCTCATTCAGTAGAGACACTGATGTCCATTCCTACTTATAGGATGGCTACACCAGAGTTACAGGATCTCGAGAAGTAGTTGGAGGAGTTACAGAAAAAGGGTTTCATCTGACCTAGTACTTCTTCTGGGGGTTCTCATGTCCTATTTGAGAATAAGTCAGATGGTACCCTCATGCTTTGTGTGGATTACTAGAAGCTAAACCAGTTGACAGTCAAGAACCGATATCCCTTATTTAGGATTAAAGACCTCTTTGATCAGATTTGTGGAGCCTGGGTGTTCTCGAAGATTGACTTGAGACCCGAATACAATCAGCTGCATGTTAGACCATCTGATATACCTCTTACATCTTTTTAGAGAAGGTATGGTCTATTTGAGTATGTGGTTATGCTATTTTGTCTCGCAAACGCTTCTGCAGTTTACATGGCACTGATGAACCCAGTGTTCCATCCATAATTGGATTCTTTCGGGGTAGTCTTCATGGAATATATCTTGGTGTACTCTTACACTCGACCTGACCATTCTACCCATCATGAGATCGTTTTGAGTACACTGAGAGAGCACTAGTTATATACAATGCTCTCAAAATTCCACTTTTGGATGAACCAGATTCACTTATTGGGCCATGTTATCTTAGATACAAGAGTATCAGTGGACCTAGAGAATGTGAGAGTAGATGTTTATTAGGAGCATCCGAAGAACATATTCGAGGTTTGAAGTTTTCTAGTGCTTCTTGGATGCTATAGACGTTTCATACAAGAATTTTCATGCTTAGAATCACCACTGATGGGCCTGACTAAAAAGGGGTCAATGTTCTTGTGGCCAAATTCTTTTGATTCATCCTTTCATGTGTTGAAAGGGAGGTTAGCTTCAGAAAAAATACTAGTATTTCTATAGACAAGCAAGATTTATATGGTTTACTGTGATGTATCAGGTATCGGGCTGGGAGTAATGCTCATGTAGGGGGTAGTATTCATTGCGTACAAGTCTCGGTAGTTGATGACACATGAGAGGAACTACCCAAAGCATGATCTTGAGTTGGCTTTTGTTGTTCAAGCTTTAAGCTGCTGGAGGCATTATCTGTTGGGAGATCATTTGGTGGTTTTCATCGACCAAAAAATTCTCATGTATATCTTCACTCACTGTGATCTGAATTTGAAATAGCAAATGTGGGTTTATTAACATCAGTATTTTGACTTGGAGATTTCCTATATGCCTAGGAATGGAAATTCTGTAGCTGATGCGTTGAGAAGGAGGACTCAGATACATGCAGTTTTAGGAGGCCAGTAGTGAGTGGAAGCTTATGGCTATATTCTAAGAGACGAATTTGGAGGTGAATGACAGACATGGGCAGACGTTTCTTCCTTCTAATGTTGTTACCTCTACTATACTTGATCGAGTGTGAATGAGGCAGCTATCAGATGTTGAAGGCCTAGTCCTATGGGAGAGTGTGTTTAGAGAGGACCTTATTTCTGGATAGACCATAGGCGAGGATGAGATCATGCATTTCCAGGGGCATGTATGGAAGTCAGCAGATGTTTGCGACGAACTAATGTGGGGCTTCCATTTTTCTATCTTGGCAGTTCATCCGGGTGTCACCAAGATGTATCAATAACTACATCATCAGTATTGGTGTCCACGTATGAAGAGGGATTTTGTTAGGTTTGTCATGAGGTCTTCCACCTATTAGAAGGTCAAGTTATAGCATCAACGACCTACAGGGATTTTACCGTAGTTACCCATTCTTGAGTGGAAGAGGAATGATGTCGTGATGGATTTTATGACAGGTTTACTAAGGTCACCTTGAGGGAATGATGAAGTAGGGGATTTTATTGATTGACTCATGAAGGTTTCTCACTTCTTACCGATCAAGGAGTCTTTTATTATAGATGAGTTTGGAATGTAATACAACCGAATGATTGTATGTCTACATGGTGTTCCACACTCAATTGTTTCAGAAAGGGATGCCTGTTTTACTGCTTTGGTCTGGCAGGGACTATAGAATTATTTAGGTACACATGCACTTTTGAGTACAACTTACCACCCATAGATAGATGGTCATTCTGAGTGTACGATTTAGGTGCTGGAAGACGTTCTTCGATCATGCATCCAAGATTTTAGAGGTTCCTGGGAGAATCATATACCTCTAGTGCAGTTTTCCTAAAAAAATAGTTTTCAAGAAACTATTCAAATGGCACCTTATGAGGCTTTGTACAGTATGCCATGATGATCACCCTAATTTTGTCTGGAGGTAGGAGAGGCAGTAATGCTAGGACCTCATTATTTTCAGGAGACCACGGAATAGATAGTGTTGATTCAAAAGAGGATGGTTACTACACAGTCATGACAGAAGTCTTATGCTGGTTGAAGGAGATGGCCTCTGGAGTTTGAGGTCTAAGATCAGGTCTTCCTGCGTGTCACACCGAGGCTAGGACACAGAAGAATTAAGAGATAGGTAGAGCTTTCTCTAAGATACATTGGGAAGTTTGAGTCATTGGAGAGAGTAGGGATGGTTTCCTATCGGTTGCAGTTACCATAGAGGTACTGATTTATGCACGATCGCTTCCACATTTCTCAGCTACGGTGTTACTTCTCAGAACCATCTCAAGTCTTTCATCCCTAGGAGGTTGAGTTGGAGGTTGATGCATCATTTGAGGAGCATCTTATAAGGATTGTTGATTACAGTACGAAGGTTCTTTGTATCAGTATGTTCCTCTGCTCTGTGTTCTATGGCAGCATAGGTAAGTACATGATAAGAATTGGGAGAGGGAGGCCAATGTATGATCCCAGTGGTCGAAGCTGTTTGAGGACTCTTCTTCTACGCCTCCTTTCTAGGGAAATTTGGGGACAAAATTTTTAAGGGAATTTTGTAAGAACCCATATCTTCTTTTCAGGTATAATTTTCATTTCTGGTTGTTTTTGAAAAAAACTAGAAATTCTATAAAATTTAGGAATACACGTCGTGTACTTATAAGTAAACGATATGTACCCGGTTTCTGTGGGTGACTGTGTACTGGTTGTGTAATGGCCAAGTACATTACTGTGTGGGGTAACCTAGAGACCACCTAATACAGAGGCTGGTTAAAGTAAGTACATGTCGTGTACCATTGAAGGACATGCTATGTACTTTCTTTTTATTTCATTCAACTGGGTGGGGTCACATCTAATCAATAGAACACCCTTCTTCTCTGTTTGTTTCATCTAGGAGTGTCTATCACCAGTGATTCTTCTTTGATCCCCAGACTCACCAATCATTTCCCAAATCGACCTCTGTTGATTGCATTGGAACCTCCACAATAATCTCTTTCTTCTTATAGATCCTCATTTCCTAATTACTCTTCTTTCGTGAGTTATCTTCGATTGAACGTTTTTAGCAATTTTGTAGATCTATGGAATTATAGGGAGATTCAAGTCCTGAGGCTCACATATATAAATCGTACAATTATAAGGTAGGTGGTTTGTCCCTTTCCATAGTTATTCTTTGATTTATATATGAAAAATTTCCCAATACCCTCTTTCAGGGTATTGGGTGTTTTTGGTTTTTAGCCCTTTTATTTATTTCTATGCCTTTTGGGCTTGAGTAGAGGAGTTGTGATTGTAAATAGGGTTATTCTACCCTACTAAGGATTTTTTCTCCATGTTTTCTAGATATTGATGGTTTGGTCTTGTTTTGCATGTTAGGTTGTTTGTATCCCATGCCTTTCATTGTTAGGATGGAGTGATTTTATCTGAAAAGTTGTGATATGTTGAAGACTATTTATACAAGTAGTGATTGAGGTTTAATTGGGATTACATATATCGTTTGTGCACAATTGACTTACACAGGGCTGTGGGAACCCAGTGTAGTAGACTATAGGGAGAATGGATGTTGACGGCTTCTCCAGAGTGTCTGTTTAATTTTAAAATTGTGAGACCATAGGGGGGGAGGACCTGAGTTCTCCCTATGAGTGTCTGTAGTTCCACCTTGAGATACCACATGGGGAATTGGATGTTTAGTGCTTCCCTAGAGTGTATGTATTTTATCGATAAAATACCACAGGGGGAACTAACAGTGAGTGCTTCATTAGAGTGTCTTTTCTAAAGACGAACCAGAGCGGTTAGACTCTGTGTACATCCCAGAGGGTTTCTTGTGTTTGACTGGTTTAAATAGATGGTATGGTTTGTGATTAATTCCTAGAGGGTTTCTTGTGTTTTATTCCTACTTACATGATATAGGAAAATGAATGCAATTGGAACTATAGGATTTTATACTTTCGAGTACTTCCTTATTTACTACTTATTTTTTCTTATTCCCTAACATATATATTCCCTAACTGTTAGGCACAGATCTTTGGGTAGTTTTCTATTGGGATTCATCTCACACCCTATTTGGGTCATGTTTTTTGGCCCAAACATATTATATTGATGCAGGTATTGATAAGGGCAAGCTCCCTTCTGCTTCAGGTACTTGATTATTGTGGATCTGGAGAGTGTGGGGCGAAGATGAGGCTTGCGATGCTGCTAGAGTTTATTTGTTTACTTTGTACATTTTTTTATTACTGTATTCTAGTATTTTGACTTGTTTGGGTGTTTTGCTAGAAATATGTGTCATGCATCATTTATATATGTGTGCTCCAGTTTCTTATTTCTTTCAGTTTTCCATTGTTTTCCTATTAAAAGTTATTACTGCTTCCGCTATTTCTATATAGTTATTTCCAATGCATTACTCTTCCAATGGAGGCATACATTCCCCACTATTACACCCAGGGACCTCACTGCTAGTCGAAAGCTTCTAGATTTTGAAGAAATGCGCTTGAGGCCGTGTAACCAATAAGGTACGGGGAACCTCTAGGAAGCTCTTGGAACTGGGATGTTGCAAAGTTGTATCAAAGGAATTATTTTTATCTTGACTTACTAATTGGGTCATATAGTCGGGGATAAGAAAATATATGTAGTTATTAATAAGATATACCTAGGAGTAGCTAACCCATGTACAGGGAAAATCCAATTTACCTCATATATTGCAATTTCTCAGGGTTTTCAATTATTACCATTGATTTGATTTTACCATTGGGTGATTCACATGTTTTGTGCTATTATGGTTGATATTATTGAGGTTCTATTTTTTTGAAACCCAATGATATGAGGGTATTTCATCTCATGCATCGTATAGGAACTTGATAGATATCACATTTTATGCATTATTGTCAAGCCATTTAGGGTGCATTGCTGATTTCATGTTGTTGTGATAGATGTTGTTTTAGATATGAATTCTATTGTGATAAATGCCTTGATAGAATACCTACTATTTGATAAGGTATTTTATTGTGTAAGGTTTCGTTTGATTGAACGCTAAACATTGGTTCATGAGGTGTTATAGGCCCTCATGTATTAGAATTTGGTGGATAATTTCATTGTTATGTTTTTATATGACATGTATAAAATGCCAAGATTTGATTTTCGGTGAGTATGGGCCCTCATGGATCAGAATTTGGAACTTTAATGCTCATTTTAGTGTTTTTTTAGGGTTTTGGAGTAGTTTATAAGGCTTATTGTCCAGAAAAACCCAAAATACATGGCGTGTGATGATAAACGCACACCATATATCCTTCTGTTCAAGAAGGAATAGTTTTTATTATGTACATGTCGTGTATTGTATGTACACACCGTGTAGTCTATAACTGTGTCACTTTCTATGTGGGAAGAGACACGGGGTTGGGAAATCCTTGGTGTAACACGTCGTGTACCTGAATTACACATCGTGGGTATAGACCTTGTGTGAGCCGTGTGACCAATGACACAAGTGTATTGTGGGTAGTTAATACATGTCATGTAGTGTTAGCCTTGTAATCGGATGTGTGACTAAAAATATGGGTCGGTGATGCTCGACTAGTACACACTGTTTCTGGAACAAACATGTCATGTAGAGTCACCTGTGTAACCTATCATGTAACTAACAACACGGGTCAGTGAAGTTCGTATTGTACACATCGTGTCTGGCACAAACACGCCATGTAGCCTTGTTTTAGGGGAACAATGTGGGTTAGTACTATAGAGGGACTCAGGAAGGGGAACACGATTCAAGTACATGCCATGTCTAGGAGAAATATGTTGTCTGTATCGGGTGTTACACGACCATATTGGCAGGAGTACACTCCCAGGTGAAGGCTCTAAGAAACACGTCGTGAAGGGGTTATACAAGCTTTGTATCCCTTTTTTAAAAATCATGAATGTTTTCCTTATTCTTTTCCCTTGTTACACATCTAAGATTCAGTCCTTGATATTCATGAACTAAGTGTGCGCTTGACCTTTCAGAGTCATGCCATCGAGACGTCCTCTGGTTGTACACCAGTTACATGGCAGTGATCAGACACTAGACATGGATGATTAGGGACTACTAGAAGATTCACCTTAAATGTCAGTCTTGGAACCATATGTTATTCTAGATATAGGTGACGATGCAAAGTTCTTATAGGTCTTCATGAGGTTCATTCAGACCTTCCGAGAAGTGCCGCCTCCCGCCCTGTCTATGGAAGAGTTGATGTGGGTATTCTAGGAGAATCATCCTACCAAACTCTCAGGGGATGGAGGACCACATGCTGCAGATTCATGGTTATAATCCATGATATCTATCTTTGATGATATAGAGATGGTGAAGCTCTCTATGTATATGTTTTGGGACTCCACCAAGAGATGGTGGGATGTGATCTCACAGGAAGGATTCCAGCATGTCATGGATTGGGATGAGTTCTAGCACGAATTCTATGAATAATTCTTCCAAAATATGTTGAGAGTTGATCAAACCCAAAAGTTCATGAGTCTGGAATACAGTGCTCTTTCTTTCATGAAGTACTCTTCTCACTTCCCAAATCCTCAACACTTCACACCCATTCATGGGGGAGATGATTTATTGCTGGAGAGGAAGTTTGAGGGTGGTCTTAGGAACGACATATGATATCAGGTGAACATATTCATGTTCAATTTTTTCACCACTATAGTAAACCAGGCAGTGATCACTGATCAAAATCTGTGGGATTCTGGAGTTGTGAGCCAAGGTGGCTCGGTATCCAGATTTTTTACCCCTCATACAGACAGTAGAAAGTTACTTAGAGAGTCTACTCATGGAGATATGGGTAGGAATAATACTTCTTCTGGTGGATAGGTGTTGTGATACCAGTGTGGGAAGAGTGAGCATACGAGGCCACATTGCCCATGAGACCTAGTGGAGTATCGATCTTGTGGAAAGATGGGTCATCTTCAGCGTTTATGTCAGTTCTTCTCAACAAAAACTGGTGATAGTAGTTCTTCTATGACTCCATGTTTAAGATTTGAATCAGTGTCTATTCCTCTTTATAGGATGGCTACACTAGAGATACAAGAGCTTAAGAAGCAGTTGGAGGAGTTGTAGGCAAAGGGTTTCATCTGACCTGTTACTTCCCCTTGGATTTTTCTTGTCTTATTTTTGAAGAAGGTGGATAATACCCCTAGGATTTATGTGCATCAGTAGAGGGTGAACTAGTTGATGATCAAGAACCAATATCCCTTACTGAGGATTGATGATCTATTTGATCATCTTCATGGAACCTGGGTGTTCTCGAAGATTAAATTGAGACCCGGATACCATCAGTTATGCTTTAGACCAACTAATATACCTCTTACATCGTTTTGCAGTAGGTAAGGTCTATACCATTATATGGTTATGTTGTTCGATCTTAGGAATGCTCCTGCAGTTTTCATGGGGCTAATTAATTGAGTGTTCCATCCACACTTGGATTCTTCAGTGATAGTCTTCATGGACGATATCTTGGTGTACTCTCACACTCGACGAAACCATGCTACCCATCTTCAGATCGTTTTGATTACACTAAGAGAGAACTATATATATTCTAATCTCTCAAAATTCCAATTTTATATAGACTAGATTCACTTCTTTGGTCATGTTATCTTAGATACAAGAGTAACAGTGGACTCAAAGAAATTGAGAGAAGCAGTTTTCTAGGAGTAGTCGAACAAGATCTTTGTGGTTTGATGTATTATAAGGTTGTTTGGATACTACAGATGTTTCACAATGGACATTTCATGATTAGTAGTGCCACTAAAGGGCTTGAATAAGAAGGTTTGAAGCTCTTCTGTCCAAATTCTTGTGATTCAGCCTTTCAGAAGTTGAAAGGGAGGTTGACTTTAGCACCGATACTAGTATTGCTAGAGCTGGGCTAGAGATATATGGTTTATTGTGATGCATCAGGTATCGGGCTAGGAGCAGTTCTTATGAAGGGGGGAGGAGTCATTATGTATAGGTCTCAGTAGTTGAGGCCACATGAGAGGAACTACCTGACACATGATCTCGAGTTGGCTACATTTTTTCATGCTTTATGTTATTGGAGACATTTTCTATTGGGAGAGCATTTTGTGGTTTTCACTTACCACCAAAGTCTCAAGTATATCTTCACTATGTGCGATCGGAATTTGAAACAACATATGTGGGTTGAGTTCATTCAGTATTTTGACATTGATCTTGCCTATACTCCAGGTAAAGGCAACGTAGTAGCCGATGCGTTGAGTAAGAGTACTCAGATATAGGAATTTCAGGAGGCCAGTAGTGAGAGGAAGCTTATGGATCTATTCTCTGAGATGAATTTAGAGGTGCATGACAGACAGGGGTAGACATTTCTTTCTTCTATAGCTATTACCTCTACTCTACATGATCTGGTTAAAATGAGGAACCTTTAAAATTCTGGAGGCCTAGTCCTACGAGAGAGTGTTTTAGGAGAGGATCGTATTCCTGGATGGACTGTAGGAAAGGATGATATCTAGAATTTCTTTGGGTGTGTATGGGTGCTAGCAGACGTACGCGAGGAGCTGATGCGGGAATTTTATTCCTCATTCTGGGTACTTCATCCTGGTGTCACCAAGATGTATCGAGATCTACACATTCAGTATTGGTGGACAGGTATGAAGAGACATTTTTGGGGTTTTTCATGAGGTGTTACACCTCTCAGTAGGTTAAGGCATAGCCTTAGTGACTAGTAGGAATTGTTCACTAGTCACCCATTACCGAGTAGAAGTGTAATAATGTTGCGATTGATTTTGTGACAGTTTTACCATGGTCTTCTTGAGGGAATGATGCAGTATGGGTTTTCATTGATATACTCACAAAGGTTGCTCACTTATTAATGATCAATGAGACCTTTAGTTTATATGATATGGGAAGCTTGAAAATATGAGAGATTGTATGTATTCATCGGTTTCCACACTCCATTATTTCAAAAAGGGGCGGTCGTTTTACTTATCAGGTCTGGAAGGGACTACAGAAGTCTTTAGGTACACATGTACTTCTCAGTACAGCTTACCATCCACATATATATGGCCATTTTGAGCATACGATTAAGGTGTTGGAGGAAATGCTTCAAGCATGCATCCAAGATTTTAGAGGTTCTTGGGAGAAGCATATACCTCTGGTGGAGTTTTCCTACAACAATAGTTTTCAAGAAACTATTCAAATGAAAGCTTATGAGGATTTTTATAGTAGGCCATGCCGATCATCTTTATGTTGGATATAGGTAGGAGAGGTAGCTATGCTAGGACTGCATCTTGTTCTGGAATCCACAGAACATATAGAGTTTATTCGGAAGAGGATGAATATTGAACAGTCATGATAGATGTCTTATGATGATTGACAGAGACGAACTATGGAGTTCGAGGTCTGAGGTCAAGTTTTCCTATGTGTTACACTTATGTTGGGACACGAAAGAATTATAAGATAGGGAAAGATTTCTTTGAGACACTTTGGGTCGTTTGAGGTATTAGAGAGAGTCAATCCAGTTTCCTATCAGTTACAGTTAACTCAGAGGTACCGAGTTATGCACGACATCTTCAATGTTTCTCAGCTAAGATGTTACTTCTCAGACCCGTCTAATGTTTTTTAACCCGAGGAGGTTGAGTTGGAGGTGGATTCATCTTTAGAGGAAAATACTATCTATATTTTTATCATAGTGAGAAGGTTCTTTGTGGTTGGTATGTTCCTTTGGTACAAGTGCTATGGTAGCATGGGTGAGTACAAGATGGGGCTTGGGAGAGGGAGGCCGATGTAAAATCACAGTGGTCGAAGATGTTCATTCGATTCTTCTTCTACGCTGCCTTTCTAGGGAAATTTCGGGGTGAATTTTTTTATGGGGAAGTTAGTAAGAACTCATATCTTGTTTTCAAATATGTCTTTCATTTCTGGTTTTTTTTAGAAAAATAAAAAATTATTGAAATTTTAGGAGTACATGTCATGTACTTATAAGTACATGTCATGTACCTAGTTGTCGCGGGTGACCATGTACTACTGTGTAATGGCCATGTACATGTCTATGGGGGGTGACCTGGTGATCGACTAAAGTGGAGGTCAGTTAAAGTAAGTACATGTTGTGTACCCTTGAAGAACATGTTGTGTACATTCTTTTTATTTCCTTAAACAGACTGGGGTCACATCTAATCGATAGAACACCCATATTCTCCATTCATCTTGTCCAAGAGCGTCCATAGTAGGTGATTCTTCTCCGAGCCCCCGACTCACCATTGGTTCTCTGAATTAATCGTCATTGATTGTGTTGAAACATCCATGGTAATCTCTTCCTTCTCCAAGAGCCTCGTTTTTTGATTCCTCTTCAATCATGAGTTATCTTTGGTTGAATATTTTTAGTTTTTTTGTAGATCTATGTAATTATAGGGAGATTCAAGGCATGAGGCTCACGTATGACAGTCGTACAATTCCGAGGTAGGTGGTTTGTGTCTTTTCCTAGTTTTTCTTTGAGTTATATGTGCAAAAGTGCCCAATACCCTCATTCAGGGTATTGTGTTTTTATGGTTTTCATCCATGTTATTTCCTGTTATGCCTTGTGTGCATGAGTATAGGATTTATGATTGTAAATAAGGTTATTATACCTTTTTATTGATGTTTTGACCATGTCTACTTGATATTGACCATTTAGTCCAGTTTTGCATGTTAGGTTTCTTTGTTTCCCATGCCTATCATTATTAGGATCGAGTGATTTTATCAAACATAGACTGATATGTTTTTGATTATTTATCCAAGTTGTTCCTGAGGTTCACTTGGGCTGCCATATAATATTTTTTTCCTGATTGACTTACAGAGGGTTGTGGGAACCTAGTGTAGTAGACCGTAGGGAGAATGGATGTTGAGGGCTTCTCCAGAGTGCCTGTTTACTTTCCACGTTGTGAGACCATAGGGGTGATGGATTTGAGTGCTCTCTCAATGTGTCTGTAGTTCCATGTTATGATACTACGGGGGGAATTGGATGTTGAGTGCTTCCCCAGGGTGTCTATAGTTTACTGATAAAAGACCACATGGGGAATTGATAACGACTACTTCCTCAGAGTGTCTATTCTAAATCCAAACTAAAGGGTTTAGACTCTGAGTACTTCCCAGAAGGTTTCTTGTGTTTGATATGTTGAACAAGAGGGGATAGGCTGTGAGTAATTCCCTAAAGGTTTCTTGTGTTTGATTCTTACTTACTTGATATAAGAAAAAGAATGCAATTAGAACTGTAGGATTGTTTACTTTTGGGTACCTCCATGTTTCCAGCTTCTTTTTTCTTATTGCCTGCAATATATATTCACTAACTATTAGGCCTAGATATTTGGGTGGTTGCCTACTGGGGTTCTCCTCACGCCATTTTTTTCATGTTTTTTTTCCCAAACCAATTATATTGTAGTAGGTATAGATAAGGTAAAGTGCCCTCCTAGATCAGGTATTTGATTGTTGTAGATATAGAGAGCGTGGGACCATGCTGAGGCTTATGATCCTGCTATAGTTTATTTTTGTTATTTGTACACTAGTTTAGTACTGTATTCTAGCATTGTGACTTGTTCGGCTATTCTCCTAGACATATGTATCATGCATCATTTATATATGTGTGATCTAGTTGCTTATTCCATTCAGTGTTCTACTGTTTACCTATCACATGGTATTACAACTTACGCTATGTCTATCTATTTATTTCCATTAATTTACTCTTCCAATGAGGGAATAGTTTCCCCACTATCACACCCAAGGCCCTCGCTGCTAGTTGGCAGCCTCTGGCATTTGGGGAAATGCGCTTGAGTCCATGTGACCAACTGCGTACGAGCCTCCTCTGGGCGGCTCCTGGAACTGGGAAGTTACAAAGTGTTTCAAAATAAAGTAATTAATCATGTTATGGTTTTTTGTGAAAACTATATGGTTAAAGAAGCAACATGGGCATCATAAAATGTTATGAAGGAAAATTATCTTCACATGTTTATGTAAGGAATAAAATTATGAGGAATCAGTTTTCAAAAGGTTTGAAGAATATAAAAACATAAGAAATGTTAACATAAATTATTTTCATGCCTTATTTGTATTCATGAATTATATTTTATATAGTAACATTTCAATAAAAAGGAAATAGTTTTATTCTTATTAAACTCATTTTCATATATTATAAGGTTTAATTTAAAAGTTTAATTTATAAATTTTTTAATTTAATTTAAAAAAATGAATTTTATATTTGAAATCATTATATCAAATTTATCTTAGGGTGAAATTTTCGTATTTTTTAAACACATTCATTTTCCAGTGAACAGTGAAAATCATGCTTTTTGTAAAGATAACATTCATTTTCATTAAATAAATAAATTTAAAAGTATAATTTTATATTAAATCAACATAATTATAATTTATTTTTATATATTCTAATTAATTACATAGTAAGCATAATTATATATTAATTTGTTATAAGTTCTTTTTTGAGCTTAAAATGCATTTTTCTCAAAAAAAAAATGTTTTTCATTACATTTTTCATTATAATATTAAATTAATTAATGATAGTTATAAAAATTTAATATTTAAAAATTTATTCCATATTTGTAATTAGGATTATCAAATATGGTAAATAGGTTCCTTTTATTTTCTGTTAATATGAATAGTAACCCTAGTAAATTTTTGTTACTTAGGTAAAGGTAAATCAGGTAGTTAGGGTTAAAACTAATGTGATAATGATTAAAATTAATTTTAAAACATTAATTTATTTAATTATATGATTATATTTTTTCTATAATCATCCAAAAATTGAAAATATGACCTTTTATTTCCAATAATCTTTTATTTTTAGCTTTAAAATTTTATAGGTAATGAAAAATACAAAATATCAGTCCCTTGCTTTTAAAATTTTATTAAAAGATCACATTGGGATAAAAATAAGTTTTAAATTAATATTAAGGTTTATTTTGAGAATAATGAAAATATTTGTATTATGTTATTTTATTCATAATTTTTATTAATGAAATGATTACCTTAAATAATTATGCAACACCAACACATCACTAGTGTGCGCAATAGAAAAATAAAGTAAAAAATGTTAGAAATACTAAACGTATTATTGTTTCGATGAGTTTTAGTGTACCTATATTTTTATTGAAAAATATTCCATAATAGGGATTTTTTAAATGTTTATATTCAAATTCAATTATTTTAGAGACCCAAAGCTTAACGTACATGGAAATTTCATTACTTTTGCAGAATACTTAATACATGACAAAAACAGATGCCCAAAGACCATATTAGTTTAGTGTCTTTGGAAACTCGGAATGTAATATTCTAATCATGGTAAATGATCTTCAAAATCTCCCATAAATATGTTCCCCTTTTTGGTTTTCTTACCTAAAACCTTTCTTTATATCATGGGGAAAAGAAAACATAAAAAGGGTGAGCTCAAATGCTCAGTAAGGGTAAACATAGAGAACATAAAACAATCCATAAACATTTCACTGCAAAAACTTGAACATAAAATCTAAACATAAAAATCTTGAGAAAAGACATAAATATTGGAAGAATGTAAGGAATATATCATAAAAGAACATCAATCATGATAAAATATCATGGGAATAAAACATGTAATTGTGGAAAACCATTAAGCACAATATATTATTTCCTTAGTAGCCAAGGCATTACTGCCAAGACCATCTTAGTGGACAAAGTCTCTTTCTGAATCACGTTCACTCCTCGTTCCAGTCATGTATCACTGAACTAGATTAAATTACCGTTCCAGCCATGTCTATCTCATGAGATATAAATCTTTACCCAATGCATTGGAGGGAGATATAGGTCCCACTAATCTCATAATGAAATCATTCATAAGTGTGCCACAACATAAACATAAATCATTCATCATAACCCAAAGAATAAAATGGGTTTCATAAACATAATTCAATCATAAAATAATCCATATAAAACAAATGGATATCATTTCATCATAAGAAAAGTGAAGCCATGTAAATCATAGAGACATTATAATTGAAACATAAATATATGAAATAATGTAATCTTATATGGAAAATGGTTTTGATAAAACACTTGAAATGAATTCGTGAGGAAAATATCCTTTCTTTTTCAAATTCATTTTATTTTCACATAATTCCATGAAATTTTAAAAGAAATTTATTTTATTGAAAATAAATTTGAAAAATTATAGAGAAAGCTTCAAAATAATTAGGTGTTATGAAACCGTAAAAATCCGTTCATGTCGTATAAGTTAAAAAAACATTCTCCTCGTACTTTTTCTGGAAAAGTCAAAAAGTTACTCGTATGGTAAACAAAAGAAAGATTCCTTCCATAAAATGTGGTAAAAGTAAAATATGGGTAAAAATGACATTAAAAATGAATGAAAATATTTTTAGAAAACATGGACATGGATGATAATAATAACCCCCAGTAAATACTTAAGAATAAACAATCTCGGATAAGAGCGATATTGGAATAGTTATCCCTTACCTTATGTCCAATTTCTTTTTTATGTGTCTGAGACTCTTGTATAGTGGGTTTAAACATATTATTAACTTGTAACAGAATCATAATAATATTTATGATATCATATATGGTTCACTTATGTATTTATATTACCCGTTCTTTTGTAAATTCCATCTTAAATCATCGTTTTGGGTAAAATATTTTTATTTATCATACTTGTTTGGACTTGTTGTTCTTGATATTATTATTACTTATATCCTGAATTACTTACTTAAAAAATGTAAATCATGATTTATATATCATATATATTCAATATATATATATATATAATAGATAGATGAATGAAATGAAATACACCGTTCATGGATACGGTAGGTCGTATGTACGCATGGACGCTGTTTTCCTTTCCTTATTGACTTGAATAGAAGTAAGTAGATGAAATATATATATATATAAATTAATTAGCTTAATTATGTCATATATTTCATTATTATTAATTATATATACTTTATAATCATTCTTTAATGGTTAACATGGAGAATGAATCTCATCGTGTCGTGGAGACGGTAATCCGTATGTACGCACGAGCGATGATATCATTCCCATAATTATTGAATGGAATTGGAGTGGATGATATAATACCTCAGAATTAGTTTGATGTTATAATAACCATATATAGTTATTCTTTACACCATTATACCAATCCAATTAAGGTGGTGGTGGAAAAAATTGATTACACCACGGCATGGAGACAGTATTCCATACGTACGCATGTGCGGTGATTTCGTTTTCCGTAGGATGGATAGAAGGTGGAATAGGGTTGTTTCATATTTATAATAAAATATCAGTATATAATTAATACATATGTTATTACTTTATAAAGAAAAAAATAAAGAAGAGGAAGTAGAAGAAGAAAGAAACTTGAAAGAGTTGGTAGAAGAGATTGCCTCTTCCTCGACGCACCTCCTTTAAACTTCTTCTTAGGGAACTAGAGTTTGACTTTTGAGAATACCAGAACCTCGATGATGTAACTAGAGAGGTTTATAAGAGTAATTTTCATGGTTTGGCCGAGAATCAAGGATCAAAAGGGTGTTAAGAGAAGAGGGAAGGGGTGCCCTTTTTATAATGGAGGAGAGGGGCACCTTAGGAAAACTTAAAATATTATTTTATAATAAAGTAATATTCGGTTTTTAATAGCTCTGAATTGATTGATTTCAAATATATGGTGAGTATGGGTCGAAATTATCTCAACCAATAGGTTTTAGAAAAGTTTAGGTGACTATTTTATCCTTATCATTTAGATTTAACTCTAAGTTAAATAATTTAACTTTTACCGTGTCTTTTTGTTTTCTTACACTATATTCTTAATAATCTTACTATAACAAGCCCAATGAACACCAAGTGGTTCATTATTAATATATATATCTTTATATAAGTCATTTGGACGATCCATATATTTTTAGGAATAAAATAACAATTAATAATATAATATTTGTTTTAAAAATTATTTTATGTCAATTTTGACTCTGTTTGGTACTTGATTTTTTTGAAAATCATAACAGAATGATTAGTTCAAAAAATATAATTAAATCAATAAAAATATGTCATATTAACATATAAAAATATTGGAATTCATAAAAAGTATAAAATTACATTTATTTGGGTATTTATAACATCAATTATGTTAATATTTCATGGATAAGGTAATTACTGCATCATCATTGTGTCATAAATAAATTAAATTATTGAATGTCTAAAAATTATAAATAAAATACGATTATGTAGGAAATATTTTTATCTTTCTAATGAATCTTTATTGTCGAATTTATCTTATGTATAACCCAATATTAAAAATGATTTAGTTATTAAACTTTGATTTTAACTATTTTAATTCTTCTTTAAATAAAATAATAATAAATGACCTAACATAATCCAAGTGGACCTAAAGTGTAATATTTTATCCCTATGTTTTTTTTTGTCGAACTACACTTATCCAATATAATTATGACATTTTTTAGGGTAATAATATTATTATTTTTACCCTTAATTACCCTATTTACTTTTAATCGTGGTAAATAAAAGTAAAAAGTTACTATTCACAAAAAATTATTTTTATCTGATTGAACCACATTTTAATCCTTCATATTAACCTTGTCTCTCGGATTTTCAAAATTCCACTCACAGAAGCGGTAAAATTATGTTTTATCAAAATTTTCAAACTCTTCTGGGAGGTGGGTAAAAGACGGTGAAAAGTTCAATAAAATTTGTATATGTCTAAAATTATTATAAAATGACTACAATAAATTAAATTGAACTTATATAGGTATTATGTATCAATTTTGACCTCAAATAAATTTAAATAAAATAAATAGTTATTTAAATAAAAATTCAGTTTTTAAATAGTAACCCAGTGTTTTTACTATTCTCAAAAATTGAAAGTTATCAGAAAAGTACCAAAAATTCACCCTAGGATAATTTCAATATTCTGAATCTAAAAATGATGTCCATTTTGAAAAATAAAATTTCAAAAAGTGGGTATTATTATTCATAATGGCTAGTTTATATAACATATTTTTGTTTAGTGAAACACAGTATTGCGTACAACATACGCTATCGTGGAAGGTCATGATTGCGTGTAATGCAAGCCAAGTCAGGGATGCGTGTAGTGCATTCTCCTTTTGGTGTATTGTACAACACAAGACATTAATGAAATTAAAAAAAATTCATAAAATCTCAGGGTGTTACAATTACTATATTGATTCCATTAAGGTCAAATTGAATGAATAGTTCCAAAAATGGAATTAATGATATTTTACAATAAATAATATTTTATTAAATGATTTAAAATTCATAAAAACATTTCATCATCTGATATAAAGATATATGGTTTAAAATATAAACCATTTTATATTTATTTTCCAGTTTTCCAATTATTGAAACTTTTTTGACTCCTATATTTTAAAAATCTTTGATATCACGGTAATCATCAAAAAGGTTAATAGGGAGCCGAAACAAAGAGATAAGGATAAAAAAATTACTTAAACATGTCCAAATTTTATTTTAGGAGAATATTTTGACTTGTAATTTTATTATATTCAAATTAAATCAATTTTTGATCCATTATTGCATGATAATTAATTTAACTTAATTTAATACTTTATGTAATTCCAAGAGTGCCCCTCTCCTCACTTATAAAAGGGAACCTCCTCTCCTATCTTCCTTTCACCTTTTCAGCTCTTTATTTCATCCAATACCTACCCAAGACTCTAAAAAAATACAATCCCCAAATCTAATAGGTTCTATTATCAGAAAAAAAAAACCTAAGTTGATTTTGGTGTAATCTAAATAGGTTGTATGAGGAGAAGATATAAGTCCTAACCGACCACTTTCAAGTTTATTTCTTGTTCCACCTCCTTAAAATATTAGTTAATCATTATGAAATAATATTATTATTATATTTCATATAATAATATTTTCTTATTATTATTATTATGTTACAACCCTTTTTCATCACATTTCTTATCCAATTGTAAATGAAAATGTCACGTGTGCGTATATATGGATTACCACATCCACGAAGCGATGGGTTTTTCCATCACCACAATCCATGGATATTTATTATGATGGATTTAATAAATATATATTATTTTAATGAAATAATTAATATTTTTTAATGATAATATAACATATAAATTCTAACCTTTCTATCAGTTGTAAAATGATAATGTCATTCGTGTGTACGTGTGGACCACCACCTTCACAAAGTGATGTGATTCATTTTTCATCACCAAATCACAACAATGATATATGTAAGTTCACATAAAGATATAATATGATATTTATGATATAATAATAATTTTTTAAAGATAAAATAATACTTACCTTATTTCCATTATAATTGATGAAGAATAAAAACATTATTCATGTGTATGTATGACCCACGGTCTCTATGATTGTAATGAGGTTTATTTTTCATAAAAATATTTCATGGTTTTATTAAAGTATCTTAGAGTTATAAAATTTTTAATTATTTCATTATTATTATTATATATATGGTTTAATAATGGCCCCTTTGACTATAGTCAATTAAGAAAAATCATTTTAGACATATGAGTCAAATATCATCAAAACATCTGACGTGAAATTAAATAATTAAATAATTATATATAACATGGTAATAAATATATTAAAAGGAATAATATACTTAAAAAATTATTAAACAAGTAAATAATTAACAAAATTTTATTATTCATGAAGATAAATAATGTACATGATGAGTTAGACTCGATGTAATGGACACTTTAACTTGAAACATTGTTTTAACTACTTTGATGATTTTTTTTTAAAACATTTTTCTTTAATATCTATATTCATATAATTATTTTATGGATGTATTTATAGGTATATAAATTAATCATTAATGATATTTTATTTATCTTTTTAACTTCTTAGAAATTTTTTCAAAAGGAATCTTTATAAGTATTTGATATGGAATGTTTCAACTTTCATTACAAAAGGAAAAAAGGAATGTTCTTTTTTAAAATCTATGTAATAAAAGCCTTTTCCCACTACCCCAAAAATTATTTGGTGTTTTTTCATCCATTAAAACATTCCATGTTTTTTTGAAATAAAAACCCTTCTTTCCTTTGTTCTAGGTATTTTAATTTTGAAAATGGTTTTTTTAAAAGGAAAGGGTATTTTGATATCTAAAAATATTTTTCATATGGGTTTAAAATAGTTTTTAAAGGGGTTTAAGATGAATATATAAATGATGAAAATGTTTTATTTATTATAGGGAACTTGAGAATTTTATATGAGGATTAGTAATCTTGTTACATCTTATAATATGGGTGATCCTGATACAACATATATGGTGGATGAGCCTAATATAACTTATATAATGGGTAAACCATATATAAATGTCATAATAATTGGGTTATGTTCCTTGCCTTCAAAGGAAATAATGAGGGAGTTAACTGGGGAGGTTTATCTTATGGATTTAACTAGACTCCAGTTATTTCTAACATGTGTTATGAATTCAATTCGCTAAGTTTACTATAAGGGTTTCTTTTTTTACATGCATCTGGTTTTAATGGTTTTATTTGAGAAATTATGTGTGATTTATATGTGGATGATATTTAATTCATATTATCAATGAATATTTTGATATAGTTAAAAATTTTATGGTTTTTTATTTTTTTCACTACACTAATATATTTTATTATTTTATATCCCTCCAGATATTTGTTTGATCATCCCATGTTTATAAATGGTTTTCAAAGGGATTAATGAAGGGTACTATCAAAGAAGAAGACAAGTTGAAATTCATGAATATTTTTCAAGAAAATAAAATTTGTATCATTTTAAATTTTTTATATCATGGAAAAATGGATACTAATTGGATGTTTTCACTTTGTAATGTATGGGGTTTCTATGTAATATTTATGACCTAATTCTCTATAAATAAAAACCTAAATGATATTTGGTTATATAAGAATCTGAATTATAGTATAAAGAAACTAGGTTATGTAATGTTTAATGTTGGGTCAATATACATTCACATACAAGAAAAGAATCCACAAATTCAAATTCTCCTACATGGTTTCATGAGTTTCTATAGGTTCTTACTAAACCTATAATTATTCTATGTGTTTCATATTATTTAATAATTATATTTTATTGAGGTTTATTTTAATATTTATGAAATTTTATTTGTTCAAAAATTAGTCATTAATTATTTAGAAGCCATGAGAAAAAAGTTTAGATTATTTATGAATAATTAAATGATACCCACAAGGAATTAAGTGTGTCTGGATATTGACATTGAAATTTTATAGCATGAGATATTGAAATTCAAACAGGTTGAAATATGAAGAGTTAGTACCATATATTATAAAATGTTTTCCAATAAAATTAATACTAATTATTATGGAAGTATTTACTATAATATTAAATTTCTAACAATTTTGTTTTACATTTAATTTTGAATAATATTGTGGATATTAATTATTTTAATTTTAAATACATATAATATATTTTTTTAGAAAATAATCATGATTAATACTTATATTTGGAAAAATAAAAAGATCATATTGTAATTTTTTTTAATATGAAGAATTATTATAAAAAATGTATGGGAGTATTCCAAGGAATTTAATATCAAATTTTATAGATTTATTTACTATTATATTAACTATTTATTCATTCATCTAATGATTTTTTGCCTATAGAATGATTTTAATTTTTACAATATATCAAAATTAATTGAAAGTTTATTCAACATAGATATTTTATTATTGGAATTTATGAAGGATATTCATAGGTTTTAAGGAGAATAAAATATGGTTTCAATTTTTTTATATAAATACTAAGGCATGTAGTGTAAACATATAGACGTGACTCTACTATAATTTTACATACTTCATAGTTCACAACCGAGTCCTAGATCTTTATTGTTTAACTGCTTACTAAAGTAAAATATTGGTGGAATGAACTTCATTATTTTTACATATCTAAGGGATCTATCACTACCTGAACCAAATTCCAGTGTCTTCATCGAAAATTATTCACTAGGTTAATTTTTTTATTCTTAATTTGTGTGGTAAACATCAGTGTTGTATAGTTCACACTTACTTCATCTTGAATGGGGTTATACACCCCTAATAAAAGGTATATATGGGTTTAATATTTCCACTTAAAAGACCTAGTTTATTATATCTTATTAGAAGGCAGATTTTCACTTAACCAATTAAATGAAAGAGGAAAGGACCACTTCAATAAGAGTCCAGGTTTATTCTATCCCCTTATAAGAATGAGTTACTCTTAACATGTAATGTATAATAGGTAAGTAATTTTCTTATAAAGTCTTGTTTGGGACTGTACCTATATAAGACTGGGTTAGGTTTTAACCCATAAAATATGGGGTTTCATATAAACTCAAAAATGGAGGTTTGGATTGAGCCTATAAAATTCTAGGTTATGTTATCTCCTTTAAATGGATGGTTTTTATGAACACATAAAATACAGGGTAATTTGTTTAATCCTCCAGGTGTGAAAAGTGTTGATGAAATGAGTTGTCTGTCTCCTTCAAATTTTATATACTGTTGTTGGTTCCATACACCAGGTTGGTGTGTAAATAATAAGCATATGATCATTTAGTTATGAACTCCTATATAATTATTGTGTTCATATTTTATATTCTTCCATTTTCTTTTCTTGTTCTTTTTTTATATTGGTGTGGTTAAGCTGTTAAATATTTTGATCATTACCCTTTTTATTTTAAATTTTAAACGTTAATTAACTTTTTAAATGAAATAAAATTTACCCCACCCCAATTTTTTTTCATTTCCATCATCCCTTTTAGACCTAATAGTTATTTGTTCATTAACTTTACCTTAACAATATTCTTTCATGTTTTTTCTATTCAAATTGATTTATTTTGGTTTCATATTTTAAAATGTAAACTGATCTTAATAAATAGTTTATTTGTAAAATGTAATATTTACTTACATGTAATTACATATATTATTTTTAAATAAACTGAAAATAAATTAACTTGAATAAAACAATGAAAAATTGGTCATTTCATTTGATTTATCTTTGAAAAAAGTGGTACAAAAAGTCTAAAAATAATTATGATTCAACAAAAAACCCTTAAATAAACTCAGATTCTCATAAAACTAAAATCTAGAAATGCCTTTTTAATCAATAAGGCTATAAATGAACCTTTTAATTATATTTTTATGCTGAAATTTATGTTTTTTATCATTAATTCCTTGAATATAAGGATAGAAATACCCATTTATCTAAAATTTATATCCTAAATGAAATACTCCCTCTCCATATACATTGTGTTAAAATTAATCCTCAAAACAAGTTTCATGTTCCCTTGAAATCCAAAAATTCCATCTATGATGAATTTATATTAACCACTCAATTATATGTAAATATAATCCATCTATCATTGAAAATATGTTTCAATGAATGTATCATTCATCGAGGGATGAATTTTGAAAAATATAACTTTAAAAACACTATTTGAACCAAATAGCATAACATAAAATCAACTAAATGAATTAACTATAAAAGAACAAAATACCATAACCCAATTTAAAATAAATAACCTAACCTAAAATAAACAAAATAACATGACCCAAAATGAACCAATTCACCAAACCCAAAAATGAACAATTTATCAAATAACATAACCCAAAATGAACAAATTAATTAAATAAACCAATTGACCAAACTTCAAATAGACAAAACCCAAAAATGAACCAAATGACATAACCAAAAAATAAAACAAATAACCCAACTCAAAAATGGAATGACCCAAAAATACCCCATAAGACCTAACTCAAAAAGACCTAACCAAAACTAAATAAATAACATAAACCAAAATAATACAAATAAAATTATCTCAAGTTAACTAATAGACCTGACCAAAAAAATGACCATTTGACGAAATGAAATTACCCAAAATTAAATTAAATGACATAACCCAAAATTAACCAAATAACCTAGACCAAAAATGACCTAACCCAAAAATTAACCAAATGAATTAAACCAAAATGATCCTAATAAACTAACCTAGAATTAACCAAATTATGTAACTCAAATATGAATTAAAAATGAAGAAAATATCCTAAACCAAACAATAAAAAATGAAATAACTCAAAATGAACCAAATAATCTTACTGAATAACCAAATGAAAAAAATAAAAAAATACCTCTCCTGAAATGAACAAAATGACATAACCCAAAATAAACCAAATAACATAACCCCAAGTGAACTAATGGAGCTAACCAAAAAATGAACAAATGACCAAATGTCTTAACCAAAAAAATGAGTTAACCCAAAAATAAACCAAATGACTTATCCCAAAATAAACCAAATGACTGAAACTAAAATAAATTAAATGAAGTAACTCAAAAATGATATATCCCAAAAAATGAACTATATGAACTAACCCAAAATGACCTAAAACAAAGTGACCTAAACTAAAATGAATCAAATAACCTAACCCAGATTAAACCCAATTATATAACTCAAAAATTACTTAACCGAATAATTAAGCAAATGGACTAAACCAAATCATCCAAAATAACCTAATTAAAAATAAACCAAATGATCTAAATGAATGACCACATAACCAAATATGAAAAATTACCTAAGCCAAAAAAATGAACCAAATGAAATAAATCTTTAAGGAGAGAAGTCCCCCACCTAAAATTAATTAAATAACCTATCAAAAAATTACCCAAATGATCTAATTGATTTTCTAAATGACCAAATATCAAAATAACCAATTAACATAACAAAAAATGAATCAAATTAACAAATAACCAAATAATATATCTCAAATTAATTTTTCCAAAATTGAACATATCGAAATAAAAATATATCATACCTATGTTTATCATGCTAATTAGTATATGTTTATTATATTATTCCATTAGTAATAAATTTTCAATTAAATGTATATTTTTATTCCAATGTAAGAAATGTAACATTTTTAAGAGGAATAAAGGAATAGAATGTCTAAAAATGATCACTACATGAGACATATGAGAATTCCTCCTCAAGTGTCTGTTATGAGTATAATATTTAAAATATGTATATAAAATTAAAAACATAAAAGGACACATCATTATTAATTTTTAAATTTTAATCAATTTCACTTGTGTAGAAAACGTTTTTTACGTCGGTTAATTTTCATTTTTTACGTCGGTTTCTAGCAGACGTTAATACGGGCGATGTTATAAATAACGTTTTTGGCGTTGGTTATTTAAAAACCGACGTCAAAAACATAAAATCGCGATGTTTATGACATCGGTTATTTTAGAACCGACGTGATAAAGAAAATGGGAAGGTTTTATAACGTCGGATATTTAACAACTGACGTGATAAAAGGCCTGGAAAATGGTTTATCACGTCGGTTATTAAAAAACCGATGTGATAAAAGGACGGGGAAATGGTCTATCATGTCAGTTATTAAAAAACTGACGTGATAAACTAGGGGGAGGTGGGTTATCACGTCAGTTATTATATAACTGACGTAATAAACAGGGGTGAGGGGGGTTTATCATGTTGGTTATTATATAACCGACGTGATAAACCGGGGTGAGGGGTGTTTATCACGTCCGTTATTATATAACTGACGTGATAAACCGGGGTGAGGGGTGTTTATCACGTCAGTTATTATATAACCGACGTGATAAACCGGGGTTAGGGGTTTTTATCACGGCGGTTATTATATAACCGATGTGAAAAACCGGGGGAGTGGGGTTTATCACGTCGGTTATATAATAACCTTCGTGATAAACCAGCGGGAGGGGGTTTATCACGTCGGTTATTAAATAACCGATGTGATAAATCTAATTTTTTTTAATAAAATTGAATGCAGTCATCCTCTCTCCACCAGAATCAACCAGAAAACAAATCAAGAAATCATACCACAAAAATAGAAGTAGATCAAAATTAAGCATGTACATTGATAACATATAAAACTTACCCCCTAGACAGCCCCCACCCTTATGTATACCCCATGGACAGCCCTCCCCCACCCCGTTGGAGCCCCCACCCTCATGTATACCCCCTGTACAGCCCTCCCCCACCCCATTGGAGCTCCCACCCTCATGTATACCCCTTGGAAAACCCTCCCCCACCCCATTGGAGCCCCCACCACACTTCTGGACTGCCCCCTGACCCCCAGACAGCCCCAAACACCCTTCAAAAACCCCCCACCCGCCTGAACAGCACCCCCTCACCCCACTTGACAGCCCCCACCACACCCCTGGACAGCCCCAAACACCCCTGGACAACCCCCCCCCCCCCACCCACCACCACCACCCTCATGTATACCCCCCCCCCCACCCACCCCTGGACAGCACTCCCACACCCCTCGACCGCCTTCCCACACCCCTGGACAGCCCTGTCACCCCCCAGGACTATCCCCCCACCCCACCGGACAGCCCTCCCAGACCGCTGGACACCCCCCAACCCCACTAAACACACCCCCACACCCTTGGAACGCCTCCCCGACAGACCCAAATCCATACCAGAAAAACCATCAAAAGTAAACCAAAACATGAAGTCGAGCAAAATTAGACATTCACTTATATAACATTAAAAACTTACACTTTCAACTTAAAAAAAACTAAATCCAACCTAAACAACAACCAAATACACAATTACAATGAAAATATTAAAAATTACATTTAACATTACAAACAACTAAAATTCAATCAAACCTGTAAAATAATTTGACCACTCCACTTGTAAGTGTTTGATGTCTTCAGCAGTATAGGGTTTAGGGTCATCAAAAATCAACAAATGAAAAAGAAGGTAGTTAACGTGTATAATGAATAAATCAAATTGAAATATTATGGCAATGTTTAAGAGGAAATAGTACCAGGTCAAAATTCACAACTGTCCCAGTTGTTATTATTTCATACATAAATCTTAACATATAATATCCACATTCGATGAGGCCTTGTTGTTCATGAAAATTCTATTTGAATGAGTGTAAATTCAATATATTATTTTTATGTAATAAATCAAAAAGTACAAATTATAAATGGAAATTTACCTTCGCATTTACATATTTGATCATTTCTTTTCTTTTCTTTGTTTTTTTTCAAAAGTAGGCCCATGCACTAATAGAAAATAATACGAATGGGGTAAATTTAAAATTCATTATAATATATAAAACTATAGATAAATTGAAACTTACCTTTCCAATATATTCTTAAAACTTTCTAGCACATCACCATGGACAGAGCATATCCAATAAAGAGCTTTCTCCATTGGGAAAAAAGCCCCTAACATCCAATGATCCCTGATAAAAGTAAATTTAACGTTAGTGGTTTTTTATGTTAAAAGATAATTAACACTTTGAGAGAAATGTGTTTCATACCTCTCACAAAAAGGCATCATCCAACATTGTGTGATTATATTCTTTTCAAATATTTCAGCAATATAAACCATTCTTTGTTCCTCAATCAATGCACATGCTTCAGGGGAAATCAATTGCGGGTCCATGAATCCATATACTTCTGTCAGCTCATTCCTCTTAAAAATTTTATAAAGATACCTAATACAAAACAGACATAAGTATACATTTTTAATAAATATAACACAGGGCAAAGGTGTTAAGACTTATATGGAAAAAAATTTCACCACATTGATGCCCAACTTATCTCCAGCAACAAGCTCCTTGATATCAGTTTTTATAATCCCCACACTTATTTCACGTCCACAAACATGAGCATCCATTGGAAACTCATAATAACCCAACAACAAATGCGAATATCATGAAAATTTGTCAAGACCATTTGAATTTCTATCTGATGTCATAGCCATTTGTCTTTGTTGTTTTCTATACAGTATTTCTTTACCTTTGAAGTATTCCTGTAAAAAAATTAAAAAATATATTAGTTTTCAAATGATAAAACAAATTTAATAAAAAAATAAAATAAAAGATATAACATTCATACCTCTATGGTAATGAGTCTAAGAAGTCTGGATGGCCAAAATAAAAAATGGCTGATACTCTGTCCAACTGTCGCCACCTCATCTGTAGGTATTGGTACCCTAACTGATCTATCTATAATATCATGTACAGCGACCCTCTGATTCTCGACCTCTAATTTTTGATGATGAACTATATCTCCTATACAATATACCAACCAATATGCTACTATATGATGTTGAGAATCATCAACATACAACTTGAAATATGTAGAAAGCTGTGGCGGAGGCATAGGATAAAAAATGTGGTCCGCAGGCTGATGTGGGGGAGTGGGAGCTACTGGCGGAGGTGGAGGATAAATAATTGGGTCTGCAGGGGGAGGTGGAGGAGTGGGAGCTGCAGTCTGAAATTTTCTTTGCATTTCTGCAAACATAGACTGCACCAACTCTCTAATCTTGTCCTCTATCGTTGCATTAATATTATGAACTTCAGCCTCCAAGTATTCTATTTTTTTTATAAACCCCCTCAATGTTATAAGTTGAAGAACGTGGCAACACTTTTCTTACTGATACACCTACCAGATATCCTCTTACACGACCAGGATGTTCGGGCCTTCCCAATGATGAAAATAAAATATCTTCCCTCCCAGTAGTTGTAAATGTCCCCTCTGAACTCTGCTCCTCAACAGAGTCCTATATTAATTAATTGAACATTTCTATAATGATTGAAATTATATGAAGAAAATAGTTAACTTAAATAAATTAAACAGATATCTTACAATCCTCTCAGCTACGATTCTCGATTCTTCCGAAAGATATTGCCCTTTTTTTCCCTTCCGAGCTCTCTTCCATTTTTCATGTCTAGATGGAGGGGATGGAGGAGCCACCTCTCTAGAGCTTGAAGACTCAGCTCTTAGTTGTTGAAATTTTTCCGCCATCATTTGTTCTTCCAATAATGCATACCCTCCTCGAGATAAACTATTAGGGTCTACATTTTTAGATTAGATCTCCTGGTGATCTTTCCTTGTTTTCTGTAATTTAAGAATGAGAAATCATTAACAAAACATTAATAAAATCATTTATATAAGAAAGTTTATAAAAGTTTACATTTCCCTTACCAGAAATGACTCTTCTCTTCTACTTTCAAAAAACTGTCTCCATGTGTCTTCATCTATAAAAGGATATATATGACATGGATTGTCATGACTCATATGACCATAAATGAAATCAGATGAGAGGGTTGATTTGAAATCCCTCCATCTCCTGGAATCCAATGATAAGCATTTCTTCCTGACTCCTCCAGTGTTAGGAATATCAAATGTCATCTGATAAAGAAGTGGTTAAACATATTATATATACTAGAAACATTAAAAGAATGGTCAAACAATGACAAAAGATATTACCAAAATCGTCTCCCACAACTGAGAGATAATCGCTTTATCCACACTTCTCCAATCATCATACAGAATTCTTACTTTGCTCTTAGCCTGATTTGCTACAAAACTCTTAAAATATTTTGCGTTCGGACCTCTAGGAATATCATCATCATCAAACTCAACGACTATCCTCTGATCCTGCATATGGGCAAGTGATAATTTTGGTAAACTTGTGCACCCACGTTTACAAACCTTTGAACTCTTTGTCATAATAGGAGAATATGAATGTTTATCCCCAGAGGTATGACCAGAAATATTCTCCTCTCCATAATCATGTGGTTGATCATCTGAATGATCTGTCATTATCCTTTAAATCAAAAAAACAAATGTCAGTTAAAAAATATACAAATTCAAATATTTTAATACTACTGTAATCAGAAAATAGAAAAGTGTACTAAGTTACATAATAGTAAACATTGGTAATATGGTAATCATGTTAAACAATGGTAAAGATGGTAAATATGGTCAAGATGGTCGTGATGGTAAAATGGTAAAAATGGTAAACCTGGTAAACATGGTAAATATGGTAAAGTAATTGTTAGTGAACAAAAAAAATAGATATATAATTCATGTAATGGTTATAAACATGATAAAGTAAACTAAAAAAACTTAAAACAAACAAAAACATATACTTATTTTGTTTAAAACATGTTTTAATAAATAAAAAACTTACAATATCTAACATTTATGGAAAAAATAAATGTAAACAAGAAATAAACATATGTTACCTGTAATTTTTTGAATGTATAAATGGATTGTTTTCCCAAATTCCTTCGTCGTGATCGTTCCTTATGGCACAAATTATGTCCTCAACATGATCATCATTATGTTCTGTTAATCTTTCCATGGAAGTAGAGATCTCACATAAATCAGCATATTCATCAAGTTCATCTTCACCAACATATTGTTTTTTCCCTTGTAAAACAACCTCCTACTGCATATCTGATTGATCTACTACATAGAAAATTTGTTTTGCATGTGTTGCCATTATAAAAGAATCAGTTGTATCTTCCAATCTATTCAGATTAACAAGTGTCATTCCAAATTCATCATGTCTGACACTGTTGTTACCGTTAAACCATTTATAGTTAAAAACAGGAACTTTAATTTTAATGTAATCAACCTCCCATATGTCTTCAATCACTCCATAATATGCACTTGATGTAGAAATTGGGTTTTTTTCCTTAGCACTCGAAAAATGCATTGCTTCTCAAACACTGATACACCACTATTCTGAACTGCACTTCTGTTGTCCTGAGCTTTCATATGAAATGTATAACCATTAATGTCATAACCGGACCATGTTATCACATTTCAATATGGACCACCCACTATCCATTTTAATGACTCTGATATATCTGATCTACCAAGCAAAGTCTTTTTAATCCATGACAAAAATGTTTTTTTGTGCTCATTCAGAATCCACATTTCTTTCTTCTTTGGATGACATTGTTTCAACTCATTAATATGCAATGTGATATATGGTTGAGCATCAGCGATGTTATTCAAGATGTATGATTCTAACTTCTTCATCTGTTTAGCTGACAATGATTTGACTTTCAAGCTGTGAATCCCCTTTCCCTCATTATTAACTCATTCATGGCGAGATGGAGTCAAACCTATGTGTTGCGCCGCAACCAAGTAGCTCGTACAAAACTTTGCTACCTCCTCAGAAATATACTTTGCAGTAATGGAGGCTTCAGGTCGATATAGATTTTTAACATACCCCTTTAATATTTTCATATACCTTTCAAAAGGATACATCCTATGAAGATATACAGGTCCACAAAGCTTTATTTCTCGAACCAGATGAATCATTAAATGCACCATTATATCAAAAAAAATTGGAGTAAAATAGATTTCCAATTGACAAAGTATAAAAATTGAATCCTTTTCCAAAATTTTCAAAGCATTCACATCAATCGCCTTGTTACAAATTGAATTGAAAAAATAACACAACTTCATTATAGTCTTTCTAACATGAATGGGAAATATTCCACGCAATGCAACTGGTAGAATTTGTTGCATCATGACGTGACAATCATGTGATTTCATACCTATCAACTTCAAGTCCTTCAATGAGACAAAATTTTTTACATTAGAAGAATAACCTTGAGGCACTTTGGTATCATGAAGACACTGACATAAGCTAATTTTCTCCCTCTTCGATAATGTATGACAAGTCAGGGGAAGAAATGTTCGTCTTCCTTTAGGAGTGGGAGCTAACTCTAAACGTATTCCCATTGATAGTAAGTCTAATCTTGCATTCAACCCATCTTTAGTCTTTCCTTTAATATCTAACAATGTTCCAATCAAATAATCACCGATATTCTTCTCCACGTGCATGAAATCAATATTATGTTTAACTTCATGATACATCCAATATGGTAACTCAAAACAAATTGACCTTTTATTCCAAATATGTCTATCCTTACCATATTTTTGTGTCTTTCCCAATGTCATGTCAAGGTTTTTCACCCTCTCAAAATACATATCAGGGGATATAGTTTTTGGAGAAGTATCAAATTCTTGTGAGATATTTAATGCCTTTTTTATTCTTCTATAACGGTGTTCCATAGGCAAAAACTTTCGATGACCCATGTACAATGTTTTCCTCCCATGATGCAATTGAAAATATTACGTCTGTTGTTCACAAATTGGACATGCTTTATGCCCTTTAACACTATATCCATACAAATTTCCATACGCTGGGAAGTCATTTATAGTGAATAGAAGCACTGCATGCAGTTGAAAATATTCCATTTTATAAGAATCATACACCCTAATACCATCAGCCCATAACAGTTTCAAATCATCAATCAACGGTGACAAGTAAACATCAATATCATTACCGGGTTGCTTTGGACCAGAGATCATTGTACACAACATGATATATTTGCGCTTCATACAAACATCAGGAGAGAGATTTTAAATTACCAATAAAATAGGCCATGAACTATTTCTGCTACTGAGTGTTCGGTATGGATTCATTCCATATGTGCACAACCCTAGTCTGAGATTTCTAATTTCATTTCCAAATGTAGAATACTGCGCATCAATTTTCTTCCATTGTAGACAATCAGCTGGATGACATATTTTTTCATCACATACCCGCTCTTCAGCATGCCATCTTAACCTTTTTTCATCATGTGAATTAGCAAATAAACGTTTGAAATGATTAATTATAGGAAGATACCAAAATACCTTTGAAGGGATCTTTGTAATCTCTACACCAGCCTGTGCTTTTTCTTTCACCTTATACCGTGATGTCCCACATTTAGGACACTCTGACAGAAATTCATATTCCTTCCTATATATAATGCAGTCATTCGGACAGGCATGTATTTTCTTGTATCCCAATCCCATCGGGCATAATATTTTCTTGGCTTTGTAATGTGAATCTAGAAGATCGTTATCTTCTGGAAGAATTTCTTTCATCAATTGTAGCAGCTCTGTAAAACTTCTGTCACTCCATCCATGTTTCTCCTTCAGGTTAATCAATCTTAACACCGCCAAAAAAACCGTAAAATCTGTACAACCATGATATAATGGTTTTTCAACATCACCATATAGACTCGCAACTGTCGGTTCTATCTCAATTTGTTCTTCTACAATATCGTAAATCATTTCTTCAATTCCATCGGAGTTACTATCTTGCGAATCATCATCATCAGTGACATTCCATCCAGTTTCACCATGCCATATCCAAGGGCTGTAACTCGGATTAAAACCATGACAAATCAGATGATCTTTTATCTCTCTACTTTTCAACTTCTTCATATTCAAACATTTCAGGCATAGACAGAAAAAAATGTCACTACTTGGAACATTTCGTTTTTCAAATTCCAAAAAGGCATCAACACCTTCCTCAAATTCATTGCTCATTCGATGTTCTGTAATCTAACTTCGACTCATTATTACCTATAACAAATATCAACAAAAAATATATATTTTTAAGATAAGACAAATATATGTTTATATGAAAAAATCATAATTTGAATGTAAAACAATTTAAAATATAAAAAAATATATGGGTATTTAAAAAAATATGCTTAATATTATTTTTAAAACAAAATATAGTTAGATATAACAGTTTTAAATTTCATTGAATCAAAGAAAACCATGATGCCTACATAGTTAACAGAAAATTGGAGAAAATGGAGTAAACCTGAGAATCACCCCCACCCCCCAGACAACCCCCAAAACCCTCTGGACAGGCCCCCACCCCTTGGACAGCCCCCACACCCACCCACCCCCTTGGACCACCCCTGGACACCCCAACCCTCCGAAATGCCCCCACCCCTCTAGACAGCACCCCCCACCCCTCTTGGACACCACCCCCACCCCTACCCCTTGAACACCCCCCTGGACACCCCCCAACCCTCTAGATAGCCCCCCACCCCACCGGACAACCCCCAAAACCCTATGGACAGTCCCCCACCCACATGGACAGCCACTCACACCCACCCACCCCCAGGGACACCCCCCCCCCCCCGGACACCACCCGTTTCCACATCATTGATATAACATATTTTTTTTAAAAACGTTTTATGAAATATGATGAAGTGTCCAATCGTATTTTTTATGAAATTTTTCTTACTATAAAGGGTCATAGTATTGGATAGAATAGTAAATAAAGTGGCATAAAACAGCAATATAATCCTAAAAATTGCATATAATCCAGCTTAAATATTTGAATAAATATGTTTGTAATCAACCATTAAATCAAAAAGGTTTATGAGAGAACAATTAGAGAAAAACATGGAAATGAGAGATCATAGTCATTAAGGGGGGGTGGTGTTAAAGGAAACACAAAATCAAATTAACTGAGAACACTTTATGAATTAATCCACGAAAAAGAAAAACCTACAACAAATAAACTCATTATGTCCACACATTATGTCCACACATTAACATGTGTGAAAAAATATTATTCCCATGCCATTTTGAACAAACTCATTATATCCACACCTTACTATCTTATGAGATATAAAACAAAATCAATGAAGTGGATGATGATATATGACCCCACCCATCAACATCCATACGTATGTGTGAGATATAAAATCAATAATCATTATATCACAAAGAATACATGGAAAAATGGTTTTAATATCCATTTAAAATGGAATCATATAAATAAAAAATTTATAATTCAATCAATAAACATGATAATCCCATGTAATATAAATGGGTTCCAAATGATACTAAATAAATTTCTTGGTAGATACCAATCAATGATTATATGGTATTAAAACCATATAAATAATGAGTATATAGTTTAGTCAATAATTTTCTCAATCATTTTATCTATGATATCTTGTTGAACAACCTTAAATCAAAGGAATAGAAAACATTGTATTCATAGTGGATGGTTAGGAAATAAAAATCCAACGATATTCAAAAAGATGTAATAGGGTTCGAAATGGAATAATCTAACCTAGTTTAAACAAAAAAATCGCAAAACATAATTATAGACTATCTGTGAAAAAAAAAACAAACGAAATAAATTCGTGGAAGGCTTACTTGAGTGTTGCGAGTTGAGATGGTAGATCCAAGAGGAGTAAAGAAGATAAACGATGAAGCCAAAATAATTTTAACACAGGTCGATCAACGAGCCGATTAGGGTTTACCGCGCGAGAGGGATGAGCAGGCGGACTGTCAATCAAAAAATCGTAAATAACAGTCCACGGGGCTTTAATTTTTTAAATGATTTATAACATAGGTTATATAATAACCGATGTTATAAACTATTTTTTAAATTTATAACATCCGTTATTTTAAAACCGATTTAAAAAACCAAAGTGCTGGGGGTTTTTTACGTCGGTTATTTTATAACCGACATAAAAAACGAGTTATCTACGGGTTTTTTATGTCAGTTATTTTATAACCGACGTAAAAAACCAAAGCGCTGGGGGTTTCTTACGTCAGTTATAAAATAAACGACGTAAAAACGCATAGATATCTCGTTTTTTACGTCGGTTATCAAATAAACGACGTAAAAACCCCCCGCGCTTTGGTTTTTTATGTCGGTTATAACATAACCGACTTAAAAAAACTCTTAGATATCTCATTTTTTACCTCAGTTATAAAATAACTGACCTAAAAAACCAAAGCGCGGGGGGGGGGGGGGGGGGGGGTTTACATTGGTTATTTGATAACCGACGTAAAAAATTAGATATCTACGCATTTTTTATGTCGGTTATAAAATAACTGACGTAAAAAAAATAACAGACGTAAAAAACCCCGCACTTTGAGTTTTAACGTCGGTTATTTTATAACCGACGTAAAAACCAAACACGTGTGATTTGTAACGTCGGTTATTAAAATAACCGACATTAAAAATCTACTCACCTCATTTGTTACATCGGTTATGAAATAACTGACGTAAAAAACCACGTTTCAAAGATTATCATGTCGGTTATATATAACCGACGTAAAAAATGGTGACGTAAATAACGTTTTCTACACAAGTGTTTCCACTATCCAGAAGATAGTTATTCTCTAGATAGACAAGTAACAATGGTGATCAGGCTACCATTCTAAGGGGGGAGGTACTAGAGCTGCTCGAAACACTCCTCATACAAAAATAATCCCAAATCATTTACAAGATTTATCATCTACTACAGCTTCTTATCCTAAAGTTCCCTTGGATGAATTAAGGATTTTCAAACCACCTATATGATCTCCACCATTTTCACCTAATCATTATCCTCATCTATGATTTTTTTATAGGATGATAGCTCCCTCTCCCTAACCCTATTTTCATTTTACATTGACTTTGATGCCACAACCTCCATTACTTAAATTTTCATTCTCTCATGGAATTTATGTCCATCATCAATAATCTTATAATGAAAACAAATTATATAATCTCAATCATAAATTGGAGCCCCTGTCACTACATAGGTTGTCAACTCTTTAAAGCCCACTGATCCATTAGATCCCACTAATCATCCTAGATCATGTATATGTATACAACCCTACAAAAATATGTACCCATATTTTTTGTTATAACAAATATTAATTTAATATTTTTATTTAATTAATAGTTGGATCTTCCACTATTAAGTGACATGGACATACTCATATTCATGAAGTGTATAACAACTAGACAATGATGATGGTTTAGTATAATGAAGAAAATAAAACGATCGATAAAACTAGGATAGAATTTGATATATTTAATGGAAATTCCTGAAAAATACTGTGATATCATTCCTGTGAAACTAGTTTTCTAGAGAGACATTGAGGAGGAAATAAAGGATATTGTATAGGATCGTATATGGGTAAAAAAAATTAGATTAATTTTTATAATATTATTATTAACTATATATAAATTAATATTTTGGTAGTATATTTTTTTTTAATTTTCCTAATGGTGATGTTTTAACGGCTACCTGACTGATGGAATTAAGTGAGATATGGAAAGAATATAAGCATGATATATATGACAGATGGACTGGTATTTTAGTATTTGGTTTAGTGGGTATACCAACCTTAGATTGGTGTACATTAACATAGTACCAGGAAATGATTTTTTATTGGAAGAGTGGTGAGTTTAATATATCATCCAAATTTAATTTTTTTTATTGAAATTTAGGATGATTTTTATCAACCCTTTGTCTTTTATTATTGAATTTAATTTCACAAGAATATTAAAATAAATATAAAAAAACTATACTAAAACAATGTTTGTACATATTTTGGGATAGACTACTCTGTTGTATCATGAGAGAAAACTTGTATTTTTTCATGTAAAACTATGTTTAATTAGGTATAAAAAACCCAACCAAATCAAACCTACCACACCTAAACTGATCCATACCTAATGGAATGACATAATATTTAATTGAAATGAATTAAATGACTATAAAATAAACTAAACATACTTGAACTAAGTGGAACCAAATAAAGTCAAAATAATCTATAAAACCATGATGTTTTATGTGTAAACTATAAATAGTTTACATTTTGTAAACTATTTACATTTTTACCATCTGATTACTTCAGAAACTAAATATATACTAAGATCATATATATATATATATGGAAATTTTAAAACTTTTAAAAACAACATGAATGAAATTTTAATTATTTTCCACCCAAAACGTCAGTATTCCATAGTATTATAATAAAATCAATAATTAAAATTCCCAAAACCACAATTATCATCCCAAGACTACCGAATAACATACCAATCATCTATTAAAGATTTAATAAACAAGGTTTAAAACTAATTTACCGTAATTAAATCTATATACCATCAAACTAGTCATTCATCAAAGAAGATACTTCTCATTTCTATTTATACCCCTTAGATCCACCAAAAAGGTCCGAAATAAAGAATAACCACTCTAACCAAAACAATCCCACATAATTACATCCAAGGAAACCATATATAATTATATCATATCAAATAAACCATTCCCAAGTCCATGTCATCCATAAGAACCAAAATCAACAAAATCATTCCATATAACATAAAATTCCAAAATTACATCTTCAAACAAAACACAACCTAAAAACTTTATCACTCATAAAATCAGGAAAAATAGATATAATCAAAACTAAAAAAACCATAGAAATAGGGAAAAAATAATTCAAAATATCCCAATATAGAAGCATTTAAACTATGTTTCAAACCATATAAACATCAACATCTTTAATAATTCATTTTAATTAAACCAAACCTGTCAAAAAAAGATAAAATGTGTTTTAAAATATAAATAATGAAAACACAATTTTTTTAAAAATAAATCATGGTTTCTAAGTAATGTAATCATTTAACATTCCAAATTTATGAAATTCAACTCTATTAAATTTAGAACCTAATATATAAATTATTAAATAATCATACATTTCAATAATAGTTTTTCATTTCCTAATAACCAAAAGATTAAACTATTTACAGTTATAATTTTAAAAGGAAATTAAATCATAAATATAATATTATTGAATAATTTTTTGTTAAATTCAATTTCATTTGAAGTGGGTGGTATTGAACATGGAAGTTCATGTTCCTATGGAGGAATTTTATTTCTCAAGTAGAAATAAGAAATATGGGAGTGATGTAAATGAACAAGGGTAAGTAAATATTTTAAGTTTTACTCTGATTATTTTAAATTTTAAAATCTAATTTTTACTAAATGTCTCATTTATATTTTAAAAAATGTGAATTTGAGGCCCTTTATGAGCAAGATGATGATAACATTGTATCAGAAAATCTTTTTCAAAAAAATATTAGATGAAATTCACCGTAAAAGATTCAATTTTTGACATGCAAAGAGAATAATATATACTAGGAATTTGACCACTTCTGGTTCCCCTATTAGCTTTAGAAACACTGTGATGTAATAGGATCATGTAGAGGTAGAAGAGACATGTATAGGGGTATGAATTTCTAAGACATTCACCATGAAAGATCTTGAAATAAGTAAAAGAGGTCAACAAACAGTTTATGAAATATATGGAAGCTTTATGTTCATCACTACCACTAGATACCATTGCAATTTTTTATGTGTGCATGTCATAGATTCTATGTATATATGATTCCCTTGGTGATGGTAATGATGGACCTAATGCTGGGAAAGGTGAAATATTCCCAAACTGTGATGAAAATTAAGATGTGTGAGGTAATAGTGTTACTAAGGATACTCGTGATGATGGTGATGACAGTGATGGCCATGATTATAGAAATGGTCATAAATGAGATATTGATACCCTATATTTTGAATTTATATTTATAAAACAATTATGTGAATGGTTTTTGATTATAGGAATTGATTGCATATATGTTTTTCTTTATTTTTTAAATTATTTACTAATTAAATTTGTAATGTGACTAGTTAAAGACATAAACTTTTTTTTCTAATATATTGGTTGAATAGTGATTAAGGTGTACATATGAATTATTTATGTAATTACATCATATAATAATGGTTTTAGAACTGTTGGTATATAGTCTATACCATGATTTTACATAAACCATTGGTAACATCAAAATATTAACCCCCCCCCCCCAATTGCAATTGTTTTAAAAAACCTTCGCTATAGGGGTATCCCAATAGCTCACACACCAACGGTTTTGGTAACCATTGGAATAGGTTATACCAATGGTTCCCTGGACTATACCAATTATTTAAAACCATTTTTAGAAGGTTATTTTCCATCAGAACAAGATCTAACAGGTTCTAACTACTAGTATAATATTTGTATGTCAATAAATCAATATAGGCTTTCTCTCAAATAAACAATGTGACATAAGAATAATAAGAAACAAGCTTTAAAAATTTTTAAAAATTAAGGGACAAAATTGTTTTATCAATTGAACATTGACTAAAATAATGAATGTGATCTACAGTAGAATATAAAAAGATAAACAAAACTATTAATAAGAATAGGAAAATCTATCACATTCACAAGAATCAATCACGGGTTTATATTAACCAAGTCATCACCGATATATATATATATATATATATATAACTAATTTTCCAGTTAATAAAAACCTTCAATTGATTCAAGATACTTTATAAACAGACCCAAGTAATTACATTGTATTTCATGAATCTCTATTATGGCTACCCAAAGACATCTACTCGAGATGCATAAACCACTAGAGAAGTTAGCTCCCAAAAAATCTGTGAAACACTTATGCATCATTAATTATATTAATATAAGGTAGTTGTAATTCTTGTTAGGAACACTTGGTATATACTCAACATTGAGAGCGGGTGAATCAGTGTTGGTGCAGCTCTATTCCAATTTAATCTTTTTATTACTTTAATAATTTTACTAGTTAATATTTTTATCCCTCATTATCTTAACAATGTTTCATATGTCAGCACATGCACAAATTGAACATTCGATTTTTAAGATTCAAATCTTAATAAAAATGGATTGTAATTGGTGGAAGAAATAAATAATCCAAGATCATACATACCACTATAATGATATTGTAGTTACCTTTGTTTGGATAGAAATTTATTTGAAACTAATTTGTGGTACCATATACTTAATAGGGGTCATAAAATTATCATAATTATTCGGAATGGTGACAACCTAGTCCAACATGATGATTCTCACTAGATCTTTATATTGACTATGTATATAGTTATCAACTTCTTCAATTATTTTACAACATCATCATATTCCTCCACTCTATGAGACTTATATTTAATTTCACAATGTTGTAATGTTATTCTTCAATTTTTTTCTTACATCCATAGTAACATGAAAGAAACTATTCCTCCTCTTCTCATGTATTCACAAAAGTGCATACATAATTATTCCTTCACTCCTTCTCCCTATTAACTATATTAGACTAGAATTAACGTTTTATTACATGAGCATAAGAGTTATTCTTCTATTTTTCCTCTATTATTCTTCTATTACACAAGCTACAAGAACTCTCTTAAATCTACTCAACCTATAATTCACAAAGCCTTCTTCTTTTTGTGATGTTCATGGACAATTATTTTTTTTATTCCTATGAATAAAATATTCACAAACCTATGTTCTCTTATTATTTTCTTTAATTTATTCAAACAACCGACACTGGATCTCTCTTTCAACATATTTATTCTTATTTTTATTCAGTTCATACAACCTACAATAGTTCATTATTCTTAGTTTCAACTCATATAATGTATGAATATTTAACTTGAGTGGGAGATTATTCTTATTAAAACTAGAGAATTATCTCTTGAATCATAGTTTTGAACTTATATCTCTTGTTATTTATCACTTATTCATTAACCTATAGTGTATATATAGAATAGAAAAACATTAACATAATTAAACTTCCTATTATTATATTTATTTCATATTCACAAACCACTTGAACACATGATTTTCATTACCAATTTTTATGGTAATTAAAATAATAATATAATTGATAACAAATTTCATACAGATCCATATTAACTATCCATTATATATTTTTCTATTTTTTGATATTATTTGATCATTACCTGAAGACTCGGCTAAAGAGTGTGTTCTTCATTATTATTTTCTTTACGTGATATATAGAAAAAACATGCACTTTTAAATCTAAAGAAATTTATATCCTTAAAATATATTGACATCTTTATATTAAATATGTATTATTTATGGTTGTGGATCCCTTTTTTATAGTACACAACTCATGATTATTTGTTCCTCTTACTTTATTAAACCACTTGTATCTAATATTCTTAATTATTGGTGATATTATCCAGAAAATGTATCTTCTACAACATTCATAAAAAACCAATATCATGATGAAAAAATTCATGATAGATATTCTAATTTAACGCTTATTTTTAAAGAATCTTTTTCCCAAATTAAGCCTCCTTCACTCTCTTTCTTCATCAACATAGAGACCTATATGAATATTTATATATACCTTTATGAGGTATTATAATTAATAATTTATCACACTAACTGAATCATGATATAACATCTCATGATATTAATATTAATTTTTATTCAGTATACATGGAATCGTCTAAATCATTCTCTTAATCTCACAATGCTTCATCACGAACGTTTATTCTATTTCCTACTCACAATTAATATATAACCACTTTGAATACATGATATAATTTGTTTATATAGACAATTCACATATGTAATTATTTCTAATATCAATACCTGACATGGATAATACTCATCCATTTATAATTCATATATGTAAACCATCAAATATCTAAATTCATTATACATTAACCATTTTCTTATGGGGTCTAACATGTATCTAAATTCACATATATAACCACATTACATACATTATTAGTTATTTATCGTAAAGAAAATTATTAGGATATTCTACCATGTTAATAATTAATGTATATATTAATTCACATACATGAACCTGCATGTAATATATTACATCAAACAAGTACTTTAGTGGTGAATTCACATGCACAATAGCATTATGCTATATTGTATCACTCTCTTATATAATCCCACTTCAGCATCATCGATTTGTCTATGTCACTGGAATTTCATATATATTGAAAATCAACAATGTGGATTCTAAATATGTACTAGGATTATATTATTTTAATTTATATATTCCTAGTTTTCATAGAATCACACTCAAATCCTCTATAACAAACATCTATGCCTTCTCAATCAGTTCAAAAAATCTAAAAAATTATATAGATAATGCTCCTTCATCCATAAATACATGGAATTAATTAATTTGAATAACAGCTCTATAATCATCAAATGAAACTTCTAATATGTTTCTTCTCATCTTAATTCACTTAATATGTTTGTAAATAATTCTTAGGATAACTTATTCACAATATTAGATTCTTCATCCTTCATAATTAATAATCTATTATATATATCTTCAATTAACATCCAAGATAATTCATATTCATATCATATTGACATATATTGACAACAAATATTGACAATAAATACAACAAAAAAGGGCTGAAAAATACCCCCTTTTGATTTTTATAAATACCCAAACGAAATGATATGTAAATATGTGCTCTTTAATCCACACACTTCTCTACCCCTTTCTCATCAATATTTCATTTCAATTTCTCTACCCCTTATTGATAACAAATAAAATATTATTAAAGAGTATGGTATCAATTCATACATAAAAAAGTTTCCTTCAACCATTCCACTCTAATTCTACTTGAACATTTTTTAGTATAGAAAACAAGAGGGTGCCATTTAGAAAACAAAGTTATCCATTATCAACTAAACTATGATATTAATTTTCAACTAAAATGATACACATTACCTTTCATATAAATATACATCTTTTTCTTGGATGAAATTTATAAAAGATACCATTTTTATACAAGTTTATCATAAAAATTAATATACTTGAATTTCCCACACTCACTCCAACAAACTAGTTAAAAATATTCATGTATAATGAAAGATTGTTGTTATAAGAAATGACTCAAATATTTGTTAAAAAAATCCACTTTAATGTCATTAATTTAAATAAATTTCTCCCCTATTTATATTTATTATTTTATTTAAGTTACCATGGATGAGATAATTACAAAGACATGCCATTTTAATGACAATCATTTAAGAACATTATAGAATAATTTAGATTTTTTGAAAAATAAGATCTGAATTATTCTTCTTTATTCTCCACTCATCTCACCCTCAAGAGGATACTACCATAAACTTATTTATGTTGTAGTATACTCTTTAATACATTTATATCTTCCCTTTGTATGATATAGTTTGACCCATTTTCTATATAGAATCAAATGTGATATCAATTTATGATTCTATATTCTCGTTCAAGATACCCAAATTTTGTCAGCATTGTCACCTTTTCAGGTTCACACAAAGAGACCTTACCTCACCTTAAATTATATAATTATAAAATAATATAGAGATAATATACAATAAGGTGGATCTTTTATATCCACAATGTGGATAGAAAGGTTGAGATATTATTCTTAACTGTGTTTCCCTACTCATTATGGTTGTAGATCTATTTTTCAAATATTATTTAACAATTGGAAGCATGGATCTCACCACTTCTTCAATATATTTATTTTTGAAATTTTTCTTCTGAAGATAATTTATGGTATTTTTATCACTGATATAAATTTCATATTCATTAATAAATTTTTTTATACTTAAATTATTGTACAAAAATATCTAGGAGTGTATCCAATCATGTTTCACCTCACACACATTACATATTTATCATAAGAGTTGTCTTATATTGAAAAAAATTAATGAAATTTGGGATATTCATTTAGAACCTTCTCTTTCCCTTTAGCACTAGCCATTTTTGGGACTTCTCCCATATTCTTTTTTCATTCAAAATCTTATTTTCATAGTACATTTAAATTAGTGGGTTTATTTAAATATTTTTTAGAGTTTACACATGGTTATGTATTCATATTTTCCTTAAAAAATATCTTCTAGAATTTTCAATCTCCCTAATATTTATATACATTTATTGTGCCTATTTTTACTTAATCTTTTTGTTTAGGGAAAAATGAATCTTATTATAAAACTTATTATATGAATTTTTATTTTCATCTTTATTTTTCTTCTATACCAAGGTTCTTTCTTCCTTCTCTACCAATTTCTTGTTCTTTTGTTCCCATTTTATTTCGATACATTCGTATAATTGTATGAACCTATCTTACAGACACTATCATTATAATTACAAAGAAAAATCATCAAGTATATTAAATATTTTTCATATAAATATATTCCTCCTCATATGTTGATGTTGTTTCATCTCTGACTTGGTCCCCCTTGACATGGTCTTTCTTTATGATTTTGTATTTAATGTATCATACCAAAAATCAAATGTTAAGTGCCCAAATAGGTTTCTGTAATAAAAATACCCAAAAAAAATTCATCATTTCACATTTGATACTTTCTATCCAAATTTTTCATGAAGTAATTTTTGGAATTATTTCATCATTGGTTGTGATGACCTTAGGGAACCAGCTTGTATTCTACATCTTCTATCTAACATAGAAATTATGGTTGGATTATCAGTACTTTTATTCAATTTTAATTTTGAATATTATTTTAATCCTAAATTTTACACAAAGGTATATTTAAAACAATTGTTAGATGCAAGTATGGATGGATCCTTTTTCCACCACAGTTTCATGTAAGAGATCATCAAATGTTTTTATGGTATTTTATTACATTTTATAGATATTTAATCATTTATTAATCCATATATCATTGGGTAGAAATAGATACATTTTATTTCTTTTTTTTATGACTCAATATGTTTATTTTCAAAGTCTATCAATTTAACTTCAAATTATAAGCACCTCATATATATGGTGTTCTAATAATCTTCAATTTTAATAACCTTATCTTGAAAATAATTCTTCATTCTATAAAATTTCTCATTATGTATTTTATTTATTTCCTGAATAATTATTTCATGTTATTTGATCCTCATTTATTTTACTTCAAATTTTGAATTCTGTACATAAATGGTATTTTCTTGAGTTATTTCCAGTGCACGGATATTCTCTTCATTACTTTTACAGACTTATTCTAATTATTTGGTGGCCTTATATTTCTACTAAGTTCCCTTAACCAACTCTTATTCGAATATGGAGGACCTTTTTCTAAGATCCACATTATTATATTTATTCTCCTTGATATTTTTAAAGTTATTTATTTATTCAATAACATTTCATTGTAAATATTTCCCTATATTATTTGCCTCACCTTTATGATAGGTGATTTTCTCAAGCATGGTTTCAAGCATCACATAAAAAAGAGAGTGTTTATTTCAGAATACAATAAAAAATATCTTAATGAATCAACTAATATGTCTATATATTTTTTAGATATATAATCATCAGTATGGATTCATGGTTATTATTGTGGACAGATTTGATATGAATTGTTATATACCACTTCATTAACTAGATGTATTTATTCTTTTAAGGTATAATGGTTATTATTTTCTTTTGTGAAATTATAAAACACATGTTCTTTACATTAGAAAATAATTATTTATTCTTTTATAACCTGTTATGAGTAATCAATTTCTAGGAATAAGATAAATTTATTTATTATCTTCCGTTTCTCTCTCTTTTTCATGTTCATTATGGTCTTGATAGAGATTGAATATTTATTTCTAGTGAAATAATCTAAAACAAAATTAAGCATCATAGTAAATATTACAAATGTGAAAAACTAAAAATAGAGAATCCAATTGAGGTGAGAATGTATATTATACCAATTATTTAGACCAAATTGGTATATACTAAGCAGTTACATAGGGGTTGAATCAGTGTAAGTATATTTTTTCTACAGTTTAATCTTTTTATCCACTTACCTCTTTGATTGGTTAACATCTTGATTCTCTTACTCTCTTACCTCTCCTTAATTTTTGAATTCACACACAAAGTGGATAGTATTTTTATAATGTTCTCCTTTTAATAAGATTGTATAGTCCTTGATACAACTAAGAAATAATACTTGATTACAAAATCCATTATAATGGGTTAATAGATACAGTGGCTTGGCCAGAAAACACTATTGAACATGTGGTGTGGCTCCCTACACTCAATAGGGGGTATATAAAGTAATCCCCAATATCTAGATAGGTTAAAAAAAATTCTAACTTGTATCATCCCAATAGATCATTATACTACTGGTTTAAATAGTATTCAACTTCATTAAGTATCTTACAATATCAATAATGTCCTCCAAAAGGTGTGACTTCTATTGAATATCATAGTACTACATTGTTATTATCCCATTCTTCTTTTACTTGCATAAAAACATGTAAGAAACTATTATTCTTATTCAATATTATTCACAAATAAAATACAAAACCTTCTTCTTACCCTCCTTCTTTACAACAATATAATATAATGTTTATATTCTTACACAGATTAAAGAATTATTCTTATCATTTCTTTTCTTGCTTATTCTATTATTAAATTGGTTTTAATACATATATTTAATCTATAATACATGGAATTCAAAACATGTTCTTCTTTTTGTAAACCTCATGAACAAGTGGACCAATTATTTTTCTTCTTCTTATACAGAAAAGTATTCATAACACTCTCTTATCCTATTCAGTTCTTAAGTGAAATCGAATAGCCTACACTAGATTAGTCTTTCATATTCTTTCTTCTTCTTTATCTTATTCAGTTCAAACAGCCTTCACTACTTCTTACTTCTGGGATTTGACTCAAAAAATGTATGAAGATTTCAATTGATTCATACCTTCTTCTTCTTGACACCAGAATACTCTCTTTGGAATTATAATGTCAATATTCTCTCTCTTGTTCTATATCACTTCTTCATTAACCTAACGTGTGTAAATTTAATAATATAACATGAAACCTCAATTTACTTAATCTTATTATATTTCTTTGATATTCAAAATACCACATGAACGTAAAATTTTAATTATGATGTTTTATAATAATTTAAATACTCTAAGATATTCAGTGATCAATTTCGTCAAAATCCACATTAATCGGCCTTTTTATATTTTTATAGTCTTTTATATTATTCTAGCATTCTCTAAGGATTCAACTAAAGACTCAAACATTCCTTCTTCATTTAAATTTATAATATATTGAAATATTTTTCACTTGTAACTCCATAAAATATTCATATTTATACTACATTAATGAATACGTATTAAACATGCATTAGTTGCGATTATGGATTCCACAGTTCTCAGTACACAAATCATGATTATTTATTCATATTCCTTTATTAAATTATATGAATATACATTCCTTCTTTTTCAGTGAGATTTTTTATAAATATCACTTCTATAACAGTCATCAAATATCTTCTAGAACAATGAGTATTATAACGATATATATATATATATAACTCTCATTTCCCTAATAAATTCTTCCCAACGTAAACCTCATTTATTTTCTTTTCCTTTATAAATTTAGAGACCTATAAGAATATGTATGAATTATTTCACATATACTTCTTAATTCTTCATTACATTTCATGAATCATGATATAATATCTCATTATATTAATATTATTTTAAGTATAGTTGACCAAGAATTGGATAAATCACTATCATCATAGCACAAATAATCACCATGAACCTTTCATCCATTTCATCTTCATACTATATAGAAAACCTCTTTGCATATGTGATTAAATTCACATACATGGCCAGTTAACATGTATCATGAATTGCATGTTCATTACATGATGTATAAAATTCTCATCTATATATAATTCATAAACATGAATGATCAATTATCCAAATTCTTTACACATGGACCATTTTCCTGCATAGTCCAACATGTATCCAAATTAACCTAGATAATTTATTCTCTTATGTGATAAATCAGTATCCAAATACACAATCATGGAAGATTTGGATACATGAATAATTATCAAACATATCAATTAGTAAATATGTATTTTCATAGATTCTATTTCTTTGAGAAACCAAATCTATGGTGAATTCACATATATAGTTGAATTTTACTACATTGCATCATTATATTATGTTGGCCCTATTCGGATACATTTATTTTCCTTTAGTGCTGAAATTTAATCTAAGTAAAAACGTATCTACATTTTTTTACATATATACTAGAGTATCTTACATGAATCTAGATAATTCCAGTATTCAAAAAAATAGAATAATATCCACTTTATAAAAAATACAGTACTTCTCAATCACTTCAACACTTATACAAAATGATATAGAATGTACTCATTCATCCATTAAAACATTCCATTGATTACTTTTAAGAATATCTGAACAATCTTCAATTATAACATTCAAGATGTGTCTTTAAATCTTAATTCACATAATATATTTAGACACAATTCATGGGATATCTTCTTTAATAATCTTGTATTCCCCATAATTCTTAATTATCACTTTATAATCACCATATTTATTGAACATAAATGATATTTAATATTCATATCACATTCAAAAAAATTTGAAAAAACAATTGAAAAAAATAATGAACATAAAAAAGTGGTCTCAACAATAAACCATTTACACTAGTGGTGCCTACCTAGTTACCTATACATCCATGGAAAATTTATTTTCCACTATAAAGAGGTTTTTTATGCCTTTATATAGGTTTATTCACAAGTACCAACTATCCTAACTCGTTTCTATTTCCAAATTAACCCTTTCTGATCGATCTATGTAAGAATCAATATCATTTCACTTACACTAATAACACTTTAAAATGGACATGACTTTAATCACTTGAATGATACCTGAATTTAGATTTCACAGGACCTTAGGTACACCTTTTAACCACTAGATACTAGATACTATCATGAGGGATCTAAGAAACACTTTTGAAAGGAATTTTTTTCTCTTCGAAAAAAACTAAATGTAATGAAGATGAGTATTATCAAATGATATGAATTCCCTAAAATAGAAGAACACATCCTGAGTAAGATACAAAATATAAAACTGGTCTTATAAATACATGGAAAATTTATAAAAAATAACTCCAGTTCCCAACTCTAAAACCATGTCTAACTCGGAAATTAACATAAAAAATATGCTCATAAATATCTACGAGAACTTTTGGGTTCCCCTAAAATAGACTATATATATGCTTTTCTGTAGGAGTGAAAATTCATAGTGTGAGCATAAAATACTCAGTAGGTAATGAATAAGATTCCAATAAACAACAAACATAATAATTTTTTTTCTCTAGATCAATATAGGAATTTACCAAAATACAATCAAAAATATATTTATGGGTGGTTATCAGTCAATGCATAAAACAAAAAATAATGATGAATTATACTGATAAAAATTTACCATAATTGGTAAATCCTTGTACTATGAAGATCTATACTTTTCCAACATTCTATGAGCCTCATCTCAAGATCTTCGAAGCATAAGACTATGAAATCTTATATCCAATCCTATATAATAAGTATAAAATAGTCTAGTTATAATACATATTTCATAGTTGTAAGGGATCATATATATTATAATCAAGTTGATCATACAACCCATACCTCAAGGATTATGGGAATGTATATTATAGAGTTAGGGAAATATTGCAGCCCATCCCATGTGATCAATCTGGACACCACTGAGTGGGTACATAGATATAATTTTATATAAAACAACATACCAATAGAAGGTGTACTTGATCATATTTTATACAAACATAGGATATCTCCCCTTATTATTAAAAACTATATTTACTAGATATCAAATCATTAACCACAATCAAAGCATGTTTCATGTTATAAAAATAAACATAATTGATAAGAATAGTATCAAACATGATAAATATATCAAAGTAACAATAATGATCTTATACAAATTCCTTCATAACAAATTTAATTCTCAATAGGATAATAGATAATTATACATTCACAAGCTACACTTATTATCATATAAACTAAACATAATTCAAAATCAAGCATGATTTAAAAATATCATCGGTAACCCATAAATAATACATAATGGAATTAAAATAGGTATATAACATCATTAAAAAAATGGAACAAGTATGAGATGAAATTATTTTGATGTTAATATAGTGGCATATTATATCAACTTCAAGATATAGAGTAAAATAATTTGTTTAAGTTTTATTAACATCCTTTCCAAATGAGGATTTATTGATACATGGGTATAAAGAGTATGGTATTGGTCCTGGACAATACATAATTGAGAATATAAGATAAAAATTTCAAGAAGGAATAATATCTGAATTTAAATATTTATTTAAGTTGTATTTATTCTCAAAACTAGTTTCTCACTCTTGTAATTTTCTTTTAGTGAATAGAAACATTTTTCTAATATTATCTAAAACATTAATTTAAACCTTATTCCTTAAAAAATAGTATATTGATAAATATTTCTAAAATGGAAATGTTTTAATAAAAATATATTTTAGTAAAATATTTTTTATAAATACAAAAAAGTTTCCAATACATTATTAAAGAAATCAGGTCAAGGTTATTAAATAAAACTATCTAGTGGGCTTTGAACCTATTTATGAAACTAATATATTTTACATATCACATCATTTCATTCCACCTAGATGCAATACAACCGTAACATCACCATTTATGAATCTATTAGCTGAAGTTAGACTTTGGATCATTAACTTGTAAATCATACAGGTGGAAGTGGAAAGAAATATATTTTTAATAATAAATGTTATAATCATAATAAAATATGACTTTATCTAAAATTATTCATTACAAAAATTTCACTTATCTTTCCCTGCTAGGGAGTATTCACATTTTAATTATTGGTATAATAGGGTTATAGAGGATACCTAGAGGTTGAAAGGAAAATTCAATACCTCTCACAAAGGTTTACTTCTCATTCTAAGACAAGTGAATTATACACACTTCTAGGTATACAAGAGACACATTACACAACCCATTTTGGGGTATATAAATGTTTCAAAACCTTATAATCCATTCATAATCATGGTACTATATATCTAAAATTACCATTATGGTTAGGATCTAGATTATCTCTAGGACTTCTCGATAACTAATTAATAAATTTATCAAACATGTTATCTACCTTAACATTTTGGAAATAATCATAGTAGTTTAAATGGAATAATGTTTTAACCATAAAAATTCATTATAAATAAAAAAAATTAATGAATTTATCAAAATAGAAACTTTAAAACAATGATATAAATAACATAATTTAATTTACTATTGTATCACTACAAATTTTAAAACTAAAAAATGTAATTTGCAAATTTATTCCAAGATTTACATGATACACTTGTAGAAAAAGTAATTGGATATTTAATAATGGAGTATATTGAAAACCAAAAGTTTTCAACATTATAAAATAAATAAAAATTTTATTTATTATGTTAATAAATATGGTGGTATATGAATCCATGAAATCCCTAAAATATTTTATAGTGGTCATTGCCTCCTACCATTTGAGTTTACATGGAGAGACCTCCCATATTCCCCCAGCAACATCATAATATCCTATATTAATCATCAAAACCAAATCCTTAATCATTCACAAGTTATCACTCGTATCTCTAAAATGACTATATTGACAACTCAAATGAAAACTAACCGAATCCTAGGAAGTTAACCCCAAAAATCATTATAACCATTAATTATAAGTGATCTCACACTTATAATAACCTAAAATGACCTAAACCAAGGTTTAAAATCAATAAACCTTAATAAAATCACTTCACATAAAGTAACTTCTCAAATAGTGATAAAAGGATGAAGATAACCCCCTTAGGTCATTTATAACTCAAATAATAAGAGGAAATATCCCTATATTGTATTTCACTATGAATTTACTGAAATCAAAAATCAAGAAATAAATTTTCCATAATTGAGAGAAATAGTAAATAAGATCACAAGAAATGAAATGATTATAATTGATCCCCTAGCCTTAAACATGAAGAAACCACCAAAATCCAAGATTTAACTTTAATAGGGATGATAAGGAAATAAGGAGAGAAAGAGGAGAACCTATAAAGAGATTTTTGATGACTATGAATGAGGGTGGGGGATATAGGGGTTGAGGATTAAAATTGGAAGAGAAAAATTAAAAAAAATAAAATACTACTTTGTAGGAGGACATTAGAGTTTCTATGGAACCTCCCAAACTTATAATGGAACTCCTATCTGTATATCACCACTGGTTTTCTACCAAACTTATGGTGGACCTCCAGTAAAGTTTTGGTGGTTCCCAAACACCCAAATCTACTTTTTTTCTTCCATAATCCTTCACCAATACTCTAGTAAACTATTTATACATATAATTCACATTCTAAAGACCAATTTAAATATAAAAAATACATAAAACATAACCTCATTCGAGATCATTAACTAAAAATTTAAATTTACTTATATATTCAATACAATTTCCCTCAAAAACATAATGAATAAGGTCAAGGTAATTAAAGTTGATGATTATAGTATTGATCTTTTGTGTGTGGAATTTATACTTGGAACCCCTAGGGGGATTTCATAGAGTTGTTTTACAATGAATATGACAATGATTTGGTGCCTTATAATCCTTATAAATATTAGACATTTTTAAATGAGGGGGGCCAGCATGAGATATTACTTGGGATGTTTCTTTACCAGTTAAGACCAAGTATGGGACATTAAGGCTATGATTGGCCTTCCATTTGATATAGCTTGATTCCATTTACACCATGGGACATGGGATAGAAACTAAGGTAATGGGTTGTATGAAATTAGATCCATGTTGAATATGTCCTTGGTAGATAATAATGTGGAGGATCTATAATAGGTTTTTTATGCCTCCCTTGAATTAGAGATATGGTAATTTTATAAGTTCAACAATAATATTGAACTGAATGGATCATTAGTGATTCCTTGTTATCATTTTTGGGTTATATAACTGGTGATTGGGATTAGGTTTCCTCCCCTTCCTAGTATGTGGAAACCAAGTAAGATATACATCAGTTTTTGGATATTGGAATAGGTTGGGCATGTGATGACTAACCTAGATTAGTATTGAAGTGGGTTAGATGGTATTACAACCAAGATTTTCCCAAACCTATATAGTTTTTCATAAGATATTAGTTATTATATCATGTGTTGGGTTTATAATTTGGAGGGTTATTCCCAGTTGTATTGTTTTTCAATATGGTGGATAAGATTCTTTTTTCATTAATATGTTTTATTTGGTATGGGATGACCTTCATATTCACTCTAATATTTCATATTTTCTAGGAAGACATTACTAATTGAGTTGATTATTATTATACATTGTTTTAAATTCTCAATGTGATATTGTGACCTATGGTATGAGATGCATTACATAGTTACCATATAGGGATTTGACCAGGGGTTTTATTCCCATTATGTAATATGCCTATGGTTTGGGATGTGTTTTCCAATTTCATTGGTATCCTTATAGTATGGGATGAAATTCCCAATTTACATATATTGTGATGTGATGGTAAAACATTCCAACTTCTATTGATGATGCTTATAGCATGGGAAGACATGTCCATTATGTTGTTGTATAATGTATGGGATGAAATTACCATTTATAACCTATTATAATATCAAAGGACATTATGACCATTATGTGAAGGTCTTATGATTAGGATGTTATAAAAATTATTATGGGACATAATGACTACCAGACCATAGACCATATTTTCTATGTTTCCTTGGTAATGTTAATGATGGGATGTTATGCATGAGTATTTTCTATTTACCTTGGAAGTGGGTCATACTACCCATGCTACGATGCATCTAATAAATGGGATGTGATGGCCTCTCTTATGATGTTTTTTGGAACTTGTTATGATTTTACCTCTTAAATTTACACAAGTGTCTAGGGATGTTATTTTATCTCTTGATGATGTAGTTTGGATGAGATGATCACTTGTATATGAATATTTGATATGTTATTACTATTATTTTAAATATTTTTTTATGACACACTTCCCATTAATTATCCATTATACTATAATAATATTCTATTCCAAATTATATTGAGTAAGGAAATGATTCCCAATTAGTGATTTTGTGATATGTTCAAGAACACCTCATCGCTATCCAAAAGTAGGTATAGTCACACCCAAGTGGTTTTATAGAACCTTTGGTTATGGAATATTTATTATTATTACCATTTCATTTTATTTTACTTATGATCAAATAACATTGTACATGAACTTGTATTTACTAGACATGTTATGTGTAATGATTCACCCATCGTGGGTTATGAAATTCAACAGAAATTGGATTTAATGATCTTGGTGAGGGGTTTATTTAGTAAATTATGATTTAGATAGAGATTCCAAGATTTAAAATATTTCAAGGATACATTTTTGGTATATATTGAGGCCAATAATGTAAAACCATGTTGGTTGTAATCACAAGTATTTTTTGGTAGGTGCCTCACCTTAGGCAGAACCATGAAATAGATAATTCCATGATGGTTACATGGGTGACCATGGTGTGGGAGTTTTAGACAGTTTGGATGCGTAGATAAGTGTGATTAATGAGAGAGGTTCTTATTGAAAATCTCCTAGAATACAATCCTTGTAGAGCTTTTGGAACTTGAAAATTGGTGAGAGAGACTCCACCACACCATAGACCCCATCAATGGGGTATTTGAGGGATCATTTTCCACTATATTAGTGAGGTATGGTGTGTGTGGTGGAGGGAGTAATGCCCTAGGTGGGTGTGTCATGGTGTAAAATGGAGAGGGGTAAGGGGCTTCATCAAGGTGTGTCTCGGTGTGGTGCCTTCACTATTTTGGCCAAATCCTAATGACCTCCACACCATATAGATTTTCATGGTTCATGTGGTATGATACATATATGGGAAATGGATAGGGTATCACATCGTGGTTCTCCCTTAGTCCCTATGGTGGTTGGGACCAATTAATGGGACCCATATGATGGTCTATATGGACCATGCCATGTTGAAGTCTAGCTAAGCCCATGTGGCCTTTTTTATCAAGGGGACTTTATACATTTTTAGGGGATCATATTTGAAACCAATCTGGATCACATTATAATTGATTCCTCGAGTAAGAAGGGAGATCCCTATTTGGCACTCTACATCCCACTCTTTTCCCCATTCCGGTGTGGTTCGTTCAGGGATTATTCATCACATCGATTATTGCTATGGATTTTCCTACTTCCCTTCTATTTTCTCTTGTCTTGTTCTTTGTTTATTTGGTTTTGGTGGTTAGGCTTTGGGATGAAAATTTCACTATAAAATGGTGAAATTGTCACACTTTAAAGGTCCTTCATAGATGATGTGGTTCCCCAACCTATTTTTTCTACTTAAATAATGATTCAAGCTAGTTGTCCACTGGGCCTTAGGCACACCTCCCCATATGCCAAAGGATGTTGACTATTAGTGAGGTTCTGATTAGGTTATAATGTGGAGACTATATCTTTATGTAGTGAAAATAAGGACCATAAAAAGTATAAGTAATAAATAAACTCTGTGGGGTAATAATAAAATAGTATCAATAATGATAATTCCAAATCATAATACCATTTTCAGATAATAAAACATTTCATAACAGGTCATGCAAAATAGATAATCAAGGTATCTCATGTATGACCATATCGGTAAATACATTTTTGAAACCCAAAATAATATACATCCTAATTAAGAGGAACCACCTAATATACTATCATCCATTCCATGCAAAAGGTACATATAAGATCACTAAGGTCTAGCTCCTAAACCTGATCCCATACTGGATCTCAAGGACATAAAGTCTACAGGTGTCCTGAGGGGCCAATTTAGGGTGTGAGTATGAACTCACTAGCACACCACGAACTTGTGCCTATCTTATATCCATAATTTTATATTATATTAATAACATATATTTAAAGGAAATGAACACACGTTTAATAATTATCTCACTCCACTTGTACTCAAAAGCCACAAGTGAGCATTTACCTGCTTCTGGAAATGCCAGTGTATCTCTAAACATGTGCCTCCAAATATATATATGGCATAAAATGAATTTCTACATACATACACACACACACACACAAACATATATATATATATATATATAGTGGGGATGACACATGTCTTAGTTCCCAACCGCCCCTAATGAATATCATACTAGGTGAACCCTAATGTTCCACCTATGAATATATCACTGAAACCTCATACCAATCATCACCTACTGTGTCTATATTGAGAATGTACCAACATCTTATCAGCATGACCTTAAATACATCCCATGTACCTTGGAACTCCATTCAAATAGTCACTATTAGCTCAGTAGCCCAACATCCTGATGTGTGATGATATTCATCATCTAATGTATAATAAGTAATTATTGGCTCAACGACCCAACATCATGAGGCATGGAGATATCCATCCTCCAATAATCATAGTCAATTATCCTCAAATATAATAGTTATCCACAACCCTTAACTGATGGTCTTAACACCATCTTTCGATGGTCCATCAATATCAACTATGGATTTCGATGGTGATCACCTCATCCATAATTTATCTTCAACACCATACCTTAATCAAAAATATAAATGGAGTCCTCCACCCATAATGGGTGATCATAACCACCTAAATTGGGTCTAATCTATGTGAACATGAGTCCAATGGCGCATCAGACAACAACAGTGAGCAGAAATCACTAATAATTCCTAAGACACATCATATATCACCTCATTACCTTATAAAAACATCTCTAAATTTTGATGGTCAACACCATAAAAAGTATCATTGGCCATTCCCTCATCCAGATTAACTCATCACCTCAGTATTCATGAACCGTTATGGATTAACTTGGTGATCATCCTCACCCCATGTATCTCAGTTGATGCATAAACTAAAGAACCATGTCGCGTCAGTCTCGATGATCAACATAACCTAAAATCCATGATATATTCTTGTCACATTACCTTAGAAACAAAGTAGACATATTACATTTAAATAGTGTAAATTAAAACACCTACCTAGCCTTCCCAGTTAGTCAAAATCCCTTTACCCATAATATCATGTATAAATAGACTAGGGCATGCCATGTGACAACAAAAATCATTAATAAATCAATTTAAAGATTGGTATTAATTTATTTAGGGTCTCAACCAATCATCCTAATGTGAATAATTAGTCAAGAACTCAAAAAAAAACTAGTAAAAAGGGATAATTCTAGGAACCACCTACCTTAGGGGAGTATGTTCTTGCTCATCGAATACTAACCTCCAATTCGATCCATATCGGAATAAATCAGAGTTTTAGACAACCACACTGAAAATAAGGTAAAAGATATCTGATGGATTAAAAAATCCCTATGGAGAGAAAATTGATAAAAGGAATCAATAGTATTGAAGGACTTACCACTATGAGTACAATGAGACAGATAGATCTCGGATTAGATCCCAAATGGATAAGAATGGACAAAAACTATTATATAGGAGAGGGAGATGATACATGATCTCCTTGGGTTCTCATACCTCTATGTATGAAGAGAAACAAAAATAAGTGGGACGAACCCCTTATGGAAATTTTTAAAAAATAATTTCTTATATATTACATAGTGAATAAATTTTAAAAATTATTTATTAGGTTCACAACATGTAAACCAGTTACACATAGTGTATTCTTCAGGAAAACACCCAAGCCTTCACTCTATACCATACATCTTGAAAAAAATTACAATTCATGTAAATGTTACAGGACATGTATTTCTAGATGGAGCTATTTTTAATATCCCAGACCCTTAACCTTCCTCTGGTGTTTTCCGGAAAACCAAAGACTCTAAAAAAACCCTAAAACACACCAAAAAAATGCCTTAAGTAAACAAAACTATCAAAATCTGGTTATGAAACATAGAATTTAAGTTTTCCCAACCAAAAAAATAAAAAGTAAAAATTTAATCATAAAATGATTCTTTAAATACCCATGGTACTAGAATATCCCCACCTTAAGGTATATCATCCCTAAGATATTAGTAATTATTTAAAGATGGTACCAAACATACCCATATCATTTATTTTACCCTAGTTTAACCTAATTATTCAATCACTATCCAATTACTTTCATTGGATCCCCATCCTCGAAATTACCTACTTGGTTTCTTCCTGATCTAAACATAAAACATTACAATGTTTCCACCAACCATCCTTGAACATAGAAGTACTACCAAGAAATACCATCATTCCTTCACCTCATCATGTGCTCAATTAATTCATGTTCCATACCTCACACCCATCATGTACTACATCTCATCGATGCTTATAAATCCTAAATCACAACTGATGCTAAAAATTAATCTAAATTATATATATACATATATTCATTCCCATCATAGTCCTGATACACTCCTCATAAAACACATGCATCATACTAATTCCCACATACTATCTAGAATTTTGTTAGTTCAATAAAATTCTCCTCATGCGCCGATAGTTGATATGCCAAAACAAAACAAGGGGTCAGTCCATGATTGAGGTGTGCCTATATCCATCGCTAGCTCCATAACATGATCTATACCTGTAAGATACACTAAATTAACCTAGCCTTAAGACTACCTAGCTGTGGCCTGACCTCCCTGCATAACTACATCAGTTACTGGCCAATGTCCCCACTGATGAGTCTATGTCTTTCTACCACAACCATTATGTGTAGTCAAATCCAACCACCAGCTTCCAGTGCCACTCTGATCCATACCTAATATCCCTGAGTATGACCCATTCCCTGAATCATGATTACCTAAGAAGTATTTAGAAACGAAAACCTCTATCGATTTCCCATATGGATGTACTCATATGACTAATTTATATCCCTGTCACACTAGGTCCGAACATACTTCAGCTATCCGCACTAGAAGAACACTTTTGATGAACCACTCCTCAGTGGAATTCTGAAATTTATGTCCTAACCACCATATTAATACTCCTCACTATCCCACTTTCATCCACCTAAATAATCAATGTTAATCTCACCAAAATCTATCAACTAGATTGAATAAAGCTTGTCCGTCAGATTTCCCTCACCTGTTTGTGCCTGATTGTCTACCTCTAAAAACGAGGCCAGTATGAAGATATTCACCTACACCCTGATGGCGTAACTCAAGTCATCCCCAAACTTCAACACCCTAGTTATGTCATCCCTAATATATAAGGTGAAAATGGGATAGATTAGTGAAATTGGAAACATAATCCATTAAATATCTTTCTCATTTCTATAGGTTCATGAACTCGCAAACTTGATTCGCCCCTAGCATTTTCGAAAATAAGTGCTCAAATAAACTATCCTAAAAATCCTTCCAAGATAGTCTCTAATGTATTCACGACTATACCTATACATCCCACTATAGCATTCCCAGTTCTCTAAGCATGTATGAACCTAGCTTCACCCTCTGACCCAGGGGTGTCTCAAGATGATCAAAAAGTACCCAATCCAATTCGATCCAGTTCTATGTAGCCTATAGTCTACCCCCGCCCTAGAATAATGGTGGTTGTTGAGACAAGAACTTGTGAGTTAGATACATCATAGATGGATCAGATCCATGAGTTCCTCTATCGATACCCTATATGACTCAAACCAAGCTCGCCCTGAGCTGCTCATCTAAACATGGCCCAAATTCTACCATCTTATTCGACTACTCCTCCTAAAAAAGTGCCTATACCTACATCTCATGATCATCCTAATCCATAGGGGACTCATCCAAACCCTCATGTTCCTTATCCTATGCTTTCTTTAGTGGCACTATATCATTGCCCAACTGATGCTCCACTATAATATTTCTATGTGGAATCATGATGAAGATGAAACACAATAGTTAAACTTCCATAAGAGTATATATATATATACATATATATATATATCACTAATAGGGAATGATATAATAAGAAACACATCACACCACCCTTAAAATCTCCTAATGCACACATGTCACAAAACATTTGGCCTCATGGACCCTTGCCTAACCATAATAGAGTAAGTCATCACATATCATCATGCCTTATGGCCCCTTGCCTACCCATGTTATAGTTATGAATTACATATCATCCAGCCTCATGGCCCATTGCCTACCCATGTTAGAGTCAGAAATCACATACCATGTATAACAAGATATCATAAATCTAAGGTATCTGAGTATAATTTCACCAAAAGTCTATGAAGGAAATTTTTTTTATATTTTTGTTAACACTTTAAACAACTCACCCCTTTTCATAATACCTTCTTACCATTATTGGATTAAAGGACATATATCACATACATTCATAACATAACATATCAATCTAATTACAATCTACATACCAGGGATGGCTAAGTATAATGTGACCAAAAAATCTATTTAGAAAAACACTATTTAGCATTTTCTTTTACACTTTAAACATCCCAAACCCTCTTAGTGAATTCTAGTTTCGTAACGAACGTCACATGAAAAACACACTTAATATTATCCTAAGAGCCTATAATTATGCATAAACAATCATCCCTTGACATACCAGGAAAAGGTTAGACCACACAATCTAATAACATCACACCCAAGTGTGCCACTTGAGGTGTAAATGAATCAAATGTAAAATAAAATAAAATTTTCACCCCTAATAACTTAATTTTACTCATATACATGGGGCTTCAAGCACCCAAACATGAAATATTTACCAAAATCCAACTAAATATTAGTATTTGGTCTACCATATATCATATCAAAATACTATAAAGAAAAATAAAAACATATAATACCATTTATGGCACTAAAAATAGTTTTTTACTCGAACAATGCTTTAGGTCGTTTGTCCACCAGGCCATAAGCATGCCTCCCCATATGCCAGAGGATTCCGACTAGCAGTGAGGGTCTTATTAGGTGATATTGAGGAGACTATACCCTCAAGTGGTGATAATAATAATGTTCAATATATATATAACAAAATAAAAAGGATGATAAATAGTATAAGTAAAAAAAGAAACTCAATGGAAGAATAAAAAATTTACAGTAGTAATGATAATACCAAAGCATAATACCATTTTTATATGATAAAAAATTTCATAATAGGTCATGAAAAATAAAAAATCAAGGTCGCCCATGCCAACCATATAAGTAAATAAATATTTTAAACCTAATAGAAGGTTCAACCTAATGCATAGGATCCCCCTAGTCCATTGGAAACCATCCAATGAAAAAGTTTCATCTATGATTAATAAGGTGAAGCTACCGAGGCTGATCCCTTTCCCGATATCAAGGAAATAAAGTCTACATGCATCCTGAGGGGCCAATGTTGGGAGTGAGTATAAACTCAGTGGGCCACCACCAACATGTTCCTATCTTACATTCATAATTTTATAGTGTATGATGAAAATAAGTTTAAAGGCAATTCACACATATTTAATAATGAACCTGCTTCACTTGTGATCAACAACCACAAGCGAGTTTTTACCTACTTCGGCCAACATCGTTGTATCTCTAATCACAATACCAAAAATATATATAACATATAGTATATTTCTTTATATATATATATATATATATTCAGTTGTGGGAACCCATGGATTTGTGACCAAGAGTCCCCGAATGAATATCATTCCAGGTGAACACTCAGGTTCCGCCTATGTTTATAGAACTGACACCTCATTCCCACAGAAACCTCTTGTTTCCATATCAAAAAATTATTAGAATTCACATTCAGAAATCCCAGTTCCCTTGGACCTCCATTCAAAAATTCATTTTGAACTCATTATCCTAACATCTCAATGCATGTATATATCAATCTTCTAATGTATAATAATTCATTGTCGACTCAATAGCATGATGTCCCAAGGCATGATGATATCCATCCTCCAATAATCCTGACCCATTTTCCAATAAAATAACGATGATCCTAAAAACCCAACGGATGGTCTTAAATCCATATCTCGATAGTCTATCACCATCAACCATGGTTTTCTACAATGATATCCTCCTCTACAACTGATCGTCAACACCATCCCCTAAGCTGCAATATCTTCAGAGGACTCTACCCATAATAAATGGTCAACACCCCTTAAATGGTATCATATATATGTACACATGACTCCGACAATTAATTATCAAAAAATAGTGAGTTTAAATCACCAATAATTCCTAATCCATAACATCAGACACCTCATTCCACTTCACCCATATCGTCAAGTCCCGATAGTCAATAGCATCCCAATTCCTATGGGCCATGACCTCATCTTGATGAGATCATCGTCTCAATCTAGATGAACCATGTTGCCTTAATCAGGTGATCATCATGACCCAGGTAACCCTAGCCAAAAACAATCTAAAAAACATGTTTCCTCAGTCTCAGTGATAAACATCACCTCAAACCTTGGATGATGCCTTTCACATTCCTGAGGAACCATAGAATTCAGATAAAATTTAATTAATTTAAATTAAAAAACATTCCTACCCTTTCCAACTAGTCAAAATACCCTTACCCTGCTAGGCATGTATAAATAGACTAGGTCATACCCAAAAACATCCTAAAGAATCAATCAATCAATTTAACGATATGTATTAATTTATTTATGTTATCACCCAGTAAACCCATTGTGCGTAATAAATAATGCACCCCAAAATACCCATAAAATTAATTATAAATATAGGAACCACTTAAATTAGGCTATTATGTGTTCGATTGTCGAATACCGGCCTCTTATCCAAGCTATATCAAAAGAAATCAGAGTTTTAAAAAATCCAACTAAAAATATTTCAAAAAATATTGCATGAATCTAAAATTCTATATGGTGAGATAAATAAGAAAATGAATAAAGATGATAAAATTAATTACTTCTATGCTTCCAAATAGATAGGAAAAATTTGGATCAGATCATATATGGAGAAGAACGACTGAAAACTAGAACATGGAAGAGGGAGTTGCTACGAGATCTCTGTAAGCACTCCTACCTTTCTGTGTGAAGAGAAAATAAAATAAGGGGGATGATCCCCCTATAACTATTTTAAACAAAACACTTCCCTCATATTAAATAGTGTGTAACTTTTACATTCATTGTATTAGGTTCATGATGTGTAAACCAATTTTATGTTGTGTATTCCTCTGGTAGACCCCTGAGCCGTCATTCCATATCATAAATCATGAAAATGACTTACATGTCATGTAAATGTTACACGATGTTTATTTATAGTTGTATGTGTCTTCAATATCCTGGGACCTCGACATTCCTCTGGTGTTTTCCCAAACACTCAAGGCTCCCACCGAACCATAGACCATGTCCAAATATATTTCCTTGATTCAAAAATACTCTCGAAATCAGGTTCCAAAAATTATAATTAAGGTTAGTTTGACCACCAAACTCAAAAGTTCAAATTTACCTAGAAAACAACCCATTAAAAATAGGGACATTACAGAGGACTCATAAAGGATGTTCCACGGTAGTGGATGTATATTGTTTTATATTGTTTCACCAGAGGTACATCCCCATGCATGTTTTCAAGGGTTTTGGATTGAATTAAATGAATTTAATTATTCAAATTATTCTAGTTGAAAGAGATTTTTCCTAGGATTATGTCAAGAATATTCCATAAACATTTTATGGGTGGTCAGTTATGGTTTCAGAACAACAATATGGATCACTGGGTTTTCTGAATTTATTCCCATTTAAAATAAATAGACTCATTGATTATTATTTTTATAATTTATTAATTTTGGAATCATGTTTTAAGATCAGGTGTGTGCTATTAATATACCTCTCCTTGTTACTCATGGATTTTGTGGTCAGATGTCATTCAGTCAGTTCTTATGAATTATAAATATTTAAATTAAATTGTAAAAATAATTATAATCTATTAGAATTTATTTATTTAAATGTTATGGATTAAGATAGATCCTAAAAATAATTATATATAGTCAAATGTTCATGGAAAATCTTGGGAGAAAGTAATTGTGTTATGCTTAAATGAAATTACTCCTTGAACAAGGTAGGTGGCCCAGACTTTATTTATGCCTCCTATTCATTTGGTTTTTATATTTATGTTCCATTGTTATTATTAATGTTTTTATGTCACATGAATTTTATTATTCCACCAAAATTCAGGATAGTATTTCTTCAGCCTAATAGTCAATATAAGCCATATACCATTCTAAACTATTAAATGGTAGTTCTTTGTCCCAATGAGTGTTGGTGGGCTAATGTATGGATTATATGGTGAAGTGTGTTGTATTTTAATGAAACAATAGTTTTCCCTTTGTAAATGTGATATTAAAATAGAGTTTTATTGAATAGGATTTAAATAATAAAAATTAGATATTGATAATGGGTTCTAAAATGTCATTTAAAATTGATGGTGTCCTACCTAACTCAATTAAAGGGATTTTTTTTAAGGTCTATTATGATTAAGAAAATTGGTGATAATTTTTTGAAATGTATTTTGAAATGTAATTTTGACTTATTTTTAAAGTAAATAAAAAAATTAGTGATTAATCTTCTTTGTTTTGTTTGACATCATTTGGGTGATGCCCAATTTTCTAAAGCATGACTGCTTTTGTATTTTCGCCTTGCTATGATTATCATTTGTACTGATGGTGAATTTTGAGTCATGAATATGAATTTTTGAATATAATGTTTAATTTTTGTATCAATCCTAGGGTATTTTTATGTGTTGTTCTTTACCCCTTAGAGGGTAGAGACAGGTCTGAATGAACCTACCAGATGTTGAGGGATGTTATAGCAGGAATGACGGGATGGGGTTGAGCGATGTAAATTTTATCAAGGAACCATGGTAATATTTCTATGAATTTATATGACCTAAGATACCACAAATGGTTCCCTAGTGATCTATGGTCCCTAAAGAGTGTGTGTATTATTATGGGTATAGATGATTGTGGGTGTCACCTTAGAAATTGAACTGATGATATAAGCTGTTGTGGAAGTGGTTACAAGATTGGGTCATGAAATTGTATAGATAGCCTTGATAATGTAAGATGGGTTTTTCTTAAAGGATAACCCCCATGATATGTGTTTTATGAGTTGTTACGGGAGGGACACACTACCCTCGAGTCTTATTTAATGGAATTCCAAGGTTTGGTTGACTAGGATTTTTCCTTTGGGTCTAGAAGAATCTTCTAGGGTCACCCATTGGAATATACTAATGTTATATACATGTATTGTGTATGAATAACTCCATGGAATTGGCTGAAGGGCATGATATTTTATTACCAAAGGTGCCTGGGAATCAACACTGAAGCTCGATACTACCGGATTTCCAGAAATCCTAGTAATCATCCATGGAACCTCATACTACTGAATTTCTAATGATACCCCATAATCATCTATAGATCTTGATAATACAATATTTTCTAATATTCCTAAGAATCATCCATATATCCAGATACTATTTGATTTTCTAGGATTCCTTAGAATCAACTTTATGTATGTTACTATTTATTTCTTTGTATCACCTCATAAGAATCAAACTATGTGAATGGTATTATTTGGAATGATTATGTCATATTCTCAAAGACACTCTGGCACTAGATAAAACATGAGTAGATTGGTTTTTGGGTGTTTTGGTTGATTACCGATGACCTGACATGTGTTTTTTTCATTCTTTTCTATTATTTTTTTTGTTGGATGTGTTGCATGAGCACAAATTCACATTATGTAAATATGTATATATTAGATGCATGAAAACTTTATCCTATCAACACTCATAATTTTTGAGGCATTGGGGATTTTTTTGGGTTTTTGGACTCTCCTTTTCTCATGTACACAGAATGGGTTATGATGTATGTGGGTAGACCTTCATGTTCTATCTTAGGAAACTTATACTTCTTAGATCTAGGAATGTTGTATAGATTAAACAAGTTAAAGAGGTTGTGGTTTTGGATGGATGATTATGTGAGTTGGGTTTAAGGCCAGTTTACTTTTAGTTATTATTCATAATGTTTTTGAAAATGTGTCATTTTTATTTATATATGATTCCATGAAATATTATACCACTCTATTATATTTTACCAAATCATATAGATATATTCACTTCTTTTTATTTAGGACTATGGAGGCCCTCTAGGATCCATGTTTTATGTCTATAAGTTTTAGGATGTATGTTATATGGATAGTTCATACTAAATTTTTGATAGATTTAGGAAATACCCTTGAACTCTGTTATTGAGGTCATAGTATCCAAACAAATATTTCAGGCCCTCTCTTATAGCTGGTAGCACGTGGCCTATGGGAAGGAATGATTATGGTTAGGTGGTAAACCCCACTTAGGTTTCATTTGGTTGGTTCAGTCATGGCATTACAAATTGTTATCAATGAATCTTTTGTGATAGGTTAGTGTAGTTAGTGGTGGATTTATGTTATTAGAACATTGGAGGTAGACCGAGTGAAGGCATGGCATATATGACATTTGATAAAACCTAGGTTTCCAAGGGATTTCTAGTTTCAGTACTTGGCACTAAAGGATGAACGAGGTTTTGGTATGGATCAAGAATCCAAATGTGGGATGAATGAGGTTTGAAATGATTAATAGGTCTTGGTCTAAGGCTAGTGATTTTTCATGCATCATGATATTGTTAGGACTATGGTATGATACATGCACCTATGGGTGATATTTTTTATATTTTTCCTCATATAAATACCTTATTAATTGAAGGAATTGATAATATAATCAATGATTTATTTAATATATTATAATGGGATAATAAATTAGTATGGATATATAGTCTCATTTATTGATAGTGTTTCTAATTGTTTTGATTCTATTGGGAAATGGTTTTCAAGATTGTTGGTCTCGAAAAAACTCTATTTATGGATGAAAACACAATTTCAAGTGAAAATAAGTGTAGTGGCATGAGGCATACATGAAACTTTTTTATTAATCAAATTCTCTATAAATATCTCATAAAGGTGGTGATTTTGAAATTATTGGAATATTTAGATATTGAGAAAAATATTAGGAAAGTGGGTTTTGTTTTTGAAAATGGTATTGGTTTTTAGATAAAAGTAATGGCTAGGACTTGGATTATGGTAATTTTGGTTTTAGTGATAACCCCTTTGATTCCAAATAGTGATTTAAGAAGGTTTGGAAATAACCATTGGGTTTTTATTGAAACCATATTGGTTGTATTTTTCATGTTTTGTCTAATAGTGACATGGATGCTTGAATTATATACTTATCTTGTATGTCAATTTTTTTTAGAAGCATCCAAATTTTATTAGTGGGTGTGTTCCAAGTTTGATCTATTTTGTGGATAATAAATATGTTCCTGTGTAAATTAGGTTGTCTTACTTTTAGTAGTAGAGGGGGGTTACTAGGGTTTTGTTTATGTGTTCGACATATATAAAATGGTATTTTTTTGAAATATCCACATGTGGAAGGATCATGAGATATATGTTAATATTTCACTACAAGAAAACCGCCGTTTAGCAGCGGTTTTTTCGCGGCGGTTTTTAAAACCGCCGCGAAACGCGTTTCGGGCCGCCATTTCGCGGCGGTTTTTAAAACCACCGCTAAACGGCAAAAAAAATTATTTTTTTTATATTTTTTTTATTTTATTCGAGGATTAGCAGCGGTTTTTTAGAAAACCGCCACAAAATAGCGGCGGTTGTGGTAAAACCGCCGCGAAATGAAATGAAAAAATAAAAAAACACGATAAACCCCAAAATCACTAAAACGACCAAAACTTTTGATCCGGGTGTCCGTTGAAGCGCCACGACTAGTCAAATCGAAGATCATGAAGAGATATAGAGGCACATATATTAAAAACCGTGAGAGGGTCTAAGGTGCGGAAGATATTAGAGTTATAAGAAAGTTGAAAAAAAGATCTCCAACTTCAAACGGCCATAACTTTCGCTCCGAGTGTCTGTTTCAGCTCTACCACATATCAAATCGAAGCCAGCGAAGAGATCTATACACTATATCAAAACAAGCAAGCTTTTGTCATGTTTTTCAACCCCCAAAACCCCTCCGAAGGCCTCCAAAACCCCATTTCCGTCACCGGTGTCCCGTCAAACTTGTCTTCAAACATACCTAACTTTCGATCAACATGTCAGTTCGGCCTTCTCCACCTGCCAGATCATAGCTCATTCCATGAGCTTCAGTTTCACTAGTCGCGGTGCCCACATGCACTCCTAGATCATATTTTATGGCCTTTTTAGTGGGTATCAGGTTTGTTATGTTTTTCAATGCCTCATTTCTAGCACCCGTTCCCCGTCATCTTTTTTTAAAATGGTCATAACTTCCGATCCACTTGTCCATTCGGACCCTTTCACCTTTTAGGTCGAAGAGAATTTCAGGATCTTTGATTTGACAGGTTGCAGATCTAAAACGGACTCTCGGATCATACGTTATCTCTGTTAATGTGAGTCTAATGTTTTTGTCTCTTTATGACCATTTTGACGGGTTTTAACGGTAGCTCCATTTATTACTGTTTATTTGGGTTTCCATGACTTTTTATCTTTATCAATGGTTTTTTATGGGTTATTATGATGATTATGTTGAATTATTAAGTAGTTTTCCAGAGTTGTCATGAGTTTTCATGTATTCTCATTCTTTCTAATGCCTCATTCTTCATATGTTTCTCCATCCTTTTTCATGCGTTTTCATGATTTTTCATCCCTTATCACGTCTTTTCATACTTTTTTATGTGTTTCCTTTATTATTTATTATTTATTATTTATAATATACTTTAATTTATTTATTATCTATTATTTTTAACTGGTTATGTATTATTTATTATTTATATTTATTAATTATTTATGTTTATTTATTATTTATTAGTTATTATTTATATTTATTTATTAGTTATTATTTATTAGTTATTATTTATTATTTATTATTTATTATTTTTATTTATTTATTTTTTTTATTTATTTATTTTTTATTTTTTATTTTTTATATTTATTTTTTATTTATTTATTATATTTATTTATTTTTTATTTTTTATTTTTTATATTTATTTTTTATTTTTTATTTATTATTTATATTTATTTCTTATTTCTTATTTCTTATTTCTTATTTCTTATTTATATTTATTTATTATTTATATTTATTTATTATTTATTATTTATATTTATTTATTATTTATTATTTATTATTTATATTTATTTATTATTTATTATTTATTATTTATAATTTATATTTATTTATTATTTTTTATTTATTATTTATATTTATTTATTAGTTATTAGTTATTATTTCTTATTTCTTATTTATATTTATTTATTATTTATATTTATTTATTATTTATTATTTAATATTTATATTTATTTATTATTTATTATTTATTATTTACTATTTATTATTTATTATTTATTATTTATTATTTATATTTATTTATTATTTATTATCTATTATTTATTATTTATTATTTATTATTTATTATTTATTATTTATTATTTATTATTTAGTATTTATATTTATTTATTATTTATTATTTAACTATTATTTATATTTAATTATTATTTATTATTTATATTTATTGATTGTTTGATTATTTATTATTTATTATTCTTTATTGATTATTTATTATTTATTATTTATTATTATTGAGTTTATATCTATTATTTATGTATTATTTGTTTTTTCAATTAATATATATAAGTATATTAAATTCTATTTATTAACCACCTGACGAGCTTGCTGGAGTGGTAAAGTCTTTGGAAAATATGCAAGAGGTTAGGGGTTCAAATCTCACCAAATGCAGAATTTCTTTATATTGTATGTGCATGTGCATGTGCTTGTGCATGGGATGTGCATGCATGGATAAATAAAGTAAATAAAGTAAATAAAATAATAAAAAATAAGTAAATAAATAAATAAAATATGAAATGAAATAAATAAAATAAATAAATAAAAAATAAATATGAAATAAAATAAATAAAAAATAAATACGAAATAAAATAAATAAATAAAATAAAATAAATAAATAAATACAAATCATAAATAAATACGAAAAATAAATACGAACAATAAATAAATAAAATAAAAAATAAAACAAATAAATAAAATAAATAAATAAAATAAATAAAATAAATAAATAAATAAAATAAATAAATAAAATAAATAAATAACTAAAATAAATAAAATAAATAAAATAAATAAATAAAATAAATGAAATAAATAAATAAATAAATAAATAAAATTAATTAATTAATTAATTAAATAAATTAAAAAAATAAATTATTTAAATAAATTAAATAAATAAATAAATGAATGAATAAATAAAATAAATAAATAAAATAAATAAATAAATAAAATAAATAAATAAATTAATTAAATAAATAAATGAATAAATAAAATAAATACGAAATAAATATATAAATAAATACGAAAAATAAATAAATAAATAAATAAATAAATAATTATAAAAAAAATTAAAAAAATAACAAAAATAACAAAAATAAAAAAAAATAAAAAAAAACTGCGGCTAAAAAACCACAGCGAAACGTTCTACGACGGTTTTGAAAATTGCCACGAATAGTTTCCCGACGCACGATTTCGCGGCGGTTTTTTAAAACCGCCGCCAATCGATTTAGCGGCGGTTTAAACCACCGCGAAACGAAAAAAAAACGCCGCAAAATGCCTTTTTTGTCATAGTGTTTAGATCAAGTATCATGGTTTGAAATTTAACTGGGTCCATATTTTGGACATGTTTATTTAGGTTTTAGTGGGAGATTATAATAGTGGGGATAGTCAAATAGGACATGGATGTTTGATTCTCATGTTGTCTAGAGTCATTGATGTAGTGGGATATAAGCATAAGTTGAGTCAGTATTGTGTTGATGCTCATGAGTGGAAAAGATAGTGGATTTGGTTATATAGGAATAGACCATGTAAATACACTAAAGATTAGTTTCTTACATCAGTTTCAATTTTTAGAAAATCATAAGATTACTTTTGGAGTAAAATAGTCAAGATTAGGAAATGTGTTGGTGAATCAGTAGGTGTTGCCTAGTGTTTTTTAGAATAATCATTTTCAGAACATATGACCATTATTTTCTTGAGTAACTGGGTGAAGTTAGATATAAAATGCACAATGTGGATCATTATACCTCCAAAATTGTGTTTCACTAGTTTATTCCAATGGTGGGAAGAACAATGGCTTAGAAATAGCCCTAGTGAGATGAGTCTTCTAGTGGGGAGATCCATAATCCATTTGATGAATAGGTTGATAACACCATGGCATCTAAAGATAGTGGGGTGTATTTAAGTGTTGTCTAAGTTTTTTTTAATAGTGATAAGTGGTAGATCAATTATTTTTGTATAGAACACCTCATGTTTATAGTTGTGTAGATGAAGCAAGTTCTATTTTTGGGATGACAATATGATGATTCAATTTTAAATTCATAACCTGTATAGGCTGAGATTGATGGTTGGAGGACCCTCAAGGAATGACATTGATGATAAGTGTTATGATGGGGAGGTTGTAAACATACACCCTTTATAGATAATGAAATTATATAGAAATTTTAGTTTTGATGTTGGTGTGGGGTTTTTTTGGAAACCATGATCCAAATTGAGATTATGATCTTTGGAACATATCATGGAGATGATATTGGTCATGTATCGGGGTCTAGAAGATGATCTAGGTGATCGAATAGGTAGAGGAAAATTATTTAGTAGAACCATATCTATTTTAATATAGGTTCCTCACCATAGATAGAATGACATAATGGATCTCACCATCATGGAGTTTTGTGTGAGCATAGTGCGAGAATTTTGGAATCCTTATTGGCCTAGCTACGCATGGCTCATGAGAGAGGTTCTTGTCAGAAATAGGATTGAAAAACACCAATGGCAGAGCCTGTGGTTCCTGGAAAATGGTGATAGATACTCCGCCATATTATTGATCATAGTTGTCGTGTATTTGAGGGATCTATATCAACCATGAATGGAAGAGATGGAAATCATGGTGGAGGGAGTGGTACCCTAGGTGGGCATGGTGCAGCGGAAAATAGTGAGGTTGAGGGGATTATTTGTGGTTCTATTGAGGTAGTTTTTCTACTATTTCAGGTATCCCATGGTCAGATCCATTCCATGAATCTTTCCACATTGCAAAGGGATAATATCCCTCTATGGGAAATGTCCTGGAATGCCTCACTATGGTGCTCCCCTAATCCCCATGGAGTTAATCTTGATGAAAGGAAATCACACTGTGTTCCATGTATTCCACACATGGTGAATCCCAGACAAGAACTTTTGTTCTTTTTTATATGGATATTTCAGTCATTTTTAGAGTCTAATATTTAGAACTCACTCAGTCTCCCCTTTATGTTTATCACTTTAATGAGAGGGGAGATCCCTCTATGGCTCTCCACCTCCCCCTCTTTCCCCATTTCTATGCAGGTAGTTCGAGGATGATTTGTCACACTAATTATGGGGACGGTTTCTTCCATTATTATTCCTTTTTCTCCTCCCTTGATCCTGATGGATTTTAGTTTATCTGTTTATGATTTTGGGAGATGATATTATCAGATCATGGTGAAATCATTGTGCTTCATGAGGCATTCATGTGCGACTCATAGAGGATATCCTAAGATAATGGATGTACAAATTCACATTCCAATTCATTTAAGGTGTGTAATTTTGTATTTTTTTTATAGGGGTTTGGATTAATATGAATTTGATGAATTAAATGAGCGTATGTGTCATGGATTTTTTCCGGGATGGTGTCATGAGTACTCCATGGGCCTTCCATGTGTGGTTGGTCATTATTTTGGTGTGATGAGATAATTTATTGAGTTTCAAGAATTTATGACCAGTTGAATTGAAATAATCAGTTGATTATTATTGTTTGTGTATGTTAATTTATTCATATTTTATTTGATCTATGTAAATTTTTTGAATATACCACACCTTTTTATTCGGGGGTTCAGTTAGTGGATGTTTCATTGTAATTTCTTAGGCATTATCATTCTTTAAAATAAAGTGTAAAATTAATTATAAAATGTTAGAATTAGTTTATTCAGATTTTATGGATTGATATAGGGCCTTTCAATGATGGGACTTGACCAGATGGGCATGAATGAGATTGAGAGAGAGTAACTGAATATTTTTAAATGAAATAACTCAATGAACGAGGTAGGTGGCCTTTAATTTCTCTATGTCACTTTTTTATTTGTTATTTTATTTTTTTGTGCTGTAAATTTCTTTTAATCTGACATGTTACATGACTTATGTGATTCTTCCCTAAATCGTGATAGGCTCACACCAACCTAATAGTAAACATGGACCACAGATATTGTTAAATAGTTTGAGGGTAGTGACTTGGTTGAATGAGTGTTTATGGCCCTATTTATGGATTGTATGGTGGTGCATGATGGATTTTAAATAATAGGTTGGGTTTTTATATGGAAATTTGATATTAAAATTGAATTTTTTTTAATTTAATTTTAAATTGGAATTTGGAAAATTTAAAAAAAGTATTTAAATTACATGTCAAAAGTGGTGGGGTTTTTCAAAGATCATTTGAAGGGATTTTTGGTCGATGAACTAGTGTGACTAAGAATATTATTGATTCCATTTGGAATTGATTTTAAAAGATGATTTTAATTTCATTTAAAAAAAATAGAATGGATTTATTGAGATGATTTGGTTTGTTTGAACTCATGTGGGTGATTCTCAGTTTTCTAAAGAATTATTTCTTTTGAATGTGCCTCTTGATGATTTTCATGTATTCTGATGGTTCATGTTGAAGCATGAATGTACCAGTTGGATTTTGAGTTTGAATTTTTTATCATTCATAGGTTAGGTTTAGGTGTTTTGTTTGACCCCTTAAAGGGTAGAGAAAGATCTAAATGACCCTAGAGGATGTTGAGGGATGTTATGTAATGAATAAAGAAATGGGGCTAAGGGATGTTAATATGTTCAAGGAACTTGGAAAGGGTTTTCATGCTTTAAAGATACCTAGGGGATACAAAGGGTGCCTTAGTGATTTGTGGAACCTAGAGAGGGTGTTTGAATAGATATGTATTCATGATTGTGGTTGTAACCTTGGATCCTAAACTGATGATGTGAGCCAGTCATGGTTGTATTAACGAGGTTTGATCTGGAAAGTGAGTTGATTCTCGCTCAAATTTACCCAAGAGAAGAAGGTAGAACGGTCCTTGTGGTTTAGCTTGGGTTATCGAATCCTCAGATACCTAAGAAGAAATATATAGACACGTACATTCTATGGACTGTTTTTGGCTATGAAGTGGCCAAATTGGGTTTATTTTATATGGGTTTAAATTATAACTAACATATTTAATTGAATTCAATTTAGAAGAATGAGTTGATCTTAGGTTATCGTTCGGGGTGGATTGGATGAATTACTTTTTTAATGATTTCAATTTCATATAATTGAGATGGATTCATTTAAGAAGATCAAATGAAATCATCACTTACTGTTTTAATGCCTACAAACCCTAATACTAATCACCTATACACTTTAAGGATCAAAGTTTTGAGCACTCCAAGGTAGAGGTTCGTATTAGCACTTGAATGTGTGACCTTAAATTCAATAAGGATAAAGATGTTTTAAAATCATCAAATAAAAATATCATTTAAAAGAAGTGATTTTCCATTAATAGAGTGATAAATAACATCCAATATAGCCTCTTTATACTCCCTTGTATCAACCCATAAAAGAGTTAGCCCTCCATTGATGACATGTCTTCAACGGAAGCGGGAAGTAGACTTACAAAGGTGGAATTGAAGAAGTAAAAACAACAACAAAAAAAGATCACTCCTCTATTGTGTGATAAATATCACAAGGTTTGGTATGAACAAGTTCACACCTTGAACCAACGGTATCAAATTGATAAGGAGAAGAATATAATAATAAGAGAAGAAGAACTTTTATTATGAAACTAAGGTGAATTAAACAACTTACATGAGAAAGAAATGCGATTACAAACACAAAGCGGCAGCATAACACTACAATAAAACCAAGCACCAAAGATCCTTAAATCCTCCAACACCACTGCCTTAAATAGTCATTTTTGAGCCCTTAGGTCGAGCCTTCAATAGTCCAAGTCTCCTCAATTAATTGTGGTAGGCCATAGGTGGGTGGAAAGTAAGGGAGAGTTGATTTTTCCACCCTTGACCCGAGGTGGCATCCATCTTTACTTCACTGAAGAGACGCGTCTGAAAGACCTTCTAGATGGCCGAATCATAGTGGGTCATAGACTAATAAAATGGATATCCGGATGTCTTCTAAACTCTTGTAAAGGTTGGGCCCATTTGGAGTTTCTGATTCCGAGATATGAGAAAATTAGTGGACTGTTTTTCTGTGCCACAGAATCTGGCCCAGAATTGTATCTCTAAATTGGGCCACCTTAATGACCACCATATATGTATAATTATCCTTGTATCATGAAGCGTTATTTGTTCCTATTCATGTCTTCTAGAATCCCACAAAATTAGGGATTCATTGGGCCTGTATGTGTGGCCCCACAGTCTCATCAGTGGGATAGTGTCCAATCTGCCTTCTCTAGAATTGCTTCCTTTCATCACAAAATATCCCCATCTTCTTCCATGAATTCTCAATTGATCCCTGAATAAAACATGTTCATATTGGAGTGTAGATAAATTTCCAAAAATATCAAATTAAAATATGTATAATCAGATGAATCATTGGGTACTTCAAATGATGTTCAAAAATGTACCACATAATAGTGCAATTTAAGAAGGTATTACAATCATAATGTGAAATGATGTTCAAAGTGTAAAATGCACTAAAATGGTGTTTATGAATAATAAGGCACATGAATATTATATATATTAACAATGAATATTAGCCTCATTTAGTGGCTAATCACACCCCCCAACTTGAGTTTTCCTAGTCCTGAGAAAAATATATCTCAACAATATGAAATTTGAATTCCCTTTTCCAAAAACATTTTAATACACAATGATCACCAAAAAACCTTATACCTAACAATCATGAAACCCATCAAAATATTTTAATAAAAGATTGTTTCATAAGAAAATCTCAATCCCAAGCCCGTTCCTTTGTTCAAATTCATTGTTATATTTCATCCAATATCAATTAAGTATGAGGATGTGTTGTGCATCACAATAGACATGGGGGTTCATCTTTATTCAAGGGGGAAATTATGGAAGTGCTAGGTGGAATCACATTTCAATATTAAGATGAGTATTCATTTTTTTGTAATTTTTTTTTTGTTTTTTTTGTTTTTTTTTTTGTTTTTGCAATTTTTCCATAGTAATTGAAGTTGCACTCAAAAGAGTCAACCCCTGTAGCGAGACTTTGCTGATGACTCCCAGGCTCAAAGACCTTAGGGAACCAAGTGAATCCCACATACTCGAGAATCATCTCGAGTTAACTCAGTCAAAAACAAATTCAAATTACCAAAAATAGAGATAAAATTACTAACTCTAGGCCAGACAACTATGGAGTCACGATCCCCAAGTGCCGAAATCCACACATTAGGTCATTTCATTGCTCTACGTGCAAAAAAAAATTAATTTTTTTTATTACTCATATTAAACTAAAATGATCACCAAACCTATGTTATTTATTTAGGGGACCCCATGAACTTAAACTAATACCCCACTATCCAAAGGACATGCATTGTGAATTTTTCTTATTTGGATGAAAACATAAATGATGAAATATCACATTGGACAGCCACACTTTCCAAAATCTATGCTCATGAAATTATACAAGGATTAAAATCAGAATCAGGGTATGCTAAATTATTTGATATTCAGTTTCAAAGTGTGCAATGTGTATTACCATGTTTAAAGTTAAAGGAATTTTTCCTTCCATTTTTTTTTCAAATCATTCATTTTTTTTACACAAAAGCATTTTATTTATTTTATCTCTCCCCCAACTTAAAACAACACTGTCCCCAGTGTTTGAATAAATAAAAATTAAGAAGGAGTAGAGGCAAATAATGGAAGTTCAAAAAGGAAATTGAAACTGAGGATCATGGAATGAAATCACCTGGTGGTTGAAGTTGAAGTTCTTGCTTCTCCAAATCAGTCCTTTGATCTCTTGGGGGATGTAGGAACCACCTTTATTGAACATTTATCACCCAAAATAGTACCTAAACAAAAAGAAGAACAAACCAGACAAAAAAAAACAACACAACGACTTATTTAATTCCAAGTATCATCATTTTTATGGTTTTTCTTGTTTTTTTATTTTTTATTATTTAAATCAAACTAATGATACATTGTCTTCTTTTTAATTTTCTGGGTAAGGTATTACTCATGGATCACACCGCATGACACGGATGAATACGATGCTCCCCTTTCATACCCATCCATACTTATAATAGAATAACAGGTCAATAGTCCTTTTTTTAAATGTTAAAATGATTAATTAATCCTATTTAAAATATAAAGATTATTAAAACAACAAAATGATAAGAAACTTGAAAACCATGGGTTGCCTCCCATGAAGCGCTTTGTTTAACGTCGTTAGCCCGACATGGACCCTAAATCTATCAATTTTTTTCTTGTTCATAGGTTGGCTCAGGTAACTCAACCTCTATTTCCTGTTTATTGAATGATTTAATGAATGCTTTTAACCTTTGACCATTGACCTTGATAATGTAACCACTTGTGGGATCTTGAATATCTACTGCCCCATGGGGGAATACATGATGCACTATGAAAGGTCTTGACCATCTAGACCTTAACTTTCCCAGATGTAAATGAAGTTTTGAACTATACAAGAGCACAAGTTTTCCCGGTTCAAAATGTTTGACCTTAATATTCCTAGATTGGTAGGCTTGAACTCTATCTTTATTGATCCTTGAATTTTCATAAGCCTCCATCCTTAGTTCCTCCAGTTCATTGAGATCTAATTTCCATTTTGTTCTGGCCAATGAGAGGTCGTAATCCATTTTCTTAATTGCCCAAAAGGCCTTATGTTCAATCTCCACTGGCAAATGGCATGCTTTTCCATAAACCAACCTATATGGGGGCATTCCTAAAATGGTTTTTTATGTTGTACGATATGCCCAAAGGGTATCTAAGAGTTTCTCAGACCAATCATTCCTAGAAGGATTGACAGTTTTCTCAAGAATTTGCTTAATCTCCCTATTCGCTAACTCAGCTTGACCATTGGTTTGAGGATGGTATGCACTGGACACTTTATGGGAAATACCATACTTAGACATGAGTGAAGAGAATGGGCGGTTGCAGAAATGGGTTCCTCGATCACTGATTATAGCCCTAGGAATTCCAAATCTTGAAAATATGTGCTCTTTTAGAAATAGAATCACAACTTGATGATCATTGGACTTAGTGGGAATGTCCTCAACCCATTTTGAGACATAATAAACAGCTAAGACTATGTAGAGGTATCCCCGAGAGTTTGGGAAGGGACCCATGAAGTCAATTCCCCAACAGTCAAATATTTCAACCACTAAGATGGGAGTGAGTGGCATTTGATTCCTTTTTGTGATGGTCCCTACTTGTTGACAACTAGGACAGCTTTGACAAAATGTGTAGGAGTCCCTTGAGAGGGTGGTCCAGAAAAGACCACATTGAAGAATCTTAGCAGATGTTTTCTAAGAGGAAAAGTGACCTCCACATGCCTCACTGTGACAGAATTTAAGGATGGACTCTTGTTCAGATTCTGGAACACACCACCTAATTACTTGGTCAGGGCAGAACTTATAGAGGTATGGATCATCAAACACATAGTGTCCAACATTAGAAAATTATTTCCTTCGAGCTTGAGTCCCTAAGAATTTTGGAATGACTCCTGTCACTAAGAAATTTTCTATGTCAGCATACCAAGGGAAGTCACTCACAGAGTATAGGTGTTCATCAGGAAACGAATCAGACACAGAAAGGTGATTTGAGTTGTCTTTGAATTCCATCCTATAGAGGTGATCAGCTACAACATTTTCAACTCCTTGATTAGGAGGTCAAATTCTTGTAAGAGAAGGAACCACCTAATCAGTATAGCCTTAGAATCATGTTTTTGTAAGAGGTATTTTAGTGTAGAATGGTCAGTGAACACAGTGATGGGGGATCCTAAGAGGTAGGACCTAAACTTCTCTAAAGCAAACACAATAGCAAGTAACTCCTTTTCAGTAGTGGTGTAGTTTATTTGGGAATCATTTAAGGATTTTCTTGCATAATCAATGACATAAGGAGTTTTATCACAACGTTGTCCTAACATAGATCCAACAGCAAAGTCATTGGCATCACACATAAGTTCAAAAGGAAGGTTCCAATATGGAGATTTCATAATGGGAGTAGAGGTGAGAGAGGATTTGAGGGTTGATAATGAACCCTCACAGCTTTCTGTCCAAATAAATGGAGCTTCCATTACTAGGAGAGCACAAAGGGGATGAGATATTGAACTAATGTCCTTGATGAATCTTCTATAGAAACCAGCATGTCCTAAGAAAGACCTCACTTCCTTGATAGTTTTGGGTGATGGAAGGTGACGAATGATGTCACCCTTTGATTTATCAACTTCAATCCCCCTACTCGAGACTAGATGGCCTAGAACAAGTCCCTCTTTAACCATGAAATGTCATTTTTCCCAGTTTAGGACCAGATTATTTTCTTCACATCTTGACAGGACTCTCTCCACATTCTGCAGACATCCCTCAAATGTATCTCCAAACACAGAGAATTCATCCATGAAGACCTCTAGAAAATCCCATACCATGTCTGAGAAGATTCCCATCATGCACCGTTGGAAGGTTTCAGGGGTATTTCATAACCCGAAGGGCATGCGTTTGAAAGCAAAGGTTCCGAATGGACATGTGAATGTAGTATTCCATTGATCCTCTAGGGAGACCTCAATTTGATTGTACCCCGAGTACCCATCTAAGAAATAGTAGAAGGCATTACCTGCCACTCTCTCAAGGACTTGGTCAATGAATGGTAAGGTGAAATTGTCCTTCTTGGTGAATGAGTTTAGCTTCCTGTAGTCAATGCAGACCCTCCATCCACTACTCACCCTTGTTGGAAGAATCTCTCCATCCCCATTGGTTATCACTGTGATTCCGGCCTTTTTTGTAACCACCTAGATTGGGCTCACCCACTCACTCTCAGCTATGGGATATATGATACCAGCTTTTAACAATTTCAGAAGTTCCTTCCTTACTACCTCCATGAGATTAGGATTGAGTCGCCGTTGAGGTTGACGACATGGCTTTGAATCAGATTCCAAAACAATCCTATGAGTCCCGATAAGTGGGCTAATCCCAGTAATATCAGAAAGGGTCCAACCAATGGCTTTCTTATGCTTCCTAAGGACATCTAAAAGCATCCTCTCATGATTGGCTTCAAGAGAAGAAGAAATTACAATAGGATGTGTTTGATTTTCCCCTAGGAAGGCATACTTTAGTGTAGCAGGAAGTTCCTTCAATTCAAGATTAGGTTGGTTCATAATTTCAGCAGAATATTGGGACATTTGATCAAGATCAATTTCTTTTTTTAGAGTTTCAAATAGTATTGATTCCCCACATGTAAAAGTTTCAGCTACTAGATTGGCTTGATTAGATTTAGGGAATGAAATTGGAGTGGTCTCCATGAAAGTGGTTTCTTGAAAGGTTTCACTGATTGTTGGACCTAAGACTTCATTATAAGAGAAATTTGAAAAAGATTCAATCCAAGGAGATAAAATTCCTTCATATGAGCAAAAGAAATCAATCTCATTCTGACTTAAACATTCATCAAATATTCCTTGATGTTCTATGGATTCATTATCAATGCTTCCTATCATGTTTACTTCATGAATGTCATCGTCATCCCCTATTTGTGAGCTTGTATTATAGATGTTCAAGTCTCGACTCATATTCCCAAAGGTTATGGTCATGTTCCCATTTCGGACTCGGATAATAGAGTTGATTGTTGTAAGGAACGGATGAACAAGTATGATTGGGGTTTGTTCCTTATTTCCTAAGTTTGGATGGTTTTCAAGGACAATGAAATCAGTAGGGTAGATGAAGTTTTCAACCTTTACCAGAACATCCTTTAAAATACCCTTTGGAACCCTAATTCTACGATCAGCAAGTTGAAGTGTGACAGATGTGGGTTGGAGTTCTTCTAGGCCTAACTGGCAGTACACAACATATGGGATGAGATTGACACTAGCACCTAGGTTACACAAGGCCTTGACAACTTTGCTTTATCCTAGTTCAACATTGATGTAAGGGAAACCCGGGTCTTTCAACTTAGGAGGAATGGTCCCTTGAATGGTGGTACTCACATTAGAAGCCAAAAGGACTTGGTTTTTATGTGAAAATTTTCTTTTAAAAGTACACAAGTCCTTAAGGTACTTTGAGTAGGCAGGTATAGTTTGGATTGCATCGAGAAGGGGTATGTTCAACTTGACTTGTGAAAAGATTTCCCTCAATGTTTCACTCAGTTCAGGCTTGGTTTTACCCCTCATACGTTGAGGAAATGGTGCACATTGTGGAGTTGTTTGTTGAAGAGTTGTTTCCTTGACAATGTTATCAGTTTCCTCAGTTTGATCTTGTGGTTCATTTGAATTTTCATCCAAGTTTGAATCCTCAAGTGGGTTCTGAATTAGTTTTTCAGGTTTCTCAATTGATTTCCCACTTCTTAAAATAGTCACAGCCTTTAGTTGTTCATGAGTTGTTTGAGCACAACTTGACTCTCCCCTTGAAGTTGAGGATGGCACCGCCTGAGTAGGCATGGGTGCCTTTCCAGTTTTGATGGTTTGAAGTTCTTGTTTTAGGGAAGATACCTCCAAGTTCATCCTCTCCATTTGTTTGCATAGTTTCTCTAATAGGCTTTGTGGAACAGTTTGGGTTGGTGATTGAGAAGATTGGTTTATCCCAGGTGGATATTTTGGAAGTGGGATGGTTTGTTGAAAATGGACCGGTGGCTGTTGGTATTGGATAGGTTGGGTTTGGAACTGGTTATGGTTTTGGTAGTTCTGATGGGGGTAAGGATTTTGTCCCTGTGGTTGGCTAGGTTGTTGGTTATCTTTCCAGCGGAAGCCTGGGTGGTCGTTATTCCTTGTGTTGAAGGTATTTTGGTATTGAGGCTTTTGAAAGATCAAAGCATTTACTTCCGTTGGGGGTCCTCCTAAGAGAACATTCTTTATGGATGAAATGGTTGGGCAGTTGTCTATCTTATGTTCATGTTTTTCACAAATTGTACAAACAGGGTCAACAGTTTGGATTTCATGGACTTTCCTAAGGTCTATCTCTTCAACCTTCCTAGAGAGTTCTGTGAGTTTAGCCCTAAGGCTTTCCTGTTCTCTAAGTGTATGAATTCCAGTAGTTCTTTGTGGCTTTTCAGAATAAGGGGATGTTCCCCATGTTTGGTTTTGTTCAGAAAGGATTTCTAGATACTCGTAAGCATCATTTGGGGATTTGTTTTTAAAGGTTCCATTACACATCATGTCAATGAATTGTTTGTTCCCCGGACCCAACCCTTCATAGAAAATTCTCACTTGTTCAAGAATAGAAAAACCATGGTGTGGAACCATGTTTAGAGTGTCTTTGAACCTCTCCCATGTATCATAGAATGACTCTCCCTCTTTTTCAAAGAAGTTTTGGATACTCTTTTTAAGTGCAATTGTTTTTGGGTGGGGAAAGTATTTTTTGTAGAATTCTCTTTGTAGTTGGTCCCAAGAGTTGATGGATGATGGTCTCAAATTGATTAGAAAATTTTTAGCTTGATACTTTAAAGAAAAAGTAAATAGCATCATCTTATCTGGTTCTAGTTGATGTGGGGGACACATGGTTTCTACAATGTCATTGAACTCCTTAATGTGCAGGTAGGGCATCTCGGACTCCATTCCATGGAATGTGGGAAGGTGGTTTAGGACATGGGGTTTAAATATGTAGTTGTAATCTCCTAGGGAATTGTGTATAATGCATGAGGGGGCATTGGTCCAGGAAGGTGTGAGGTAGTCACTCGTGGTTTGATCAATTGCATTCCCTAAGTTTGGGGCTGCCTCATTTGGGTTTTCATTTTGGTTCCCACCCGGGTTTATGAGTTGGTTTCTTTGAAGACCTTCCATTGAAATTGGCTCAATTTTGGACTATAGATTATTAGGATGATTAGGATCTAATTGAATGAGTTCCCTTGGTGGACTTGACTCCCCAACCCCAAGACTATCCACCCTAACTAGACGGTTTGATTGATCACGGGTGTAGGCGGACAAGCGCCAAAAGAAAAAAAACAAGAAAGGGACAAGATAAGAGAATTTGGATTAGAAAATAAGAAATGGGGGATAATATAATGGGGTTTTAGATGACTTACTTGGGTCCCCGGAAACGGTGCCAAAATTTGATTCTCGCTCAAATTTACCCAAGAAATGAAGGTAGAACGGTCCTTGTGGTTTAGTTTGGGTTATCTAATCCTCAGAGACCTAAGAAGAAACCTATAGACGCGTACATTATATGGACTGTTTTTGGATATGAAGTGGCCAACTTGGGTTGCTTTTATATGGGTTTAAAGGATAACTAACAGATTTAAGTGAATTCAATTTAAAAGAATGAGTTGATCCTAGGTTATCGCTTGGGGTGGATTGGATGAATTACTTTTTTAATGATTTCAATTTCTTATAATTGAGATGGATTCATTTAATAAGATCAAAAGAAATCATCACTTACTATTTTAATTCCTAAACACCCTAATACTAATCACCTATACACTTGAAGGATCAAATTTTTGAGCACTCCAAGGTAGAGGTTCGTATTAGCACTTGAATGTGTGACCTTAAATTCAATAAGGATGAAGATGTTTTAAAATCATCAAATAAAAATATCATTTAAAAGAAGTTATTTGTCATTAATAGAGTGATAAATAACATCCAATACATCCCCTTGATACTCCCTTGGATCAAACCATAAAATATTTAGCCCTCCATTGATGACATGTCTTCAACGGAAGCGGGAAGTAGACTTACAAAGGTGGAATTGAAGAAGTAAAAACAACAACAACAAAAGATCACTCCTCTGTTGTGTGATAAATATCACAAGGTTTGGTTTGAAAAAGTTCACACCTTGAACCAACGGTATCAAAGTGATAAGGAGAAGAACAGAATAATAAGAGAAGAAGAACTTTTATTAAGAAACTAAGGTGAATTAAACAACTTACATGAGAAAGAAATGTGATTACAAACACAAAGCGGCAACATAACTCTACAATGAAACCAAGCACAAAAGATCCTTCAATCCTCCAACACCACTGCCTTAAATAGGCATTTTTTAGCCCTTGGGTCAATCCTCCAACAGTCCAAGTCTCCTCAATTAATTTTGGTAGTCCATAGGTGGGTGGAAAGTAAGGGAGAGTTGATTTTTCCACCCTTGACCCGAGGTGGAAGCCAGATTTCCTTCACCGAACGGACGCATATGAAAGACCTTCTAGATGGCCGAATCAGAGTGGGCCATAGAAGAATAAAATTGCGCTCCAGATGTCTTCTAACCGCCTGGAAAAGTTGGGTCCATTTGAAGTTTTGGATTCCTAGATATGATAATATTAGTGGACTGTTTTTCTGTGCCGCAGAATCTGGCCCAGAATTGTATCTCTAACTTGGGCTGGCTTAATGACCCCCATAGAGGCCTAATTATCATTGTATCATGGAGAGTTATTTGTTCCTATTAATGTCTTCTAGAATCCCACAAAATTTGGGATTCATTGGGCCTGTATGTTGGGCCCCACAGTCTCATTAGTGGGATAGTGTCCAATCTGCCTTCTCAAGAATTGCTTCCTTTCATCACAAAATATCCCCATCTTCTTCCATGAATTCTCCATTGATCCCTGAATGAAACATGTTCATATTGGAGTGTAGATAAATTTCCGAAAATATCAAATTAAAATATGTATAATCAGATGAATCATTGGGTACTTCAAATGATGTTCAAAAAATGTACCACATAATAGTGCAATTTAAGAAGGTATTACAATCATAAAGTGAAATGATGTTCAAAGTGTAAAATGCACTAAAATGGTGTTTATGAATAATAAGGCACATAAATATTATATATATTAACAATGAATATTAGCCTCATTTAGTGGCTAATAATGAGTGTACACTGTTGATCATGTAAGATGGATTTTGATGAATGGTAAAGCCTCCTGAGACATTTTGTATGAGATATAATGGGAGGAAAATTTGCATTGTATTATTATTGAATGGTATTCCTAGGGATTATCACATATTATTTATCCTTTGAGAGTATATGAATTACCTAGGGACACCCACCAAGGAATAAACTTATGCAGGATTTATGGATTTCCAAGTACAAGCTTCTAGGAATCAATTATTATGCATGATACGTGATTTCCTAGGATTCCTGGGAATCAGTCATGGATCCTAAAATTTATTGATTTCCTAGGGTAACCCTAAAGAATTGGATTATAATTGATATAAGGATTTCATAGGACTATCACTTAATAATAGACTATTGAGATAGATATTTGATTTCTCGTGATGCTTGAGAATCATCTATAGATCCAGATAATACCGAATTTTCTAGGATTCTTGGGAATTTGCCTTGGATATTAATATTAATGGATTTACAAGGATGCATGGGAATAAAACATAGATCCTAATATAGATGGAGTTTCTAGGATACCAGGGAATCGAACTTGAAACCTAATACAATTGGATTGTTAGTATGCTTGGGAATAAAATTTATGATTTATAATATTTATTTCTAAGGATCACCTCATAGGAATCAGTTGATGAGCCTGGTATTATTTTTCATTATTATTTTATGTGCTCATAGACACTCTTACACTAGCTGAGGTCGGTGTGGATGGTGTTCAAGGTGGTCTGGTTGACATCTGATCACCTGACATGCGTTTTTGTTATGATTTTGTGTTATGTTTATAAGTGATAATGTCATATAATAATGAGTTCACTTTATATATATATATATATATTTCAAACACAACCACTGCATCACAATATCACTCAACATTTTTGAGGAATTGGGGATTCCTACAAGGTCATTGGAGTCACCCCCTTCCCATGAACATTGCTTGTGTTAAGATGTACATTAGTAGACCTATATGTTTTCTCTAAGTTAATATATACTTCATGGAGCAAGAAATGTTGTATAGATCTAACAACTTATGGAGGCTGAGTTTTCGATAGGATGATTACGTGAGTTGGGTCGAAGGCCAGTTTACTTTTTTTTTATTTAGTTTGTACCAGATAGTGTTCCATTGTTTATTTATAAATAATTCCCTTATATCTATTTTTACTATATTCTGATTTGATGCATCTTGTAGATATATTTAATGATTTATATTCTAGACTTTGGGTTCCGTGTTATCCCCCAATTTTATATCTATAGGTTTTCGGGATATCCATTATACAGATGAGTCATGCTATGTTTTTAGTAGATTCAGGGAAGACCCTTAGACATTATTATTATGGAAATGGTCTCATTTTGACTGTTTTATGTCCTTGAAATTAGTATACACCCTCTATCATATAGGGATTTTCACCTGAGGTTAGGTGTAGACCTCCCACTCAGGTGATGTTCAAGAAATCCAGATCGAGGCATTGCATTAGGGATTCCATAGGTGTTGGCCCACTGAGTTGTACATGAACCCTTATTAGGTTCCTTGTTACTCAATTAGACATCTTGGTTTTAGGTACAAGTAATGGTATGGGCCCATAAATGTATGGTTGAGTAGCGAATCTTGACTTATGCTTGGAGACAGGACTGATAAAGGACCTGAGACTGGTTTGGTGGGTGATCCTAGATTTTGTGTATCTTTTGATTTTGTTATCTAAGACCATCCTTGGCAGTCCAATTTATTTATGTATGACAATATGAAATTACAACTAAATATTTTATTAAATCATGGGTGATGTTATTACTGTGTATGGAATTTAACTATGATTTTCATCTTTCTTATTATTTTATACTATGGTGAAAGTGGATTATTATTGTTTCCACTATGTTTATGGGTACTTATAACAAACAAGGTATTGTATCCTCATCATATACATATTCCCATTCCACTGGTTGGAATCCTATAGAGTATGAGGAGGCATACTTGAGGTATGTGACACCTGGTTCAGTCACAAAAGAGCTAAACTGGCTTGTGGACATTACAAGTGGAGTCTCAGGTGACAAAAAAGTAGTCTCCATCTAAGCTATATGTTTTATATGATTAAAGGTTATACCTAATGTATTAAGTGGGAAAAAATTATTATTATTTATGATGGGTTATTTTCAATAGGATTTTAGTTCGTCAAAAAAAATCTTCAGTGAAATTTTTTTAAATTGAAAAAAAAATCATCACAACAAGTTGTAATAGAGAAAACATATTATGATGAAATTTTGATATGTTACAAATAGTTTTCGTGAATTTATTCTCTATCACGTGTGAAAGAATTATTGTCAATTGAATTAAATATTTATGTTTCAATAAGTGTGTATTTGAGGAAGATTGTATTATCCATCACAATTAATCTTTTTATAAATATAAAAAATATAGTGGAAAATTATTTATGATGGACCTTGACAGTCGAAAATAAGTTTTGAAAAATATAGATAAGCCAAATATGGTGGTAAATATTTTACAATGGATTTCATATTCATCAAAAATAATCATCATAATTAATCCACTCTATCATAATTTCCCATTATAAATAGTTATTTTCCATGGAGATATTTCCATCAAAATAGCCCATCACAAAAAATCTCCCAAAAACATGTTTGTGTCGAGTTATCTTCCCCTATAAAATCATTCAATTTCTCTCTCGTTCTCAAAAAAGGTTCCAAAAAATCTTTATTGTGTATCTCGGTTTCAACTTTAGTTGTTTTTTGGATCAATTAAGAGTTATTTTGTTAATCTTTTATTTTTTGAAGAAATTAGTTATTTATTTTTATTTGTTTTATTTAAGGTCGTGGTGGAGTGAATTATATGTCTTTTCAGACCCAAGGGTGTGAGCATTGTTTTTTCTTAATTAGTTTATTATTAAAAATTCAATTTATAAATAATTATTAATTTTACATTTTCTTGGAATTTATTTCTTTAAGTTGGTTTTTTTACTATTCAATTAATAATATTATTATATTAAATTTAAAAATATTATAGGAAAAAAATAATGAAACTGTGACTTTAATAAATATACTAGTTAATTAATATGAAAATTTTAGAAATATGTAGAACAAATAATAGTAAAATATTTACAAAATAATTAATAAAAAATTATTTGTATTTTAAAAAATATTATGAAAAGTATTATAAAAATATTTAAAAAATATTTAAAAAAGTTATTAGATAATATTATTAATTTAATAGAAAAAAATATTAGATTAATACTGATAAAATATTACCAGAGAACTAATAAAATTATATTTAATAAAAATACTAATAAAATATAATTTAATATTGAGGAAAAAATACTAAATAAAATAAATTTAGTAAAATATTTTAAAAATTATTATAAAAATAAAAAATATATTACAAATATAATTGAAAAAATATTGATAAATACTCATTAAATATTAACAAAAACTTAACATAATTATATTTTATGAAAATAAAGTAAAGTATTACAAAAAAAACTATATAATAAAAAGTAGTAAATTATTATTACAAAAAATATTAGAAAATAATAATAAAATAATGTTAAAATATTATACTAAATGTATGAATTATAAGAAAACGTATAATAAAATAACAGTTTATAAAAAAACTACCTAAATACTACAAAATAATTATAAAAATATTAATTAGAAAATAAAATATTTCAAAAATATTATTAAAAAAAATCAACAACATTCTGATAAAATTAAAATAAAATATTAATAAATTGTTAATTAAATTCTAATAAATTACAAAAAAATAAAAAAATAAAAAAAATGAAAAAATACTAATAAATGATTGGATAATCTGATGATATAATATTTTATAAATATACTAATAAAATATTATAAATATACGACTTAATAAAAATATTATTTGTGAACTAATAAAAATATTATAAAAACAAAATGAAAAATAATAAAAATTTAATTAAAAATTTATATATTAAAAATAAATTATTAGAAAAATTATAACGAAATAGGATGGGTCAACCAAACCCATCACCCAAGCCAGCTCACCACATGGGATGATAAACATTCTTAATCATCATGGACAGGTGACACGCATTGAGGTTTCAAATATAGCCAAATTGGGATTGGTTTCACCATTATAATCAAAATAAAAAACATACATATTCCACCATGACTTCCTGTATGATCTGCCCATATATTTTACACCCACGCCTATAAATAAATATTAAAAACCATAAATATGGATAAATAGAGTATAAAAAGATAAAATAATTGACATTAAATCATAAAAATCATTAAAAAATAATAATTGAAATGATAATCATCATCAATAATCAATAAGAAACAAAGTATGGTCATGGTCAGAGTGGTTGATACCCAATAACCCCAAATCACTGAGGATCCCAAAACACTCCACATGAACCCAACCTCCTCATGACCCATATTCAACACCAGAAACATACTCTTGAAGGATAAAGAACCTCAAGGAGATCCACCTAACTACATGGAACCATTACATGTATCCTATAAAACCAAGTTTTCAAACACCAAAAGGCATATACATGGTGTGTGGAAATGCCCTGTAGGGATCCAATATGAATTTATGTATTACCAATTACCATATATACCATTATTATATGTTTTAAAATAATTCGTTGAAAACATTTTCTTTGAAAATAATCCATAAATCTTGTTAGTTTTAAAAAACAAATCCAAGATTGATAATAAGTAGAATAATTAAAATATGAATAAACATTACGGAAGCACAACACATAAGATATCATAAGCTCAATCATACAATGGGAAATATGTTTCTCATCCCAAACACCATGGGATTTTTCTATGGATATAAGGTACCTAGGACTAGCCCCAAAAACACTAAAAAATATAAATGAACATAGTCAACCATCGTCGATATCTCAAATGGCTAAAAAATGTACTAATCCACCCCATTAGCACACTCTTTCTAACCAGTACACTAACAATATCCATTTCATAGTCTCTACTTGGGTTTTTATCCTTCTCGGTTACTAACTCAACCAAGGGCTCCCATAGCATCCAATAATCAAACATATATATAATAAATTCCAATTATCAAAAAATCACACTGAGTCCAAGCTAAACACTATTTGAAACCCCCCATTTAAAATTCATTTGAAATCATTTCTTTCATTAATCAATTTATTTTTAAAAATCTTATTTTGGGTGAAATTAATTTGAAAACTCCATTAAGCCCCAAAAAAACCAATATTCTTAATAAAAAATAAAAGAAAATTCCTAAATAGAATATAATAATCATAATTCATCAATTCTAACCAAATAAAATTCAATATGTATTATTATTCCATGGAAATGTTCCATTAGGTTGTGACACCTACCTTAGAATCAAGTGAAACTCATCTCCTTTATCAAATATCACTTAAATTGGGAAGGAAGAATGCCCAAAAACCTATAATAATAATAAATAAAATTAAACTCTAAAAATTAAACTCTGAACCTAAACATGTGGTTCTAAAACTCAAATAGGAAGGAAGAACAAGGTAAGGGTGATAATATATGAGGAAACTAATAGATATTTATAATTAACATGAATAAATCCCTCAAAATTAATGAGTGACCAATCAAGAGGCAAGGGGAAGAGAACATCCATGTATGGGGGTCAATTCAAATGATATGGTTAAAAAGGGGATGAATTGGGATTGAATTCATGAATTCTAAAAAGATAAATTTAAAAAATTTATTGAACTTGGTGGGTTATATTGATTGGTTAAACAATTTTGAAAACCACATGTCAACCATGGGGTCTACATCCCCTTTATAAAATGGTCTACTTTGTTTTCATGGAGAGTCTATATAGTTTGAAATACTATAAACTAAATGTGAAATATATATCAGGTCTCTCCCAACCCCCACTTACATGATTAGGTGCATGATTAATATTAATCATGAACTCAATATTCACACATGATATTTTCTATAAAAAATTAATGCTTTCAACCCCAACACCTAAAAACTCCAAAAACAAATAAAATAAAAAATAAATATATACTACTGTTGTTACCTGTGTCAAAATTCTCCATAAAATAAGATTTTTTTTTATTCATAAAGTCCTCAAGTTTTTTATTCTGTAAAAACTTGATGCCATTGATCCCTCACTAATGCCTCATTATACTATGTCTCATGGTTATCCCAAACATACTTCCATAAAACATAGACTGAAGGAAATTTATTTACATGTAACACCTTGTTATGATAATTGATGATATGAACTTGATTCTCAATATATGAGGAATCAATATCCATCTGAAGATCCTCTCATTCAATTACATGGGAAATGTCCAGATTGAACTTTTTAAGTTGTAATACATGGAACAAAATGTGAATGAATATCATCTAAACTAGTAAATCCAACTGATTCCCCAAATTCACAAGTATCTTTATGATCTCAAATGGAATAATATACTTTGATGTTGTCTTAACCTAACTCTCAAGTTGAGTATCTCCTAATCGGGGAGAAAATCCTATAAATACTTTATCCCCAACCACAAACTCCAAATGGAGGTACTGATGATTAATATAATATTTCAAATTATTCTGATCTATTTTAACCATTTCAAGATCAACTTTACCTTATCTATCATCTATCGGATAATTCTCAACCCCAATAAAGAGTTCTCACCCAATTTCTTTCAATAAGGAGAATATTTTCATGGTTTCCCGTACTTATCCTCAAATGGAGACATGTTAATCAGAACTTTAAAATTATTATTATCAAAAAATTCAACTAATGATAGATTTTTCTCCCAATAGTTTTTAAAATTAATCATCCACACTCAAAGAAAATTTTTAGGAATATGTATGGATTTCCCAATATAACCATCCTTATATGGAAGATATGATGTGATTTATTACAATTGAGAGCCCATTTATTATTGAAGACCTTTAAAAAAATGAGATGTGAAGTATGGGTCCTAATTAGATATGATTTCCAAAGGAACACAATAGAGTATCATAATGTCTTAATTGTATGGTTGTTCCATATCCTGCACCTTCATCAACTCTTGAATGGGTAAGAAATGTGTTAACTTAAACAAATGATTGATAACAACCAAGATATAATCCTTGCCACTCTGATTTGGAGGAAATCCTATTAATAAATCCATGGAAATCCTATTCCCCTTCCACACGATAATGCGAAGGGGATTCAATAATATTTTTGGGTGTTGATGCTAATATTTTTTCATCTAAAATGTATGGCACTGAGACAAAAAAAATTTAACATACCTTCACGTCACAGGGTAACAATACTATTGTTTTAGATCATAAAATATTTTTGTAGTGTCAGGGATAATGAACCAACATTGCTGGTTCCCACCCTTCATCAACTCTAGACTCAATGCTATGCTAATCATTGGCTTATTTTGGAATATAATAGAACCATTATGAGACCATGATCAATAACCTAAGGTCTTACCACTATTTAAAAATATATTAACACACTATAAATCGGAATCCTATACATGAGAAAGATGAATTTTATCATCTAAGGAAGGTGTAACCTACACACAATCCAAAAATACATTTTTACCTCTTTATTCACATACAGACGCATATCAGCAATCAAGATCATTATGCTTCATTCAGCCACTAATTTTCATTATTCCTGGAGTGTAAGTTTCCTTATCATGGAATCGACTACCACATTTCCCTTTTGTGGAATATTTTATATCATTGTCAAAGGCCTGAAGATAATCTACCTAATATCTATGTAATATATTTACGTCCCTATATGTGAATGTATATTTCAGACTCTTATGGTCTAAATACTCAGTAAACCTCCCCCCCCCCCCCACAAATATTGAATAACTACATATTCAAGGAATGCATCATTATTTCTAACTAAAGGCTAGTATAGGGGTAATTCTTCAAATGTGGTTACACTTAGAGAGATCCATATGCCACCAAATGATCAAGATACATCAACATGCACCCCAAATCTAGACCTGAAGTATCAGAAAACATGGAATAACCCATACTCGGCTCAAGTAGAATTAGAAATTGAGCTAATGTTAGCCTTACCTTTAACTCTTCAATCGATATCTCATGTTTTTTAACCTAATAAAACTTTACCCCCCTTATGATTAAATGATATCAAGTGTAAATATATCCGAGAGAATTCCTAAATGAAATTATTGTAATATCTGAAAAAAATGAGGAAGTACCTGGTCTCAAATTCATTCTTGGGATACTCCCATGAAATCACTACTTGGATATTCTTAGGATCACCTAAGATAAACAAATTAAATATTAAATGGCCCAATAATTTCACTTTCCAAGCCCAAAACTGATATTTTGATATCTTTTTATATAATAGTATCTCTTTTAGGGTCTTCAATCCAACAACTAGATGGTTCTCATATTCCTACCTTGACTTGGAGTAAACTGAGATATCATATATATAAATAATCACTAATTAACACAAATATTGATGGAAAATATAATTTATTAACTCTATAAAAAATTCAATAGATTTGGTAAGGCTGACTGGAATAACCAAATACTCATATTGTCCATACATACTCCTAAATGAAGTATTATGAATATACACTTCCCTAACCCTCAACTGATGATATTTTAATCTCAAATCAATTATGGAAAACAATTGGGCTCCATTATGTTGGACAAAGAGACCATTAATCATGGTCAATGAGTATTTATCCTTGATGGACACTTTATTGAGATTCCAATAATCAATATTAAGTCTTAAGATTTCATTTCCATTCTTTTCAAAGTGAACTGGTAATGCACAAAAGTGAGACACGCATTCGAATAAATCCCTTTATTTCAATATCCTCTAAAAAATATTTAAAATATTTTTAGTCGGCAAAGTTTATCCAGTAATATGAAAATTTTATCGATATCATTCCTGAAAGTAGATAAATATAAAGATCTACCTCCCACTCAGCATGAAAGCCTAAGAAATAATTTGGAAATACCTAGGGATACCTATTTACTATTGTTGGATTTGATCAAATTAACCCAATTTAACTATTTCAAAGAACAAACTAGACAACTAGAATGATATCCAACTGAAATATAGAACAACTCTTACTCTTTGTGACCTAGGATCAAAAATACCTTGAATGGCATGGGTATTCCCATCAAGAGAGAGTAATTAAACTCAAATATGATAAAAATTTATTTTTTCCTTGAAAATGATTGTCCATTCCATTTTGATAATAATATTTAAAAATCCATGGTCGTAGACTAAGAATTCCCACACAATATCAAAATTAGTGATTAGGATCTAACACTCTAGAAACTTAAATCTCTGTTCCTTCTTCTTTCCCAATGGAATGGAAAGATCCAATATGAATAGATTCAATTTTGACTCCAATACCAGTGAATTAATTAATTTTGATGATATAAAATAATGATATGTGATTGTGTCAATCAATTCCAATGTTATTGAATAATAAATAAACTTCATACCTATAAGAGTGTAACGACCTGTGTTTTTCTGAACTAATAATTTGAGTATAAATTATAATTTTTAACATTCATACTCTTATAATTATTAAAATATTAATTTTTCGAAGAAGATGATCTCAGATAATTTTTCAAAACACTTTTCTGGTCTCAAAATAAGGTTTTACCTTGGGATAAGAGTTTGGTAGTATTCTAAGCCATTCAAATTTTCAATGAATATTTAATATTTAATATTTAATATTTAATTAATTAAAAATTAATTTATTTTCATAGGTTCATTCACATATATATTTTTAAAGTATCATTGTATTGATATTATATCTTTACCATTGATTTTGTAATGGGATGTTTTTCCTTCATAAAGAATAAACTCATATTGGGTGTCGAGGCTGGGTATGGGCCCCTTTTTCATTTTCTATTATTTTCTTCATTTCTTTTTTCCCTATTTCTATTATTTTTTTGATTGAATTCTTGTTCATGAACCCTTGGGAAAACTATGACATGATACTGAGGAGAATATGGATAGAGGGGGGGAGGGAGGCTCTACCGTAGATATCAAGAGGAGTTTGATCGTCATGTGTCAACAACGAAGATCAGATACGGGAAAAGCATCAGTGGATTCCACCCAAAAGTTTTTTGTTTTTTGTTATTTTTACATAATTTTTTGTATATGTACCTATTTATATATTTAAAACCCTATTATGAATAATTAATACCCATTTTGGGTTGATATATATCTTTTGTGGAGAAAAAATGGGTTTTTGGGCCAATTTGAGTGGTTTCCCATTCAGAAATCCCAAGCACACAACGTGTAGTTTAGAAAAATATGTCATGTTTTCTTCCCATACCGGTAAGATGATATTTTTATAATTATGTTCCATGTACTGGGAGTAAATTCTGTGTATTTTTACTTAGCCGTGTAGATGAGTACATGGCCAGATATCCCATGTTAGGGCACATGGTTGTGTAGAGTACACGGCCTGAACCCAAGTAGGTTGCACGCCATGTAGAAGTTCACGACCAAGAAAAATACATGTCCAATACATGTAAGGTACACAATTAGGTACCCCATAAAGGGTACAAACTATTTACATGGTATACAATCCATGTACATGGGATTTACATTCTATGTCTAGTTGAAGTACATGCCTAGGTGAGGCTTTGTGGGAACACTTTGTTTACTCGGGTATACATTCCATGTACTCCTCATGTGATTCCCTTTTTAGTTTTTTTCTATATTTACACCCTGGAGTCATAATTAGACACCTGATTAGTCTTTTGTGAGTTTATTTCTACATATATTGTGATTATGAATCCCTTAAGGTTATTTGATGACTTTTGGGAGTTGTTCTGGGATTTTTACTAAATAAAGAGGTTCTTCCTCTGGAAATTGAATCCAGCTTTCTCTTGAGAGAAAGACCCTTGATCTAAGGTGGTAAATGATCCATCTATCTAGTCTAGTAATCAAAAACTTTTTCTTATTGTACAATAGGTAATATTATCATTTGACCATGAGGATATCATGTGAGATTCCTCTACATTATGACTTTTGTTAGGGTCCCCTATGGGATTCCTTCACTTCCATGCTAACCTAGGGAATCCCATATCGGATTCCTTAACCTATTTACTCTTCTCAAGGATCCCATGTATGATTCCTCTACATATTTTTTCCCTAGAGGATTCTGTGTAGGATACCTCAGTTTACTTACTTATTTCAAGGATCCTATATAGAATCCCTCTGATAGCTTACTATTTACAAGGTTCCCTAGGGGGATGCCTTCACATATTTATGGAATTTTAGGATCCCAATTATTAATCCTATCTATTTTAATTACTTCGGGGACCAAAATGGTGACCATGAGTTTGACCAACCCTAAGCTAGTGCGATGTGTGTTTGGAAAAATATGGTAGCGGTTGTCACTTTAGAACCCATACATTAATTTTAATCTTTGGGTTCATGGAATTAGTGGTCTCTATAAAAATTTGGACACATAAACTCATTTTTTTATACATTTACATGGGTAATCATGTTGAAACAATTATTTACAAAGGTGATTCCTGGTTCTCAGATGAAGAGCCTGATGTGATGCAATATTTGATATGGGATGCCCAGACATAATTCATGGAATATTTTTTATGTTCCTATTCATATCACTGGATTAAGAAAAATACTTCTCGGGGTCCTTATTCTCATCATTTTTTTGTTGTATTATTGGGTTACCTAGAGGTACTTCATAGATTCATATTGTTAATCCTTCATGTTTGACAACTATATTATTAAGATACCAAGACATACTTCCTAGGATCTGGCTTATGTGATATACTCAAGGATGATTATTACCTCCCAAGATATGGGTATTATTACACTCCCGCTAATTGATTACTTGACCACATTTTTGGACATGGTGCTTTACATTATTGATGCACTAAGGGAAGATTACGCTCTCATGTGTGACACCTAGGAGGCTCCCTAAAGTTGGGTGGACACACCATTACATTATTGAAATTTTCATACATGATTTGAATTGGGATTTTAATACATTTTTATGAATGGATTCCAAGAATTTACTTAGATATGGAGAGAATTTTTATTTATATATCTCCTAAGGTTCATCCCCCTTAGGGTTCATTTGAGTTGCAATGTCGTGACTACCTAACGATCGAGACCTAGAGATCAGAATTTGGACTGGATTGACATGGGTTTGTTGGTATGGAAACCATATTAGATATCATTTTCAATATGTTTGGTTATTACCCAAAATCCTTCATTATTGTGATTGGAGGTGAGCATAAGTGATCCTAGGGCTAGGACATATATCCCCCTATGGTGACAGAGCTTTCTTAAAGACATTTCTAGCACTAGAAGAAGTAGGTATTGTCAATCGGGATTATGGACCCAAGGATTGACTTAATTATATGTGGCTTCAGTGGTTTGAAATCCAACTTCATACCCTTTACACATGATTTCCAAACAATTGGGATTATAAGACTAAGGATCTAATGATGTTGATTTATGTTATTTTTAACATTACTCATGTGTATATATATATATATTTATTTGAATATATATATATATATATATGCTTGATGACACATTTCTTAGTTTATTGATATCATAGACCAAAAAATAGACTGTGGTCTCACATAATTTAATCTATTTATCATTTTTAGTTTTGTCTCAGTTGGGTTAGGCATATTTCATGAGCATGCACTTATGATAATAGATTTATAGGTTCATCATTGGGGTGAACTATTGAGATTATTTCTATCCCATGTTCCTACACATCAGTGTGTGTGAAGACCACATGTCTAATTATTTGGATGAGAACATATTTCATGATGTATAGGGCTAAGACCCATGGTTTCATGATAGATCGAAGTCACATGTGGGGATTCTTTTGATTAGGATGGAAAAGTTCAAAAGTTTTTAGAGATTAATTATGTGGCTTGGCACAAAGTTAGTAGTTGATCCTAAAACATTTATTTTTTTTCTTTTATGTGTTCCTTCATGTATGTTCATCCCTATGGGTAACAAATTTTTTATGTATGACATAGATGTTTGGGCCTTTACTACATTCCATTTATTATTTCATCCTTGTTATATTTATTTCTTTTTCACTCTATTTATTGACTTCTTTGGATGATATCTATTTATTTATAGTATTTTTTTACTCTAATATGTTGTAATAGTCTCTCCATATATTCACCTAAAGAAATTGATTCTAGCTATAATACTCTATCATATATATAGGCACACATGAAGACATATTTGAGAACTGACTCAGAGCACTAGTTCAGTGGCATATGGGTTAGGACATTACAAATTGGCATCAAATGTGTTTCTTTCCTATTGTCTTACTATTTGGGATATGGTAGATAAAAGTACTATGAATGTGTCAAAACCTATATTGGATTTCAGGATGGTGTATCATGAACACATGTTCGAGAAAGGAGATTTGGTTACCAGGGATATGGGATTTCTATTCTTGATTTGTGATGGTGTGGTTTTATGTGATTTTTTCTTTGAGTGACACACTTGTTGTTTGGAGTTTATGATTTATTATAGATTAATGGCGCTCATGACCTTAGAGAGAGGCCATTGAATGATTTTCACTCTTGGATAGAAAAGGAAGGAGGTGTCTCATGAATCATATTTGGAATGTAGGATTAATATGTTATTGGCCTTATATTGTGAGATTTTACTAAATATGGATGTAAATTTTTTAAAGTGTCAATAATAAACTAAATGGTGCTTTCCAGTATAGTTTCTTTTTTGAATTATACTCACTTTTTCTAACTTATATTCATATATCCTACTCATGTTAAGATATGTGGATCTATAGTGAGATGTTTGATAGCATTTTTATGAATTAGTCCTTGTTCACAGGAGGTGTGGCTACCCTAGTAGGTTGATAAGGAATATTATTCCCTAGTTTTAGACCCCTTGTGGGGTGTTTTTCCTTTGGTTTTGTTATTTAAAGAGTTAGTAATAACCTATATAATTTTTTTTACATTTCTTGGAATGTAATTTTTTTTAATCATCCATCGTTATTGTTATTTAGTCAGATTATAGAGTATGTTTTCAATAGGTACGATAACATTTATATTAACCTAAACCTCAAGGAATTATTAGCATATATGGATTCCTCGTGAGTGTTAGATAATAAATCTTCCAAGATTTATATCATGATACTCAAGGGTAAGTCCCTTATGAGGATTTTTAGTGAGGATCAGGGACCTAGTAGGATGATTCTTTATATTTTGACCCTTATAGGTTGATGTTTTTTTACCTAATTTAGAGTGACATTTGACATGTATGTTAGTTTTCTTAGGTTGAGGAAGGTTCATGGATTAAGACCCTTTACATGTAACCTTGTTGATAGGTTCCTCCTTTATTCTAGGTGGGTAGACCTAGTTACCCACATATGATACTTGATCGGTAGGGAAAGGAGGTAGACCTAGACACCCTTAGATGAAGCTCAATCCTTGGTAGGTCGATGTTCATTTTGATTGAGGTAAACTTGTGAGTGAGGTTGGCCTAATTTTATGGATTCCTTTTTACGTAGTAATCTATGATATATTCTTGTTTGAGACTAATGCAAAGTAGTTTCTCAAGTTTTATAATATGGGCATATGGGTGCCTTCAATTTCTAAGAGAGTGTCAAGGGTGCTTGTGTATTAGTAATGAGTTTTATGGGAAGGATTTTTTGGGTGTCTATACCTATTAACCGTTTGTTGTGTAGTTAATGATTTAATTTCAGAAAATGATGAAAAGTGGTAGTGATCATGAAATTACCATGTAAAAAATGTGGCACCCTTTGTAAAGAGGAGTTCCAAAGGAGCTTCTCGATGGTTAAGACTAACATGTCGTGTAGCATGGCCATCTTGAATTCAGTGTAAAATATCTTACAAGAGTGTGAGTTGGGTGACAGTCAGGTGGTATGGGTGTTTACACTCCTTGTGTTGTGTGAGATAGAAATGGTATATATCAGTTGTCTATAGTATTGTATAAACATTAAATTGGTGAGAGGTTATGTGTGAGATAAGGACTGATAATTTTTAGGACTTCACTTGGGCATAGTTTTCAGATATTTGTGATAAAATGAGGTATTTCCCTCTTTGATAGAGGATACATTGAGAATAAATCAAGTTTCACGAGGTGGTAGACACGTGTTCAGAACTCAAAACACATTTTTAGGAGACATGGTATTAAGTGTTGGTTAAAGGAAAGTTCATATTGTTTGATGGGAGCATGGATTGGTGAGAGAGATATACACACCTATTTATCTAATCTTTGAATCCTCCTAGTTTGGAGATAACAATTCCATGTATGTTGACATCATCTTGAGTACATTGTGATAACATCAGCTCTATGTTTATCTCTTTTTATTTAAATACATCTTTTCCTAGTTTGATGAAGGAAACTCGTTGAGGTTATGTTTGAGGAGTGATATAAGGTAAGACAAATTGTAGATAGTACATTATTGGATGTTTTAGGGAGAAAACCCTCATTTTTAGTTTAAAGATGGGGTTTTACATGGAAACTATTTTTGGAAAGTGGGAATGAAAGGCAATTTAATGCTTCCAAATTATAACTCTAGTATGAGTGGTTTGGTCATTCCATTCATCGCATTTGTTGATGGAATGGGTGTAGTCCATTGAGCTCAAATTTTAGTTATGGGGTGATGATAAGGATATTATTATGGTGGAGAGTTTCATATTGGTCATGGAAAAACATCTTCCTTGAAGGAAGAGTTTTTTACACTGGTATATTGATCATTAGATGACCAAGATTGCATAGTTGTGTAGATGCAAGATATGAGAAGATAAATGTTTTTTGACAACTAATTCTTCCTGTTGATGATAATTTTTATTTTTGGTAGGTTGTAATGACCCTAGTTTTTCCATATTGAGAATTTGAGTAGAAATTTTGAATTTTTTCTTTTAGATTCTTATAGGGTGTAAAATGTCATTTTCCCTTGAAGATGATATTGGATATATTTATGACCACTATGTTGGTCCTTAAATAGGGTTTTTACACTAGGACTTGTGGGTGGTAGAATTCTAGTCCATTCAAATTTTCATGAAATAATTAATATTTAATATTTTGTTAATTAAATATTAATGTATTCCCATAAATTCATTTAGATATATCTTTTGAATGGATCATTAGATTGAGATTTTTTCTCTACTGTTGAGTCTAGAATGGTGAGTTTTCCCTAGGTGAGGCATAAAATCATGTCAGCCATTGGGGTTGGGTTTGGGACCCATTTTCCTTTTTTTATTTTCATTTATTCTTTTCATTTTTTTTTATTTTTTGTTTTCTTTTCTCCCTTATATTCTCATGCATTCCCACTTGGGAATCCTATTTCATGTGAATAAGAGAGAATAGGGAGAGGTAGGGTAGATAGAGAGAGGGGAGGGAGGGAAGAAGTTAGGTACCGCCATAGAGCTTAGGGGGAGTCAGATCATCGTGTGTCACCTACGGATCCTAGATACAGGTGATGCTTCTGTGGATTCTTCCCAATGACAAACAACTTTGAGTTTTTTCATAAATCCCCATATATTTACTTATTTCTATCTTACGGTTCCTATTATGACTTTTTAGGACCCCTTGATGGTTGATCTATATATTTTGCAAAGAGAAATGGGGTTTTGGGCAGATTTGAGGTGTTTATCATTAGGATATCTTGATCACACAACATGTAGTCCAAAAAACATGTTGTGTGTTCTTAATATTTTGGGAAGATGATCTTTTTATAAGTACATTCCATGTACAGTGAGTACATTTTGTGTACTAGTAATCATCCATATAGTGAAGTACAAGGCCAGATATCCCATGTGAGGGCACATGGCAGTGTATAGTACAAGACTAGACCTTGGGTGGGATGCACACTATATAAGAGTAAAGGTCCAAGAACAATATATGGATAGGCCGTGTGAGGTACATTGGAGGATACCCCGTGTAAGGTACACTTCATATACATTGTATAAATTTTTATTACATTGAATTTACATCACATGTTCGGCTTATGTACACACCTAGGTGAGGCATTGAGGGTCTACATCATGTACTTGGGTATACATGTCTTGTACTCCTCCCTTACTACCCTTTTTAAGGTTATTTCTATTTTATACACCAGATTAAAAATTAGACCCATAAGTAGTCTATTTTGAGGGTCCTTCCATTTATATAGTGATGGTAGAACCCTTGAGGTGATTTGAGGAATCTTATGAGGAATTTCGTGGTTTTTACTAAATTGAGATGTTCTTCCTCCGGTAATCTAATCCAGCTATATCCTTAGAGTGGGACACTTGATCTGAGAAGGTCCATAATCCAACTCATAGACTGGTAATAAAATAATTTTCCTTTTTTCCAAATTCCATCTTATATTTTGACCTATAGAATCTCATGTAGGATGGCTCTACATTATTACTCTTTCTGAGGGTCCCCTTTAGGATGCCTTCACTTACATTCTGACCTAGGGAATACATTATAGGATCCCTCTACCAATTTACTCTTCCATATGATTATATTTAGGATAAATCCTCATATTTATAGCCTATAGGGTTTTATGTATGATGCCTCTTTTTTACTTACATCTTCGTAGGATCCCATGTAGGATGCCTTTGATTCTTACTATCCTAGGTTCCCCGGAGGGATTCCTTCATTTATGTAAGGACTACGATGATCCTATATAGGATGCCTCTCTATTGTCATGAATGAGGGGAACCAATGGGTACCCCAATGTTTGATCAACCTTGAGCTAGTGTGATGTCGGTTTGGGTAGAGATAGTATTCGTTGTCACCTTAGAACACGTACTAAACATTTAATTCATGGGGTTGTGTCAGTAGTGGTGGGTCTAGGGGTTCAAACCCCCCTCAATATTTTTTATACATTCACATGGTTAATCATAATGTAGCTATGATTTACATATGTTGTTCGTAGATTTTTTATGAAGAGTATGAAATGATTCGATATTTGATTTAAGATATGTAGACTTATTTTTTGGGATCCATCATATATTCCTATTCCTCACTTTGGATTCCTAAATATACTTATTGGGATATGGTTTCTGAGACTTCATATTTTTTGGTATTATTGGGAAACATAGAGGTACATTCTGGGATCTGACTTTTGAGCCATAATTTTTAACTAATATACTATTGGGATACCAAGAAATACTTACTAGGATCTAGATTATGAGATATTCTCATGGAGTATTACACTACCCCAAGAAATGGGGATGATTTTGCTCTTCCCGATTGATTACTTACCATGGTGTTGGACATGGTGATCCATGTCCTTCATGCACTAAAGGATTATTATTCTCTCCTAAGTGATACTTGGGATGCTCCCTAGGGTCAGATACACACACCATTACATTACTAGACTCTCTTGACTTGACTGGTAGTGGGTTATTAAGCCATTTATTTGAATGGATTCTTAGAATATACTTGAATCTATAGAGAATTCCTTTTACATGTCTTCTAAGGGTTATCCTCATTAGGGTTTATCTGAATCTCAATGTCATGGACACCTATAGATTAAGACCTGGGTCATAGACATTGGAGTTGATTTACATATCTTTAGTGGTATAACATCCATCTCAGAGTCCATTTACAGTATGTATTTTTATTACCTATAATCCTTCATTATAGTATCTGGTGGTGAGTACGGGCAATAATAAGGCTAAGACATGTATCCCCTTGTTGTGACATATCTTGCATTAAGAAAATTCTGGAACTAAATGAAGCATGTATTGTTAATTGGTATTATGAACCTTGGGATCAACTTAATGATACATGGTTTCAGTGGTATTCCATCCAACTTAATTCCATTTTCATTGGATTTACTGACGATCAGGATTATGGACCCAAGTATCCAAACTTATTGATTTATGTAATTTTATACCTTACACATACATATATATGTATATATATATATGGGAATATATATACATGAATATAAATATATATATGTATGTGATGGAACATTTCCCAATTGGCTAGGATCATGGACTCAAGAATTGACTATGGTTTCACTTTATTTATTATAATTATTATTTTTAGTTGTGTCTCATCTAGGATGCACATATAGTATGACCATAAACTTACGACAAAATATTTATAGGTTTTTTGTTGGGGTGGCCTAATGAGATTATTTCTCACCCATGTACATGCACATTGGTTTTTGTGTGTGTGTAGACATTATGTCTACTTTTTAGGTTGAGAACAAATTTCATGATGGATAGGGATGAGCTCCATGGTTGCATGATCAAGCTTAACCACTCATGTGGATTCTTTTGATCAGTCTGGAGAAATTAAATAGTTTCTGGAGACTAGGTATGTGGTCTGGCTCAGAGTTAGTATTAGATCCCTATACTTTTATTTCATTTTCATTAATATACATCTACATGTATGGTTGGCCTAGTGGGTGACCAATGTGGTATGTATATCATGGTTGTTCAAGTCTTTACTACATTCCATTTATTATTTTATCCTTATTATTTTGACTTCTTCTACACTCTGTTTAATTATGGAATTCGATAAAATCAATTTATTTCCATTTTTTACTCTAACATGAGGGCATAGTCTCACCACATACACAACTTAGTCCCTCACTACTAGTTGGAAGCCTCTATCGTATAGAGAGGCACGCTTGAGGAATTATGGAGAATCGACTCAAAGCACCGACTTAGTGACATCCAGGTCGGGTCGTTACAAAAAGTGGATGAAAAAACATCTATATTGACCAAAATATGATCAGCAATATATAGACATTCACATTCCAATCCACCATGTGTTATCTTAGTTGTATGTTAACCCCTTTTTGGAGAATATGGTCTCACACCCTAAGATGCATAATAGTGAACCTGAGAGATCCTGGATATAGAGACCCAAGATAAATATATATTTATTTTTCATCATTTCCATATACTAATGTTTACATATCACAAAAAATCACACAATTATAAAAATTAAAGGTTAATTGTCTTTTATTACCAGTTACATAGGAAAAATATTTTATAAAATTTTTAATCATTTCTCCATAATCTAACCACACTAGACTCCCTCATATACTTGTTGTAAGTTATACACATCTTCATAAACTATGGATGCAGAACATAGGAAAGGGGTATACTTGAAATCTCTATATGGTAATATTTATCAGCATGTCAATTTTTTATTTAAAATAACATATAAAAAAAGAGTTTCCCAAGACTCATGAAGGAATTATATATAATCTCAAAATGAATAACATATAACATGCTAAAATTGTGTAGAATCAAGAGATAATAGACATGATAAATGGATCATAATCATATTCATATAGAATTTATATTTAATATGCACTTAAAATATAGCATAATAAAAAAGTTTGGAACAAAAATAAGTATATAAAATCATGTGAGAAAATATTCTTTCATCTTCTTCACCAAAACAAAATTTCAATAAAGCTTCTCACATCACTTTCATACAATAAAATTTTAAACATGGTATATCATTTCATGTTCACTTAATAAACATGTGAATATATCTTCCCATATTGCATTCACACAAAATACATATAAAAAATATTCCTAACTCACATTCAAAAAAAAATTCATCCACTAATGTGATATAAAATATTAAACAATTCAGTGGAGGGTGATATAATTCCCCAACTATCAATCATCTATACATATGTGTGATAATTAAAAAATCATTCATTATATAAAAATAAACCCATGGAAATAAAAATATTTTATACAACACTTCCAAATGGTCTCACCAAAATTGACTTAAAAATGAAAATGGTTGATACCCATAATTCAACCACCAAAAAAGTGTATTTCATAATAACATATAGAGGGTATTTCATGAAATATTTCTTAGATGGAAATAATTCCTTTATAGATAAATAGAAAAATTAAATTGAAATCATAAAATTGGTATTAAAAATCCATTTTATCATTGGTGTAAGAGATAATGATTTGTTCACATTGAAATTCATTTTAAACAAGGTGAAGAAAAATATTTTTTAAAAAGATTTAATTTTTAAAAAATAACATTAAATATTTCATCTTTAAAAGTAGAAAAATATTTCAGAAAATTAAATTTTAAATATCTTCAAAAGTTTTAATTTTTTAAAAATAATTTTCCATAATGAATCCTTGAAAATAAAACAAAGGATTAAAAAAATCAAATTGAAATATTTAGAAAACATTTACCATTAAAAATAAATTTAAATGATAAATCCCAAAAACAAAATACATGTTATCAAAAATAAATGTGGATTGGAAGATAAAATGTTTCATTTTTAAACTATGGAAAACCATTTTCTAATATTTAGAAATACCTTTTTTGAAAATCAACATCATAAAAAGAGTAAAAAAAATTCATTTTTAAAAGAGGGGAAGGATAATATAACGGTCACATGAGATATCACATAAACGTTTTTCCCAAATATAAAGTATAACATTTTGAAGAAAGGTAAATATGGATAGTGATGTGAAACTGCCGATAAAGATAATGCGAATTATTATCAATAGTGATATACTTTTCAGGTGGAATAAATAAATCAAATAGGTATATTTGAATCAAAAGATTCATTTTACCTAGATATACAAATAAATTACCATGAAATAAAATATTATTTTGGAAGAAACTAATATGTGAACAAATAATATCAATAAGAACCATTATAACGCAATAATGGAGTTGAATTAACAAATACCCTTTCGACTTTGGTATTTATTGAGTGAAAAAAAATTGAAGAAATAACATGATATGGATCTTAAAACCACATGAATTACAATAATATATTAAATTAAATTAATTATGAATTAATCGCACAATAAATTTTTTTTCATGTTTCACAATAAGAAATAAATCTTAAGAAATTAAATCTGAGAAAAAGAGCCCATTATAGTAAATGTAATGTAAAATAGAAAGAAAATAAGTGGTATATAACAAACATGAAATTTAAATATAATTAAATCAAATATATTCACTATAATTAATGGAAACATTTTAGTGAATAAACCATATAAAATAAATAATGGTCTGTAATATTAAACTTGTCTTGTGGATTCGAAAATGAGACAAATAAATCCTTACCTTGTATTCTTGATTATTAGAACACACATTATCAAAATGTATAACTAAAATAAATATCATAGTAAATTATTTAATAACTATATTCATATATATAACCTTTCATACTCTTCATTTATAATAATTTTTTATACATTTACTACTTAGTTATGGTTTGTTTTCATCATTGAATGCTAGTAATTATAATTGATTTATGTATGATTTGTAATTTAAATATTGATACCCATTAATTTATAATATTTTAATAATTACTATATCATTTATTTATTTTAATACATAACATATATTTATTTATAATCCTATTATCTCATTCTTAAGAATCTTAGTTTTCTGTAGTGAAAATGGAATCAGGGTCGGTATATTTTGATAATTCTAGTGATCGATGTTGATATTTTAATAATAAGTTAAATACATAATATAAACATTAAATAACCATAAAATAATCATTATTTTCATAATAAATTCTGATAATATTTTTATTTAATTTCCCATATTGAACCATGATAGAATTTTATATCATTGTTCATGTAGGTGGTTAAATTGACCCAAACAATAACACATTATAAGTAAATGGGTGAGTATGGTTAAGGAAGTGTATAATATAATTATTATAGAATAAAAATAATTTTATTTAGATTTTTTTTAATTTGGTGAAAAAAAAAATTATTGATTTGGATAAATAATGAAAATTAAAATGAAAAATGAAAAACATTACTTTGTGGAGGTGGAAATCCTCCAAACACATGATTAAAATTTTCATTTATAAAATAATGAGAGGGAATGAATATGGACTATAATTTGTCTCTTAATGAAAATAATTATATTATATATATATATAACATGTATTAATCAATTATATCCTTAAAACATGTGAATATGGGTGGTGGAAAAAAACAGAAGATATCACTTTACGTAGGCGAAAATCTGTTTTAACATATGATTGACATTATTTTGTTTTTATAAGTGCATGGGAAGGAAATTTTTTATATAATTAATATTATGACACTTAATTATAATAATTATAATTAGGTAACTATATTACTATGGTTAGGATATTTTTGGAATAGATATATTAAGTGGAAGAGGTTATAGATTATGTAATACTCAAGTCGGGACCTTAAACTTTCTCTTGAAAGTATCCTTGGAAATAAAGGGATTATGCTAACTAATTGAGAACATAAGCAATTAAAATTAGATTGTTTTCTAAGAGGAGAAAAAATTTATATTTTAACAATTTAATTAAATGCAATAAGGGTGTAATTAATGGGTGGAATTGTTCCACTTTTATAAGTTAAGAAAATGGCACTTTTGTGAATACCCATTATTTTTTAAAAAGGCATGGCACTATTCAAGTTTTAATGGTTCCAAAAGTGATATATTATTTATTTATTAGTGTTATAAGGTCAATAAAATTTCTAAAATTAATTTTAACACATTTTTCAATCCATTTACCACTTGATTTTTACATTTTACAATTTTTATTTTTACCTCGGTAACTAGTTTTTCACCAAGAAGATTATATTTTATTATAAATATAAGGTAACACATTATACCAAATTTGGATGTGGTAAAAATATATTTAATCCCCAAATAATCTAATTCAATTTTTAAATATTATAAAATTAAATTTTAAATTAAATCACTATATATATATAACTATTGTTTTGGAAAAATGTTGACATCAACATTAAGTGTTCCTAATATTATTTATTATTGATTACCTATTGAATGAGTGATAATAAATATATATATATTTAATCATATATATAAATTTAATTTTAGAATTTATTTATTTATATTATTAACTATAAATTACACAATATTAAGAAAATAATTATTTGACAATAACTGTTTTACCATTATCGTGGTCATTAAATTTAATCTTGGTAATCATACTTTTATTGATAAAAATGAAATTATATTTACTAAATATTATGAAAATGATTATATAAAATATGAAATTATTTTTTTATATTTAATTATTATAATTGATGTAAGCGAATTCTTTAAAATAAGCGAATAAAAATAGGTTTTAGAGTAAAATATTACTTACAGTACTAAAGTGTTAAACATGAGTTTTATAAATTAAACATAATATTTATAAATGATTTATTTGGATTTAAATTTTTATATACAAAATTTTTCATAAACATTTAGTTCATCCTAGTATTATGATAATTTAAAAAAAGCAATGGTATTAGAAAAATCGGTATTTTTTACTATTCATTTAAAAATCAATTATTTTTAAAAAAATATCATAAATTCACCTTGATATTACTTCATTATGTAAAATTTAAACATTAATTTCATTTTTTGAATGTAAAATTTTAAACCTTATAAACATAACATTTAAATGAAATTCAATATATATAACTACAAATCACTTTTGTTGAAAAATTGCCTTTTAAAATATTAGAAGTTCATAATCATATTTTTTATGAATTTTATAGTTGATTGAATTTTTTTATATACTATAATTTTTATTAATAATAAATATTCCATGGATCATTTTTTATCAGTGTTACTTGTTAAGAAAACATTCTAACATAATATTAATTTATAAATAATTATTCTAAATTCTTATGGCCTTATATTCCCCACTATATAAATTACATCCTCAAAGTTTTTATTATTATTCATAGAAGAGAGAATTTGGGGGAGAATTATAAACTCAATGTATATCTTATAATAAGATATAAACCACACTATCCTTGGTAATACTAGTAAACTATTTATACCAAATGTACTTCTTTATGAGTTTTTAAGGACATACCTTTCACAGCCTCATTTTCATGATCCGGTTTCCAGCCAAATATTATAAAAAAAGGATACGATAATATCAAATAAAATATATTTAAATAATCATTTGAATATGATACTTCAATACTAAAATGTATTCTCTAATGACACCTTTATTTTAACCTATGATAATTTCAGGTGCACTATGATATAATTTGACCAACCAATAACTCATTAAATATAACCTATTTTGTATATGGTCATTTTCCTATTAGGTTCCTTAACCTAAATTGTAATTGAATTCTCATATATTTAAATCCTTCATATTTTTCTTTTTAAATAATGTGATTAACAAAATCATATCACTTGGGTGTGTCTATCCATGTGTGTATCCATAATCCCACTCATCGTGCACTAGAGTAAAGATTGAGTTGATACTCAACTAGTTTTTTTTAGTTGATTACACCTAGGTGAATCTACTAAATAGATGAATACACATTCTAGTATCTATATAGGGATGTAATTTTTTGGAAAATCACATATTCAAAACTTCTATAAAATTTTCTAATATTATCCTACATTTAAATGTATCCTTAATACTTATCTCTAGGGTTTCCACTAATGTTATATTATCTTAATCACCAAAAAAATGACTAAAATAATCCTAAAAATAACTTAACTCTACTTTTATACCAACTATATAATACCAATCTTCTCATATATTTATTTTACATCATTTCCATAAGCTAAAAATTACATCTCACAAATAATCACACAATACCAATAACATGAGTTTCATTTTATTTGATGACAAATTGTAGGGAACAATTACTTCATAAAATATGTTATCACTTATCCATAATAAAACCACACTATAATCCCTTATATAGTTATCATAAGTCATACAAATCTTCATAACCCAGATAAGGGAAACATTAGAAAGGGGTGAGCTCAAACTCCCAATTAGTTAAAGCCTATGGACATGTAATCAAGGCGTAGATAATAAAAATATGATAAAACATGATTAATGAGAAATTTATTATTGAAAATAAAATGGAATAACAGGATTTGGACATAAATAATGGAAAAAACTCAAAAAAAATATATACCATGGAGAATGAGTGTGGAATTAATCAATAATAAAAATGATCCTTATAGATTAATCATAAGAATATGGAATATATATGTAACATTAACTTTAAATAATTACAAGGAAAATTGTAATATAAATTAAGTATATAAATTTTTTTGAACAAATATTCCCGCGTCACTTTCACACAAAAAATGTGTGAACAACACTTTATGCATCATGTACACACAATAAACTTGTTTAAGAAGTTTCTTGCAATAATAGTTTTGGAAAATTCTCCATTTGCTGCATTCATGAAATATTTCACCATCTCATGTGTTATGAAATCATAACCAATTAATTGGAAGGTGATATAGGACTCCAACCATCATAAATTGATACATATGTGTAAAACTTATGATCAATTATTCATTATGTCATAAGTAACTCAGGGAAATAAAAATGTGTTTCACAACATTTCTTTATAGTATTTAAAGAATATGCCTCAATAATGAAACTAGTTTATACCCAAAATCCAATCAACACAAAATATTATTTTATGTGAACATTTGGATAGTGGTTTTCAAAAAATAAAATCTAGAAAACTAATAACATTATATATAAATAGAAAAATGAAATATAAATCATAAAAGAGTTTTTATAAAATTACTTTGTCTTTTTTGTAAGATATTATGTTACCTACACTTTGAAAAAGTCATTTTGAAAAAGGATAAGTGATTTTTTTGAAATATATATACTTTTAAAAATATATTTAAATAGTGTATCCTTGAAATAAAAATAAATATTTAAAAATGTTGAAGTGAAAACAGCTTGAGAACTATTACTTTTTAAAAAATATTTTACAATGGATCCTAGATAATTACAGAAAGGACTCAAAAAGGTGAAGTTAAATATTTAGATAAAATTATATAATAAAATTAAAATTTAATGATAGATACTTAAAAATACATAAAGATTATCAAAAATAAATGTGGATTGGAAGATAAAATATTTAATTTTTAGAGGATGGAAAATCATTTTTATTGTTTTGAAATACCTTTATTTAAAACCCCCATTTAAAAAACAGTAAAAATCATAATTTTAAAAATAGGAGAAAAAAATTTTGAAGGCCATGTGAGATAACACATTATATTATATAAAAATATTATTTATATAATTTATGGGAAGAAATTCAGAAATGATATAATTTATGAACACTGAAAATTTAGAACATTTATCAATAATGATATAATTTTTATGGGGAAGAAATTCATCGAGGAGAAATATTTGTATTAAAATTTTCATTTTCATCCGATATAATAATAAAGTATTATGAAATGAAATCCCAAGGTTGAAGAAACCAATCTTAGAAGAAATAATTTCAAGAAAAATCATTATAACTCAATGAATGGATTTGAGTTAACAAAAACCCTTTCATCTTTGGTGTTCTTTGAGTAGAAATTCATCTGAATAAATAACGTGATATATCTATTCAAGACCTTTGAATTGCATTAATATAGTAAAAGATATTTGTTAGGATGTAATAGCACAATATCAGAGATTTCATGGTGTACAATAATAAATATGTCGCAAGAAATTTAATTTGAGACCAAGAACCCCTTATTATAACGGTAACATAAGATTAAGAAGAATGTAAAATGGATTGCATGAAGAAGGAATTAAAATATTATGAAATGAATGATATTCATTATACTTTCATTAAATTGGTGAGTTAATAATATATATAAAATAAATGATGGTGAACAATACCAAACATGTTTCAATTTTTTGAAAATGAGACAAAGAAACCCTTACCCTATATTCTCACATAGTCGAACGCACTCCATCCTCCTATATAAAAAACATAAATATATTAATATAATATTTAAAACTTATATTCATATATAAATATATACATATATATATCCTTTTATAATCTTTAGTTATAATCATTTATTATATGTTTACCACTTATTTATTGTTTCTTTCCATCCTTGGATGTTCGTAATTCTAATTTTCTCACATATTCATTATAATGTAAATATTGATAAAAAATATATGATACTGAGTAATAATTAAAATATAATTTAAGGTACTATAATATATAACTTGAATTGATTTATAATTTTATTATCACATTACTTAAGTGTATTAATTATATTCTATGAAAATGAAATCAGGGTCAGCTTATTTTGGTAATTTTAGAGATCAAAGATGATTTTTTAATAATAATTTAAATACAAAATATAACATTATAGAACCATAATCCAATAATTTTTTACATAATAAATTATAATAATATTATTATATAAGTTCTCTTAGTCATCCATGATATAGTTTTATAACATTGTTCATATAGGTGGTTCAACTGACACCACCACAAGAACAATATGTAACTCGATGGGTGAGTATGATTATGATAGTGTATAATATAATTATAAAATAATCATAATTGTATTATTTATATTTTTTAATTTTATTTATTATATTTAATTATTATTGGATTAATAATGAAAATAAAAGTGACTAATGAAAAATGTTACTTCTTGGAGGCGGTAGTTTGTACATCACACAATTAACATTTTCATTTCCCAACTTGTTAGACGGAATGAAGACAGATTATAATTTTCCTCTTAATACTAATAAATATATTATATATTTCTCATTTATTCTTTATTGCCATCCACAAAACCATTAAATAAGGATAATGGTGAAAATGAAAAGACAACGCTTCGTGGAGGCAGTGGTCTGCACAAACGTAGGATTTACATTATTCTTTTTATGTGGATGAGAAGGAATAAATAATGGTTGTTTTAATTAATATAATAAAATTTAAATATAATAATGATACTGATTTCATTATATTTCTATGATTATGATGGTTTTGTAATAAAAATATTATAAGTAAAAGGATAAGGATTTTTTAATACACATGTTGTGACCTTGAACATTCTCTTGAAAGTATCCTAAGAAATGATGGTTTTATGCTAAATAATTTAGAATAAAGACCTTTAAAATGATATGGGTTTCTAGAAGTATAAAATATAATAGTTTTTTTATTAAATTTTACTGAATAAGGGTTTCATAATGGGGTGGAAGTGTTCCCCTTTTATTAGTGAAAAAGCTGAATACCCAATATTTTTCAATAATGGAATAAAATTATTCAATGGTAAATGGTTCAATAAGTGAGAGATAATTTATAATTTTAGGATATAAGGTGGATAAATCATATAATAATATTTTTTACATATGTTTTAAACATGTATCAATCTTTTCACTTCTTTTTTTCATTTTTGTTTTACCTTACTAACTATTTTTTACCAACATAATTAATATTTTATTAAAAATATAATATAACCACTCTTAAAAAATATGGATGTGATGAAAATAATTTAACCCAAATATAATATAATCAAATTCATAAATAGAATTACCTTTTAAATTAAAACAATAATTTATAAAAAAACTATTTGTAGAAAAAAATCACCATCAAGTGTTCAAAATATTATTTTGTATTGATTACCGATTGATTGGGTGATAATATATTTATATATATATTTATTAATAATTTTAAATATATTTTTTGAATATATTAAATTATTTTACTAGATAAAAATTCTGTAAAATTAATAAAATAACTCTTAAAAAATAATAGTTTTACCCTTATCGTCATCATTAACTTTAATCTTAGTAATCATAATTTTATGACTAAAAATGAAATTTAAATTACTAAATATTATTAACATGTTTATCGAAAATATTAAATCCAATTTCTTATATTTATATTCTATAAGTGATGACAAATAATTTTTTAATATAGTTGAATAAAAATAGTTTTTAGAGTAAAATATTACTTATGTTTACTAAATGGTAATCCTTGGATTTATAAATTCAATATAATATTTTTAACAGAATTATTATACATTATATTTATATAAGGAGAAGGTTTCAAAAAATAATAATTCATTATCGTATTATGATAATTTCATAAAAGTGAAGATATTTGAAAAATCGATAGTTTTTACAATTCACATAAGAATAAATTATTTTAGAAAAATCAAAAAAAATAACCCTAAGATAATTTCATCATGTGGAATTAGAAAAAAAAATTCATTTTTTAAAATTAATATTATAAAAAAATTAAATTTGACTTTTAAATGAAAATTATGTATATATATATATATATAGAAAACTACTTTTATTGAAAATTCATTTGTAGAATATTAAGTATTACTAATCAAATTTTGTATTAATTTTATAATTGATTAAAAAAATTATATTTACTTGAGGTTTTATTATTCTTAAAAAAATTAATAATAAATATGTCACATCTTTCTTTAGTTCTGTGTTATGTTTGGAGAAATATATCAAAAAAGTTATTAATTTAAAAAAAACAAAATATCTACGTGTTGCACTAGAGATTGGAGATCTGAAATTTATTTTTTGGAAGAGATCCTCTATAGAAAAAATTAAGATGAATATAATGTACACACTAGAGGAACATCCTAGGTGTCTATTAGAATTATAGATTAATATAGTTTTTCCCCCACACGAGAAGTAGGTCATACCCTTATTCCTGAAGGTAACCATTGGTGGATAATCAAATCAACAGTGGGTGCACACACCACTACATAGAAAGAACTCCTCTTGCTTCTACTTCTAAATAAATGACATGATCCAACTACCTATTACTGTTGAATGGGTTTCATTATGACTTATTTAACCTTATGTATTAGTTTAATCCATCACAACTTTGTCCACTACATATGTATAGGTTGGTAAAAAAGTAGAATAGTACTAAACCTAATATGAATCTTCAACCTTATTTCAAAGAATCTAACCCTATGATATTTAATCAAGATAATATTATAATATTAATCAACCAACTCTGGAAAACAAGTGGTTGGATTTATTACTGGACAAGACTCTTTCTTCAATGTCACAAACTCATGGCCCTTCACCACCCTCAATGTTTCTAGATAGAATGATTGATTGAAGGCTGTCACAAACATGGACTGGGTGATAAAATCATGCATCTTATCTTGCACTATAAAATATCACCACATTATAATGTTTCTTTTGACATATATTTTCCAAATTTGATATTTGATATATCTGAAGAATTATGTCAATTGAAGGAATTCTAGATCTTTTTAATCCACTCCTAGAGCTCTTGAGGCCCATTATCACATTGAATTGTTGGGGAATTTTTATTAGTGAAATCTTGAGTATGGTCCACCATTTAATCTTGATTTATTGTATAATGTCTTGATATTTTAGTAATAATTTTTCCCATTAAATTAATTATTATGATTAATAAATTTTTTCACACAAAATGCTAAACTAAAATTAAATTATGTATAAAATTATTTATTTTTTACCTTTGTAATATATATGTTAAATATGTGGGTATAAATAATGTTAACAACACTATAAAAACTACATAGAATGGAAAAGTGATGGAATATAGTAGTATGGGAATTACTTATTATGATCACCTATTATAACTTGAAAAAAAGGTGGTGTTACTAGGTTTTTCTCTAGACCAGTCCGATTACAAACTCTAATAATTAAGTTATGATCAAAATCATATCCAAGAAAATTTTAACCTTATGGAAATTTCCATGAGATCCATGCCATCAAACCAACTACCCTAAATGGTCCTTAAATCTTATCTTAGGCTTAGGCCTTATGTGGAGATCTTGAGAGGTTATATAAATAGAAATTAATATGGTATAATCATTTAATTATCAATATAATAAATTTTATCATATTTTTAGTTTAATATAAAATGAAAATTCATTTTTAATATTAATACCTTTATAAAATCTAATTAATGTTGTTGAATAACCAATATGACCATTTTATGCTCGAAATGTATATATTTTTAAAATTATGTTTTTATACACTCTACTTTATGAATCTAAATAAATTATATATAAAATATATTATTTATATGAATAATATATTAACACCAATATAAATAGTAATTGATATGAAATAAGAATAATATTAGTTAATGTTTATTGAGGTTATTTTTCTATGATAATAGTTTTCACTATATTTTTATATTTTTTTAAAAAGATAAATTCCCAAATTTTAGAATTTTCATTTGACCAGATTAACTTTATTTTGGAACTAGAATTTAAAAATAACCTTGGATAAATATTTTTTATTTTTCTAAAATATTTTATTTTTACGTTAATAATGAAAAATATAGTGTTTACTGATACCAAAACATTTATATGTAATCAAGAGGTAAGTATGAATTCAAAAATTATAAAAAAAATTATCTATGGAAAAATATTTATGTAGTAAAATTATTCATTTAAAATATAATATGTTTAATTTATAAAGCTTTTGTTTAACATTTGAAAATTTTGGTAATATTTTATTCTGATAAAAAACTGTTTTTCAAATATTTATTTTAAATAAATTACAAAATAAGTATTTTATTTTCGTAATTTAGTTCATTGATTGAATCTATTCACTGATAATTCTTTTGAGGACCCTATGAAAAATCATTTTAAAAACATAGGGTGAGCATAAAATTTCTCAGTAAGGTGGTTTAAAAAAAGGGATAAAATCATTTTGATATAATTTAAAAATAATTTAGAAATACATTTTATATAAAACATTTTATATAATTTATAATTTTCTCAAAATAATACAACCAGGATTTTCAAAATATTTCATATATAAATAATTTTTAAAACCTTTAAAATACTTGTCATATCAAAAACCAATTTTAAAATAATCATTAATAAAACAAGAATTTATAATTAAAAATAATTTTGAAAATAATAATAATATTATGAATTAAAAATATATTTGGGAAATCATAATAAAATCGTGTGGCCACTAGCAGTATCTCTTATAGGACAATATCCCATTGAGGTCATGGGTTCATTCATAATTCCTCATCATCTCATTTGAAATAAAGTTACAAATTTTAATAATTTTTTAGAATATATTCCATTCTCATTAATAACCTATTTAAAACATTTCAAAATATATATGAATTATTCTCAAAAAAAATAATTTTATGACTTATAAGATTTGTAAAATCACAGTTTAGAAAAATGTCATTTTAAAGTATAAAAATGTTTTATTCCAATTTAAACAATGAAATTTATTCCAATTCACTTAATTGGATTATTCATAATATAATATAAATAATTTTTCATTGAAACCATTTTAAAATAATATGAAACTTTTAAAATTATATAAAAATATTGTTTTCGATAAGAATTGGTATTCTTCATTATTCACAAGAAAAAATAATCATAAAAACCCAAAATTTTATCCCTAAGAAATTTTTTATTTTATCATTTAAAAATTAATTTTTTTTATAAAATACAATTTAGAGAAGTTTTATAATATTTTTGAAATATAATATTAATAAAAAAATAATTTTTTAGAAAACATATTTATAAATTTTAAAATAACTTTTTTGAATATATAGTACTTATTTCATAAGCATTAATCAATGATTTTTCAAAGATTAGGTAATATTTATATATTTCATAATTCAACTAATATTATTTATTCCATCCAATTTGACAGCTATGTAATAACAGTCATATTTAAATAATAATATTTTACAGTTTTCTTAATCTCATTGTTTTGTACTATATACACTATTGAACATAGTGTTCTTTTACAATCTCATGGTGTTACATTCTCTCACCTTCAATAATATATTCCCCCAAAAACTGTTCATCACAATTATGAAATTTTTGAAGATCCATATTTATTCATTAGGAAAAACTAATATGATTGAACTTCTGTTTTCTTAAGGATACTTAATTACCTAGAGTTTCATAAGAAAATCATATCACTTATATTTTTTCCTCAAATGAAAACACCTCCCTCCAAATTTGAATATACCACTCCTTTGATACCACTATATCATCCTGAACCCGCACATCCATATTTGGTACAAAAAATTGTTGTGTATTTGTTTTTTAAGAATATCTAAAAGAAAATTAAACAATTTTTTAAACAACCAATGATCTTTTCAGTCTCTAATTTGGAGGATTAAGAAGATAACATACATAATATTAGTGTTCAATAAAATAATAATAAAATAACAAATTTTATTTTCCCACTTTAGATCTTTAATTCCATCCATTTAACAAAAATTCTTCTAAGAACCATATAAAAAATCATTTAAAAAAAATAGGGTGAGTATAAAATTTCCCAATAAAGGGTTTTTTAAAAAATTATAAAATCCTTTTTAAAAAGTTTTAAAATAAAATATATAAAAAATTATATAATACATTTGATATAATTTATATTTTTCTCAGAATTATACAACTAGGGTTTTTAGAAATATTCAAATGAAAATACTTCTAAAAACCTTTAAAATACTTATCATATTGAAAACCCATTTTAAAATAACCCTTTAAAAACACTTATATTTCTCTTTAAAAAAATTTGAAAATAATAATAGTTTTATGTATTAAAATTATATTTAGTAAATCATAATAAAACTATGTGTTCACAACTAGTATCAATTTTAAAACATCTTCCCATTGAGGTTGTGTGTTCACTCCCCATTCCTTGACATCTTATTTGATTTTCAAGTGCCAAATTTAAAAAAAAACATTTTAAAAGATATATAATTATCATTAATAACCCATTATAAACCTTTAAAAATCTATATGAATTATTTTAAAAAGAAATAATTATTTTTATAACTTTTATGATTTGAGAAATAACTTTTAAAAAAAGATCCATTTTTAAGTATAAAAATGATTTTATTCTAAAGTAAACTATGAAATTTATTCTAAAGAACTTAATAAGATAATTTATAATATAATATAACTAATTTTACTTATAATCCATTTTAAAATAAAATAATTTTTTTCAAATGGTAGAGAAAATATATTTTTCAAAAAAAATCACTATTTTTCACTATTCACTGAAGAAAAATATTTTCAAAAAAATTTGAAAATTTCTCCCAAAGGAAATTTTGATATTTTGATTTCAAAAATGATATTAGTTTTATAAAATAAAATTTATATAAGTTTCATAGTTTTTTTTACAATATTTTTTTACTAAAAATTCTTTTTTAGGAAAATGTATTGTTAAAGCATACAATAACATTAATGAATATTCAGTACTTATTCCATAAGTATTAATCAATTATTTTCCACTGATTAAGTCCTATTTTTATATTTCATGTTTAGGTTAATACTATTTATTCCCACCAATTTAACAACTAGGTTATAACCATCAATTTTAAATAATAATATTTCAGGGTTCATTAAAGCTCGGTGTTATTTATTATATATGATATGAAACATAGTGTTATTTTAAAATATCAGGGTACTAAAAAAATTGATAATTTTTTTATAAATATAATTTTTATGCTATAAATTGATCTTTTTTTCTAAAAATATATTTTACACGTTATGTGATCTAATGGTAAAATTAATTTTTTTCACCTGTAGAAATTTTATTTTAAATAATAGATTTCATGTTTATAAACATTAATCCCAAATTAAATAATAAGGCTCAATTTATTTAGAGGCATTAAAGATAAACTACGTTGGTAAAAATTAGTTACTATAGTAAAAACAAAAAATGGTAAAAGTAAAAAATCTAAGATTTAAATACTTAAAAACATATGTTCAAATCTATTATTGAGGATATCTCAACCTTACTACATACCTCAATCAATTATTATCCATTATTGGATTCACTTTACCTTGAATAGAGACTTTACCATTTATATTATTAGTAAAATGACACTCCATTTACTTATAACAGGATCCATTACCACCCCACTTCTCCTCACACCAACGCCTCATAGATTCTATAAAAACATACCCAAATAACACACAAACAATATTACATAAGACCTATAATTTTTTGCCTTTTTAAAATACTTCCTATCAAATCCTCCATGCTTTTTTCAAAGGAGATCTTCCATAGACAAAGTAAAAAATCATCAATTACTCCTCTTTCATTTCTTTTCCATTATTTATTCATTTAACTCCCATGAATCAAATATAACCATGTTAAAGTAATTAAAACTTCACTTACGTTATATACAGACTACCACCTCTATAAGTGATGTGATCTGTTTTTCATAATTACCATGCCTGGAAGGTTAAAAATGAGTATTTAATTGAAAAAATATATATTTATAGTATTATTAATATTTTATATTTATAAATGATTCCCTATTTTCTATCGTTCTATATAAACAAATGTGTTTATCGTTCATACATGCGGATTATCGCCTCCATGACATGGTCTTATTTTTTTAATCTAGCATTTCCTTATTTCTAAAAATATCTCCAAATATTATTCAAAAACATAAAAACATTAGGACAATATTTTTATACTTCTATAATAATTATATTATGGAAACGTTCTTAACCATACTCACTCATAGATTATATCTTGTTCATGTATCGGTCAGTTTAATCACCTACTTGAACAATGTTCTAAATTATTATCATGGATGAATATAGAAGCTTAAATATTATTTTTATTGTAAATTAATGATAAAAAATGGTTCTAAAAGTGTTATATTAATATTAAACTTATTATTAATATAATACCATTTTATTCATTATAAATTAATAAAACAATCTCATCACCAAGTTTTCATCATGAATCAAAAAAACTTATGAAATGAAATTTGAACATTATAAATAATTATAAAACTTATTGTTATATTACCTATAATCACCTTGGAATGATAAAATCTTAATCTATTAATAATATCGAAACAAAAAGTATGAAACTAGTATTAAAAAAACAATCAAAGATTATAACATGTATATTTATAATAAATGATCATATATGATGCTTATTAAATTTATAGTTATGAAAAAGGTTATAAAATAGGTTGTAAATATAATTATTTTGTCTATAAATAAGGTTAAATCATGTTTGGTTAAGTGGGATTAAAAGAAATTGTTTCTGTATCTCAATTTTAATTCATTTAGATATGATTTTTCTTCACCACTTATTATCCAATATTAATGGAAAAAATACCTTAAGGTTCAAATGAAGCATTTTTGAGGTGATATTGTTTGATAACATAGCGGGCCTCTATGCAGTGTTTATTGAAAAAGCAGACCACGATCTTCAATTTGTTGAAAAAAGAGGGTTTAGAAGGTGAGTTGTCGAGTTCAAGAGATGTTGTTGAAAATAATTTATTTAAATAACAACCTCGATAAAGGAATGAATGATCTGTATGTGGTAAAAAATGAGCAGATAAAAGGTGGAGTTGTTTTCTAGTGTTTGCCAAATTTTTGGGGCTCAAAATCGAGAAATGGTGAAAATTATTTTTGGATAAGGGACTTGCATTCTAGTTTCTTATAGGCGTGGAAATTTGTGCACCATATTTTTTTCAAGATTAGAACATCAAAATATGGAAGAAAAAAAATTGGGTTCCCAAGTTTTGGTTTAGGTGTGAAAGGTGACTAGGGCGATAGAGACGAGGGTGGTTGGACTTGAGCACCAGGGGAAGACTAGTGTGTCGTGTTCAGGGTGGTAAAAATGCCTATAAATAAAGGTCCACCCATCCTCATTTGTGAAAAATATCAACACTTAGAAAAAATTCAAGATCCAGTCACATAGGTGGTTTGGACATGCAAGTGGTGGTGTAGGCGCACAAGTATAAGGTTATTCAGAAGTTGCACGCCAGTTAATAGTTGTGTGCCAATGTTGGTTTGGGGCGTAAAAGGGTGTGAGTCACCCAAATTCTGATTTGTCAAAAAGAGTGTTGTGCAAGCGGTTAGGTGGAATTTGCGCACCAGGCTTGGAGAAGAATGGAAATTCATATAGAAGAATTCTGGGTTTAGAAAACAGCACCAGTCATTCTAGGGCTTCTTGAAAGTTTGAATATTTCCTAGTACCTCTGGTGAAAACTGAGATTCATCTGCTGGTGAAAGTTGGACGTCAACAAAGAATCTAAATACATATAAATATTCATTCATTTTTTATAATTAAGGGACCTAAAAGTCTCTAAACTGTGAGTGGATATCTTGAAGAATCAATGAGCACACTTCATTTGAGAGGGCAGTGAGATTTTATATTGTGAGTGGTTGTAAACTAGGAGGGATAGTGAGTTCGCTCCACACTTTGTAAATAACAGTGCTCTTTTAGTGGATTTGGTATATCGACAATTTATCGGTGTATGATCTTTAGACGTAGCCTAGTGAGGGTGAACCAAGTTAAATTTTTGTATTCGGTGCATGCATTAATATTTTTCATACATTCGAATGGGAAGGAGTGAAAAAGAGTTTTTTCTAACAACGAAACAAGATCAATAGGGGCAGTTGTTTTAATCTATCATGCCCTGATTCACCCCCCCCCCCCCCCCCTCAGGGTATCTAAACTAGTGGTCCTAAAAATTATTATTTAAATATTTCAATTATATGTATTTTATCAAAATTTTATTAAAATATAAGGAATTTACAAATCCATCTCATGTTATACCATTTTTTTATTTTTTATTTCATGATTATAAAATCAAAAGTTGTTCTTTGACCCAATTTTCATTACATTTGGGTCATTTGCTATCTTTATGGAATATTTTTCTCTATGTTCCCTTATTATTCCATTTATCCATATGTAAAATATATTTTTTTAATTGGTTAAATTACTTTTTTTAATCAATAACTTCATTTTTGGTGGATTTCTTTTTAAACTTTACGATGTTGGTAGGATTAATACTCATAATTTCTAATGTCTTTCTCTCCTACATGTCTATATTCTCCCTTCTAATTTTATCCTTTTATATTTGGGAACTCAATTATGTTTTATCTCTATTGTTCCTCATATTCCTCCTTACCAATTTTCAAAATATTTTTTTATTATCCTTTTTGATGATGTAGGTTTCAAAAATGGTATTTTAAAATATAAAATGGAAATTTCAGTTACCCTCATATTTTTATATTCTACTCCACATGTTTTGACTTAATATTTAATTATTTTAAAGTTTCTATTTTTTTGATTAATTATAAATTATTTCTTTATAATTATACTCTTTATCTTCTTAAGAAATTATAATTTTTAAATGACTCAAAAATCTTGCATTATTACAACGATGTTAAGAATGGTTTTTAAGTAAACTCGTTTCATAATTTAAAATTAATTTTTTTTCTATATATGATAAATTATCCATCACTAGTTTTTTCTTACATAATAATATACTATTTATAAACATAATTTTTATTCAAATTACTTTCCCCTTTTAATTTCTTGTGTTTTATTTCATGGATTTAAGGGTGGTAACCAAGATATTCATAAATTGATTGATTTGGGAAATTATAGAATAAATGTTATACCCTATATCTATATTATTTAAATTACATATACTTTATTGAAATTTTTTTACCTATAAGGGTACCTCATATCATTAGAAAACCATTCAATTTCCATAGGTTAACATGTTATGATTATCAGTGAATTTTTGAATGTTTCCTTATGGGATACCATCTAAAAATGATATGAAAATAATATTTATTTAAATTTGTTTATATGATATTATTATTGAAATCATATGGCACACATATGTATAATTTTTATTTTTTTATGGCTAGGCACAAAATTATATATCCCTCTAATGCATTAGGTATGTTGGGCCTAGTGTGAAATGTTTTGTTAATGATGTGTCAATATGGGTTTAGAGATTTTGGATGAAGTGGTGATGTATGAATAATTTTTGAGGATTCATCAAATGTCATTATATTTCACTCTTGTAAAATTATCATTTAATAAATCTAACAATTTTTGATATGATCTTTAATAATTGAATACATGTTATAAGGATTTTTGACATTATTTACTACAAGTAAAGATCGTGAAAATATTTATTTTCTTGATGATATGAATATGAACATGAAAAAATTATAAAGATCATGAAATATATTATTTTTCATGTTGATGGATGAAGAAAATGAAGAAAGGTTGAAACTGGATAAAAAATTTGGGGAATTTGAGAAAAAAATTAAATCTAAAAAAATGAAAGTGGCCTTAGTAAATGAGAGGGAAATTAATGAGAAGTTATCCCGAGGTGGAAACATGAAGATCTAGGAGACCGTGGTTAATAATTTTATTCAACACAAATAATTGAATAAATAATATACTCAAATCAGTGAGTCTTAAAATAAAAAATAAAAGTTTAAAGGAATCTTCCCATGTTAATATAGGTAAAGAAGAATGGCTCAGATTGAGAAAAATATCTCAGTATAAATGTTACTTCTGATAAACCAAGAGGTCACTCCATATTATTAATTATTTTATATTTTTTTTACTAAAAAGTTTTTTAATTAAAGGAGCTGTTTGAGGCTACCACTTCTAGAAATCATGATTATATTTTACCTCATAGAGTCCACTGAATTACATGAAATAAAAGCAAATTGTGCATCCCTTAGGGGGTAGAAACCATGAGAATAAATATGAAAACCTTGGGACATATTCAAATTTAATGTTAAAGGTATTACAATCAAACCTCCATACCTTATTCTAAATTAAATCGTCTTATCAATTAGGGGGTTCTTATTTTATGAAAAAGTTAGAAAAAGGGGGAGATTTATCTTTTTTCACCTAAAATTATTGATTTGTTTCTTAACGTATGTGATGGATTTAACATTTCATTGATAAATATGATTATTTAAAAAGAATTTAATGATAATTGAGTCATTATTAATGTGATTTCAAATTCATAGTATTTTATGTATATCTTAGACATCCTTGGTTGTATCTCTATTGTTTTCTATATTGGGTTAGCAATATAGACATATAGTTGATTAAATTAAGGCTATTTTATAATAAAACCATATGATAACATTCCTCTCCTAGAAGTGATCATATAATTTTCATATAAAGTATATGATAATTTTTTCATAAGAAAAATTAGATCAAAAAAATCCCCCACTTATCCTTTTGATTTGATTGTTAAACAGGGAAAAAGTTTTAAGCACACAAATTCACTTTTAAAATGTGAAATAGATATTGAAAACAAAATAAAAAGGAATTTATAGTTGGGAAAATTATTTAATTTTATTTTAATTAAGTTTCAATATGTTTTTGGTGAGTTTGGATGAAGTGGTGAAGAGTATAGAATTGTTATGGATTCATGTAATGGCATTGGATTTCACACTTGGAAAATTATGTGTAGATAACTCTTAATTTTCTTGAACTATTCTCTAATGATTGAATACATGTTATGAGGAGTTTTCACATATTTTACTACAATTTAAGACCATAAAAATATTTATTTTCATGATGATAATAACATTACCATGAAAATTTTATAAAGACAATGAAATTTTTTTCTTGTTAATTCATGAAGAAAATAAAGAAAGTTTGGCTTGGAATTTCAATTGAGGAAGGTAGCATTTCATTTGATACTTATATTTTTATTATTAATTTATAAGGTGACCTTAATAAATAATATGGGATAACCCACTATCCAACTATGGTTGAATCAACCATGGGAACTTGTGGGACCAGAGTCAACCATTCTGAAGGGAGCTGTCTTAGGCGAGACAATAGGCGATAGAGGTGGGAAAAGATCCTGTATTGGTCATGTATAAGCACCAAAGTATAACATTGGACACATATATTATTTCCACATGTTGGTGGGGAAGTTTGTGTTGACACGCCACATAGTGTCTTGAGGGGTAGTGTATGGGTTTTGATTACCCATGATCAGGTCGAATGAGTAGTGACACAACTTAGCTAATAAAGTAGAGTAAAGATGATTTGAAAAACTAATGTGGGTTAAAGATGATAGGGTTTTTGTTTCTATGTGATTAAAATGAAAGTTATAATATTTTCCTTACAATCATTTCGATCTAATACATCTCATCATTTTGGGTCATCATCTTCATCCTCTAGTGACATCGAAAGGTTTCTACTCACTTGTGGTCAGGACGAACAACCATCAATCAACTCCAGACATCTTTGGTGATCATGTTGAAGGGATGAGGTATTCAAGATTGAACTGAAATCATAAATGAAATCTAACAACTTTTTATGCATTTTATTAGTTCAAGGAACGAGCTATTGTCGAATGAAAAAATATTGATGAAGGATTATTCATGCATCCAAAAAACACATGGATACGTTCAAACATTGAAAATACATGTGATCTTCATCGCATGCATATGAGGAATTAATAGAGAGGAGGAACATGATGGTTCAATGAATCATATTTTATACTTTATTTTAACCTGAACGTCCCAAGTTTTTAAATAATGAATGGTAGAAAATTATTCTCTGGTCTTTGAATGAGTCTTATCCATGAACTGAAAACTGTATCTTTGGTGGTGCAAGGTAAGGTGAGGCTTGACTATAAAAAAATATACACTGAGTGTGATACGGATTCTTTTGATCATCATTCTATGAGAGTGATCCTATTTTTCTATGGAAATAGAGTATCCCTAAATCCCTCTAGTTCATGAAAATTATAGAGACCCATATAGCATTATTTTTGTGAAGTGGAAATATTACATGGGCGTTGAACATTTTCAAATCACTCTTGAATAGAATCACAAACAAACTTTTTTCTATGAAGAAATAAAGATATCACAATATTCCTATCAGTGGATTACATGATGAACTTTGAGAACTAGTGATTTAATTACCTTCACTAAGTCTTTCATGAAGAAGACACTGTTGGATTCATGATTCTTAAAAAAGGAAGGACTTTTTCATAGAAAAACATTGTCATATTCACTATTTTCATGAAGAGTTTGAGAAAAATTTAAGAAAATGTATACCTACACAATGTATCATGAATAATTTTTGTGCGTGCAGTACACACACTTGGTTTACTTTGAATAATTAGTTGTGTGATATGAGAAGTGCATGAATGATTCATTTCATATTTGAATGTACATGCATTTAGGAATAGTGTGATACCCAAACATATTGTGCATAGTATAATTTGACATGGAAGGTAAAAGTAAATAGTATATGGTTCATGTTTTCATGCAGATGTGATTGAAAAACAATTTGAGATAAAAAAATATGATTAAAAAATCACATAAAATATAAATAACAGTATTCAATATATGTTTTATGATTTGTGACCTAAGACACCTGAAACATGACTTTTATATTATATGTAATCCATGCATGAAGTTTAATTAGTTTTATAATTCATGTAGATGTTATTTGAGGTTGTGAAAGATTACTATTTCATATAATAATATTTAATATTGTGTGTTCATCACTTGAACACATCAGAGTGAGGTTGAGACTTCATTCATAAGGAATAATCCAAGCCCTAGCATTTGTTGCACTTAGGAAATTGATCAGTTAAAACTAGTTAGATAATTGAGAAAGGCCAACAGACATGACCAACTATTGTTGAAGATACTTGAAGTGTAATTTAAAAAGTAAAATCCTAAAATAAAACTGAATAAGATCAAATAATCATCCTACAATGTATCAAGACATGAACATTGGTGAAGCCTCCTAGTTTTTTTCAAGAGAAATTGAAGTCTTCCGGTTGGATCTATGAGAAAAAAGAGTCTCTCAATTGGAAATAGAGAAAGAATTCATTTGGTTGGAGGCAAAATAAAATGGATTCTCTTGTTTGGATTTGGATAAATTTTATTAACTTGTTTGATATTGAACAATCTATAACCAGGGGGAATTACTGGTTGCATCATGTAGTAGGATTTCTGTCGAACCTTGTAAATCATGTGTGATGCTCTCTCTATATTATTACAACTACACCTAAGAAAATATTGAGAGATAATATTGAGTGTATTGATAACCTTAACATATTAAATAGGTTTAATTGAAAATAAAATTAATTTATAAAAATAAACCATTGATTCACCCCTCCCCTATTATTGATCAATCTATCCTTGGGCACTACAGGGAAATGTTTTCATCTCATGAGGTTCCACATATGATACATGGACAGTCATCCTAGCACACTATGTTATGTTTTCTTGGAATTTATCCTTGACATATAATTATGATTTAATACATTATGTAGTTTCCACATATTTATGCTTCCAGGAACTTATGATATCATTCCCTAATTGAAAATTAATTTTTTTATTATCAAAAAATCTTTAAGGAAAAGGTGAGAAACCATAGTTTATGCACGAAAAAGAAATAATTGAGCCATTAAAGTAAAATTCTAACCAACAAATTTTAATTTCCCTAAAACATTTCCACGAGATAGTGTTTATCTGATTGTCAGGTTCCTCCATCTGATGGTCTTCGAACCTTGACTCCAGCTTGTCTCAGGATTGAATATACTCTTCAATGTATCTTTTTCCCTTGTTGAACCCCATATTATAATCAGATCATATTTATCAATCTAGTCAATTTTTTCATCATTAATAGTCACCCTTAGAGCCCTTTATATCATTCTATTATCCTATTAATCAATAGCATTAATTTTCAAAATAGTTTTACCAATTACCTCTTTGGAGCTCATGAGAAAATCCAAAAACTGTTCGGGCATAGCTTCATATTCTTACTTCTGACAAACTGACAAGGAGAGGTTATAATCAATAACCTCTAATTTCTTCTACTAACAAGAAACCTTGGATACAGGTTGGATGTAATTTACTATTTATTTATATTTCATCTTGTTTTCTGAACGAGTCTTCATAGATAGACGAAGGTAAGTTTACTCCTTCCTCTCATTAACTATTTACTTATATTTCATTTTCATTGAATATTATATGTTGTCATGATTATTGCACTCTTATTGCATAGAAATTTTCTTATTGGTTTTAGATTATGTTTTCCACTATCATGAATTATAGAAAACTCTTATTGTTACTAATTATTTTTAGTAAGATATTTCACCCCTACTCATGTTTTCTCATATTTTTATGATCTGAACCTTTGTTGGAATGACAATGAGTTTTTCACTTATTTAGTGATTGATCTCACTTGTTTCTTATGTTTCCATTACAAAATTTATGAAGATGATAATAACATATAACAATTATAGAAGGTATTCTTGTGTGACTTAATTATAGATAAATATTCACAAGTATTATAAAATGGGTTCCTTATGTAATTTGTTCTCAAATACAATAAACCATACATTATTGGGATTATGAGATTCTTTGTAACATTAAATGTATAAATTTATAAAATGATATAGAACAATGATTTTTATATATTAGTTTATCTTAATTTGTATCAAATATTTCTTGTAAAATATTTTTTTTAGAACTAAATTTGGGAGTGTGGGTTTGGGTCACCTTAGTTGGTATTAGAGAAGGGTTTAGTTATTTTTTGGATTAGTTTAGTTATTTTTTGAAATTATCATAGTTATTTTTTTAGATTAAGATAAGATAACTTTAGTGTAAACCCAAGAGATAAATCTAATATTAGGATAACATCATAGGGTTTTGGTAAAGTAGGTATTGTGTGATTCGTAGAAATTAAGTCACTTTGGGGATGTTAGAAATTGGATGTGGTTTGGGAATAGATACACCTAGGTGTAATCATCCTAAAAAAAGTATGGTTTAGTTTCAAATCAATCTTCACTCGATGCACCATGAGTGGAAAAAAGACTGCACACCTAGATAGACACTCCTGGGGGATATGCTTGGGTTAATCAAATTCTCTTTATGATTTATTTTGAAGGATATATTATGATAAGAAATTAGAGCAAGTAGTATGAGATAACCCAACCTAAAGAAAACTTAACTAAACTAATAGATATTTTGGGTCTAATTAAAATATAATGTGATGGTTTCAAAGTGTAATACATTTTAAGGCTTATTTTTTCATGATATTTTTTATGATAATTCTCTGGTGAACTTAATTACTCATGTTAAGCACATTTTTTGTTTCAAAAATGGATATATATCCTTGTAATTTTATAGAAACAATTTTAGATTATCCCAATGATCAAACAAACTATAACACCCCAATATTTTATTATATATTTTTCTCTAAAAATAAATAAAATTCCTTTGATAGTATGTGATTCACACCACCCCAAGTCTAAATGAACCATAATATAGTATACCATTTTAACCTAGATTCTAAATTTGAGGTATGGATAGGAATAACCACATTTTTAAAAATATTTCTAAAGTTTTTATATAATTAATATGTCTTGATTAATATATAATAATAAGTTTATAACTTTTATAAGAGATTTTATTCTTCAAAAACTGTTTCCATCCTAAATGTTTTTATGGTATTTTGTGTGTGGCTATTATAATCAACCTACACCATTTTTATAAGTATCATTTTAAAAATGAATTTTTTTTTAAAATTTTCATTTAAAAATAATATTTGGGTGAATTTTTGTAATTTTTTGAAAAAGTTGATTTTGGGGTGAATATGGAAAAACCCGATTTTTAATGAAAAGTGTGTTTTATTTTCTATTATTTTAAAAGATTCATTTTATTTTAAATAGTTTTAATTTTTTATTAGTTTATTTTTCTTAAAAGTAATTCAATTTATACCTTTTGTATCAAAATTTATACTTGATATTTGTATAAAAATACTTTTAGACTAAAAAAAGTCATTTTTCATAAAAGTGCTTTTCATCTAGTTTTACTAGATTATTTTAAAATAAATTTATACCACATATATACATTGAATTTTTTAAAATTTATTCAATATTTAGAATTATAATTGACATTATTAATATTAATTTATGTAAAAATTTATTACTATGGTAAAGGTTAAAAGGGTTTAATGGAGGTTAAACTAAAGATATAAGGGTTTAAATAATCAAAAAACATTTATAAATACTATTGGATGAATATATTTTGGTTCTATATCATATTATATATTAAATTGAGCCAATTTGGATCCATTTTTCTTGAGTATGAAATTATTATATTATAATCTTTTGAAAAAATACAATTGTGTTGTCTTCCCCACTTATAAAATGATACCACCCCTCCTCTATTACTCACACTTCTATCTCATCCAATCCCTACCCTAATACAATCATAACATCTCTACCAATTTTATATAGGTTCTCCTTTAAAAATAATATCAAATTTTCTAGGATTAAGGTTTAATCTAAAATATGTTTCTCAAAAAATAGGTATAACTCTTAATCGAGTATTTCCAATTTTATTTCTTACTCTACCCCCTCTAAATATATTGTATAAATTTTAAAATTATAAATTAATTATATTAAATATACTTAATATTTATTATTATTATTATGGTTCAGTAATCTTCCATATACTTTCCATCAAAATTGTAACACCCCGCCCTTACCTCATTGGATTGAGGAGGCGGTGAGGGTTAATTGGCCTTAAGCAACATTCCCAAGGTGCCAATGGCTGGCAAGAAATGAAGAGGACTTCAAGGAATGGTGGGGAATGATTTTCCATTAAGAATATCACCCAACTAAACCAACTACCAACTAAATATGCACGCACTTTCATACCCAACCATGTGATACTAACAATTCCATCACAAACCTTAAAACCATTCAACTAGACATGTCCACAAAACATCATATTACAAAGTGGAAACTAAACAAAAAAAACCATGGGCCATGAAACCACCACAGCTCCACACCAAGCTCCACCAAAACATCACAATGCACCACTAGAGGAGGGTGATGCATTAAATTTTCCCACATCACGGTACACGACATCTGCAAAGACACCAAAGTACCAAAGCAGGGGGTGAGTACAACTACTGAGTATGATTTCCCCAACTGACTTCCCTACACACGCCACTAGGATAAAACCATTAGCACATTTATATAAAACATTTTATATAAATAAAAACCAATCTACCAATTGTTTATAAGCCGAACATGCCATAAGACAATATTCCACACAAGGAAGCCAAATCAACCTTGCCATGCAAAGAATCCAATTAAACCATGCCAAAAGCTGATTACCATTTCCATATTTCACTCACAAGACCCATCTAAAAACATCACCAACAAAGCACACAACAAACCATGGTTGCACTTCCCATCCAACCCATTAATTACCAATCCACTCAAGTGGTACTTCCTGCCCACTTGCTATTAATGGTGGCCCTTCTATCTACTATACATCCCCTTTTTATAGTGGAACTTCTTCGTCCACCCAATTCATTACCAATCCACTCAAGTGGTACTTCCCACCCACTTCCTATTGATTTTTTCCCATCTTTCCACTATCCATACCCTTTTTATAGTGGCACTTTCTCATCCACCTTATTCATTACAAATCCACTCAAGTGGTATTTCCTGCCCACTTTCTATTGATGGTGGACCTTTTGTCCACTACCCATCCCCTTTTTATAGTGGTACTTCCCACCCACTTCCACAAAATATTCAAACAGGCCATAACCAAGAATATAACCCACCAAGGTCACCAAAATATGCATTTAACCATTTCAATTACATGCCGAACCACTTCAATAAATCATACATTTATTGAAAACACACTTCATCCCATTTTATATTCCAATTCCCATTTCAATAAAACAAACTCTTTATTTAAAAACTATTTTGCGAGACATATTAATTAATTCAACAAAACAATATATTTTAAAATCTCCATTTTAAAATGACAATAAGAGCATTTTACCCAAAAACTCATTTCTTCCCAAAAATCCCCAAAACACCACTGATGGGATTTCCAATCAATATCACATATCAAAAACACAATTAATTTTAAGAAACACAAATTAATTGTAACCAAGCTTCAAGTTATAGAAAAGTGTAGTCGACAGATAATCCACCTACCTCTTAGGGTTTAGTGAAATCGACCCTTCACCCAAACACACTCCAAACTGGGTGAACGCCTCCTCTAAACCACCTCAAAAACCCTTCCCTAACATCAACAAGATGAACCATTAACACACAAAGGAAACACAACACTAGATCTACATGAAACCCTTATATATCTAGAAAACTAAGAGAGGGAGAGTGTTAACCCAAACCAAAACCTCAAAGAACCAAAAGAGGGACTTACTCGAGGAGAACTGCCTTCGATCCACCAAGAAACCCCTTCGATTTACCTCCAAAACATTCTAAGGAGCTCACCCAACCTATGAAAATCAAAACTCCCATGTGATACATGAGTGGGAGGAAGAATGAGAGAAAAATGAGAAATCACTAGTGGTCCAGGACTTAAAAACCCAAACTTTAAGTGGTTGCACGGTTACCCAACACGGTTTGGAAAATTGTGCGACAACCATGTGGTTTCCACTGTCTCACCTAGTTACTTCGCACAGCATGCCTGCATGGTCAGAAAAACCATGCGCCACCCGTGAAAATCCCACTGTCAAGTGTGCACAATTTCCTGGGCTAGCCACACAGTTTGTTCAGACCATGCGCTAACTGTACGCCCCTGCACAATCTCCACAACTTTAAAAGTTTTTCCAAGAATTGTCCAAACTTCAATGAACCACTTCAAAAAGCACAAATGAACCAAAACAAGGGTCACATACCTCAAACCATGGGTACTAAATTCTCCCCACTATTGGACTTTCCATCCTTAGAAAGTAGTAAACCCACCCTTTTTCGAAAGAGCTCAGACCATTGCTCGACCATATTTTTCTCCCACTCCCAAGTCTCCTCTTGGATCTGGCCATGCTGCCACAAAACCCAAACCAGACCAATGATTTTACCCTATAATACTATCTCTTTCCTATCCACAACTAGCACTGGAACATGAACCAATGAAGCATCTAGCTCTAGCTCAACATGATTCCATTTAATAACATGGCCCGGATCTAGCTGATACTTTTTCAACTGTGACACATGAAACTCAATGTGCACCGCACTGAACCCAAGTGGCAAAGCCAAATTATAAGCCACCTCACCAACCCACTCAATAATCTCAAAAGGTCCAATATAACTCATAGATAACTTTACCGGCATCCCAAAGCTATGATGTCCCAACCTAGGAGAGATCCTCAAGAAAACATGATCACTCACCTTGAACAACAATGGTCGTCGATGATGATCCGCATATAATTTTTGAAGACTCTGAGTCATCACCATTCTATTCCTGATTAACTTAATCTTCCATGTAGTCTCATAGACAAGGATCGGTACAACCATCGAGGACTCACCTGTTTTCACCCAGCTAGTGGAGAACGACACGGCCTCCCATACAACTCTTCAAACGGAGCCATATGTATGGATTCCTAATAACTGTTATTGTACAAGAACTCAACCAAAGATAAGTGATCCTACCATGAGCCACCAAAATCCATGACACAAGCTCACAATATATCCTCCAATGTTTTTATCGTCCTCTTGGATTGACCATCCATCTGAGGGTGATACGCCATACTCATTTTCAACTTATTTCCCAGGGTTTGCTATAAGGATTTATAGGAAATAGATGTAAACCTATATCTCTATCAGATACAATCGAAATTGGAACACCATTCCTCTTTACCACCTCTCGGATATGGATTTTGGATAGATCCTCCACTGTATGAGATTCATGAATTAGAATGAAATGGGCCAAATTCGTTAGTTTATCCACTATCACCCAAATGGCATCGTGATTTCTGACCATTCTTGGGAGACCTGTGACAAAATCCATCGCTATTTGCTCCCACTTCCAAACAAGGATTGTTAAAGACTACAACATTCCTGTTGGCCTTTGATGCTCTACCTTGACCTGCTGGCAAGTTAAGCATATCAAAACAAACTCAGACACTCTTATTTTCATACCACCCCACCAGAACCGTGCATTCAACGCTTTATATATTTTCTGAATTCCAAGATGAACATCCCACCTGGAATGATGACACACCCTGAGAAGACCCTCCTGAAAAGAAACTGGTACAACCATCCAATTCCAAAAACACAAAACTGAATCTCCATTCAGTTTCCAACCCTCAATGGTCTCCCCACTATTGAGTTTTAACCTCATGTTCACACACTCAGAATCAGATATTTGTGTCTCTTTAACCAGGACAACCAAGTTAGAAATCAACAAAAGCAGAATGAAGACCACTCTATCACTCGGTTCCTCACATTCCAACCGCATGTCATTTATAACCAACATCAACTGCCACTATTCCGATGCCTGTTTTTCCTCCTGAGCATATGATTCTTTACTTAATGCATTTTCCACCTAATTTCCCTTACTCGGTGTGTACATAAAGTCAACATAAAATATCTGGAAATATTCCATCCATCCCCTTTTCCTCAAGTTCAAATCACTTTGTGATAAAATGTGCTTCAAGCTCTTATGATATGTATATACAGTAAATTTCTCACCGAAGAGATAATGACTCCACACATTCAAATCATGGACCACTGCTACCAATTATAAATCATCAGTTGAGTAGTTCTTCTCTTGAAGCCTCATTTGGTTGAGGAGGCGGTGAGGGTTACTTGGCCTTAAGCGACGTTCCCAAGGCGCCAAAGGATGGTAATAAATGTTGAGTGCTTCAAAGAACAATGGGGGATGATTTTCCCTTAAGAATATAACCCAAATCAACCAATCAACAACTAAATATTCATACAATTTCAAACCCAACCATGTGATACTAACAATTCCATGACAACCCCCAAAACCATTCAACTAGACATGTTCACACAACATCAGAGTACAAAGCAGAAGCTAAACAACAAAACACCCTGAGCCATGACACCACCACAACTCCACACCAAGCTCCAAGCTCCAAACTCCACCAAAACATCACAATGCACCACTAAAGAAGTTTTATTCCTTAACTTTGTCCATGTAATGGCACACGACATCTACAATGATTCTAAAGTTCCAAAGCAGGGGGTGAGTAAAACTACTCAGTAGGATTTCTCCAACTAACTTCCCCACACACAGCACTAGAATAAAACAGATAGCACATTTATATAAAATATTTTATATAGAGAAAAACCAATCTACCAATTTTTTATAAGCCAAACATGCCATAAGACAACATGCCACACAAGGAATCCAAATCAACCATTCCACTTAAGGAAGAAAATTCAACCATGCCACAATCAGATTACCATTTTCAAATTTCATTCACAACCCCATCTATAAATATCACCAATAAAGCACTCAGCAAACCATGGTGTCACTTCTCATCCATCCCATTCATTACCAATCCACTCAAGTGGTACTTCCCGGCCACTTTCTATTGATGATGGCCCTTATGTCCACTATCCATCCACTTTTTATAGTGGCACTTCCTCATCCACCCCACTCATTACCAATCCACTCAAGTGGTACTTCCTTCCCACATGCTATTGACAGTGGCCCTTCCATCCACTATTCATCCCCTTTTTATAGTGTCACCTCCTCTTCTACCCCATTCATTACCAATCCACTCAAGTTGTACTTCCCACTAACTTTCTATTTATGGTGGATCTTCCGTCCACTATCCATCCCCTTTTTATAGGGGTACTTCCCGCCCACGTCTACACAACATTCAAACAAGACATATCCAAGCATATAACCCACCACGGTCACCAAAATATGCAATTAACCATTTCAATTACATGCCAAACCACTTCAATAAATCAAACATTTATTGAAAACACCCTTCACCCTTTTTACATGCCAATTCCCATTTCAATAAAAAAACCCTTTATTGAAAAACTATTTCACAAGACATCTTAATTAATTCAACAAACTAACCTATTTTAAAATATCCATTTTAAAATCACAACAAGATCATTTTTCCAAAAAAACCCTTTCTTCCCAAAAATCCCCAAAAAACCACCGAAGGGATTTATAATCAATTTTCCACATCAAAAACACAATTAATTTTAAGCCACAAAAATTAATTGTAACCAAATTTCAAGTTCTAGCAAATTGGAGTCGAGAGAGAATCGACCTTCCTCTTAGGGTTTGGCGAAATCGACCCTTCACCCAAACGCACTCCAAACCTGGTGAACTCCTCCTCGAAACCACCTCAAAAACCCTTTCCTAACATCAACAGGCTCAACCTTTAACACACAAAAGCAATGAAACCTTAGATCTACATGCAACCCTTGTAGATCTATGAAACTAAGATAGGGAGAGAGAGAACCCTGACAAAAACCTCAAAGAACCAAAAGAGGGACTTACCTGAGGAGAACTGCCTTCGATCAACCAAGAAACTCCTTTGATTTGCCACCAAAATGATCTAAGGAGCTACCCCAAACTCTGAAAACCAATAATCCCATGTGAGCCATGAGTAGGAGGAAGAATGAGGGATAATGGGAAATCCAGAGTGGCTAGGGACTTAAAAACCCAAACTTTAAGTGGCTGCACGGTTACCCCGCACAGTTTAGAAAATAGTGCGCCAATCGTTCCATTGCCACTGTCTCACCTAGGGAATTTGCATGTCTTGCCCACACGGTCTAAGAAACCATGTGTCACCCATGTAGAGCCCACTATCAAGGGTGCACAGTTTCCTGGGCAGGCTGCACGGTTTGCTCAGACCGTGCGCCAACTATGCGCCCCTACACAAACTTCACAACTTTAAAAGTTTTTCCCAAAATTTTCCAAACATCAAATAACCACTTCAAAAATCACAAAAGAACCGAAACAAGGGTCACATACCTCAAACTGGGGGTACTACAAAGATGGAAATTAAAAATATCACTGGTTCTTACATGTGGACTACCACCTCTACATAGTGATATGATTCATTCTTCATCACCATAATTCATGATTGGATATTATGATGTATATAATGTTTATATATGATATTTATGAAAAACAATTACGTACATAATTATAATATCTCATTAACATATTACCTTTCTATTCATTAAAAAACAATAACCTCACTCATGTGTACGTGTATACTACCACCTCTACAAAGCGATGTGATTCATTTTTCATTTTCACTTTATATGGATTATAATAAAGGAAGATTTAATATATATATATATATATATGTGTGTGTGTGTGTGTGTGTGTATGTGTGAGTTATATATGATATAATAATGATTTTATAAATGTGAATTATTATTTACCTTTATTTCGTTTTAACCATCTAAAATTGGAAACATCGCTCGTGTGTACATACGAACTACCATCTTCACGAAGTGATGCAAAAAAAATTTCATCACTAAATTATAATAATAACTATAAAAGTGTATATAATTAATAAATATAATAAATATATCATGATTAATATTCTATAGATGATGAAAATATGAATAAGGAACATGTATTAGAACTATCTAACCAAAACATACATAAAAAGGGATGGATTTATCACCTGAGACTGTGATTTTAATAAATAATTGTTCATAAATGGATGATAATATGTTATAAGTAAATAATATATGGTATAAAATGTTTTAATATGGTCCAATAATATATTTATTATATAGGATATTGGAAAACATATGAAGTAAGACGATACTTGAAGTATGGTATTTATGTTTCCATCCCATTTTACTCAGGATTATTTTTTCATGAATTTTTATTGGGAAATTATATTATCCCTATCTATTAAACCCTTTTGTTTTTCCTTATCCATTGGATATATTTTTTTATATTAATTATTTGGAACTATTTTACCCACTTTATACTCAAAATGTTTTTGAATATTTTTTTAATAAAATATGACCTAATTTGTTATATTTCGGTTGGAAAACCTTTTTATTATGTATACATGTCTTGTTAAATGTTTTAAATAATGGTTTTGGATATAATTCAATGATTTATTAAATTAATATTTACCCATGTTTTATTTTTTTCATTTTTTATTAAAACGATTCATTTTATTGTTTTTTAACAAGATATTTTTTATTGAAGGTGTGAACAAAATCTTGGTTTTAATAATTACAGTATGAATGAAGTTTTAAACAATCACAAATGCTCTATGGTTTTTAGATTACTTTATAAATTTCTATGGTTCTTTTCAAATAATTTTTTTTCCATAATATTCTTTATATTTTTTTATTTTAAAAGAGTGGTTTCAAAATGAAAATATTATTTTCTTCAAATAATATTTCAGTGATATTTTAAACTTATTTTTCATCTATAGTAACATACTTTTATGTTACCTATACTTTACTAGGGATATGATCCACTGATATCATCCTTATTATTTATTTGTCTGGTTTATAATTATAATGATGATATTTTTTGGAAACCCATTTATTTTAAATGCATTATGATATGTAGAATTAATGAAATGATTATGATACTTGTTTCATTTACAAAAGTTTTGATATGATGATATTATGAATGTTTTATGATCTTTTGGAAAACATATGTAGGGTATTCACTATTTACCATTTGGGATAGGAATTATATATACCTTTCATTCAGATGTTAAATATGGATATATCAAGAGATAATAAGAACTGGAATGGAGAGTGATCCCAATTAAATGAGGGACTCTTGCCATTATGATAGTCTTGGGAGTGAATATTTAATAAGGATATGATAGAATGGGGAGTGAACCCAATATAATATTATAGTAAATGAAGGTAAATATGACCAAATAAATGATTTTATATGCTAATGTGTATTCCAAAACATATATCTCATGCTAAGGATGTGTTCTAAAAGGTTATGTTTGATTATTGATGATTCCATACTCTTATGAATTTATTCTTTTGTTATAAAAAATACTTATACCATGATTTATAATTAGTGATATTTAGAAAATTGGGTATGATTATTTTTAGTTATTATCTTCTTATCACACCCTAAATAATATTTTATGATCACTTATGATCACTGATTTATATCTATCATATTTACCTTTACTGAGAATATGATCACACACTTTCTTTTGTTTGATTTCCCCAGGTTATGAAAAATGGTTTTAAGTAGGGTGTATATAAAAAGTGTACTATGTAGAATATATTTATGGGATATGTCGAATATATTTAATGAAATAATAAAATAATTTATATAGTCTTCAAAGAATCTAAACCTTTACGGTTTATGGTCATGTATAATATATTTAATATTCATTTATGCTTGGGTTTCCTCACTAATAAGATAAGAGTTGGAGAGAGAAATATTATAATTATGATAAACCACCTTTAATGAATTATAATTAACAACATATAATTAGTTTAGTTTTCAAACACACTAAATAAGATATGTATGGAGTCTCATGGAAGTTCGGCTAATGTGGATAATCAAGCAAATAATATTCAATGTCCTACATGTAAAATATGTGGGGAAAACCACACAACAGATTATATTAATGGAACTAAAATATGTTTTATCTAGGGTAAAGGAAGAAATTGAGAAAAAAAATTGTAAAAGGAATAGTTTCATTAAAAAAATATAGGGAAATAATGTGCATTCTAAGTTACCACCAATAGTTCAATGTTTAAAATGTAGGAAACTTTGGAATTATCCAATTCAATGCCCAAATTTGAGGTAAAAAATGATTATAGGAATCAAAAATTTCAAAGATAAAGTTAATATGGGAAATCCTATGTAACCACAACTACTAAAGTGGGTTATGAAAATGATGTAAAGGGAAGAATGTTAATCATCCACTCCAGAACTGTGAGTGTTTTATTTTTATCTCCTTTAACCCACTCCTTTATACCATGAATGTTTTATAATAACCTAAAATCATCACCAATATTTCCATATATTGAATAAATAATAGAAAATTTTAGTGTTAGGATTATTATATCCCTCTTTTATATTGATGGGAAAGTTATTTTTGAAAATCATATTATTCTTCCTTTAAATAATTTTAATTTGGTTTTGTAAATGTATTAGTTCTCTTTGATTAGAGGAAAAAATATTTTTCAAAATAAGAAAATCACATTTTATTTAAACCTGCGATAATATATCAAATAAAGTATTTTTATAAACCCAATTAGAAGAAAATTATATGATGTGGATCTCAATATTAAATAATGATAGACTCCAAGATCTAATGGTGGGAGAAAAAACTCTGCATTATGGATGATCTTGTTATGAGGAAAAATATATATGTTTTCAAAGTTTCTGAGGTTGATATTCCTCTTGGAATTATATCATGAGTCATGAATATATTTTATATGACCTTATTTATCACTATTAGTAAGTGAAAATTAAAATTTTTTGGATTAAATTTATTTATGGGGGAGACTACAACACCCTGAGATTTTAGTATTAATTTTTTTCCTCTAAAAAATAACATTATTAATAGCTTTTATCACACATATCACAGAAAAAATGAAACCATGAATAAAATTATTAATTTTGTCCCTTTATAATATATTAGTTAAATTAACTATTATAAATTATTGTAACCACATAATAAAAACATTATAAATGGTGAAGAGGTGGCATCAAGTAGTTTGAGTCTTCTTAATGAGGCTCATTAGTCCGAACTTTGAAAAGAGGTGACATCGCTAGGGTTTACTCTAAACCAACCCCAATCAGAACTCCAAAAATTATAGTATGAGGAAAACTATATATGATAAAAGTTAAATCTTATAGAAATTTCCCAAAGATACATGCTAGTTGAACTTCCACCTATAAAACCCATCGAAGCTTATCTTATTCTTAGGGATTATGTAAGGATATTGAGTAGTTATATAAGTTGAAATTATGATGGGATGAACATATAATTATCAATTTAATAAATTATTTCACATAATGAATTTTTGAAGAAAAATAATTTTTGTATTTAATACTAATTCATTGATAAAATTCAATTAATGAAGATAAATAACTATAAGAAAATTTTTCTACTAGAAACATATTCTTAAAAAATTATATTTTTATGCGCTTTATTTTAAAAAACAAAAAATATTATGTAAAAATATATTATTTATATGAATAATATATTAACACTAATCTAATTAAAAATTGATAGGAAATAAGAATAAGAACAATTTAAAATTTAAAATTTTATTTTCCTATGATAACAGTTCCAATATATTTTTATGTTTTTATTTAAATGTTAAATACTAAAATTTTGATATTTTAATTTGAAAAAATTAACATAATTTTATAATTAGAATAAATAATTATATTAGAGTAAATATTTTTGATATTTTTGAAATAGTTTTTTATGTGAACAGTGAAATTTTTTTTTAATAATTCAATAGTGTTCCTTGATATATCATGGGGTAAATACGATTTAAAACTATATAGAGAACTCTTCATTGAAAAAAAACATATTTAAAGAGTAAAATTATTCATTTAAAAATATTACAATGAATTTATAAAACCCATGTTTATCATTTTAAAACTTAAGTTATCTTTTATTCTAATAAAAATTGCTTTTTTTAATTGTTTTTTCATAAGGTATAATTTTATTTTCTATTTATTTGAAATAAATATATATCTATTTTTAATAATAAACTTATTAATTTCAGGGAAATAAAAAATATTTATAATTTTATCATAAACATAATTTTTATGATTAAAAATACACTTTTTCCTAAAAAGGGATTTTTATGCATTATGTGTGTTAATGTTAAAATTAATTTTTATCACCCATAGAAATTTTATTTAAATAAAATTATGTAAAATTTTATATCATTAGTTCCAAATCATGTAATAATTTTCATTTTATTTGTACGTATTAAAAGTAAATTACTTGGGTAAAAATTAGTTACCATGATAAAACTCAAAAATTATAAAATTAAAATAATATAAGAGTAAAAGAATTAAAAACATGCGTGAAAAATATTTTTTATGGCTTGATAGACTATAAACCTTCCCCCACTCTATTATTTTCCGTTATTATATTCACTTGACCCTTAAATAGTGAATTTACATTTTATATTATTACAAAAATCTCACTCCCTTTACTTACAAACGGATCCATCTCCACCCAACTTCTCCTCACACCCCATGCCTCATATATTTAACTAAAATATACCCAAATAAACCCCAAAAACTCATATAAAATTACTACATGTTATTTTATTCTCAAAATAACACGTCTTAAAGCCTTAATCATTTTTTCAAATGAGCACTTACAAAGACTAAAGTAAAATTCACAATTACTTTTCTTTTATTAAAATTCATTTATTTCTTATTCTACCTTATATGAATCTAATATAACCATATTGAAATAATAACATAAAAATCATAATTTTATTTAATTTTTATTATCTTTATGGTATAACCATTTTCTACCTTTCTCCTAACCATTCGGAAAACAAAAATGTCACCTCTGTTACATGATGATTATCATCTCCGTAAGCAACCTGATCCAATTTTCCTAAATTCCAAAAATCTTTGGCTAAAAAGTAGTATTTAATGTATTAATATGATATTTATAAAATTACTAATATTATTTAAATATAAACCATTCCCTATTTTCCTCCGGTTCTTTGTAAACAAACTCATTATCTATGAGTATGTGCTGACTACCACCCCCATGAAAGAGAATTATTTCTTTTTTCATATAGTGTTTTCTTCTCTATAAACCTATATTAGTATATGATTAACCACATAAAAATTCCAAATAATATCATTATTATTCTTTAATGATGAAATTATTCCAAAATAATCACTTTCTTAGCCATACTCACTCATCGATTATAGCTTGTTCTTACTTGGGTGGGTTTAACAACCTACTTGAACAATGAAATAAATTTATATCATGTACGACTATGGAAAATTATAAACTGGTGTTATTATATTTTAATGAGAAAATAATGATTTATTTTGTTTATGTAAAGGTTATATTAATATTTAACTTATTATTAATATAACACCCTTTTTGTTCTTTATAAATTACCGAAACAAGCTCTAATAACCCAAGTTGTTAGTTTTCAATTTTTTTAGATATTTTATTTCAATGTTAGAAAATTTGAACTTGAATAAATTTATTAAATATTTATGGTTTTTTTCAATTAATAAACAAATATTAATTTTGAGTTTAAATATTTTATGGGTGGTCAAAATTAATAATATGACCAGTATTTAATTTATATAAATTCACGAGTATGTGTTTAGTGATTGTTTAATTATTATGGAAAATGGTATTAATTATATTGAATAAATGAGAATATGTAACTAAAAAATTTATTACAATCTTTGGAATCCTAATGGTGACGATGATATAAGATATTTAATAATATTATTTTATTATTATTATTATTATTATTGTTATTAATGTGGGGAAACTTTGGTGTGTATATATGTATGTGATATATATATACATATGTGTGTATATATATTTTCAAGTGTAAATAAATATAAATAAATATAAACATTGGTGTATATATATGTGTGTGTGGAAATCATGAAGGTTGGTTACTCAAAAAAATCCCTCATGCCCCTCTCTCATCTCCCTATCTCTCTGTTAATTTATTTTTTTTATTAATATCTTAAAACTTCATTCATCAATATCATTTATAATGTTAATCAGATTGAAATGGCATCAGTGAAATTGTATTCTTCTTGACAATAGGATAGTGTTTTTCAAAAAAAATCATAGGCGATGTGGTATTTTGTACAGAATTTTTTAACCAAATTTCTGTATTTATTTAATTTATCCTTCAACAGTCGTCAAAAAAATGTGTCGTCAGTGATGTTAGATTAATATTAATGATAGTATGATAATACATGGGTTTATTTTCATAGGAGATGAATAATTTTATCTATATTTAATTGAATTAAAATACCATGGTTAAATTTTAAAGGTGATGATTAATAATGAATCCTTTTTAGTACCAAATATTATTGGTGGATCCACAAATAGTTCATGAGTTCATCATTTTTTATGTAACTGATCTATAATTCAAATCCCAAAGTCTTGATTTCAATTAAATGTATGTAATTGTATAATTTCAATTGGATGATTAGCAATTGAGTTTCTTAAATTAAATTAATTAATTCAATAAATTAACTAATCAGGGGATTCTGAATTAAATAATTGATTTTTGAATTAATTATGAGATATTTGAATTGTGAATTCAATAATTTATTATTGAATTAATTAAGGTATATTGAGATTGTGAATTGAATAATAGATTTTTGAATTAATTATGGGATATTGGGATTGTGAATTGATTAATTAATTGTTGAATTAATTAATATAGATTGTTGTGTTTATACAATTGAGTGAATGAGATTAATTAATTATTGAAATAATTAATGACCTATTATAGTTTTGTAATTGAATAAATTAATTGATGAATTAATTAATTGATTATTGTGTTTATGAAACATATTTAATTTAATTAATTAATTGTTAAATTAATTTATGAAAATTGTTGTGATTATAAAATTTATAGAATTTGATTAATTAATTGCTAAAATAATTAATAGATGGTTGGGATTTTTAAATTGGATTAATTAATTGTTGATATTATGTAATTTGTGAAATTTAATTAATTAATTTTTCAATTAATTAATTGTAATTGTCGTGATTATTAAATTGGTTGAATTTGATTAATTAATTGTTTATCAAATTAATAGATTATTATGATTGTGGAATTGAATCAATTAATTATGGAAATAATTAATAAATTGTTGTGATTATGTAATTGGATTAATTAATTGTTGAATTAATTAACATATTATTTTGATTTTGGACTTGGATTAATTAATTGTTGAATTAATTAATATATTGTTGTGATTGTAGAGTTTGATTAATTAGTTTTTTAATTAATTAAAATGCAACACCCCAGGTAAATAAATAATATGACATTTTCATATTTATCCATATTTGTGAATAAAATATTAATATGACTTTAAAGGGGACGCTATGCTCGATGGCGTACCCAACACGCAACAACGAGTTTCTTGGGAATCTTACGTTGCACTCTAATAATAAAATAATATTATTTTAAATGGTAGTTAACATGTAGCCATTGTATTGGCGGGAATGGATATAAATAACTAAAATATGATTATATATGTTTTTAAATGTTTTTACATTTATCCAATAAAAGATAAAGGCTTAAAATACGGAAAGAATTCAATTTTAGGCGTATATGCCCTAGTTTTCACTAAAGGTTCACTTATCGACTTTTGATGGAGAACTATCATTAAATATAGTTTTGTTCACTCTTATACATTCTATTGGACCAAATAAAACTCTTCTTAAGAATTGGGACATCAAAATTTAGTTTGTGTAAATTTTTGGTATCTTTCCGATAAAGTTCATTTTTTAATGAATAGTGTAAAATGTTGTATTTTAATTCAAAACCTCTTTTTAATCTAATTTATTTATATGATTAGATTATCTTTTGAATTGGTTTTAAAGTGAAATTAGAATATATTTTTACCATTAAATCCAATAGTGGGCGTTGGAATTAATTTCACTTTGAAATCAGACTTAAACTAGTGTCAATCTTTTGATACTTATTGTTTCATAAAAACACGTTATTTGCTCTGACAGCGGGAATTAATTATTAAATTAATTAATGTGACTTATATGTTTTGAATTTTTTAAAATAGACTTCATTTTGTAATTTGGAATATCAAATATATCTTAGGGTGATTTTTTGGGATTTTTCTGAAAAACTTCAATTTTTGATGAATAGTGAAACCACTAAGTGGTACTTATAAAAACTGATTTTTCCGTTTAAATGAAATTTTACCATCTTTGTGTTTTTAATTTAAAAAATCCGACATACATGGTTTTCATTAAGAAGTAAAAAATGTGATTCAATGGGATAAAAATAATTTTTTGGTGAATAGTAACTTATTAAGTTTTTAATCGCGATTAGAGGTAATTAGTGTAGTTTATGGTAAGAATAATGTTTTAATAAACTGAACTGACCTAGACACATATACTATCCTCATTGTATGTGTCATGGTCTACCAATACAATCCATGGGTCAACTTGGGGACCCCATGGAGCCACTTTGGTTGGAAAATGACATAAATATCTTTTTATTTAATGTTAAAGTAAAAATGACCCAAACATTAGATGTTTTACTAAAAAACAATTTACATGGGGTTATACAAGTCATATTTTTTACTATAAATATACATTTAAAATCTAGAAATATTTCCTACATCATAGTATTTTTTTATAATTTTTATACATTAAATAAATTAAATTATTTATGACATCATGATGATGTAGCGATGACCTCAATATTTAACGATTTAAATAAAATGGAAAGATAATGTAATATGTAAGACCTAAAAATGTCAAAAACCTATTGGATGAGTGGATTTCAAACCATTATCACCTTATACTCGAAATACATCAATGTGGGACCTTTAAAATCAGAAACTCTTTTGAAAATAAAGTAACATTTTGTAACTTTACAAGAGTGCCCCTCCTCTCCTCTTATAAAAGGCCCCCACCTCTACCTCCATACCCACACTCCCAAAGCCTTTGGATCGGCCAACCCCTGACCATTGTGTCTCTCCACTTCCCTCTCTTACTGCTTGAAGCCTCACTTTGGGCATAAGTCTTCCCAAGGAATCCTTTGAGCTCAAACCAAAGGGAGTTACCCGATTTTAAGGTAATGTCTTCACTTGTGTCCTTTTGTTTTATTTTGCTTCTCCAACCCCCTAAACTCTTTTTATTCATTTATTTTGTAACAAATCCAGTATCTTAAATATACTAGGATGTTGTTATAAAAAGTATTCTAGATACACTTACACACACCTACATCTAATGGTTAAAGAAAATACTGTTTTCGTGGATGACGAAATTCTGCCTCCCAAAACGATGATTCTTCAACATTATTCTAACACCTTCAAAGGTGGCCATTAAGATGACACTATATTTATATATGATATATAATATGTTTATTTTTTACTTAAGCTTCTTTATTTTTCATTTATGGCGTACCTTTATGGTTTCCATTATGGGTAAACGCGATATCTTCATTTAAGGAAGTGCGGACTACCGCCCCCTCAAAGTGATTTGATTCGTTAATACCATATGTGGTACGTATAAAGGATATATTTAATGATATTATATATGATACCATACTGGAATTAAAATAATATTATGTATCATTATGTTTTAATTCCATTAAATATGAAATAGAAATGGAAGTAGCGTTCATGCGTACGTACGGCTTACCGTCTCCATGAACGGTACATTTCATTTCTTATCTCAAAATGTTATGTAATATTATAAGTACATATATATAATGGATATATATGTAATATATTACATCTAAATTATGGATATCATTCTGGAATTATAAAATATATATATCTCCCTCATTTTGTTTTAATTCCATTAATATGACAAAAAATGAAAGTAGCGTTCATGCGTACGTACGACCTACCGTCTCCATGAACGGTGCTTTTCGTTTTTTATCTCCAAATGATATGGAATAGTATAAAATGAATATTTACTCGATATATATGATATTTTAATCATTAATACTATTCTAGAAATTATTTACTTATAACTACATGGGCAATCTTTTTTCAAACAAGTTCATTTTTGACTCATGTGCCAAACATCGGCAAAAACGTCTGATATGAACTAACAATATTAAAGAATTATTATAACATTATAATATGTGATATGAAATGAATAATAATCTCTAAAGGAGTTACTTAGGAAATTATTAATTGACCAAAGTTTATTATTCAGGAATATAAAGAAATGAACAAGACAAGTTGGACTTGACGTAAGGGATCCTACTCCTCTCTTTCTTTTTAAGTACACTCTTTTATGTCATTCCTTTTAATCTCATCTTTCTTGTGATTGGGATATTCTTTTATATTACACTTAAGGTAATTTTTATGTTCATATTGTAACATCCCCAAATGATAAAGGGTTAAATGATTAAATGATATGACTCATGTCAACAAGGTGCACCTTCCTTTTTAGAAGCCTGTCTGATTAGAACTCTACAGTTAAGCGTGCTTGGCCTGGAGTAGTGATCAGGATAGGTGACCTTCCGGGAAGTTTCCTAGGGTGTGTGTGAGTGAGGACAAAGCACACTGGAAAGGACATGTGTTGTCCTGTGGAGACTATCATATTAGTCTGATGACCCGTTCAGGCAGGTGGGTGGACCATAGGGTGGGCCCCACGTGTCTGCGGGGCAACTGGTGGTACCTGGTGGGCCAGGACCCGATGGCCATGTTAAGGCGGGGTGGTTGTGATGTCACCGGGACCCGGTTGTCACATTTGGTATCAGAGGAGGAACCCAGCCTTAAGTGCGGTGCACTGCATGGGTTGAGATGTAGGGCCCACAACGAGGGTGTTGTGCTCTAAAGGGGGTGATTGTAACATCCCCAAATGATAAAGGGTTAAATGACTAAATGATATGACTCATGTCAACAAGGTGCACCTTCCTTTTCGGAAGCCTGTTTGATTAGAACTCCACAGTTAAGCGTGCTTGGCCTGGAGTAGTGATCAGGATGGGTGACCTTCTGGGATGTTTCCTAGGGTGTGTGTGAGTGAGGACAAAGCACACTAGAAAGGACATGTGTTGGCCTGTGGGGACTATCATATCAGTCCGATGACCCGTTCAGGCATGTGGGTGGACCCTAGGGTGGGCCCCATGTGTCTGCGGGGAAACTGGTGGTACCTGGTGGGCCAGGACCTGACGGCCATGTTAAGGCGGGGTGGTTGTGCTGTCACCGGGACCCGGTTGTCAAACATATGATTAGAGACTCTATTCTCTCTCATCAATCCATTTTGGAAGTTTTGAGTTGCGCCGTTAGGCTGCCAAATTTTCGTAAGAGATCTAACCTCTCTCTTTCTTTTTAAGTACTCTCCTTTATGTCACTTCTTTTAAGCTCCTCTTTTTTATGTTGGGGGATGTTCTTTTATATTCCTCTTTCTATAAACTTTAAGTTAATATGATGAGATACCCTATTTGATCTCATCAATCCATTTTTGTAAGTTTTATGTGGCGTTGTTAGGCTACCGAGTTTTCGTAAGGGATTTTTCATCTCACTTTTATTCCCGTGAGATTTATGCTACATTTTCCTTAATTTCCTTTGAGTGGTGTATGTACTGCCCATTATTTTACTCATGGTGTAATATACTTTCTTTTATGAGTATTTACATCAATGTTGTATTGTCTTTCTTTCACGAGGTGTATGTTTTGAAAGATACCCATGTCGGTAAGGGAACCTTTCACCCTCCTCTTTTTCAAAGTCTTCTTTTGTTGGGTCTTTTAATTTACATATTTTTATGTTGGTATATGTTCTCATATGTCCTTATTGATGTAAATTTTATGTCCATGTGATGAGATACCCTTTTTTTATCTCTCATCAACTCATTTTGAAGTGACGCCGTTAGGCTGTCAAGGGAACTTCTTAACCCAATTTCGATTTCTTTGGGTTAAACATGTAGTTATTGAATATGTCATCATTTGAATATGTGTGAATGACCTTTGATTATTTTACACTTAATATCCACATATATTTGGTGTATTCGTCTGTCACACATAATTATGTAATTGATTTATCCTTAAACCATGGATATCGTCTTTGTATGGGACTTCGTCTCAATCTCCTTTAATTGAGGCATATTTTGTTTTATACACAACCTTCTTTTATACGGTGTATAAACCCCTTTGACTTTTATGTTTATTCAAAAGGAATCTTTTTTATACGAAGCATTTTACTAAACGACAAAAGGGAATGTTTTTGTCGTACGTATGCGGCGACAACGACTTCTCCACCGCCATGACCATTATTTGAGTTTTGGCTTCCTCTACAAGCCATACCTTTTTTTAAAAAGAAAAATAAATACCATGTTTTACTTTTCTTTTGTTTTGGTATTGAAAATGGTTTTCATAATGTTTTTAAATCAATGTGTTGTATTGATATCTTGTGATTGAAAGGTGGAAATGTTATGTTTCCTTTATGCATGTTTTATGTGAAACGATTATGTTGTGGTTCTTGGGCATTATTATGAAGATGGGTGGTTCCGTGATAAACTAAGGGCGGGTGAGCCCGATATAGATCTCCAATGCATTGGGTAATGTGAAGGAGTGAAACGTTAAGGTTTCTCTGAAGAGATTTAGGGAATATACTTTGGTGGGTATTCCAAACGTAACCAAGAGGGTTACTCCCTACGTAAGAATGTCATGAATGCCTCAAGTTACCTTTTATGTCTTATGATTTCTATGATTTATTCATGATTTGATGAGGTATGTTAAAGTTCCTACGTTTTATGGGTAAAGTATGATTCCATTCTTATGTATATATGAACTCATGTTTCCTTTCCATATTTTTATAACCCTTACTGAGCTTTTTATGCTCATCCCAAGTTTTTGAAATGTTTTTCACAGGTCAAGGGAAAGGTACACGATGTGATGATAGTGTCAAGGATGTGTCAAGAAAGAATCCATGTTTTATTTTAAATATGTTTCCGTTGATGGGAAGAATGAATACTGTCTTTTATGTAACCACTTTGTTTAATTGTGGAATGTAATTCATGTTTCATGATCTAATTCTCTAAAACTCTAAACATGAAAAGATCCTCAATGTGTAATCTTGTAATAACTTAATATTAACTAAGGTTTAAGGCTGGGGCCTTATAGTTGGTATCAAAGGTCGGTTTAGATAACTTTAGAGGTTAGGGTATTCTTTAAGCAGAAGTGGCATTACCATAATGGTTAGGATTTCAGAAAGAGTCCTAGTTTTAGATAAAGTGAATGAGTAAGTATATCTTAGTGTTTTTCTTCCTCAATATTACATGATGGTTTTTTTGATATACTCACACAAACCTTTTTGGTTTTAGTAAATGGCTGGATCTATCAGGAACCAAAGTAACAGTGGATGTGAAGGAAACTATGACAGGTTTTTGAGCAAGCAACTGAATGATATGGGAGCTGCAATGAGAACTCTTGTGATTATCCTCAACCAACTATCTGGAGTCATTATTGACCACCTAAACCTTGGTGATTTCTCTAAGGCATCATATATGTGAGAAAAAAATCCCTACGGAAGTATAGGTAATAATCATAATGGTAAGTGTGTTCAAAAACCTATGTGTCAAAGATGTGGAAAGAAACACCTAGGAAAATGTTTCAAAGGGATAGAAATATGCTATAGATGTTGAAATGAAGGTCATAAATCAAGAACCTGCCATGGAAAAAAGAAGCATCCAGTTGACTCGAGGAAAGGGAAATAAGTTCTTTCTGAGGGATCAATTGAATGTTTTAAATGTGGTGTGCATGGTCATTTTGAAAACACATGTCCTATGAAGAAGTTTCGTGAATGGGATCACCAAGAGCGTACAAATATTCGTTTACCAATACCTAATGCCATTCCGATTGAGGATGAAGAAACTGACAATGACCAATCAAAGGTATGTATTATTTCATGACTATTATTTTCCTATTTTGGAATCTTAGGATATGATTCATGATTTTGTTTATAGGAAAGAGGTATTCAGGAATAAGTTGGAAAGGAATGGTTAATGGATCATGAAGAATGTTAAATGTGTAAGATGTCAACATATAAGGGCTTCAAGAGTTATGGTGAAATTCTTAAGAGTATTAAGTCTCTTTTGATGATGGGGTTACATTAGAAGAATTTTTATATTACGTGTAACCATGATGTTTAATATATGAAAATTTTATTCAAGGAATATTTATCTTTTCTTTTGTGGACATAGTTATAAAGAACCATTTGGGTTTATATGATCCTTACTTTTGAGGTAATTATGGGTTACTATATGTTATGATTGAAGTGAAAGGAATGAGATAAAATTGAGGTTAAATTATATTATGGTTATTTTTGATGATTTTATCCCTTTTGGGGGAATTATTTGAGAATTATATAGTTTTGGAAAAAAGACAACATGCAGACCGTGTGACTACCCGTCGCGTCAGACAAAGCTGCGGGAATCAAACCCACAACCAATGTGCGACTGGTATTTATCGCCTACCACTGGACTACGTGAAGTCCGTGGTTAGTTTGACTGATTCTTTTTAGTTATATGATTTTATTAATTAAGAGTAAGTTGATTTTGGGTTATTTATGAAAATGATTAACCTATCATGGAGGATATGTGATTAGGTTAATTACTTTTCAATACGAGACTTTAGGAGCAACTGATGTTGTTTGGAGATAAATGTTACGATTTAACTTGGAAGAATATGTGACTAAATCCTTAAAATATTTGGGTTTCAACCTTATATTGGTTTACTTTGAAGAATTTTACGGACAAATTGTTTATCGGATGGTCCTCATTGAACTTTGGGTTTTGTTGGAAAAATTTTGGAGATTAAGCATAGATTTTCTTTTTAAAGGGTTATGCTTTTTTGGATTATTTGACCTTGTACTAACCTTTTTGGTTTTGTTTTTGGTTAAAGCCTAAAGACATGGAATATATATAGTTCTCTTTGGTGGATTAGGTGATTCTCTAGAAGTTGATTATAGTACTCTTAATGCGAACAAGTCTCCCTAAATACTCGTCTTTTGGAAAAAAATATGAGTTTGATTAAGGAATCTAGTAAAAGTTGAAAGTCAACATGATAAGTGATTATGTTTCCTTATGAATAAATTCCTCAATAAAAAGAAACTTAAAACAAAAATTTTTTCTATTAACTTTTCCTACTGGGGAATCGAATACCGTTTAACCCATCACAAGTTTGTGATTTTCTTATGGTTAACTTTCTCCTAGACATGTTTACTATCACTCTCCCTCAAGAACATGACCCTTTCCTTTTTCTTCCATGTCCATGTTTTTCTACATGGAATCCTAGTATGGGTTAACTCGTGTGACCTCGGTACTTATCTTCCTTTATTTTAAAGTGATTGTTTTACCGACTCTTGTTCCGATGTGGGACTTTCAAGGATGTTTCCAAGCTCAATTTTAAAAATTGTGAGGACGCAATTCCCAAAAGGGGGGAAGGATGTAACACCCCAAGTAAATAAATAATATGACATTTTCATATTTATACATATTTGTGAATAAAATATTAATATGACTTTAAAGGAGACTCTATGCTCGATGGTGTACCCAATACGCAACAACGAGTTTCTTGGGAATCTTACGTTGCACTCTAATAATAAAATAATATTATTCTAAATGGTAGTTAACATGTAGCCGTTGTATTGGCGGGAATGGATATAAATAACTAAAATATGATTATATATCTTTTTAAATGTTTTTACATTTATCCAATAAAAGATAAAGGCTTAAAATATGGAAAGAATTCAATTTTAGGCGTATATGCCCTAGTTTTCACTAAAGGTTCACTTATCGCCTTTTGATGGTGAACCGTCATTAAATATAGTTTTGTTTACTCTTATACATTCTATTGGACCAAATAAAACTCTTCTTAAGAATTGGGACATTAAAATTTACTTTGTGTAAATTTTTGGTATCTTTCTGATAAAGTTCATTTTTTAATGAATAGTGTAAAATGTTGTATTTTAATTTAAAACCACTTTTTAATATAATTTATTTATATGATTAGATTATCTTTTTAATTGGTTTTAAAGTGAAATTAGAATATATTTTTACCATTAAATCCAATAGTGGTCGTTGGAATTAATTTCACTTTGAAATCAGACTTAAACTAGTGTCAATCTTTTGATACTTATTATTTCATAAAAACACACTATTTTCTCTGATAGCGGGAATTAATTATTAAATTAATTAACGTGACTTATATGTTTTGAATTTTTTAAAATAGACTTCATTTTTGAATTCGTAATATCAAATATAGGTTAGGGTGAATTTTTGGGATTTTTCTGAAAAACGTCAATTTTTGATGAATAGTGAAACCACTAAGTGGTACTTATAAAAACTGATTTTTCCGTTTAAATGAAATTTTGCCATCTTTGTGTTTTGAATTTCAAAAATCTGACATAAATGTTTGTCATTAAGAAGTAAAATTTGGTTCAATGGGATAAAAATAATTTTTTTGTGAATAGTAACTTATTATGTTTTTAATCACGATTAGAGGTAATTAGTGTAGTTTATGGTAAGAATAATGTTTTAATAAAATGAAATGACCTAGACACATGTACAACCCTCATTGTATGTGTCATGTCCGAACAATAAAATCCATGGGTCAACTTGGGGACCCCATGGAGCCACTTTGGTTGGAAAATGACATAAATATCTTTTTATTTAATGTTAAAGTAAAAATGACGCAAACATGAGATGTTTTACTAAAACAATTTTTACATGGGGTTATACAAGTCATATTTTTGACTATAAATTTTCATTGGAAATATCAAAAGCTTTAATACATCATATTATAATTTTATAATTTTTAGACATTAAATAAATTAAATCATTTATGACATCATGATGATGCATCGATGACCTCATTATTTAACGATTTAAATAAAATGGAAAGATAATGTAATATCTAAAACCTACACATGTCCAAAACCTATTGGATGAGTGAATTTCAAACCCTTATCACCTTATACTCGAAATAAATCAATTTGGGACCTTTAAAATCCGAAACTCTTTTGAAAATAAAGTAACATTTTGTAACTTTACAAGATTGCCCCTCCTCTCCTCTTATAAAAGGCCCCCACCTCTACCTACTTACCCACACTCTCAAAGCCTTTGTCTCGGCCAAACCCTGCCCATTTTGTTTCTCCACTTCCCTATCTTACTCCTTTAAGCCTCACTTTGGGCAGAAGTCTTCCCAAGGAAACCTTTGAGCTCAAACCAAAGGGAGTTACCCGATTTTAAGGTAATGTCTTCACTTGTGTCCTTTTGTTTTATTTTGCTTCTCCAACCCCCTAAACTCTTTTTATTCATTTATTTTGTAAAAAATACAGTATCTTCAATATACTCGGATGTTGTTATAAGAATTATTCGAGCTACACTTACACGCACCTACATCTAATGGTTAAAGAACATACTGTTTCCGTGGATGGCGAATTTCTGCCTCCCGAAATGATGATTGTTCAACATTCTTCTAACACCTTCAAAGGTGGCCATTAAGATGGAACTATATTTATATATGATATATAATATGTTTATGTTTTACTTAAGCTTCTGTATTTTTCATTTATGGTGTACCTTTATGGTTTCCATTATGGGTAAACGCGATATCTTCATTTAAGGAAGTGCGGACTACCGCCCCCTTAAAGTGATTTGATTCGTTAATACCATATGTGGTACGTATAAAGGATATATTTAATGATATTATATATGATACCATACTGGAATTAAAATACTATTTTGTATCCTTATGTTTTAATTCCATTAAATATGAAATAGAAATGGAAGTAGCGTTCATGCGTACGTACGGCTTACCGTCTCCATGAACGGTACATTTCATTTCTTATCTCAAAATGTTATGAAATATTATAAGTACATATATATAATGGATATATATGTTATATATTACATCTAAATTATGGATATCATTCTGTAATTATAACATATATATATATCTCTCTCATTTTGTTTTAATTCCACTAATATGACAAAAAAATCAAAGTAGCGTTCATGCGTACGTACGGCCTACCGTCTCCATGAACGATGCTTTTTGTTTTTTATCTCCAAATGATATGGAATAGTATAAAATGAATATTTACTGGATATATATTATATTTTAATCATTAATACTATTCTGTAAATTATTTACTTATAACTACATGGGAAATCTTTTTTCAAACAAGTTTATTTTTGACTCATGTACCAAACATCGGCAAAAACATCTGATATGAACTAACAATATTAAACAATTATTATAACATTATAATATGTGATATGAACTGAATAATAATATCTAAAGGATTTACTTAGGAAATTATTAATTGACCAAAGTTTATTATTTAGGAATATAAAGAAATGACCAAGACAAGTTGGACTTTAGGTAAGGGATCCTACTCCTCTCTTTCTTTTTAAGTACACTCTTTTATGTCATTCCTTTTAAGCTCATATTTCTTGTGATTGGGATGTTCTTTTATATTACTCTTACTGTAATTTTTATGTTCATATGATGAGAGACCCTATTCTCTCTCATCAATCCATTTTGGAAGTTTTGAGTGGTGCCGTTAGGCTGCCAAATTTTCGTAAGAGATCTAACCTCTCTCTTTCTTTTTAAGTACTCTCCTTTATTTCACTTCTTTTAAGATCTTCTTTTTTATTCTGGGGGATGTTCTTTTATATTACTCTTTCTATAAACTTTAAGTTAATATGATTAGATACCCTATTTTATCTCATCAATCCATATTTGTAAGTTTTATGTGGCGTCGTTAGGCTGCTGAGTTTTCGTAAGGGATTTTTCATCTCACTTTTATTCCCGTGAGATTTATGCTACATTTGCCATAATTTCCTTTGATTGGTGTATGTACTGCCCATTATTTTACTCATTGTGTAATATACTTTATTTTATGAGTATTTACATCAATGTTGTATTGTTCTTCTTTCACGAGGTGTATGTTTCGAAAGATACCCATGTCGGTAAGGGAACCTTTCACCCTCCTCTTTTTAAAAGACTTCTTTTGTTGGGTATTTTAATTTAACATATTATTATGTTGGTATATGTTCTCATATATCCTTATTGATGTAAATTTTATGTCCATGTGATGAGATACCCTTTTTTTATCTCTCATCAACTCATTTTGAAGTGACGCTGTTAGGCTGTCAAGGGAACTTCTTATCCCAATTTCGATTTCTTTGGGTTCAACATGTAGTTATTGAATATGTCATCATTTGAATATGTTTGAATGACCTTTGATTATTTTACACATAATATCCACTTATATTTGGTGTATTAGTTTGTCACACATAATTATGTAATTGATTTATCCTTAAAACAAGGATACCGTCTTTGTATGGGACTTCGTCTCAATCTCCTTTCATTGAGGCATATTTTGTTTTATACACAACCTTCTTTTATACGGTGTATAAACCCCTTTGACTTTTACGTTTATTAAAAAGGAATATTTTTTATACGAAGCATTTTACTAAACGACAAAAGGGAATGTTTTTGTTGTACGTATGCGGCAAAAACGAATTCTCCACCATCGTGACCATTATTTGAGTTTTGGCTTACTCTACAAGCCATACCTTTTTTTAAAAAGAAAAATAAATACCATGTTTTACTTTTCTTTTGTTTTGGTATTGAAAATGTTTTTCATAATGTTTTTATATCAATGTGTTGTATTGATATCTTGTGATTGAAAGGTGAAAATGTTATGTTTCCTTTATGCAAGTTTTATGTGACACGATTATGTTGTGGTTCTTGGGCATTATTATGAAGACGGGTGGTTCCGTGATAAACTAAGGGCTGGTGAGCCCGATATATCTCTCCAATGCATTGGGTAACGCAAAGGAGTGAAACGTTAAGGTTTCTCCGAAGAGATTTAGGGAATATACTGTGGTGGGTATTCCAAACGCAACCAAGAGGGTTACTCCCTACGTAAGAATGTTATGAATGCCTCAAGTTACCTTTTATGTCTTATGATTTCTATGATTTATTCATGATTTGATGAGGTATGTTAAAGGGCCTATGTTTTATGGGTAAAGTATGATTTAATTCTTATGTATATATGAACTCATGTTTCCTTTCCATATTTTTATAACCCTTACTGAGCTTTTTATTCTCATCCCAAGTTTTTGAAATGTTTTTCACAGGTCAAGGGAAATGTACATGATGTGATGATAGTGTCAAGGATGTGTCAAGAAAGAATCCATGTTTTATTTTAAATATGTTTTCGTTGAGGGGAAGAATGAATACTATCTTTTATGTAACCACTTTGTTTAAATGTGGAATGTAATGCAAGTTTCATGATCTAATTCTCTAAAACTCTAAACCTGAAAAGATCCTTAATGTGTAATCTTGTAATAACTCAAGATTAAGTAAGGTTTAAGGCTGGCGCCTTATATAAAATACTGTTATGATTGTGGAATTAGAATAATTAAATATTTAATTAATTAATAGATATTTGTGATTGTGGAGTTAGATTAATTAATTATTGAATTAATTAATGACATGTCATGATTATGGAATTTATTGATTTGGATTAATTAATTTTTGAATTAATTAATGAGATGACATGATTGTGGAATTAATTGATTTGGATTAATTAATTGTTTAATTAATTAACAAGATGTCATGACTTTGGAATTGATTATTTTGAATGAATTTGTTTTTTAATTAATTAATGAGATGTCATGATTATGGAATTGATTGATTTAAATTAAATGATTTTTTTATTAATTAATGATTTTTCATGATTGTTGAATCGATTGATTTGAATTAATTATTTATTTAAATAATTAATGAGATGTTTTGATTGTGGAATTGATTGATTTGGATTAATTAATTTTTGAATTTATTAATGAGATGTCATGATTGTGGAATTTATTGATTTGAATCATTTAATTATTGAATTAATTAATGAGACATCATGATTCTGGAATTGATTGATTTGAATTAATTAATTGATTAATTAATTAGTGAGATTTTATGATTGTGGAATTGTTTTATTAGGATTAATTAATTGTAGAATTTATTAATGACATGTAATGATTGTGGAATTAGTTGATTGGGATTAATTAATTGATGAATTAATTAATGGAAATTTTTGTGATTGTTCAATTGTGGTGTTGAATAAATTAATTGGTTAATTAATTAGTGGAATGTTATGATTTTGAAAATGGATTAATTAATTATTGAATTAATTGATTGAGATTGTTTTGATTATACAATTCTTGATATGATTATTTAATTATTGAATTAATTGATGGAATTGATCTGATTAGTTAATTTTTAAATTAATTAATGAAATTGATGTGATTAATTAATTAATTAATTAATATAAATTATTGTGATTATATAATTCATGATGGGATTAATTAATTGTTTAATTAATTAATGTAATGTATTTGATTTATTAATTATTTAATTAATTAATGGAATTGGTTTAATTAATTAATTGTTGAACTAATTAATGGAATGAATGTGATTAATTAATTACTGAATTAATTGATGATATTATATGAATATAAAATTGTTTATTTGGATTAATTAATTGGTGAATTAGTTAATTGTGATATTTTGATACATTTGATATTATGATACATGTGATATTGTGATACATGTGATATTATGATTGATATAAGAGTGTGAGACATGGAGTGATGCTTAAAATATCAATATTTTTTTAATTGAGATACGATTGTGGGACATGTACTGATGCTCCAAATACCATTGGGGTCCTATAAATGACATTATTGGACCCAATTCATGTATGCAAATATAATAATATGGTACTGGGATTCATGCTCCAAATACCCATGAAGTGTGAGACATGGACTGATGCTCCAAATACACACGGGGTCTTGACTATAATGTTCTAGGACCCAAAGCATTCATGAAAATATTATTGTATGGGATTGGTACTGATTCTCAAAATACCAATGAGGTGTGAGACAGGGACTGATGCTCCAAATACTCATGGGGTGCTTGACATGACTAACTATATTGTAACACCAAGATATATTTTTGAAATATTTTCTTTAAATAATTTTAATTCATCAATAGCTTACATTAAACCCAATCATGAGTTTAATCAAACCATGAGACCCACTTAGTATAAAATGACCATTTTAAACTATGCACTAGGTTAGCAGGAATAAATATAAGAAACTTAAGAAATTTTATGGTGAATCCATTCGCTACAAATTATTTATGAAAATTATAAATCATTTATATATTTGTATTTATGTATTAATAAATTGAGTGTATTACTATTAGTAAATTAAATTAATGAAATATATGTCTAATATACTTAATAAAATATTTTTAAAATTTATCCAATAGATATTTTTGTCAAAGGGAATGAATAAACTCTATTTGATGTATAAAAACCTATATTTTTTCAAAAAAAATGTAATTTTTTCCTTTTAATGGTGAACCCCTTTTAAATTATGTTTTTTACATATTAATAATTTTTATATGAAAAAATAAACATGTTCTTTAGAATTGGCATATAATAATATAATTTGGGTGAAATTGTAATATTTTTCTGATAACTTTAAAATTTTGATGAATAATAAAAATATTCTAAATTTTAATTGCAAAAGAACTTTTTTCATTGAATTAATTTAAATGTTTAACTTATAATATTAAATGGTTTTAAAGAATAAATATAATATATTTTTATTGTTCGATATAATTTCTGTCACTAGAATTAATTTTACATTGAATTCATATTCAAAACTATTCAATCTTTCATAATGTTTTAACATTTAAAACTTGTTCTCTCTTTCTTACAATAGGATTAATTTTAACGTAATTACTGAAACTTCTTTGTTTTGAATTTTTAAAAATGGATTCCATATTTTAAATCAGTACATCCAAATTATGTAAATAACTTTATTTTATTTTTGGGCATTATGAATAGTAACTTCAGTAACTTTTTATTAATACCGCAAAAAGGTAAACCAGGTAAATAAGGGTAAGAATACTATTTTGAAATTATCCTAACACCTGAATTAATATCATTTTAGGAGTTTGATTCAACATAAATCATCCTTGTGTTGAAATGGTGTCTTTTTGAAACCACTAGGATGAGATTAGGACATTTAATTAATTTTTTTAAAGAAAAGTTAAATACATATCACTCAAATTTTATTAAATAAATCATTTTTATATAAGGTTATAAATAATATAAATATAATTATAAATAATCATTTGAAATATAATTTTATTTATTTATTGTGATAACTTATTTGTAATTTTTAGGAAGTAAATAATTACGTTAAAGACTTGTACATTGATGATGTAAACTTAATTGATGAGAAATCAATAAAATATTTTTTATTAAAATGTAAATAAACATAAAAAGACCTAAAAACATGAAAAAAATAGTATTTATTGAGTATATATCAACCATAACCATCCAAGGGTCGAGTTAGAGTCCATTTGAAGCCCTATATAAGATATTGTGACACTTATATTATTTTATTTAAAATGATGTTAAAGTTTTCACATTCATAATTTAATAAGTATAACATTTTAAATGTTGGATTTTATAGAAGATAAATTAAAATAAAGATATTATTATAATATATATTGTATTTATATTAATCACAGAATTTTATTTTTAATTTTTATATCACAAATAAGTATATTAAATAATTACACAAAATTGATGTATTGATTAATTTATTAATAGAGATAACTAATAAATGTTATTAAAAATGTTAAAATAAATATAATTTGTGATAATTAATATGTAAAATAAATTTTTTAGATGAAATTAACCTCTTATTAATATAATAAAATAGATTTTTCACATTTAACTTGTTATCTTAATTTCTAAAAAAAATCAATGAATTGAATATTGTCAAAATTGACACTATTGATTGTCTATCAAAATAATGTTTTATAGATTAGTTTAAAAATCATAAAACTTTCTTAAAAAATATAAAATAATTATTAAATGGTTTTTAATGTTCAAATCTATTTATTTATATCCTAATTGACATGAAATAAGTAAATATTTCACCCTTTTAATGTTGAAATATTTGTTATCCTAGTTAAAAATTAAATAGAATAACTAAGTGTAAATCAAAACAGTAAAGTCTAAATTGATATAAAAACATTTCTAAAATATATTGGTTGATAATATTACAACCATATCTCATCTCATATTCAAAATTGGTATATTTTGGAGGTTTTTGTGTGGATTTTTATTTCATTAAAAATTAATATTTTTGGAGATCCAAAAAATGCCCCTCACTTCAATTATAAAAGGGAACCTCCTACCTCACCTCTTCAATTAAATTTGATCCTTAATGCTCGGTCCTCTCCTAAAATGTTCCCTTATAAACTTTTATAGTTACATTTTATACGTTTTTTTCTTCTTCAAATACCAACTCTAGTGATCTAAGAAGAGATTTAGAGGAAGCACATTGAAAAAGAGGTAATCACCTCTACCGATTCTTTCAAATTGCTTTATTATTATTATTTCTCTTCATGAGTTGTTTCATTATAAATTAATAAATCCTATATCACTTATATAAAAATATTTTATTATTTTGGAACAATAATATTACATTTTCTATCCATCCTATGATAAACGAAATCAACATGCATGCATACGTACGAGTTACAGTCTCCACACCGTGGTGTAATCTGTTTCCACCACCACCTTACTTAGATGGTTATAATGAAGAAAATAATAATTTTATATTATTACTATAACATTATATTTATTCTTTCATATTATAAACCATTCAATACAATACCATTCAACAATGATGTTAATGATATCGTAGCTCGGGTGTACATACGACCTACCGTCCCCACGATGCGATGTGATTCATTCTACATGGACTTCATTAAATAATGATTATATAAATTTATAGAATGAATAAATATTATATATATAATGTTAATATCATTTTTTAATGATATAACTATGACCTATGAAGGATAATTGAAACTTATTCGACAAAACATGCATAAGAAAATGAAGTAGTTAGTACCTGAATAACAAGTAATATTGAAATGTTATTAATAAAAGGATTATAATATGATCATATATGAAATAATAAAAATTAATATGATGCTTAAATAAGTCAATGAAATTATTTAAATCATTATATAGGTTGTTCAGATACATAAAAATGAAATCATACCTAAAATGTAAGAGATAATTTTGCAATCTCATTATTATCTAAGATTGTTTGTAAGTAAGTATTTACTAGGGTATATTTATCATCCACGTACATGTTTCCTAAATATTTAATATAATTTATATTATTATACAATTGTTTAAAAGTTAAATTTACCCATTGGTGAATTTTTATTAAATGACATGAAAGTAATCTTCTGTCATTATTTGATTTGAGGTACTTTTTGACTTTTCTTGCAAAAGTACGAGGAGAATTTTTCATTAACTTGTATGGAATGAACAAATTTTTACATCTTTTTAATGAAATATTTCATGAATCTTCATTTATATGATTTAATGTTTATTTTCAAATAAATTCTTTTCTTTTAATATTGCATAGAATTTTCTAAAAAGAAAATGTTTTTGAAGAAGAAATGATATTTTACTCAAGAATTCATTTCAAGTGTTATATCAAAATTATTTTCCATAAAAGATAGAATAATTTAATATGGATATGTTTCAAGTATAATATCCTTACTGTTCCTATGATTTTTTTTTTTATGATGGAATTATATTTATGAAATCCATTTTTTACATGTATTATGTTATGGTGGAATGATGTTAAAAAACCCATTTTATTCCTTGGGTTATGATGAATGAATTATGTTATTATGCCACACATAATAATGATTTCATTATGATATGGGTGGGTCCTATATCTCCCTCTAATTAATTTGGTAATTATTTATATCTCATGATATAAACATTATTGGAATGTTAAATGATCTCAGTTCAGTAATATAGGCCTGGAACGAGAAGTAAACTTGGTTCAGTAATGGACTTTTTCTGTTATGATGGTCTTGTAAATGAGCCTTGACTAATATGAAATGATTTTATATGATTATGTGTATTCCAAAAAACTTCATGTATTATGTTATTACTTTTGGGATTACTTTCATTTATTCTTATTAACTTTCATGATTTACCACATGGCATGATAGCACGATCATTCATCTGCAGGATAAGATTATCAACGGTTTTGTTATTATATATTATGATTGTGATATGATTGATATATCCCTTTTTTACCCTTAGGGAATCTGATCTCACCCTTTACTATGTTTATTTTCCCCAGGTCATTAATAAGTGTATTGAGTAAGATATGTCAAAATGGGTCTAGTTATGATGAGACAAGTTAGAGATAATGAAGATGGCTTTTGAATGAGTTGTTTATATTTCCAAATTTTTAAATTACAATATACCTATACAATAATATCATGGATTTTTTATATTTTTTAATGAATATTATTCCACTTCAAAGTAATGTTAATGTATGTAAAGTATGGGTTGTTATATTTGGTATCATAGGAAATGTATAGTTAACCTCTCGAATCTAGGATGACAATACCTTTGTAAGAACCAAAAGGATATGTCGAAGTATAGGCTACAATACTATTATTTTAGAAATGATCATGAATAACCGATGACAAAACATAAAGTGTACTAAATTGAAATTTTATTCTTAATTATGTGGTTTTCCCATTATTATTATTGTTTCTCACACTGTGCTTATTGGTTTTAGTAAATGGATGGAACCTGAAGGAACCGCATTAATACTAAATGTGACGGGAAAACCAAATGTTATGGGAGATATAATGAAAAATCTTGTATTTATGCTCACACAACTTTCCCAATCGATGAATCATATAGGACTTCCAAATGAACAAAAGAGGGAACAACATTCTGTTGAGTCCTTCATGAAGCAGCACTGACCTTCTTTCAGTAGGTCCTCTGATCTATTTGTGGTTTAAAAATGGATTAGTACCACTAAAAATATGTTTTAGGTTCTACAAGGTTCAGAAAATGACAAATTTATCTCACCATTCTATCATTTGGATGGTGAGGTTTCTCAATGGAGGAACCTTATCAAGAATACGATGCAAATAGATAAAATTGAATCCATGGAATGGGATGAGTTCAAGAACATATTTTTCAATAAGTACTTTCCTCATATTCTTCAAAGAAATATAGATAATGAGTTCCTTGAACTTAATAAAAAGTATGATGAATTTTTTGGTAACTATGAATTAAATTTTACAAGACCTGCAATATACACTTGGAATTATTATACAACCTGGGAGTAAAATTTATTAATTCTTCAGTGGAATCAAACCAAGTATCTGAAGGTCATTATCCTTAAGGGACTTCAATAGCTATGAAGAAATCGTTCAATGTGCTCTGAAGGTTGAGATAGATATTGGAGTAACCCATCACTCCCATGGGTTTAACAAGAAGTGAGAAATGGAATTCAAGGAAAAATATAAAGACCACACTAAAAAATTATTTTTTCCTTATGCTCAAAGTGTGGAAGGAAATATGGAGGAAATTGTATTAAAGGGACTATAAATGTTTTATGTGTATAAAATAAGGTCATCAGGTAGTTAAATGTCGTAGTGATGGGAAAATATGTCTAATGATGTGAATAGAGAAAAGGTTGCACAAAACACACCTCCTGCACTTCAATGTGACAAATGAAATGAAATGGGGAATTATTCCAATAAATGCCCTAATCCAAGGGTTATTGATGATGACCGAATTCATCAAACTCTTAATGCCAAAGACAAAGGAAAGTCACATTAGGTCACTATCAATGATATGGATTATGATAATGAAGTGGTGAAAGGTACACTTAAAATAAAATTGAATGTAGTAAATGTTTTATTTGATTCTATATTTACACACTCTTTTATTTAAAAATAATTTTCTAAAGGTATCATCGTATTACCTCAATAATTATATTTTGAGTTATCCATGACAACTCCTAATGGAACAATGGTCGCATCAATAGATTACAATTATTCTTCGGTTGATGTTGTTTGGAATGTGATTCCTACCAATATTATTATCCTTACTATAGTGTAATTTGATGTGATTCTTAGCATGGATTGACTTTCTCTATATAGAGATCATATCAATTTCCATGGAAGAGAAGTCACATTACATTTTCTAGATAAATCTATGATCATTTATCGATGTAGGGATGAATATAACCATATAGTTGAAATTTATTCCATCTTATGGGTCTTGATAACTAAATTTAAGGTTATTTATCTCAAATGATTGGGGAAAAACTCATAATTATGAATACACCCATTGTATGGGAGTTTTATGATGTCTTTCCAGAGTAATTACTAGTTTTTCCACCAAATTGTAAAGTTGATTTTTCAATAGAACTGAAACTGGGTGTTGTTCCTATTTTAAAGACACCATATAGAATATAACAAATTTATTTGCAGGAATTGAAGAAAAAACTCCAAGAGAATCTTGACAGGGGATTCATACTCCCTAGTGCATAAATTTAGGGATAGGATGCTCTATTTGTTAAGAATAAAGATGGATCAATGATACCCTACATTAATTATCAAGAACTTAAAAAAATCACTATCAAACAAATATCATCTTCCCCACATTGATGACTTATTCGACCAACTATGCATATCTCAATACATTTCTAATATTGACCTCCATTATAGATATCATCAATCAAGGGTCATGAGTTAGGATATACCAGAGATGACATTTCCTATAAAGTGTGGACACCGTGAATTTATATTGATGAATTTTTGTATTACTAATTCCCCTACTATCTTCATGGATGAAATGAATGGATTCTTTAGAGACTATATTGTTCAATATATGGTAGTATTTATATATGATATTATTTATCTAATTTAAAATAAAGGAAGAGTATAAATATCACTTGAGAATTGTACTGAAGACCTTGAGAAATGAAAATATTTATGCAAAAAATATACCAAGTGAGAATTTAGGCTTTATAAAGTTTCATTTTTTGGGTCATATAATCTCAAGAGAGGGTATATATGTGAATATAGAATAAATAGAAGTTAATTAAAGTTGGATGAGACCAACAACGGTAACTAAGATCTGATGTTTTCTTGGTTTGGCTGGATATTATTGATAATTTTTGAAATATTTTTCACAGTTATATAATCCACTCAACAAGTTTATTTGGAAAGGATATAAGGTCATGTGGATAGAGGAATGTGAATAAAATTTAAAAGACCTAAAAAGAAGGTTTTCTTGTTCACATGTACTCACACTACCTGGTACTGTGCAAAGGTTTGTGATCTATTGTGAAGCATCCAAGAAGGGGTTGGGTTGTGTTCTCATGAAAAATGATACGATGATAGCTTATTCATCATGACAATTGAAAATACATGATAAAAATTACCCAACTCAAGATTTGGAGTTAGATATGATAATCGTTTCACTAATGATATGGAGGTGTTATCTTTATGGTGAAAGGTGTGATATTTATACTGATCATAAAAGTTTACAGTATATTCCAACACAAAATGAGCCTAATATAAGTCAAATAATATGGTTGGAGTTGATTAAATATTATGAATTCTCAATACATTACAACCCTAGTAAAGAAAACAAGGTGTTAGATTCATTGAACCGAAAAGTCTATGTTATCCTATCCTTGATTAGGATCACAAAAGATTCCATATTTATGGATTTAAAAAAGATGAATATTAAAATTTTAAAGGAAGGAGATAAATATTATCTCTCTTAATTGAATGTTCAAACATCCATACAAGTGAAGATTAAGGAGGAACAAAAGGAAGATGTAGATCTATAAAAGAAGTTGAGAAATGTTCTTGAATTCAACCTTGACTACGATATAATAATGTGGTTCAAGAAGTGGGTTTTTATTCCTCCCATACCAGAATTAATGAAGTAGCTATTGGATGAGGCTCATAGTTCATCAGTCTATATACATCCTATAAGAATAAAAATGTACATGGGCTTGATAGAGTATTTCTATTGGGATGTCATGAAAAGAGGTGTTGTTGAATATGTCTCTAGTAGCATGGTTTTTCAGCAAGTTATGAATAAGAGACATAAGTCTAAGGGAATGTTATAACCATTACCCACACCAGAATGGAAATATAAAAACATCACTATGTACTTTGTCATTAGACATCCCAAAACATATAAAGTCCATAAGGATATATGGGTTATATTTGATCATCTTACGAATTCAGAACACTTCATTTCTATTATAAAGGATTTCTTTTATGATCAGTTTTCCATGATATATGCAAAGGAAGGGGTAAGATTTCATGGAGTACCACATTCCATTATATCTAATCGGGATTTGAGGTTTACCTAAATGTTTTAGGCAAGTCTTTAGCAGGCTCTGGATACAAAGTAATGTTTTTGCACTGCTTATCATCCTCAGACAGACGGTCAATCTGAGAGGAAAATTCAATCTCTAGAAGACATGTTGAGAGCTTTCTCTATAGATTTAAAAGGTTATTGGGATCAACATCTACCTTTGGTGAAATTTTCATACTATAATATATTTTAATCCAGTATTCAGATGTCTTATTATAAGGCCCTATATGAAAAGTTGTTCATAACTCCAACTTAATGGGATAAAGTTTGGGAAATAAATCTATTAGGACCTGATCTTGTTGATGAAATGGAAGAAAAGTTAAGATCTATTCAACAACAAATAAGAGAAGATCATAGTCAACAAAAATTTGTTCTAACAACTGATTAAAAGACATAGTGTTTAAAGTTGGCAATAAAGAGTTTCTATAAATATCTCCCTAGAAGAGAGTAATGAGATTTGTAAATAAGGGAAAGTAAGTCCCTATGTATATCGTTCCTTTTGAAATTATAGATTGTGTTGGTAAGGTAGACTACCGATTGGTGATCCCACCGAATCTCTCTCATGTTCATGATGTTTTCCATGTATCTCCCCTAAGAAAGTACATAATTGATCTGTCACATGTACTAAACTTTTAAGTCATACCACTGGAGAAAGATCTTTCTTATTAAGAATGACTGATAGAGATTTTGGATTTTAGTGAAATAGTGCTGCAAAACAAAACCACTCTATTAGTTAAAGTTCTGTGGAATAACTACCAATTTGAGGAAGCTACGTGGTAATTTGAGAAAACTATGCTAGAGATATATCCTCATCTTTTTGTATCCAAGTGATGATTTTTGATGGTGAGATTTAGTTTAAGGGGGGTAAAATGTAACACCTGGATGTTTTTATGAAATAATTTCTATAAATAATTTTAATTCTTCAAAAACTTTCATTGCATGTAGTCTTGAGTTTAATTGAACCACGAGACTTCCTTAGTATAAAATGACCAGTTTAACCTAAATGTTAGGTCAGTAGGAATAAATATAACTAACTTATGAAAATGTATGGTGAAGTCATTCACTGGCAATTTTTTATGAAAAATATAAATCAATTATATATTTGTATTTTGTATTAATAAATTGAGTGAATTACTATTAGTAAATGATATTAAAGAAATATATATATTATATACCTAATAAAAATATTTTTGATATTCATCAAATGCATTTTTTTATTGTATGGTGTGAATAAACCCTATTTGGTGTATGAAAACCTATATTTTTCAAAAGGGTAATTTTACACCTTTTAATGGAGAACCAATATTAAATTAAAATTTTGACACATTAATAATTTTTACATGAAAACATAAACCTGTTCATTGGAAGTAGGATATAAAAAGTTACTTTGGAAGAAATTTTAATATTTTTCTAATAAATTTCAAATTTTGATGAATAGTAAAAATACATTAAATTTTATTTAAAAACATGTTTTAAAATAAAAAAATTATATGGTAAATATAAATATTGGATGGATTTAAAGTATAAATAAAATATATTTTATCAGTCAATATAATTTATGTCATTAGCATTGATTTTACAAAAAATTCATATCTAAAAACATTTCAATCTTTTGTATTGTTTTCACATTTAAAAGATATTCTCTCTTTCCGCCAATGGGATTAATTTTAAATTGATTACTACAACCACTATATTTTTAATTTTGAAAAATGGATCCCATATTTGGTATAAGTAGGTGAAAGTTATTTAAATAGATTTATTTTATTTTGGGGCATTATGAATAGTAACTTTAGTAATTTTTTATTTATATGGTAAAAGGTTAAAGTGGGTAATTTAGGGTAAGAATAATATTATAAAATTACCCTATCACTTGTATTAATATCATTTGATGAGTTTTTTTTAACCTAAATCATCATTGGGTTGAAATGGGGTCTTTTTAAAGTCACTTAGATGAGATTAGGAGATTTAATTTATTTTATTTAAAGAAATGTTAAATATGTCTCACTCAAATTTTAATAACTAAAAAATTTTTAATATAAGGTTATACAAGAAGATAAATTATATTTTAAATAATCATTTTAAATCTAATTTTTTTTATTCATCCTGATAATTTATTTGTAATTTTTAGGAAATAAATAATTACCTTAAAGACTTATACTTTCATGATGTAAAAATTAATTGATGTGAAATCAATAAAAAATTTATTAAAATGATAATAACCATAAAAATATCCAAAAAATTAATTTAATACTATAAAAATGTAATATTTGGTTCATCATTAATTTTTTATAATAATTTTTTTAAACAACGAATTGAATAGTGTAAAAATTTACACTATTCATTGTTTATCAAAATAATGTTTTATTAAATTGTTTAAAAATCAAATTTTTTTAAAAAATATATATAATTCTTATTAAATTGTATGAAATGTTCTGAGGTATTTATTTATGGTCTAATTTTAATAAAATAATTAAATATTTTACCCTTTAAACATTGAAATGTTTGTTACCCAAGTTAAAAATTAAATAGAGTAACTAAGTGTTAATGAAAATCATATGGTTTAAATTGACATAAAAACATGTCTAAAATCTGTTTTTGTATGATATTTCAACCCTATATCATCTCATATTTAAAATTATACATTTTTGTGGTTTTTAGAAGGGGTTTGATTTTATTATAAATTAAAAAATTTAGAGATCCCAAAAATGACCCTCACCATAATTATAAATGGGCACCTCCTCCCTCACCTATTAACTTGAAATTGAGCCTTTAAGCTCAAACATACCCTGAAATTTTCTCTTCTCAACATCCCTAGTTACATTCTATAGGTTCTGGTCTTCTTCAAAGACTAACCCTTTTTCTATAAAAAGTGATTTAGAGGAAGCACATTGAAGAAGAGGTAATCTCTAATACCGATTCTTTCATACTTATTTCTTATTCTAATTATTATTAATGAGTTGTTTCATTATAAAGTAATAAATCCAGTATCACTTATATAATGAGATTATATTATTATGGAACAACAATATTCCACTTTCTATCTAACCTACAAAAAATGAAATCCCCACGTGTGCGTATGTACGGCTTACCGCCTCCACACTGTGGTGTAATCTTTTTTTTATCACCACCTTACTTGGATGGGTATAATGATGGAAATAATAAAAATATATTATTATTATAACATGATATTTATTCTAAAATATTATACATCATTCAATTAAATATCATTCAATAATTATGGTAATGATATCTTCACTCGTGCGTACGTACGGCCTACCGTCTAAACGATGTGATATGATTCATTATACATGACCTTCATTAAAGTAAGATTATATACTTTAATAAATTGAATAAATATTATATGTATAATGTTAATATAATTTTTGGATAATATAACTATGACCTATGAAGGTGAATTGTATCTTATTTGACAAAACATGCATAAGAAAATGAAGTAGTTAATACCTGAATGACAAGTAATAATGAAATGTTGTTAACAGACAGATGATAATATAATCATATATGATATCAGAAAAATGGATATGATTATGAAATAATTTAATGACGTTATTTAAATCATTATAAAATATTTTCAGATATATATAAATGAAATCAGACTTAAAAGGAAAGGGATAATTTTGTAATCTCATTATTATCTGAGATTGTTTATACGTAAGAATTTATTAGTGTATATTTATCATCTATTTAAATATTTACTAAATATGTAACATTATTTATATTATTCAAAAATTGTTTAAAATTTAATTTTACCCATTTTTGAATTTTAATTAAATGTTATTAAAGGAATATTTTATTGTTATTCGATATGAGGTAGTTTTTGTCTTTTCTAGAAAAAGTATGAGGAGAATGTTTTATTTTTAACTAATACGGTATAAATGAATTTTTACGTCTTCATAACACCTTATTTATAAAAATATTATTCTACATTATTTTATGTTTATTTTAAAATAAAGTCTTTTATTTTAAAATTTCATGTCATTTTGATAATAGAAAACGTTTTTGAAGAAGAAAGGATATTTCCCTCAAGAATTAATTTTAAGTGTTCTATCAGAATTATTTTTCATATAAGATTGAATTATTTAATAGGTTTATATTTCAAGTATAATATCCTTATTGTTCCTATGATTATATTTTTTATTATATAATGCTATTTATGAAATCCATTTATTTTACATGAATTATGTTATGGTGGAATGATGTTTAATGAACCCCATTTTATTCCTTGGGTTATGATAAATGATTTTGGTTATTGTGGAACATGTAAGAATGTTTTCATTATGTGATGGGTGGGACCTATATATCCCTCTAATTCATTGGGTAAGGATTTATATCTCATTACATAGACATGGATGGAACATGAAATGATCTCAGTTTAGTAATACAGGGCTAGAATGGGGAGTGAACTTGGTTTAGAAATGGAATTTTTCTGCTATGATGGTCTTCAAAATGAGCCTTGAATAATAAGAAATGATTTTATATAATTATTTTTATGAAAAAAAAACTTCATATATTATTTTATGACTTTTGGGATTAACTTTATTGATTCTCAAGAACATTCATGATTTATCCCATGGCATTATATCACAATCATTCATATGCATGATAAGATTTTCACATGTTATGTTCCTATGTCATATTATTATGATATGATTGATATCTAACTTGTTTACCAATAAAAATATATGATCTCACCCTTTCATATGTTTCTTTTCCGTAAGTCATGAAGAATGGTATTAAGTAAGATTTGTCAAAAATGGGTCTATTTATGACGACATAAGTGTGAGAGAATAAATATGTCTTATGAACCTATTGTTTATGTTTTATAGTTTCTAAATATGATATAACTATATGGTTTAGTTATGTATTTGTTATATTCTGTAATGAATATTCTTCAACTTTGAATTAATATCAATGTATGTATATAATGGGTTATTATATACTCCCAAAATGTTGGCATTAGACTATAGTTATAGTTATCCATATTATAAATTGAAATGAAAGGAATAATTAAATCCCATTTGTTAAAATAAATTGTGAATTAAATATGTGATATGGTTTAGACACATACATGGTTCGAAGTAGGTTTTGTGGTTTGGGTGTCCTCAGGTATCTAGTGGTTTATGTGGTCAAATAAATGATAATTGAATAAATGTAAATTATTTACTTTATTGGTTGAATTTTAATATTTATACAACTGTATAAACTATTATTTACTAGATTTATATTAGATGTTGTTGGTGGTGGACTACTGAGTTATACTCAGACCCTACTCAGGCTACCAGATCAGTAGCAGAATAAAATTTTTGTTCACAGGATAGGATAAGGGAAAAGGCCCAGTGTTAGATGGATGATTTGGGATAAAGAATGGATGAGGGATCTAGACATGGTTTGGGACCTGATAGGGAGTTTATTGTGTATTTACTTTTCAGTGAAATTTGAATCTATAAAAATGAATCAACATCGCCATTGTGAATCTAGCTCCAACTACACAATCAAAGATAATAAAATATGACGATGAAAATAAAATATAAATAACTAATATATTTGTAATAAATTATTATAAATTAATTTTATAAAAGGTTATAGGTTGGAATAAAGTCATTATATAAGTGACTAAGATATATTTTTTTGTAATATAGAGGGCTAGATCATGTTCATCTAACTAGTATTAAATTTAAATGTTTTCACATATCAATTTTTCTTCATTGAGATATGATTTTTATTAACCACTTATTAAATTTTTGGGATGTATCTCCCTTGTATGTATTTTTATTATAATTTTTAAAAATCTAAGGGATTCATAAATCCATCCCTTATTTTACCTTTATAGATTTTTTATTCTAATGATAATGAAGTCATAAGTGGTTGTTGACTTAATTTTATTTACATTTTGGTATTAAGATAACTTTACTGACTATTATTTTATAAGATAAATTATTCTTAAATTTACCTATGTGGTAACTCCTATTTATCAATTTGTAAAAATTACTTATTTAAGGTAAAAACATCTTTATTGGTTGATTTCAGACTAAAAGTTATGAAATTTTAGTGATAATACCTATCATTTCAAATGAATTTTCCTCCTCCATGTCCATATTTTCCATTCCCACCAATGTTCTCCTTTCCGATTTGGGAAGCGAAATATGATTTATCTCATTTGATCCTAATATTTCCCCTTAACCCTTTTCAAAATAATGTTTTATTATACTTTTTAACAATGTGGGATTCAGTGTAAGTATTTTAAATTTTAAAAGAGAATTTCCTTTATGATTATGTTTTTATATTTTAATGTAAATTTATTGACATAAGAATTATTTATTTCAAATTTTATATAATTGGTAATTATTTTGCAGTAATATTTTAAAAATACTTATCTTTTACTTTAAAAAAATATTTTTTTAAAGTGACTAAAAATCATTCATTTTTTACAATGATGTTAGGAAATGATTTAAAAGAAATAATTTTTTATTATTTCACTTATATTTTCCTATATATATGAGAAATGAACCATAACTAATTTTTTATTTACTAATCATCCACAATTTATAGAAATTATTTTTATTCTGATGCCTTTCCTCTATGAATTATCTAACTTTTATTTATTTGATTGAAGTGTGTTCACCTAAATAAACATACATCGACTTCTTAGGGAAATTAATAACTAATTCATAGAACATTTATCTATGTGGGGTAAATACCATATAATTTATCACCTTAATTAAAGGGTATTAACATATAATGTTATCTAATATCATTATATACCCATTAAATTTTCATGGTTTATCATGTTTTGATTATCAGTACAAGAATATTTCCTTATTGGATACCATATAAAATGGATAAAAAAATTATTTCCATGGGTTTGTATGACATGATGATTAAAATCATGTGGAAAATATGTTTTTATGATTTTTATTATGTGATAGGTGGGTCCAAAATTATATATACCTCTAACGCATTGAGTAATGCTTTCATCTAATGAGATGCCATGTATGGTGCTTGGGTATCCAGCCTAGCACACTAAGTTATTTTTTCTTGGAAGAGATCATTGAATTATTCTTATGATATTATGCATTAGGTTTTTTCCATATATTTATTATCCCATTAAATTTTGTTTCATTCCCTTATTCCATGTTTCAATGATTTTTATCTCAATGATTCATCATGGTATATGTTATTTCAATTGGAATTACATGTTCCACTAACATGAATTATAAAAAACTCATACTGTACCATTTTGTTTTTAATAATATATTTCCACCATGATATTTTTTCTCAAATTCTTATCATCTAAACCTTGATGAATTTTTTATGAATTTTTTTCTTATTGATTGTTTATGCTAACCCCTTTCTTATTTTTTATCACTTGAGTTATAAAGATGAGTATGAATTATGATAAGTCTAGAAGGGAGTTCAGGGTGGCCCAATTACCGAATAATGTTCACAATTATTATAAAATGAGTTTCTTATATATCTACTTCTCAAAGACACCAAACCTTCTGTGTAGTGACCCAAGAATTAAAAAAAATATTTCATCTTATTTTAAGATGACTGTTCATTACATTACATAAATACACTCTTGGGGATCACAATTTTTTAGTGTATTTAGAAACTTGGAAACACAAAAAACATTTTCATAAGTGAACTACATCATGTCCCACTAAATTCTTTATAACTTTTAGTCTTTATATACATATGAAACTTAATAAATTTCCTGATTACCTAAGGGAAAGAAACATAAGAAAGGAAAATTTTGGATGCTCAGTAAGGGTAAATAATGGAGATATTAACATTACATTAGCATAAGTATATGATAACATGATAATAACATCTAAAAATAATACCCTACTTGTCATAGATCATAAAATTTAATCATGGAATAAATATTGGTTTCTCATAAGACTTGAATCATAAAATAATAAAAGGATATAATACATGATAGCATAAACTTGGCATAATACATAGATTTTTAGCATACACATAAGATTATTACATTTTGTAGATGTATAAATAGAAATAGGTTCACTCGTTTCATTATGTACATGAAATACGACACTCACATAATCTTATGAACATGAAAAAGTTCTAGGAATAAACTTGTGAACATAAAATAAGGTTCACACATAACATATCATTACCCAATGAATTAGAGATAGATAAAGGTCCCACCCATCCTTGGTGATAATCCGACAACCATCCTTGGTTATATCATAACCAACAACATTGGTTATAAATTAACCACCATCACATAATTAAGTCCATACATATGGGTACCACAAGAAAATAAAACATTCATTATATCATAACCCTTTAAAAGAAATGGGTTTCATAAACATCTTATCATTTCATCAGAAAAAACTCATTAAGAATGAATGGGTTTTAGGGACATCTTATCATTTTAATAATAAACCATCCAGTGAATTAATAAGGAAGATATTTATGTATCTTATCACCAGTAAATCTTATGTAACATCAAAATATTTTATCTTATATGTAAAATGATTTCTAAATATCACTTGGAACATTTCATGGGGAAAATGACCTATTCACTTTGAAAATCACCTTTTTGAAAGTAAAAGTCCATAAAACATTAGGAAATTAATTTTCTTTGAATGTAATTTTAGAAAATTATAACTGAATATTTAAAAAATTGAGTGGTTGTGATTATATAAAATTTCACTCATGTCGTGTGTGTTAAAAAATATTCCTATTACATTTTGTGTAAAAGAAAAATAGGCCTTGTATAGAAAAACAAATGAAGATTGCATTTAAAAAAAAATTGTAAAAAAAATAAAAATGGTAAAAAGGATATTAAAAATTATAGAAAGACATTAAAAAATTATTGAAAATATTTATAAAAAACATGGATATGGAATAAAAATGGATGTCTACTGGAAGGTGAAATAAAGTTAGTTTTATTTAAAAACATTCTTTTAGAGTCATGAGTACCAAAATAGAGTAAAATGAAGTTAAAACATGTATAATCAATAAATAACCCGATTATTATAAAATTCAATAAGTTATTGAGAAATATATCATAATATTTCACCATCAAAAACATAATAAAAACAATCTTGATAAATAATGAGCATGTAACATCAAACCCTTGTCACTTTGGTAATTTTTAAATCATAATCCCCATGAAAGATAGAACCATGTATGGTTATTTATATCCCATAATTTTCATTAAAATAATAATAAAATAAATTCATGTGTATTATATACCCCACATAAAAGAAATAAGTGGTAAATATTGCATGTGTCTCCCAGAAATAAAAGAGAGACTAGAAATACCTTACATGTGTTGGTTAGATTTTAATCATAATCCCAATGAAATAATAACGTTAAATGAAACATTAAATTTCAGGAGTTAAAATAAATTCAAGACAAAACAGTTCAACAGGGATGTATATAAACATCATAAAAGAAGATAAGTGCTGTTTTGTTAGGTTTTTGAGGCGTGAAATGGGTTTCTCTTATCAGGATACCATTTTCACTTTTCCTAAAAACTCCCAATGGTCCCCCCATTTATGTTTGGGTAAATACCTACTTTCCAAATGCTAGAGTTCATCGAGGTTTTCAGTCCCAATAACTCTTGGGGATTCACATTGGTCAAGAGGATGGGATTTCTGGCTCATAGCACCCTTTTGGGGGGAATTGTTGCCTACTCTAGTAATATCTTATAGATTTAAGATATGTTCATGAATCTATTCCTAATCCTGATACAAGACTGGTTACCCTAAAAAACGACTCATTGGTTTATTCTCCCATTAAAAAAAGAAATGAAGTCTCATTGATGAACTAAGGGGAGTGCAATCTCATAAGTGAATCCATATGTATGTATCCAATGATCTTCATTCATTTTCTTAAAAGTGAGTAGATTATTTATGTTCTAAAGTTATATGAACAAATTCATCGGAATACACTACCACATAAGGAGGTAGTTAATATTCCTTGGAGGGTCTTAATCCATTATGAGGCATTATTCATATCCTGGTTTTTTCATAAATCAAAACCCACATAATTTGTTAATCTCATGCAGATTATTATCATGAAGAGAGAACATATGTGCGGGTACTCAAACACAAAATATTTGAGATCGGGCCTCGTGGGTACATCCTACATATCCTAGTTATAGAAGGAATAAGAGTCATCATAGTTCACTCATCCCCTTGTGACTATAACCAAGGTGTATTCCCTTATATGGGGGGTTTTCGAACCATGACACTCATCGAGGCTTACATAGTGGGATTGGTATGTTTATTGGAAATCCATGATTCCTAATGAGGTGTCCATTTCATATCCTAAATATCACATGTTAGGGTAGGGTGGATGATCACACTCAGGGACATGATGACCATCTTTGAAGTTTCAGGATTTCTAGGGGCTTACACTAAGATCGATACCCTATTGGTCGGGGGCATACTATATGATGTTGGTAGTTGGGGCCTACATACTATGGCTAACCTTGTAACCCTGGGGGGAATATTGCAGTTGAAATGATTATTGAAACTCCCTAAGACCATGTGATCCATGGTCGTTGTGAGAAATAAGGGTTAGAAAGTGATCAATTCCATTTCATTTGGTAAGGGTCTTAGATACTGCAATCTCCATGGATGTTCAATATAGAACTCGAACCATGAAGAGGTGGCCTATGTATCCTAATAATTAAATGAATCCTAGTTTTCATATTTTCCTTGATTTGGGATCCCACTTTGAGGTTTCCCTTGTATTTCAGTATCACACACCGAGGATAGATGAGGCTATCAAATCCCAAGATGCCCTGATTCTATGACCTCTCTTTCCTAGACGGTGTTACAAGACCCATTTGACCTGTTTAGGGTGTGTCACAAGATCTATATGGTTTCCTCCATAATTCATTGCATATCCTTGTTGACCTGTCCATAAATTGTTGCATGTCATGGTTGATATGATGAGAGGATTTCATGAGATCCCACTGATATTCCATGATTCTCTTACGATAATTGGTTGACCTGTTCAAAGGATGTCACATGTCTTGGATGAAATCCTAGGAGGGAATATTGAGTCCTATCTAATATTTCCAGAGGATGTCGCGGAGGCACATCGTTAGACCTATGTATTTTTTTGAGACTTGGATGTCATGATCAGGAACTATTATATGTGTTAGGTAATGCATCATAAGGACATCGCAAGGCTTGGGAGAAAATTATATGGGTACTTTCATGAGGAAATGGTGATATATCCAAATGGGTAATGTGACTTTTCTTTCACATGTATAGAGGGATTCATATAACCCATGTATTATACTGAAAGAGTATCGTGATATCTGGGCGATGTTTCCCCGTGCTATTCTATGTATTTTGGAGGGTCATGTGAAGCAAACATGGTTTAGTGAACATGTTCTGATAAGACTTCCAACATTAGTCTTTATTTTATCCACTTCATTGTGGATGCCTTGGTTTGTTCAATGTTAGTTTATCTTGAGTATTGCCTGATCTAGTGGGAATGCAGGATGTTCTTCTCATAGACCACTAGAGACCCTTTATGTGATATATGGATGATCACACGAAGTGTCTCCTTCCTATAGCATGACTACTCTGGCTACTCTCTAGTATATTACCTGACAGAAGGTTGGTCAGTCGTGTGATCTGTTACTTCGAGAAATCCTCTCTAGAGCCTGCATGAGACTCTAAGAGTTCTTTCAGGTGTAGTCGCGGTGAGCTACTAAATCAAAAATCCCTTCCACATTTGAGTTTGGGGTGGAGAATTTATAGGCATTTCCATTCTTATTTTTCTCTAATTTGTGTGGCGTATCTGATGTGAATCTGGGATAGAGTTGGAAAAGGGGCTACGCACTATGAAGCTTCATAAGTATTTTTCATGGGTCGTTCTGAGTGTGTCACCAGATTTTCAGTGATCTTGAGTCTCTTCTGTCAATTTCCTCTTTTATCCTGTTATCACTGATTTATTAATACATGCTTGATCATGTGGGTATGTCAAATGACTTTTCCTTTTGTCCTATGGACATGTCCAAGGACCTTCATGAGAGATCAACGCTTTTCCTAGAATACTTTGTGGGGAAAGGGTTTCTTGCCCAGTTATCATTGTGAGATCTGGTTGACTTGTGATGAGGTCTTATGAGACCATTATGTGGACGTCCGAGAATGTAACATGTATTTCAAAGATCGCAAGAGCTCTCTCCTCCTCACTTTTAACCCCTTTTTTTATTTTACAAAGGACAAGTATTTTGTGAGTTTGTACGAGTACTATCAAGGATATTTACTAGATTTTTTTATGATGCCTCACATGAACAATATTGGTCATATGAGGATGTCTGGGCATGTTGTGGAAAAATATACCCATTTTCCCTTAGTGTTATGAAGGTGAATAATAGAATTTCCTTGACATACCCAAGTACCTTCATGCGGCAAGGCTAATAAGACAAAGGGCTTTCGTGAGATGAGACAGACATGTCACTGAGGTCTTGTGATGTCTTACGGGTTTCTAGGGGCACTTCACATGTCTTTTAGAAACCACAAGTACCTCTTTACTCCTCCCCATTATCTCCATTGGTTTATTCTTCCAAGGTTTAGGGGTATTGAGAGTTTTCTTAGATATCATCAAGGTATTTTATTATTCCCAAAGATGAAATGACACATGATATTTATAACCACTTGGTTTCTATCCCTTTGTATATTTTTCCTATTTATTATTAGAATTATTTCAGATGGTTTTTTAGGAACTAGCCAATGAAAACTCATGTGGCCTAGGGGCAGTCATTCAGTTTTTTTGAGATCTTTCAAGAGATAAGGGAGGTTAGTTGAAAGGGATATTTATGGTATTAGTTACAGGTTATGTGTTGTAGGTGGATTCTACACATAACCTTGAAATGGTCACACAATCGTGAGTTCCTTGGAGTCTAATTTGATTTTTAGGTCTTGACTCTTTTTCTTTCATGGGTAAGGTAATACTCATATTCAGTTATTTATTCCATTGTGATTTTAACTGATTCTTATTTGTTGGGAATCAATAAATTCAATCCCTTGGGAATGATTTCTGTGGGGACATGGGCTCTATTTTGAGGAAAACTAATTCCGACTAAATTCTTTGGCAATATCACAAACTGGTTTTGTTAGGTGTTCATATATGGTATTCTCATCATCCCATTATTCTAATATTACATTAATCACTCATGATACTCATCCATTTCACAAAATCTTCAAATTCAAAATTTATAGATCTGGATATTTGATTTAGGAAACACTTAAAAAATACCACTAACATGGAATACATTACTGATAAATCTATTTCAGTTATCTTGTAGAATTTATGTCAGGGGGGAGAATTCTCTAAAATTTGTTTAATACTTATAGGATTTATGAGAAGAGATTGATTTTCAAGGTCATGTGGCAGCCCTTTCAAGCTTTTGCAGACTGAATTACTACCATGCTTTATTTTAGGTCCTTTTATATTGGACATAGTATTTCTTTAGTTTAGGGTCTTTTATCTCATACCTAATGTTACATTCAGTTTAAGGACTTTTAGATCAGACCTGATGTTTCTTTTTTTTAACGTCTTATAGCTTGGACCTGATGATACTTTTATTTTAAGGTCATTTATCTCAGACCTGATATTTATTTAGTTTAAGATCTTTTAGATTATACTTGATATGTATTTAGTTTAATGTATTTTAACTTAGACTTTATATTTCTTTAGTTAAATACTTTCAATTCAGGACTTAAATTTATTTATTCTAAGTTCTTTTAGCTCATACCTTATATTTCTTTTGTTTAAGGTATTTTAGCTCAGATCAAATATTTCTTTAGTTTAGGGGATTTTTTCTCGGACCTGATGTGCCTTTATTTTATGTTATTTTAGCTCGAACCTAATGTTTCTATTAGTTTTTTTACTTTCAGTTCAATCTTGATGCTTATTTTATTTAATGTCTTTTAGATCAGACATGATATTTCTTTAGATTAAGGTCTTTTAGCTCGGACCTGATATTTCTTTACGTTATAGTCATTTATCTTGGACCTGATATTGCATTAGTTTAAGGTCTTTTAGCTTGGACCTGATGTTGATTTTAGTTTAATGCCATTTATCTCAGACCTGATATTGCTTTATTTTAAGGCCTTTTAGCTCAGACCTGATGTTTCTTTTTGTTTAATGTTTTTATCTCATACCTGATGTTTCTTTTAGTTTAAGTTATTTTACCTCAAACCTGATATTTCTTTAGTTTAAGGTATTTTTTCTCAGACTTGGAATTTCTATTATTTTATGTTATTTTAGCTCAAACCATATATTTCTTTAGTTTAAGGACTTTTATATCAGACCTGATGTTGCTTTGGTTTAAGTTATTTTAGCTCAGACCTGGAATTACTTTTGTTTAAGGTCTTTTAGCTTATACCTTCTATATGATCATGGGATATTGTGAATACATGTCATGAATGACCTAAAACACTCTGAGGTGTTGGGTTCTACTATAGTGTTTCTGAGGCTCACAAGCATCAGAATGCCCATTTTATAACGGGATACATTTGGTTTATGGTAAGAGGTGCATATACAAGATCCATAGACATTCATGAATATCCAAGAAAAGGTTCCTTGAAGCCGGTATCTTTTACATGGGATATGGAAGATATATGGAGTAAATATGGATGAGGATGAAATATTATAGAAGCTAGGTCAGCATGCATAGTTGGATTGTGTGTGATACAAATCATAACCTAGAATTTTGAGTCGATGAATGTGATATGGTTCAGACATGCTGGGTAGGTCACATGACATTCTGATATGCCAGGTTCTACCACAATATTGTTAATGATAAAAAATATTGAAGCTTATTTCTAAAAAGGAGAATATTCCTTTAGTTGGAGGGTCAGGGACTTTATGCATCGATAGCATTCCAAGAAAAAGTTAATCTCCACTTCTTTATGAGGGCCATTAATGTTTTTTAATGACTCAAAAATCCAGATGATAAAGTTGGGCAGGGTGGGAAGGATGTCTAGAAAAGTTTATAGAACCCTTGGAAAATTAGCTCTAAAATGATAAAGCATGATCCCTATGCCCCGTGGTTTTTAATCACAAGTTGTGGGCCATCAAAGTCTAAAAATTAAGTGTTGTAGTCCGTCCTTGAGAAAGGGTTCAAAACAGGGTGATGTAGCATTGAGTATATTGAATCCAATTAGATAGTTTGGTGAGGGTATTTTAAATCATGACCCAGAGTGCTTGCGTCAGGATAATGATATGGGACAGTCATGCAGGGAGTAGGTCATACACAATGAGGTGTTGAGTGTTTTCATGATGATTTCATGGATCACAAGGATTGTAATTTCCTTTTTTAGAGTAAATATTTGGTTGACGTCCATAGGCGCATATGTAGGATCTGTGGGCTTGTATGCATAGTCATGCAAAGGGACCTTGAAGCCGAATATCCCTTCCTAGGGTCATGGAAGTTTATAATGATTTGAGACACCCCAACTCCTGAAGTGTGATATGTTAAATGTGTAAAATACAAGGAGGGTTCATGTACCCTAAAATTTGTGCCACCTCCTAATGAATGTATTCTCATGGGGAGGAAATGTGACAAACCATTACTTTAACTTATTCCTAGACCAGGGGGTTCTGTGAGCATAGCTTGGATTTTTATAGGGATACAAGGTAGACCCTATGAGATTTATTCCATATTTATTTACACCATAATTTCTCCTAAACTCTAAGAATAAGTAGTTTAGTAGGAAAAGACTTGAATTTTTTTGTGGTCGCTATTTATGGATTTTCTACCTAACAAGTTTTGTGTCACTTTCACTAATATTAGTAAGTCTTGTGATTTGGACTATTGTAGGCTAGAATTTTAGTTCATTCATCTTTGACCAAAGTACATGCAGTTTATGTTCATGATGCACATGGACCTGATATGAAGGATGATACCCAATAGCCTTTTAGGATTCCTAAGGCCAAAAGTACTTCAACATCCCTCTAAGCGAGAGAATATAATGTTGTAAATCCTGGATCGAATTTCTCAAATCATGAGTAATGACAAGGGATAATCAAAGGGGATAGGTTCAGATCACACTAATGTGTTGAGTTCTACCACAATGATGTTAGGTCTTATAAGGATAAAAATTTCCTTTTATAGAGTGACACATTTGGTTGACGAGCATGGGTGAAAATGTAGGTTCCATATGCATGCATGAATAGTCAAGAAAATGGTTCCTTAAAGCCAAATATCTTTTCCATGGGACATGTAAGGTTTTCAAAAAACCTAAGGTGTTCAGGGCATGAGGTGTGTTATATAGATTTTGGTGCTTTTAAAAGATAATGGAAGCACCCCATACTCTGGTTGACTAAGGTAAGTCTCTTGTGGTCCTTTGATCAGGAATGAAAAATGGGGGATGATTTTTCCCTGTTTAATGAAATTTATTAGGGTCATGCTTTTCCCCATTTTGTTTAATGTCATGGACTATTTAATTAATTTCATGCAGTTTAACGTCATACAGTGAGGACATACTTCCATTTGGTTTAACGTTATGCGGTAATAACATACTTCCCTGAAATTTAATGTCATGCGGTAAGGATGTACTTCCATGGATTTTAATTTCATATTTAAGGAAGTACTATTCATTGTTACATCATGCGGTAAGGATGTACTTCCATGCAATTTAACATCATGCAGTAAAGATACACCTCCATGCAGTTTAACGTCATGCGGTAAGGATGTGGGAACTGATGTGAGAGTGTGGAAATGTTGCATATGGGCCCCAATATATATATTCAAGTGTCATTATGTATCTCATGGGGATTATAATCAAGACACGTGTATTTATAAATGAAATTTCCAACATAGTTCTGGACCATATGCAAGGAGGAGGAAATTTTTATATTTATTTATTGTGACTGGGATCTAAGTTGGAAATTCCAATGTCATTATGTATCTTAAAGGGAAGGAATAATGTCACAAATAGTTCTTTAATGGTAAATACTCTATGATGTTCTGACCCATATGTATAGGTGGGAATTATTTCTACGGACCATTGCAGCTGGGTTCAGTGTTGCAGATCCATGTGTCACTACTTTTCTTATAATTACATGAATCAAGCTACACATAGTTCTTGATGTTCCATGTACTTTAGCATCATGCGGTTAGGATAAGGGTGAATTGATGTGAATAAATGGAAATATTGGGATTGGGCCCAAAGATGAAACTTTGGGCATCACTGTGTATCTCATGTGGATGATAATAAAACTGCATGTAGTTCTTGAAATACCGTGCATTTTAATGTCATGTGGTGAGCATGAAAGTGAATTGACATTAATTGATGGGAATATTGTGGTTGGGTGCAAGGGTGGAATTATAGGTGTCACTACATATCTCGGGATAATGAGAATCAAACCACACATAGTTATAATGAACTGTGCAGTTTGAAGTCATATAACAATGAAATTTACTGTGCGGTTTAACATCATGTAGTGAGGACTCATGGTATTCCTTTTAAGGTATTTTATTTAGGGCCATAATAGACATGTTTTACACCTTTATGTATTTCTTATGAGTTTAATCCCATACTGAAATTCTTAATCTCATGTGAACTATGCTCAGTGTGACAAACAAGGAATCGAAAGGGTTTCCCTAAAATGTAGAGACAGTTGATGGTGTAATAAAAGAATTTTGTATCATGTAGTGGCTAGACCAAGATATAGGATCAGTGAATCCATTCATATATCATAAGGTTGAGAATCAATCAATGCATAGTTATAGAAGAACTATGAACATTAACATTGTGCAACAAAGATATAGGTGATTTGACATGAATAGGGATGGATATCACGAATCCATACAGTTTTATATAATGCGGTATGAAAATTGGTCATGCAGTTTAATGTATTTTGGTAAGTAATAATTTCATAAAGTTTAACATCATGTGGTTAGGATGAATAGCATAAATTTTAACATCATGTGGTTAGGATAAGTTATGTACAGTCTTGTGGTTAGTATGAACTCCATATAGTTTATTTTCATGTGGTTAAGAGAAATTCTGTATAGTTTGACATCATGTGGTTCGGAAAAATTATGTATAGTTTAATTTCATATCTTTATGATTAATTGTTTATATTTTAATTTCATCTGGTTAGGATAAATTCTGTATATTTTGACGTCGTGTGGTTAGGAAAATTTCTATACAGTTTAATATCATTTTGTTAGGATAAATTCTATACAGTTTAACGTCATGTAGTTGGGATTAATTCCATACAGTTTAATATCATGTGGTTAGGAATAATTTTTTATAGTTTAATGTCATGTGGTTAGGATTAAATATGGGACTTACACTAATTTGGACTCCCTCGTGCTGACAACTATGCAAAGCTTTTCTTTATAAATCATTCATTGGCGGTAGGTGTGATATGCCCCCATCTATTTTGACCAATGGGTAAGCCTAATTGTGGTATACCTTATGTATGATGTATAGTCCTTCCCATTTGGGTTCCATATTTAAGGTATTCTTGTCTTGTAACATTAAGTTTCTGAGGGCCAACACATGTTCCCATAGAGGAAGGAGTCGAGGCAAACCTTTTTACTGAAGGCTTGTGCAATACGATTCTAGTGGACCTCAAGGTTGTGTAGTGTACACATCCTATTCTCCTCAAATCATTCCAATTGATCTAGCAGTTTTTATGATTTCTCATCATATGATAGTTGATCGCATGTGGCTACTCGGAGAGAGGAAATTAAGACTTACATGGGAAACACTTCCTTGGTCCCTTACACCAGTGATTATGGCGTTTCTAGTGTAACAGTACACATGGTGGTATGGTAGGCCCATAAATTATGGAGGAGTTTGTCTAGCTACAACATATTATCCCTTATCCCCATATTATGGATTATATTTGACAGAGTCTTATTGAAGGCCTCTACCTATCTATTTTTTGTTTCATGGTAGAAAGATGGGTTATTGGACTCGATATTGTACTCTCGGTACAACTTCTTAAATTCTGTAGAACAGAAGTTGGTGTCATTTTCTATCAATATTTTTTGGGGGACCCCAAAACTAGTGATGATATGAGACTTTATTAATTTGATGATGTTATTCATCCTGAATTCCATGGTGGGTATCTCCTAACCCCATTTGGAAAAGAATTTAGTAGCAGTAAGTCTGTACTTAAACTTCATAGTTATGGATAGGGGATATGGTTCCACAACATCCATACCCCAGATGAAAAAAATACAATAATATTTATCTATATGTATAGATTCTAGATGTTGATGAATAAATATTCCATTGATTTTGAATGCATGACATTTCTTGGTGAATTACGCATAGTTAAGTGTCATGGTTTTTTAGTAATATCCATGCTTATAGAGGGTTTTATTCTCATTCAACATATCCTAGAGGGTAAATTTCGATGAACAGTGCAGAATATGTTCCCTTCCATCTCTATATTTTGGGAAAGTCCCATTTTATAGATAGAAAATTATGGGCTCCACCTATCCAGGGGTGATTATTGGTGTATAATGCTCTAGGGAAGTGTTGACCTAATTTATCTCTTCCATATCACATATGAAGATTGTAAAGACCATTCTTTGATGTGAAATATGGAATACTTCTTCTTCTTGATTAGGATCATCCAAGATAGTGGATGAATCGGTGCGAACATTCTGTGATCAAGGAATATGATGAAATGTGTGATCAAGAGGAAATTTTTTCATTATTCCCCTGATGTAGCCTTTGAGAGGGTCCAACTACTCCGTTTTGACTATGTGGTCTCCATTGAACTACATTATCATTAACTATGAATCCCATTTAATGTTTGGGTAGGATATTTATAGTTGTAGGCATAATTATGATCCAATGATGAGGGATTGATATTCTTCCTCGTTATTTGTGAAGCTATTGGATAGTGGGAAAGAGTAGGGAAAACCCGCTTTTTTAGGAGAGACAAATACAATCCCTAACTCAATATGATTGAGATTTATGTTCTCTATCATTTTTATAAGAGGAATTCTTAATGCATGGTCAAAATACATCTCTCATGTTTGGGTAGTGTCATGAGCATAGAAGACCTCCTCATGAGGAAGCTCGGTGTCTTCTGACATATTTTTCAGGGAAAGATTTTCTGCAAGGAAATCAGTTAGTTCTTTTCCTTTCACTGACTTCTGGGACTAAAACTGAATTCCATATTGATGAAGAATGATCGCTTATCAGGCCAAGCTCCTAGTCAGTATCAGATAGCCACATATTTACTTGAGAGGATCGATATGAGATTCCAGTTAGACTTTTTGGTGCTATAGGTAATGCCTTATCGTTTTCGTTGTAAATATGAGTGTGAGGAAGTTCTTCTCAACATCAGAGTATCGGGTATCTTTACCTAAAATAGTCCAAATGAGTTAATAAAGACTATTCTTGCTCCCTCCATAATTATTTTGTGTGAGGAGGTTGCCCAACAAGCATTCCATAGAGTCCACATATACGATGATTGACATCCCTTCCATCAGAGGCATCAGGACTGGTGGGTGCTGCTGGTATTGTTTTAGAATTTCGAAGTATTTTCTATAATCCGCATCTTATTAGTAGGAAATTACCTTCTTCATTATCCTAGTGAAGGGGATAACTTTTCCGTCTAGGTTGGAAATGAGTTGTCAAATGTAATCAAGGTTCTCTTGGATCCCCCTCAATTCCTTGATATTTTTGGGAGGTTCCATTGCTAAGATAGCACTAGTCTTTTCTAGGTCTACCTCAATGCCAGGGTGGCATACCGTAAAGCCAAGTAATTTCTTGACATTACCCTAAAAGTGCATTTTAGTGGATTCATCTTCATATTGTGTTGTAATAGTTTGTCAAAAACTATTTAAAGTTCCATGAAGTGATCACATCATCATCGATATTTAACCACCAAGTTGTTGAGGTAACATTTGTTTGTATTTCTTGGGAATGGATTAAAGAAATGGTGCATGGAACATTGATATGTGGTGTCGGCATTCTTAAAAACAAAGGGAATGACCTGATATCAAAATATCCCCTGAGGTTCTCTAAATGTAGTGACTTCTTTATCTTTGAGGGGTATATTTATCTGATTGTACCCCGTGTACCCATCCATCAAACAAAGGTCTTGGAAACCACCATTTTCATTGATCAAGAGTTATATTATCCGAAACGGGAAATCATCCTTTGAGAAATACTGATTAAGGTACCTGAAATAAATTCAGACCCTAATCTTTCCATTATTCTTCTTGATATAAATGATATTGGCAAGCCATATTGGGTTTTTCACTTCCCTGATAAATTTGGATTCAATCAAATTGTTGAACTCTAATGCTATATTGGTGGAATGAGAGGGTTGTATCCACTTGGATGCCTTCTTGAAGTCTCAATGCTCATCTGGTAACTCGAGGTGGTGTATAGAGACATTCAGATTTAGTCCAGGTATTTCCAAATAGTTCCATGCAAGAACATATCTATATTTCTTCAAAAATGTGATGTAAATCTCTTTCTCTTAGCGGGACATGGTGAAACTAATCAGTGTGGGCTACGGGTCTTCATCTGTTCCCATATTTATATTTCTATGTTCATCAATGGTGGTGGAGACACCTCCATAAAATGCTGGAGGGGAGTTTCTGAGGTCATCCTCATCTTCCTCCATCTCAAAATTTGTAGAGACATTTTAAAAAGAAGATTACAATTTGGGGGCCCCAATTTCATTATCAGAGTTAGAGAGGCCATGAGAAGATACATTGTCATCCCCTATTGACTGATTCATTACATATAGATGTTCAGGATGATCATATTCAACGTTATCACTAGGGATAGTAAGGTCTTGGACCTTTGGATCATATATGTGACCTCAACCAGGTTTATGGGGAGTACATAGTTTTCATCAAGCATATCCTAGGGATTCAAAAGGTCTATCCACAAACCATTGAGACTAGAAACCTATGTATCATCATTTTCCATTATTAATTTTCCTCCTTTTATTTAGAAATTTGATTCAGCCTATGGGGCCCCGCAAGTCTCTAGGGGATCAGTGTCAATATGTAGTATGCTGACATTTCCATTAATTGGATACTTTAGAAATTGATAAAATGTTGAAGGTATCACTAAGTGTCTATAGAGCTGGGGCCTTCTGAGGAGGATGTTATACGTGGTATCTCTCCATATTACCATAAACTCGAAATCTGATATAAGATCCCCAGACTGGGATTCGATCTTGATCTTCCTAAGAGGTATTTACTCATGCTTATCATACCCTTTTATGGTTAGCTTAGTGGAAGACAAGTACCCTTCACCATATCCCAAACATTGTTGGGGTCATACTGAGATTATATTGATCCCAAAACCATTATCAATTAGATCCCTTTTGACGTTGGCATTATTAAGTCTACTTGATACATATAGAGGTCCAATTTTTCTTTAAAGGGACTCTTTCTAATCATTATCATTGAATGAGATGGCAACGTAACATTTTCATACCATGGTTTCCACTCAATAGACCTCGGTTGTAGTGACTTCTCTTTCAAACTCTCGTGGGATTAAATAAGTGCCTCCTTAAGTTGTTTTTAAATATAGAGTGCATCGATGATTGAGATATTTTATTGTACTGCCACTATTTATTTCATAACTTCTACTTGTGTGATAGAGTTTAGTGCTTCTTGATATGGGGTGTCTCCTATATGTGCAGATGAGGAGCTGAGGCATTTTGAGTGGATGAATCTAGTTATTTTATAGGGGTTGGGGGAGAATCTTTTACTAGTGGAGCGGGTCATCCTATCCTTCCCATTTGTCTGGGCTGACTAGACTCATCCCCTAGAAGGTATTCATGCATGAAAATTAGGTGTGGATAGATTCTTGAGGGTTTTCAGATGCCTCTATTCATTTGGTGGGCATGCTGGAGTGATTTCTCATGAGTCTCAGCTGCATATTTATTATCTATAGGTACATGACCTGAATATTGGGTCCGACCATACCCATGTTATCCTCTATATCCTCGGTTCATGCACATGCGACCACTTGTTCACTAGTAACATGCAGTAAACTCATGATTTGGGGAAAATCATCATTGGAGAAGGGTTATGCCAATTGTATCGTGTCGAAAGAATCAAATATGAGTTCTTCATTTGATGGGGGTTTCATTTGTTGGGGTGGTTCTAGTATTTTTTATTTTGTAGGGAAGAAGTCGGTGAGAGTTAATTCTCACATTGGAGGATAATAGGACTCTTCCTCATCAGTCTATCCCTATTTCCAGTGGTCACTCCCACCTTTGGGAGGAACATATAGTGTCTCCTTATTGGGTGGTAAAGCTAACGTGGGTTTGCACAACTGTGATCTTAGAGTGTCTTGGGATCAATCAATTGTCTTTCGAGTCATCCAGTTTTCATATTTTTATGCATTTTTGGCCAAGACTTTTTTAATCACCCTCTACTTCCAGTTGGATCACTGTTATGCAACCAACCTACTCTAGTGATTTATCAAACACCACTTGTCTGGAATCAATCATTCCAGGAATGAAAACATTGAAGATGATGTTGTTATATATATTATGACCCATACTTATGTGGAAAGGGTAGTAATTGGGACGGTCAATGTGGTTGACCTCATCGGGAATCCTAGGTTGTGGGATCATGAGAAGGTTTTTTTCTATGCCTGTCGAGAAATAACTGGGGACTTGGTCATTTCGAAAGGTGTACGCCTTATTCATCCGTTATACAAATCCTGGATGACCTTGATTTCTCTGTGCTTCTAGAAAATGTATACTCTATGGTTTTCTATGTGAGATAAGAGGTACTGGACATTTTAGGGCCTCCCAAGGTATTTGGGTAGGCACCGCTTCCAGCTTTAGAGTGACAGCAGCAGCTTCGGCTCTAGCTGGCCTTTTTCCTTGTACTACAGGCACGAGTCGAGTATTGGAAGGAGTCTTCTAGGTGGATTCATCTAAATTGTGGGCTATTTTAGTTATCTCATGGAGTCCAGCTGAATATTTTATTGAAATCATAGGTTTCTACATCTCATCCCTGTTATTTTCATCATTGAGTTCCAGTAGGTCCTCTTGTAAGAGAGGTATGTTGAGTGATTATTTTAAACCCTTACAACTTTCTGTGAAGTTAGATACCCTCTCATTCTTTCTTTTCATGTAGTTATTTGGGTCTACAATCATTTTCTTCCTTAGTGTATACCTGAATTGATAAAGGAACTGACGATAAAGCTCTTCCCATCCTAACACGGATCCTGCTAGCAGACTACTATACCAAAAAAAGGATGGCCATGTTAGGGTATGTACAAAACTCCTCAGCTTTGATGCCTCCTTTTGATCTTGAGGGCCCATAATTATCCCACATCAGGGAATGAAGTGTGTGAGATATTATTTGTGGTTTCCCACTCCATAAAATTTAGAGAAGGTAGGATTGATGAAATTATATATAGGCGAATTATCATCCACCAAATCATGATTTGGCTTCCTCTCATGCTACATAGAAACGCTTCACCCTTCCATGACTTCCATTCAAGTATAAATGGACTTGATGATGTTAAGGAGGTCTATGGGAACTGTTTCCTGAGCCATCTCCTGTCCATAGGGAACCAATAGGTGTTGATGAGGTGGCACCACTTTTATCTACAACTAATTTTCTATTCATCCCAAGATTTAATCATGTTCTTGGTGAGGCAGAGGCTATAACCATAACGGAGGGAAGTCATGGTCATTTTGAACATCTTCATTTATGTGGACTAGCTGTCCAGATCCAGATCCAACTTGATGCTCAGATAATTATTTTGTTGGAGGATCATCTATGGGAGGTACAATATTTATCTTTTGCTGGATATAATACCCAGAAGGGATATTTCTCCTAAGTAGATCCTCATTGATTTGTTGGAGATCTCATAATTCACTCTATTTTTGTGATAATTGTTACTCTGAGGTAGGAACTTTAGTTCTTATGAGTAGTGATCAGGGTGTAGCCATACCTATCCATTTATCTTTAAATCATTCCATTGAAGAGGTGGAAAATCATTATTATTTGCTTCCACATTTTGAATCCTTCTTTGGTTCTCGGTGAGAACATCCTCATTCGTTTCTTCCAACTCACCCTCTTCCGGGGGTAAATTTTCCATGTTGCGGCCCTTTTTTCATGTCTTGATTGATTTACTCTATGTTGATAGTAACAAAAGTTTTAGAGGAATATCAGGTAATGATTTTTGTACAATTTATTTCAATGAAATAGGTCGGTTCTACACTTCCTTCATCGGGGTTGTTATTTAAACCATTGTCTATGTTGGGATTTTTTGGATAGTGACCTTCTTGGGGTCTAATTTCCTTTTATTTATGGTCCCCCCATCTCAGAATATGAACAGTGGCTTTGAGGGAGTTTCTGGTTGTGGTTTCAAAATGTCCCCTAACTAGTAGGGGTTTGTCTTGTGATTGGAGGAGTTAGAAAAATGTTGATTGTTGATTGATTCCTATTAACCTAGAGATGATAGATTCACTCTATGGTGGTGCTAATGATGAAAATTCTCCCATCCCTGTGTGGTGGGGGTCATTTGGGGCTACAATTTTCATGGATTGGTCCAATTATTGAGAATCCAATTAATCCAGTTGAGGAATTTATCATTCTTGAGATGGACATGATGATATAAATGTCACCATGTCAGTGGGGTTGGGGTGATATAAAATTACTGATGATGTCTCCAGATTCTTATCAAGAGATAATGAACATGGTGACGGTGATTAAGATATAAATTCACCAAGGCCATGGGGGTTTGGGTTTGCCTGCATCTTCCAAGGGTTAGCTCGGAATCCTCTTTAGAATTAACGATCTAATGGGTAATGGTGGTGGTAGATATTATCCTAGACCAGGGGACTGAGTCCTCTCCTAGATGGCTTACATGGTGGTTGCTATTGTGGTCTGTGTGATGTAGTGCAGTTGTGCTCGCATATGAGTTGGGTGTGATGGTAGCCCAGGGTGAGAACCATTCCCTTTGGGAAGTTGTATAGGTTATCGCAACTTTTTTCTTCGTGTTTGGAATGTCCTTATATTGTCCAGAGGGGACTAGTTTGAGATCCTATTTTCTATACTCTCTCCTGGTTTTTGGTGTATGGGAACCATTGAAGTGGGGAAATTCTGTTACAATGACCAACTAGCCTGAGCGTTACCCAGTAACCTAATTTACCCAAGGGATATAACATTTTAGGATGATACATCCTAGGGTATTTTTTGTTCTAGGGGAGAGGAAACATGTAACACTTCATACTTTCCCCATCCTTGAATATGGATGCATGATGTGGCTTTGGAGATCATCCGCTAAAGATTTTTAATGCAATGGCGGCAATCATGTTGTATATTTTTGTTGTGATTTTATAATTTTAGATCCTGATCCATATAAATATTAGGTAGGTCTATATGACAACTGATTATATTTTTTTTTAAGGTTTCACTCGTGTCATAGATAGGGGAGATAATTATCCTTCAATACCTGATGAGTGGCCCACATATTCTGTCATAGTTAAGGCATGGAATACTTTTCAAGTTCATCTATGATCTCATATATAGAATTAGTGAGAGGCCAAAACATGATAAGGAGGTTTTTTCTTCCTAACTCTCTCTATATTTCAATGTTGGCTTCATCCTAATAAGACTAATACACATCCATCCAGTCACACCATAGAAGATATATCCAATGTTCGCATGTTTATAGGAGTGGGGTGCTACTGGAAGTTGATGGGGAATCTTACACAGTTGACCCTGATGATTTGAACACCTCTCTATACAAATTTTTTGGAGTTTTGAACACCTCTTTATACAAAGGTTTCTAGGAAAAGGGAGGTTTTCCTTGCCCAAGGTAGATATCATCATTGGAAGGTTGACCATGGTGGATGTCAAGAGAAAATCCACTACAATCCATCTCTACACTCCCACGTAGAGGACTATCCTGGTAATGAATTTCTTATACTTATGCTTTGATAAAATAGTCGATGGACCCCTTTGGTGTTGATAATGTGTCTTAAACAACCTTAAGGACACTTTTATTGAGTTGATTGGGATTATAGGCCATGTTCTGCGCAATGGTCAGAATATGCTAACGTGCCTTTTGTAATTGTGCAGGGATAAGATGTAACACCCCAAGCTTCTATGGTACGTTTCCCTTCGAATAATGCGATAGCGTGTGTTATACGCAACCTCGAGTTCTAACACACACCACAACTAATTAAACTAGCCGTTGTGAATAGTAATACCTACTTTTTGAAATCATATATATTTTATATTTCAAAATGGACTTCATTTTTGGATTCGTAATATTGAAATTAGCCTAGGGTGAAATATTGGTACTTTTCAGATAACTTTTATATTTTGATGAATAGTGAAAATTACTAAATTTTAATTAAAAACAACTTTTTTAATAAAAATAATTAATAGTGATAAATTATAAATTTGAGTGGTTTTAAAGTATATTTAGAATATATTTTTACCATTTAATATAATGTTGGTCATTGGACATAATTTTACAATTAAACCGAACATAAACAAGTGTCAATCTTTTGATAGTTATTACCTCTTAAAAACACGCTTTTTGTTTTGACAGCGGGAATTAATTTTAAATTAATTTCTGCCACTTTTGTGTTTTGAATTTAGAAAAATGGATTCCATATTTGGAATCAGGATGTCCAAATTGTTTAAATAGGTAACTTTTATTTTTAGACATTTTGAATAATTACTGTGGTAAATATTTTATTTACCATAGTTAAGGGTAAATCCGGTAAATAAGGGTTAAAAAATAATATTATAATAATACAAAATTACCCTAAAACGTGTCCTAACCTTATTGGTGGACACATACCCGACCATGAGCATCCTTGGGTCAATTTGGGGACCCCTTGGAGCCACTTGTATGTGGTAGGGAAACTTTATATTAATAAAGTTAAAATAAAAATAAAAATGGCATAAGCTTACATCTTTTAGAAGAACAATTTTTACATAGGGTTATACATGTTGGATTTTCTATTATAAATATTAATTAGAAATATAAAAAGATTTCCTACATAATGATATTTTATTTATAATTTTTAGACATCAAATAATTTAAATTATTAATGACACAATAATGATTCAATGTTACCTCATTAATAAATCATTTAAATAAATAAGATTATAATGATTAAAATATTATCTAAAACCTGTCCAATTCTTATTGGTTGATGTTATTTATAATATTAGTCATCTTATCTTCTACCTCAATGATTTTTGGACCATTATAAACCGAATATAATTATATTATAAAGTAATACTTTCACTCTTTCCTAAAGAGCCCCTCTTCTCCCTTATAAAAGGAGACCACTTCTACTCATTCCTCACACCTCTCAAGCCACTTGGCTCGTCCAAACTCTGCCCAAATAAGCTTCCCACATCCCTCTCCTTCTCCTTGAAGCTTCTCCTTAGGCAGAAAGCATTTCAAGAAGTCCTTTGGTTCCAACCAAAGTGAGTTACCTAAATTAAAGGTAACGATTTCTCTTAAATTATTTTCCTTTATTTTGCTTCTCCAACCCCCAAACTCTTTTTATTTCCTTTCTTTTGTAACAACACCAGTATCCTCAATATACTACGATGTTGTTATAAGAAGTATTAAAACTACACATACACACAACTCCATCTAATGGATGATGAACATAATGTTTCTGTGGATGGAAAACTAACGCCTCACGAAACGATGATTGTTCAAATACATCTTACCGCCTCTCATGGTGTCCATTATGATGGCACTATAATTAAATATGATATTAATGATATATATTTTATATATAAGCTTCTGTAATTCCATTTTATTTCATACCATTATTCGTTTCATGTTGTATATACATACGATAATTTCATTTGAGGAAGTGCGGACTACCGCCCCCTTAAAATGATATGACTCGTTCATACCACACATGGAACGTATAAAGGATGGTGTTAATGAACTTAAGTAACATATATAAAATATTATATTATACTGTAATAGTAATATACCTATGTATCATTTGGATTCAATTCTTTTAAAATAAAAATTAAATGGAAGTAGCGTTCGTGCGTACGTACGGACTACCGTCTCCACGAACGCGGTGAGATCCATCCTCCATCGTATCCATTCAAGTCTTATTCTCATTTTAGGGTTAAAAATAATGTTAATATCATTCTGATTATGAATAAGATTTAATCTATCCATTACAAACATGTCTTACGTAACCAAACATTTAAGAAGAACGAATCGATTATCACCTGAAACGACGATAATACTAAGATATTATTAATAAAGCAATGTTAAAAGATCATATATGATATCATATTAATGTATATGATTCTTGTATAATTTAATAACAATTATTTCACCATTATACAAGAGGTTAACCGACCCTAACAAAGGAAAAGTACAAGGTAAGTGATTTTCTTATCTCACTTTCAATTCCGTGAGATTTCCATTGTTCGCCACTAAATTATTTAAAGTGGTGTATTGTGTACTGCCATTTGATATACATTATCATGATTCTATTTATATTCATGTTGTTTTGTAAATAATTTGGTTGTTATTAACTTTTGGCCATACGACTCAGTTGATTAACGTGGTAAGGGGATTTCATCTCACTCCTTATTCCCGTGAGATTCATGCCATATTTCCACCATCACCTTTTGTGTGGTGTATTTACTGCCCATAATTATATTCTTTGTGTAATACACTCTAATTTATGTGTATTTACATATTCATTGTATGATACCTCTTTCATGGGTTGTATGTTTCATAAGTTAACAAATTGGTAAGGGTTATTTCACAATCTCTTCATTATCCGAGGTTGTTTATATGTAATAATCTACTGGGATCTCTTTATCATCCACAGTCATGTTTTCTTAAAAATGTATTTCAAAACATTTTTATTATTTACAAGAATATGGGTTAAAGTCGTTTATACCCTTGTTTGACTTTTTATAAGAGGAATCTTTCCGTCGTTTTCCAAACAAGGTGCTTTTTAACCTTTTCGATAGAATTAAGGTAAGAATGTATTTTTTAAAACTTATACGGTAGGTGCGGTTATTCTCTACCGTTATTACCCCTTTGAAGCTTCCCTTACATGATTATAAGGATATTTTCAAAATAAAGGTTTTCTTTTATAATTATTTTATTTTTAAATGATTTCAAAAAAAAGAGATATTTCTCTCAAATATATGAAAATCCAGTGCAAATGTATACGTATTTAACGCAAGCTTAAAAATGTTTTCAGAAAACCCGACTCTCGAGTGTGGTATACAGGAAGGGATTGGGAGTGGACCCATCATGGCCTATAATTAATCGAGTAGTCTCAGAATTAGTTATTTTTTTTCAGAAGCTTGCATAATGTTTTCCGAAAAACACTGAAGTATATTTTAGCAATTTTAAACGTAAGTATCTTCTAAAAAAATTGCATCGGTAGGTCTCATGAGACAAACTAGTGTCTTGGCACAAGGCCTTGACAAAATCTTATTTGTAGTCTTGGCACGAGGCCTTGGCTATGTGGTTATGATAGTCTGGCATTATGCATTCCAACATTATGAAAGTGGTTATTGATTTTGCGTGTGATTATTCGATTAGTAGAATATCCATGTGAACAAGTAAATGGCATTATTTCATTTTACTTTTTCCATACTATGTTGAAGTTCAAGTTTATAAGGCTTTTGTTTTAGTAATTCATTGCCTTAAATTTTTATGCTTATTTTTGAATGTTCCGCTATATTGTTATCCTTACTAGGCATTTGAGCTCACCCCTTTTCTATGTTTTATTTTTCCCAGGATGTGAAGATGTAAGTTATAGTGTGGACTGTGGAAACATTATGTTTTTGTAGTAGTTTTTTTCTTTTTATGATGTAATGTAAAACTTATGAATATATCTAGTGTTTCCGAGGCTACTAAACCAATCGGTCTTTCGAGATTTGATCTTTCTTGTGATCATGCCAATGTTATGTAATTAAGGCACCGACTCTGGGTAACTGGGGTCGGGGCGTTACAGTAGGTATCGGAGGAAGTTTAGTACAAACCTTGGAAGCTAGATTTAGATAAACTCTGATTAGAGCACGTAGACCTAAGATGAACTTTGAGGATTAGTATAGAAGAACTTCCTAGAATTTTGGTATTGTAGAGATTTTGTGAGTTTTCTGAGCAATACATCCCTGTCTGGATACGAGCAGGTAGAGGCGGCTCTGGCACAGATGTACCTAGGGGTAAAACCCGAAAACACCGCTTTGAGCTAGACTCGAACGAGAACTGGTGCACGACAACGGGCCTTGCTGCACTCTTGGTTACGACACTCTCGGGGGATATGCTTAGGATAACTCTCACTATCTTTACAAATCATTATGAAGGGTTTATGAGTATATACTTCCTCAAAGAAAACATTTTTATGATTATGGATTATATCCATAAATAGTTCAATTTATGTTATGTGTTTTATAAGTATGGGATTATGTATTTTGATTCATAAACTGATCTAGTTTATGCCATTGTTTAGAAATTGCGCCTAGTGGAAGAAATGTAAACTGTATCAATGCACGCACTCCATGTAGGGATTGCCCTCCTGCTCAAGATAATTATAGTGGGGCTGGTGATGCAACTAGTGCTGATCAGCTAATCACCATACTGGGACAACTTACTCAGGTTATGAATAATAACCTTACCCGTATGGAGCACCCTGATCCGCAGCGTGGAGGATCAATGTTAGATCGATTCATGAGGCAACAACCACCAACGTTCAATGGGAGTACAAATCCCTTAGTAGCTGATCAATGGATAAATTCCCTAGAGAAAATATTTCAGGCTTTGGGGAGCAGTGAAAGGGAAAAAGTTATCATGGCAGTTTACCGCCTCACTGGAGATGCTGATCAATGGTGGTCATTGATTCAAAACATGAAGGAAGATGATGAAGTATCAAATATGGAGTGGAGGTAGTTCAAAGATCTGTTTTTAGAAAAATACTTTCCTCGCGACCATCGAGCAGATATGGAAAGACAATTTCTGAGTCTGAGACAAAAGGAGGATGAGAATGTCACAAAGTATGAGGCTAACTTTACAAGGTTAGCGAGGTATGCTGGAGATTATATTCGCAACCCAAGAAGTAAGATTGATCGTTTCTTTGATGGGTTCGTTATTTATAGTGATGCATCGAAGAAAGGACTTGGCTGTGTCCTTATGCAGAATGATAGAGTTATTGCCTATGCATCACGACAGTTGAAAATTCATGAACAAAACTATCCTACTCATGATCTCGAGTTAGCAGTAGTGATCTTTGCTTTGAAGATATGGAGGCACTACCTCTATGGTGAAAAATGTGAGATTTATACTGATCACAAGAGTTTGAAGTATATTTTCTCACAAAAAGAACTCAACATGAGGCAAAGGAGATGGCTTGAATTACTCAAGGATTATGATTGTATGATACACTACCACCCAGGGAAGGCAAACAAGGTGGCAGATGCTTTGAGTAGAAAAGACCATGGAGTTTTGAACAATATGAGAATTTAAAGGGATCCAATTTTTATGGATCTAGTAAAGATGGACATGGGAATAACCAGGGAAGGTGAAACATCAATGCTTTTTCAAATGGTTTCCAAACCATCTTTACTAGAAAGGATTAAGAGTTCTCAGACCGATGATGAAGAATTCCAAAAGAAAATTAAAGCTGTGAATGATGGGAGATTGAGAGACTTTGTGTTCCCAATATACCTGATCTAAAAAGGGAATTGCTGGATGATGCTCATAGTTCCAATTTCTCTATACACCCTGGGAGCACCAAAATGTATAGAGATTTGAAGGAACATTTTTGGTGGGACAACATGAAGAGGGAGATTGCTGATTTTGTGTCAAGATGTATGGTTTGTCAACAAGTGAAAGCTGGAAGGCAACAGCCTGGAGGAGTCATGCAACCTCTTCTCATACCAGAGTGGAAATGGGACAATGTTACGATGGACTTTGTCATGGGGCTACCAAAGACTCCTAGAAGGAACGATGCAATATGGGTTATTGTTGATCGTCTTACCAAGTCAGCACATTTTCTTGCTATAAGAGAAGATCTACCCCTGGAACGTCTAGCAAGACTATACATTAATGAAGTTGTGAGACTTCATGGAGTACCCCTATCGATTGTTTCTGATCGTGATCCCCGTTTTACTTCAAGATTTTGGAAAAGTCTTCAGAAATCCCTGGATACTGAACTTCATTTGAGCACTGCTTACCACCCTCAGACAGATGGACAATCAGAACGGACTATTCAAACCCTAGAAGACATGTTGAGATCTTGCTCACTTGACTTTCAGGGTATGTGGGATCAATATTTACCTCTGGTAGAATTTTCCTATAATAATAGCTTCCATTCGAGTATTCAGATGGCACCATATGAAGCGTTATACGAAAAGAGATGTCGTACACCAACCTGTTGGGATGACGTTGGTGAAAGAAAACTTGTAGGCCCAGAACTGGTGGAGGAAACGGTGGAAAAGGTGAAAGTAATCCAAAATCACATCAAAGCATCTCAAAGTAGGCAGAAGAGCTATGCCGATAATCGAAGGAAGGATTTGGAATTTCAGGTCGGTGATCATGTTTTCCTAAAAGTATCTCCATGGAAGGGAGTCATACGTTTTGGTAAGAAAGGTAAATTGAGTCCCAGGTACATCAGACCTTTCGAAATTCTAGAACGAATTGGGGCTGTAGCTTACCGATTGGCAATGCCGCCAAGTCTCTCCAAAGTTCACGATGTGTTCCACGTATCTCTGTTGAGAAAATACATGCCTGACCCAACGCATGTACTCACCTATGAGGAATTAGAACTGGAACCTGATCTGTCTTATTGCGAAGAGCCCGTCAAGTTTCTTGATACAAGAGAACAAGTACTGAGAAACCGGACGACGCGTCTGGTAAAAGTTTTGTGGAGAAACCATAAGATGGAAGAGGCAACGTGGGAACCCGAGGAACTTATGATGAAGAACCACCCGAGTCTTTTCATGTGATAAGTATTCTAGAAATTTCGAGGATGAAATTATTTGAAGGAGGGGAGAATGTAACACCCCAAGCTTCTACGGTACGTTTCCCTTCGAATAATGTGATAGCGTGTGTTGTACGCAACCTCGAGTTCTAACACACACCACAACTAATTAAACTAGCCGTTGTGAATAGTAATACCTACTTTTTGAAATCATATATATTTTATATTTCAAAATGGACTTCATTTTTGGATTCGGAATATTGAAATTAGCCTAGGGTGAAATTTTGGTACTTTTCGGATAACTTTTATATTTTGATGAATAGTGAAAATTACTAAATTTTAATTAAAAACAACTTTTTTAATCAAAATAATTAATAGTGATAAATTATAAATTTGAGTGGTTTTAAAGTATATTTAGAATATATTTTTACCATTTAATATAATTTTGGTCATTGGACATAATTTTACAATTAAACCGAACATAAACAAGTGTCAATCTTTTGATAGTTATTACCTCTTAAAAACACGCTTTTTGTTTTGACAGCGGGAATTAATTTTAAATTAATTTCTGCCACTTCTGTGTTTTGAATTTAGAAAAATGGATTCCATATTTGGAATCAGGATGTCCAAATTGTGTAAATAGGTAACTTTTATTTTTAGACATTTTGAATAATTACTGTGGTAAATATTTTATTTACCATGGTTAAGGGTAAATCCGGTAAATAAGGGTTAAAAAATAATATTATAATAATACAAAATTACCCTAAAACGTGTCCTAACCTTATTGGTGGACACATACCCGACCATGAGCATCCTTGGGTCAATTTGGGGACCCCTTGGAGCCACTTGTATGTGGTAGGGACACTTTATATTAATAAAGTTAAAATAAAAATAAAAATGGCATAAGCTTACATCTTTTAGAAGAACACTTTTTACATAGGGTTATACATGTTGGATTTTCGATTATAAATATTCATTAGAAATATAATAAGATTTCCTACATAATGATATTTTATTTATAATTTTTAGACATCAAATAATTTAAATTATTAATGACACAATAATGATGCAATGTTTACCTCATTAATAAATCATTTAAATAAATAAGATTATAATGATTAAAATATTATCTAAAACCTGTCCAATTCTTATTGGTTGATGTTATTTAGAATATTAGTCATCTTATCTTCGACCTCAATGATTTTTGGACCATTATAAACCGAATATAATTATATTATAAAGTAATACTTTCACTCTTTCCTAAAGAGCCCCTCTTATCCCTTATAAAAGGAGACCACTTCTACTCATTCCTCACACCTCTCAAGCCACTTGGCTCATCCAAACTCTACCCAACTAAGCTCCCCACATCCCTCTCCTCCTCCTTGAAGCTTCCCCTTAGGCAGAAATCATTTCAAGAAGTCCTTTGGTTCCAACCAAAGTGAGTTACCTAAATTAAAGGTAACGATTTCTCTTAAATTATTTTCCTTTATTTTGCTTCTCCAACCCCCAAACTCTTTTTATTTACTTTCTTTTGTAACAACACCAGTATCCTCAATATACTAGGATGTTGTTATAAGAAGGATTAAAACTACACATACACACAACTCCATCTAATGGATGATGAACATAATGTTTCTGTGGATGGCAAACTAACGCCTCACGAAACGATGATTGTTCAAATACATCTTACCGCCTCTCATGGTGGCCATTATGATGGCACTGTAATTAAATATGATATTAATGATATATATTTTATATATAAGCTTCTGTAATTCCATTTTATTTCATACCATTATTCGTTTCATGTTGTATATACATACGATAATTTCATTTGAGGAAGTGCGGACTACCGCCCCCTTAAAATGATATGACTCGTTCATACCACACATGGAACATATAAAGGATGGTGTTAATGAAATTAAGTAACATATATAAAATATTATATTATACTGGAATAGTAATATACCTATGTATCATTTGGATTCAATTCTTTTAAAATAAAAATTAAATGGAAGTAGCGTTCGTGCGTACGTACGGACTACCGTCTCCACGAACGCGGTGAGATCCATCCTCCATCGTATCCATTCAAGTCTTATTCTCATTTTAGGGTTAAAAATAATGTTAATATCATTCTGATTATGAATAATATTTAATCTATCCATTACAAACATGTCTTACGTAACCAAACATTTAAGAAGAACGAATCGATTATCACCTGAAACGACGATAATACTAAGATATTATTAATAAAGCAATGTTAAAAGATCATATATGATATCATATTAATGTATATGATTCTTGTATAATTTAATAACAATTATTTCACCATTATACAGGAGGTTAACCGACCCCAACAAAGGAAAAGTACAAGGTAAGGGATTTTCTTATCTCACTTTCAATTCCGTGAGATTTCCATTGTTCGCCACTAAATTATTTAAAGTGGTGTATTGTGTACTGCCATTTGATATACATTATCATGATTCTCTTTATATTCATGTTGTTTGGTAAATAATTTGGTTGTTATTAACTTTTGTCCATACGACTCAGTTGATTAACGTGGTAAGGGGATTTCATCTCACTCCTTATTCCCGTGAGATTCATGACATATTTCCACCATCACCTTTTGTGTGGTGTATTTACTGCCCATAATTATATTCTTTGTGTAATACACTCTAATTTATGTGTATTTACATATTCATTGTATGATACCTCTTTCATGGGTTGTATGTTTCATAAGTTAACAAATTGGTAAGGGTTATTTCACAATCTCTTCATTATCCGAGGTTGTTTATATGTAATAATCTACCGGGATCTCTTTATCATCCACAGTCATGTTTTCTTAAAAATGTATTTCAAAACATTTTTATTATTTACAAGAATACGGGTTAAAGTCGTTTATACCCTTGTTTGACTTTTTATAAGAGGAATCTTTCCGTCGTTTTCCAAACAAGGTGCTTTTTAACCTTTTCGATAGAATTAAGGTAAGAATGTCTTTTTTAAAACTTATACGGTAGGTGCGGTTATTCTCTACCGTTATTACCCCTTTGAAGATTCCCTTACATCATTATAAGGATATTTTCAAAATAAAGGTTTTCTTTTATAATAATGTGATTTTTAAATGATTTCAAAAAAAAGAGATATTTCTCTCAAATATATGAAAATCCAGTGCAAATGTATACGTATTTAACGCAAGCTTAAAAATGTTTTCAGAAAACCCGACTCTCGAGTGTGGTATACAGGAAGGGATTGGGAGTGGACCCATCATGGCCTGTAATTAATCGAGTAGTCTCAGAATTAGTTATTTTTTTCAGAAGCTTGCATAATGTTTTCCGAAAAACACTGGAGTATATTTTAGCAATTTTAAACGTAAGTATCTTCTAAAAAAAATTGCATCGGTAGGTCTCATGAGACAAACTAGTGTCTTGGCACAAGGCCTTGACAAAATCTTATTTGTAGTCTTGGCACGAGGCCTTGGCTATGTGGTTATGATATTCTGGCATTATGCATTCCAACATTATGAAAGTGGTTATTGATTTTGCGTGTGATTATTCGATTAGTAGAATATCCATGTGAACAAGTAAATGGCATTATTTCATTTTACTTTTGACATACTATGTTGAAGTTCAAGTTTATAAGGCTTTTGTTTTAGTAATTCATTGCCTTAAATGTTTATGCTTATTTTTGAATGTTCTGCTATATTGTTATACTTACTGGGCATTTGAGCTCACCCCTTTTCTATGTTTTATTTTTCCCAGGATGTGAAGATGTAAGTTATAGTGTGGACTGTGGAAACATTATGTTGTTGTAGTAGTTTTTTTCTTTTTATGATGTAATGTAAAACTTATGAATATATCTAGTGTTTCCAAGGCTACTAAACCAATCGGTCTTTCGAGATTTGATCTTTCTTGTGATCATGCCAATGTTATGTAATTAAGGCACCGACTCTGGGTAACTGGGGTCGGGGCGTTACATAAGATCTTTCTATGTGATGGTTTTTGGAACTTTTATATAATTTCCTGGTGCTATGAGAGTATGAGACTTCTGCTGAGAAGCTATAGAAATATACTAATGATATTTCTCATTATTGATAGGATTGTGAGCTTATCTTGATGCATGTTACATTCTCACTTGGCGAGCCTCATTCAAGATGGGCATATGAGCCTGATCCTAAACCTTTATAATATCCCACTACTATTTAATGGAAGGAATATGAGCTTACCCTGAAGTATGTGATTCTGTCACTTGGTGGGACTTGGTAGGATCAGGAATATGTGTTTGGTTTATATATGAATTCCTTATTAGAATATGTTGAAAGGCCTCCAGAATGGGAGAAGGAATATGAGCCTTCCCTATATTTTCTTGGAATGATGCTGTCGAAATCATTCCTTGGAGAAAGTAGTAATATAAACCTATATTCAGTGATCTTTTGGAATATGTTGAGTAGATTCCCTGATAGGAATGTGAGCCTTCCTCGATGCTTGTGTCATCTTCACTTGGTTATCCCCAACCAAAAGGGGGATATGATCCCAATCCTAGGCCTTTGGAGTATGTCGATGGACTTCTTTGAAAGGAATATAAGTCTATCCTGAGGCATGTTCCCCTCTCATGTGGTATTCCCTGGCCAAAATGGGGATATGAGCCTAATCCTAGGCCTTTGTAATATGCCTCCATAATCCTTCGACAGGCATGTGCCCCTATCTCGAGGTATGTGCCGCTCTCAGCTGGTGATCCCCAGTTGGAACTAGGATATGAGATTAATCTGATTCCTCTCCCTTTATCATAATATACTGATAATCCTCTAGGGCAGGGGAAAGAGTGTAAGATTGCTCTGGTACATCCACTTGTTTTCAATGATCAGAGTGTGGAGCTATCGTGACTATAGGGATATAAGAATGCATCTATCCCATCATCTGAAACAATGCCAGAATATTTTGGCGGAGTTCATCAGTTGTTTCTAAAATATATTGGCATTTTAGAAAAGTGTGTGTAGGGATATGATCCTTCAAATTTTCTATCTCCATGATAAACATGTAGATGTATTCAATTGAAGTGGGGATATGTACCCACTTCAATCCTCCTTGTGCCACTGGAATATGGTGATGGACTCTGTGCATGGGGGTAGAAGTATGAGCCTCCCCCTAGCCTATTACGGGGACATTTCCACAAATTTATTCCGAATGAGTAGAAATATATTTCAGCATGTTGGTTCCTACCTAAATATAATGGAAGTAATCATTGGTAGGAGCATTAATATGAGCCCTCTTCTAAATACTAAATGCCTTTTTCCTCTGATGAATCTTCCTTGTTTCTTGTTCATTGGAATCAGAGGTAGTTGTGTGTTGGATAGTACCCTAAACAAGAGAATAATTGGTACCATCGGGGTTGTTTTGGTGATGGTGGTTGAAAATTTCCCTCCTCGGTGGAATATGAACCAAAAGGGATCCTTATTTGACCTCATGGCCCACCTTCATCCTATATGTAAGGTAATAGTTTTCACACTCCAAGGATAAGCTTCTGAAGCTTTTGGTCATAGAAACAAGGGCTACTGGCTTAGTAGTATACTTTCTCGAAATATATAGACTATCTAGTCATTGTGATTGGAGAAAATTACTAGAATATTCCATGTTCAAGATTGTATCATGTTGATGGTACTCCCAGACCATTGTGTTTTCTACCTGAAATTAGATTCTTCATGTCGGTGAGATCGTATCGTGACCTGTGGGGGTTGTAGTGGCTGATGATTTTCCAGACCAAATGATGGATGATGAAGATATTATCTCAAATCAGGATATTATCAATTTCTATAGTCATGAAGTAAATAGTGAATAAGGTTACCAATTAGTGAAATATCATAGGCATAATGTCCTCAATCAGATATGAATGGTTAACACAATTTTTCTGATATTCCATGATTCGGCCATTCTTCTCATTTGGACTTGTCAAAATAGGGATAGACTTATTTCATGATAATCCTGTTTACTGAGGATTATCTATAAGATCATGAAGGTCTTACTTATTTTTTTATATGGTTTTAAAAACAATGTGTCCTAATTCATTATAACCCAATCAATATGTTGTTACAAAGATTCACATTGGTTTTACCTTTTTTGTATATAGGGGAAAATGAAATGTCCCAACAGATAATAACCAATAATTTTTTCATTGGTGAGATTCATGTCAGGTTCACCATTTTTGTTCTCATATAGGGGAAAATGAAATGTCCTGACAGATAACAACCCATCATTTTTTCATTGGATAGATCCACGTCGGGTTCGCCATTTTTTCGTTGGGTTTTTTGAGACGTGAAATAGGTTTTCACTCATCGGGCTACCATTGTAACTTTTCCAAAAAAACTCCCAATGGTTCCCCTATCTGCAGCTAGGAAAAGAATTTCTTTCCAAGGGCAAGCAATCATCTGGTTTTTCAATCCCCGCGACTCTTGGGGACTCAAATTGGTCGATAGTATGGTAGGTTGGGATCAACGCACCCTTTTGGAGGGAATTTTTTCCTACTCTGGGACTCCCTTATAGATTTAAGATATGTTTCCAAATCTCTTTATAATTCTGATACATTATAGGTCACACTGAAAAATGACTCATTGGTTAAATATCCCATTAAAAATAAAGGGATTCTCATTGATGAACTGATGGGAGTGAGGTCGCATTAGTGAATCCATATGTATATAATCAGGGTTCTTCATCTGTTTTCCTAACATTGAATAACTACTTTATGTGCTAAATCTGTATAACCAAATTCTTTGGAACTTTCTTCCACATGAGGAGGCAGTTAACATTCCGAGGAGGATATTGAGCCACTATGATATGTCCTACGTATTCTAATTATTGTAGGAATAAAAAACCTTTTAGTTATTTAATCCAATGTAGTTTAGCATCATGTAGAGGGGATATATGTGTGGGTACTAAGACACCAAATATTTGAGATTGGGTCTTAGGGATATGTCTTACATATCCTTTTTATGAAAAGAATCAGGTTCATCATAGTTCAATCAGTATATTGGTATTGGACCCAAGGTATATTCCATTATATGGGGGTTTTTCATACTATACTACTCATCAGGGCTTACATACAATGATCATCATGGTTAGTGTAAATTAATGATTCCAAATGATGTTTCCATTTCATCTATCTTAGAAAATGGGAGCTGTGATTGGTGTGAGAAACAATGGGGAATAGATGATTAGTCTTATTGAATGTAGATATGGGACTTAAGTACTAGGTTAGTCCTTGGGATACTTGGTATAGAGCTCGGTCATTGAAAAGGTGCCCTACGTATCTTGTGTATGGAAGGAATCATAGTCATCATTTTTTGGATATCCCTTAACTTACAGATAGGCTAGGGTGGATGATCACACTTAGGGACATTATGACCATCTTTGAGGTTTCAAGAAAGTTAGTGGATTATATTGTGATAGATTCCCTATTGATCGAGGACATACAATATGATTTCGTTAGTTGGGGATTAATTAATGAATTTTACCTTAAAACTATGGGGTGTATAGTTAAGATGACATGATCAGTGTAACTCCATAATCCCACATGATCCACGCTTATTGTGAGAAACAAGGTTTAGAAAATGATCAATTCTATTTCATTGGGTAAGGGGATTAGATATTAGGATTCCTCTCGATAGTTAATATGGAACTCAAATCTTGAATAGGTGGCTTATGTATCCTGAATATGGAAGGATTCAGAGTCATCACAATTCCCTTGATCAGGGATTACACTCTGAGGTTTCCCTTGTATTCGGGTCTCACACACTAGTAATGGATGAGGCTATCAAATCCTAGGAGGCCCTAATTCTCTAGACCCACTTTCATGGAGGGTGTCGCATGACCAAGTTGGCATGTCTAAGGGGTGTCAAGAGATCCATATGGTTTCCCCAAGAATCTATTTAACATCTTTGTTAACATGTCTAAAATGTGTCACATGACTTAGTTGATATTCCTTGAGGGTGTCCCAAGAGTACACTGATATTACCCGATGCTCTCGCGTGACTTGGTTGACATGTCTAGAGGAGGTATCATGTCATGGATAATGTCTTATGAGTGCATAGTGAGTCCAAGATATTATTTTTGGAGGACATCACAAGGTCCCATCATTATGCCCATGTGCTTTTGCAAGACTTGGCTGACATGAGAAGGCACTATTATATGAGTCGGGAGACGTATCTGAAGGACGTATTGAGGCTTGGGAGAAAAGATGGTAGGAAATTTCATGAGAATATAGTGATGCGTACAAATGGGTTGTGATATTTTTACTTGAAATGTCTATATGGATTTGTATGACCCAGGTAGCATGCTAAAGGAGCGTTGTGAGATCTAGTTGACATTTCCTAGTGCTATAATGTGTCTTTGGGAGACTCACGAAAATAGCATATGGGTAAGTGAGAATGTTTTGATTTAAGTCTTCCACATTTAGTCTTTATTCCAGCCTTTCCTTGTGGCTTCCTTGGTTTTATTCAATGTCAGTTTATCTTGAGTCTTGTGTAATCTAGTGTATATGTAGGATGTTCTTCACATAGCCCAATAGAGACCCTTCACATGATCTATGGATGATCATGAGAATTGTCTCATTCTGTGCGCATGACTACTCCATATGCTCACTGGTATATTACCTAATAGAAGGTTGGCTGGTCACGTGATCATTTAATCTATGAAATCTACTCTAGAGCTATTGTGTTACTCCAAGAGTTCTTCCGTTCGTAGTCACAGCGAGTTGTGAGATCAAAAATCCTATGCCTCTTTGAGGTTGGGGTGGGGAATTTATAGGACTCTCCACCCTGATCACTCACCGATTTACATGGAATATCCGACACGAATCCAAGATGGAGTCAGTAAGGGGGGATGGCGCCATGTGACTTCACAAGTCTTTGTTGTGGTTTATTCCGAGTGCGTCGCCTGATTTTCAACGATCGTGAGTCTCTTCCCTCAATGCCTATTTTATCATATTATTTTTGATTGATAAATACTTTCTTGATCATGTGAGTATGTCAAATTAATTTTCATTTTTTTCTATTGAAATGTCTAAGGACCATCACGAGAGCTCGATGCATTACCTATAATACTTCATGGGGAAATGGTGGCTTTTCCATGCATCTTCCCAATATTTGGTTGACTTTTCATGAGGTCTCGTGAGATCATGTTATAGACATCCTTGCGTGTCATATGTCTTTCAGTGGCCATGAAAGTTCTCAACTCCTCACTTTTTATCTGATTTGATTATTTTAAAAAGGCTAGATATTATGAAAGTTTTTATGAGTAATGTCAAGGATATTATAGCAATTTTTTAATGATGCCTCATGTGACCAATATTGGTCATATAAGGACATGCAATATGTTGTGGGAAAATCTACCCATTTTTTACATAGAGTAATAAAGGGGAAGAATGAAATCTTCTAGAGATACCCAAGGACTTCTTTGTGGTGAGTCTATCAAGCCAAACGTCTTTATTGAGATGAGACAAACATGTCTCTGAGGTCTTGTGGTGTCCTGCAGGATTCTAGGGGTGCATCGCATGTCATTCAGTGATTGAGAGTACCTCTAACCTCCTCCAGATTATCTACTTTGCTTTATTCTAAAAAGATTCATGTGTCTTGAGAGTTTTCTTGGATTTCATCAAGGGATTTTTTTTCTTCCCAATGATGATATGGAATATGATATTTAATACCACTAGGGTTCTCCCCCTTTGGATATTATTCGTTATTATTATTGAGAGAATTTTTGATGATTTTTTAGGAACATTCCAATGAAAAACCATGTGTCTTGGTGGAACTCATTCAGTTGTCTGGAGATCCTTCACCAGAGTGTGAATTTATCTTCACGTGGGGCTCTGTGGGATTCACTGTAAGTTATGTGTTTCACATAGATTATTTGTGTTACCTTGAAAGGGTCACGCAATCGAGAGTCCCTTGGTGGATCATGTGATCCGAAAGTCTCAGATACTTTGCTTTTGTGGGGAAGGTAATACCCATATTCAAGTATTTATTCCTTTTTTATTTTTTTTATTCTTATTTGGAAGGATTTAATAGGTGAATAACATAACATATGTCCCAAAGAAGGAAATTTGAGACTATTATCCCTTACCTTTGGTCTTAAAGTCCTTCATACATGTTCGAAACTCATATATAATAAATATAGGTCTATAAAAAATATATTTAAGAACCATAATTATATATATCATACCATATATGATTTTCTTATGCCCTTTTATTACACATTTATTGACAATTCCTTGTTAAAATCACGTTTTAGGTAATAACTACTTCATTTTTCATGTATGTTTTGATTTGGTATTTTTTGTCCTTTTACTCGGATAATGGTTCCATAATCTCTAAAATGATAACAATTATATATATATATTTAAATCATATGCATTCATAATATATATATTTATAGTAACCTGTAAATGTTATATATTGAAAGTGAAATACATCATTCAAGGAGACGGTAGTTCGTACATACACATGAACGTTTTTTCCATTTTCTAGACAAGGGAATGAAAGTAAGATAAATAATATATCTATTTTAAAGAGTAATTTTGATTTCATATATATCACATATATTTATTAAATTTAGCCTTATTACTTTCAATGTAATGAGTAAGTGAAAAACAAATCACACAGTTTTGTGAGGTGGTAGCTCATCGTACACATGCGTGACGTTGTCAAATTCCCATAGAATGGAAAGTAGGAAGTTATATGTTATATTTTAATTATAAAAATATAAAAATATCATAAATATCATATATAAACATTAAAAATATCATTATATCCAGTTATTAAAGGAATTTATTGAAAATAAATAACATCGGTTCGCGAGATGGTAGTACGTCATACACACGATCAACAGCTTTGTTTCCCATTGGATAGAAGATGAGATGGATATATGTTATATAATTAAAATAAAAAAACCTAAGTATATATAATATATTAGTGTTAATATATCATCATATTTGAAGAATATTTAAAGGAGGATGATGAATAAATAAAACAAAATGCAAGGTTAATATTTTTACCACTTCTCTGGAGAACCTCTTTAGGTTTATATCTAAAGCCTTATTAAGAGTGTTTAATAATTAAAATAATGACTCTAGGATGTGGGGATGGAAAAAAAAGGTATTGGGTAGGTATTTTCTGAACCAAATGGTTTTGAAAGTGTGAAGATGAGAGGTGGTGGGTGGCCATTTATAAGTGGGGGAGAGGACGCACATTTAATTTTTGAAAAAATAAAGTGTGCCCACATTTTACACCTTGAATAAGGATAAAAAATGGGTAATTATAAAACTTTAGAGGTGATAAGTTCTAAATATGACCATCTAATTGTATATTTACAAGTTTATAGTTCATTTTAACCCCTATATTTTAAGTTTAACCCCCGTTAAACTAGTGTTAACCTTAACAATGGTAATTAATTTTTACTATTTATTACTGTTTATTTTGAAAAAAAAGATAAGCATATTATATAATATTTTTTATTATGATTAAAAATATAAAATCCATTTTTTCATATTCCATTCACATTAGTGAAAAGTTTTAATTTAAAATCAATCCCATAAATGTGATGAAAATGTATTTTTTGAAATAAAGAAATTCATAAATATAGAAAGCTTTAATATCAAAAATCAATATGAAAAAGATTAAAATTACCTAAATTGGATTAATAAATATATAATTTTACTAATTTTACTTTTGAACCATATTAAAATAAATTTTATATCATAAATTCTTTAAATGAAAATGCAGTTTTTAATAAAAAACTGTATTTTTTAATATTCATTAAAAAATTAATATTTTTTAGAAAATGCTCAAAAATTCACTCAATGATAACATTGGAATGTATATTTATAAAATTATTTTTATTTTGTAAAATAATTTTTCTTATGTGTAAAAAAGTAATTTTAATATTTTTTCAAAAAAAATCAATAGAATCATTTTTTAGAAAATGGAATTTTTCGAAACATATAAAGACTTTACTAAAAATTAAGTATTTTTTATAAATATATTTTATTTATATAAAAAAATATAATTGACATTTAAAATGTGGTTAATCCTATTCATACCACTTATTTTAATGAAAAGTATATAATAATCAAGATTAAATAATAATATAAATATTATATTGTGCTATATTAAAACTCGATGTCGCGTGTAATGCAAGCCATCATAGAAATTAAATTTATTTGAAAATAAATTCATAAAATCCAAGAGTGTTACATTAAATTCTTGAGATTGTGTGATTTTTTATGAGTTTAAATATTTATACTTTGGAAATAATTTTAAATAAAGATATATATAACATTGTTCATCTTACTTAGTGTCGAAGACAACTTGTGCAATATGTGTTTTTATCTCCATATCTGTGAGTATGGGTATGGTTTGCCTAATATTACACCTTTTTACCCCAAATAATAAATAGAGTAGATAAATAATCCTATAATATAATGGTATACAAGAAGTCTTAACCATGATAAAATCTCTATATCTTCCACTCTCCAGTTCCTATGAGCTTTTATAGAAGGTATGATCTTTAAACACAAGAAATAAACTCAATCAATATAAAATTTCAATTAGAAAATCATCATTTCAATCATAAAAACTCATTAAATTGATATTAAACAATTAATAAAATTAATCATGACAATTACAAATACAAAAATGGGTGAAATTTCTGAAAATTTATATATTTTTTCCATAGTGTACCATTTGGATGCATAGTTTGATAAATTGTTCACCAACCATATAAAAAGGATCTAAAAAGATAATATACATTGAAAATTTTATTACACATTATTTCTACTAACTATGAACTTATTTTTTTCCTCCCTTATTTCACTTTAAAACTCAAAATTTTCCAAAACGACACATTGTTTCTTCCCGTAACTAATAACAAATAATAAACGATGTCAAATATTGTCAAAAAAACAAAAATTTAACTCAAATACATGACACAAATTCTGAATAACCATGGTAACTTGAGTTTTTATATGAAGAAGAGTTGTACAGACACTCTTGTGCACCCACCTCTCAAGCTCAGATGGTCCTATATCCACAATAAATTTACTCCCTTAATAATAAGAGGTATTTGATACTATTTTGTAATGAACTTTACATAGTCAACCTTACACATCACCCGAGCTAGCTCACCACAAGGACTGAAGTGTGTTCCCAATTTCCATGGGTGAGAGACAAGAACCAGGGTATCAAATATAACCAATTGGGAATGTTTTGACCATCTGAATCCAAATAAAAAATTCATGAATACAACCTAAAATTATGGCATGAACCATCCACATATAAATTATCACACAAATAAATAATAAGAGACAAACATAAATAATGATAAAAAATGTATAAGTAATATAAAAAATGAACTATAACTCATAGAAATCATGCCACAATCAAAATTGAAATGATAATAAACATCTATAATCAAATGGAAAAAAATATACTCAAGGAAGAAGTGGTTGATATAAAATTACCCAAAATCACTAATGATCCTAAAACACTTCACATGAGCCCAGCCTCCTTGTGAACTATAGTAACCACCATAAACATTCTCATGAAGGGTGATGAGAATTAGTAAGATCCACCAAACTATATGGAACCCTTTCCTTTACCAGTATCTTGCAAAACCAAGTAAGTATATTCCTAACGACTAATGAGAGGTGAGAGGTGATTCCCAGTAGGATAAAACCATAAATATATGTACCGTATATCAATTATATACCTTTAGTTTTAGTTAGAAAATAATAATTTTAAAAAAAATATTTTTGAAAACAAGATAGAAATATATTGGGTTATATAAAACAAATCCATGTTCATAAATAAGAGGGATAAAAAAAACATGAATTAAAATGAGGGAAAGACTAAAAATGACATATCATAAGAACAATAATAGAATTGGGAATAAGAAACACAATACAAAAACCATGGTCGTAGAATATTTATTTACGGAAATTAAGACTAGACTTAAGATCACTAGCCACTATAAATGAATAAAGTCATCAATCCATGGGAGATCAATTATTTAGATGATGTACTAATCCATCACTTTGACACACTCAATCTATCCATGACACTAACCCAACTCAATGAAAAATCTATATTGGGGGTTTCATCTATCTAGGTTACTAAGTCACCCAAGGTATCTCATGTTATTATAAAAATTATACATTCAAATAATCCATTCCCATAATCACATAAATAGATAACACCAAGTTCGAGGTAAATTCTATTTGAAAACACATTTTGAAAATTAATTTGAAAATATTTCCTTTAGTAAAGCATTTAATTAAACACTTTATAGTTACAAAACTAATTTTTGAAGATATCTATTTGAAAGTGCATTTAATCCAAACAAAAACTAAGAATAATATTAAAAAATAACATAAGAGTCCTCAATATCACATGATAATAAATAATTATCAATTCTAACAAAGGAAAACTGAGATCATAGATTATTCCCGAGGAAAGTCATATTATATTGAGACACCTACATCAAAATCAATTGAAACTCATCAACTTTTTCTATGATCACTAGAATTGAGAAGAGAGGATCCTCACAAACTTAGAATAATAATAAATTTCAATAAAGTCCAACCCTAACCCTAGGTTTGGCCCCCCGTGGTAAACTAGGGTGCTAAAAATCAAAGAAGATGGAAAAACAAGGTAATGAAGGGAGAATATATGGGGAAATTAAGAGAAATTGATCATTACTTAGAATAAATCTACAAATATTAGAGAGATTTCACTAAAAAGGCAAGGGGAAGAGGGCTTACATGGCTGGAAGGGGCCGGTTCTCATGATAAAGAAAAAGAGTTGTGGAAGATGGGTTAAATTCATGAAGGGAAAATGAGTAAATTCATAATTTTAAGAGAATTGGGTGGGGTGAACTGTTTGGTTGAATGGTTCAGCAAACCATGTGCCAACTATGGAACCACTTCACCTTTACAAACTGGGTTACATGATTTTTAGGGAGAGTCTACATGGTTTGAAAAAACATGTGATAATGGTGAAAAATGACCATGGTATCTCCTAATGCATCTTTCATAATTCATCACACAGTTACTACTAACCATGCACTAACATTTGGCATAGGTTTGCTTCCCTAAAAAATCTATATTGTCAACTACCAATAAATGAAAACTCCAAAAATGAATAAAATGAGAATAAAATAAAAATTAAATACATACTAGTGATCATACAGGTGTCATGAAAATACTAATAAATAATTTTATAAAAGGAAATAAAATAATAGTTAATAAAAATACAGATAAAACAATAGAAAAAAATACTACTTAATAAAGAATATTAAAAAAATGTTAAAAATTTATATTAATGAAATAATAAATATTAATGGATAAAATATTAAATTAATATTTAAATTTTGAAGATAATAAAATATTATAAAAATAATATTAAAGTATTAAAAAATATATTTTTTTAAAAAAAATCAAAAAATATTCGTAAAATTAATAAAATATTAAAAATTAATAAATTTGAAATTTGAAAACTTATAACATAGTTTTATTTTTAAAAATATATTTTATAAAATTTTAATAAAACTAATAAACTATGATTATTTTTAAAATATTAATAATTTTTTATTAAAATATTAAAATTGTTATTAATAATAAAATTGTTATTATTTTCTTAAACTATTAAATTAATAATATTTTTAAGTATTCATTTACTAAAAATAAATCACATAGTAATTATTTAAATTTTATATAATAAAAGATAAAATTTTATTTTATAATAATAAACTAATTATCTTTATTTTTTATTGAGATCTTGATTGAATGAATAATCACAAAAAACCACAGAGTTATAGTATGAATCTTATCTTCATTAAGGGTGATAAAATGTTTATTTTATTTGCATTATCAAATCCAAAATTTGTTCCATAAGTGATAATTAAGTGTCCTTGTAAGAAATGTGATCTTAGCAGATTTGAAACATTTAATAATGTTATAGATAATTTAATTTGTTTCGTTTTTTGGCATATTATGATTTTGGTATTATCATGGTGAATGTTATTTAAAGGAAAATATGTTTTTTTATTCCAGATCCATTACATTTTCAAAATATAGTACACGAGCAACTAGCCCATATTTTAAATAAAAAACATAGAATTATAATATTTAGACTAAATTAAAACCGTATCAAAATTATCAATTTTTAAAATATGTTTAGAAATCCTTATATCCTGAATATGATATAGCATAATTAGATTATGTTAAAAAAAATTATGGATATTAAATTATATTTTTTAATGCTTAAAAGTTGTTTAAATTGAATATTTTTTGTTTTTTTAAAATTTAATTTTCTAGACCTATTTTATTAATACAATAAAGGAAATATCTTTTTAAACTTAGTAGAGAGGGAATTAAATAAATGGCATGTAGGCCAAGTGGTACATTATCTTGAGAAAACATGACCAGAAGGCCTAAAAATGGTCTAAAGAACTCAGAGACCCATAGGCTTAGAAAATGAACCTCATGAAGGATATGACTCAATGTCCCTAGGTGAAGAAAGATTAAATATAAGACTCTATAAAATGTCTTCTCACCCCCCCCCCCCCCCCGCCAGAGAAATTGCACTTGTGTTTTCAATTAAGGATGATATTCCACCCTCCCTGCCAAAAGCTATGTCATGTTAGACTAACACATTGAGGTAGGGAACTTCTTTCAACATGTGGACAATTGGTGAAAAAAGATATTCACAATGGAAAATATAGAATCTTCCTATAATGAAACACATGTTTATTAATTTCATGAAATCAATCAAATATTTCTATAAATAAAATCTTAAATCATACTTGTGTTTGTGATTTGTGGAAACCCTTTGATGGGGTGAAGTCATTTTTTTCTTTAGAACCCTGTAACATATAGTTAGGACTTCCAAAAAATGATTTTTTTTTCATTTGGTGCTTATGAAAATCAATTTTCTTATTATTATATTTTTATAACACCATAAAAATTAACTCCTTGGATGTCGATAAATGAACTACAAATCTATTTAGCCTTATGAATTTTAGAACATCCAAAAAAGAATATAGATGATTTTTTTAAACCACTGATTGATGAGTTTAATTTATTGTAGAGTGATCCTATAACGACATATGATGTAGTTTCACAATATAATTTTAACAATACATAATAAAAAAAAATATCATTCAGTAGACGATATTTAGAAATGGTTTTGGAAACCACCACTAAATGTTTCATCTCATTTTTTAGCGGTAGTTTTAAAAAACCATCCTTAATTCATACTGGTTTATGAAAAAATTTCCACAATTTAGTTAGAGTTTTTAATACTAATTGGAGTTATCCTTAAGTATGATTTTTTTTAATAACTTTAGTGATGTTTTTTAAAATCACCGTGAAATTAATAATAAAAAATTTTATTAATTAATTTTAATTTTAATTACTTGTTAATTATTAATTATTTCTAATTAATTGAAAATTTTAATTACATGATATTTTTAAATTATTATTTATTATTTATAATTACTTATTATTTATCATTTAAAATTTTAATTAATCACTAATTGATATGTTTTGATTTTTCAATTTTTATTTTATTATAAATAAGATCAATCAATTTTTATTTAAAAAATAAATCAATTATTAATTATTATTTAGTGGTTATTAATTATTAATTATTATTTACTGAATATTAACTGTTAAGTAATAATTATAAATTATTAATTATTATTTATTAATTATTAATATTAATAACTAATTAAAATATTAAGTATATATTTATTATTAATTATTATATAAATTTTTAATAATAAGTAATAATTAATATTTAAAATATATTAAAATTTTAATTACTTGTTAATTATTAATTGTTAAGTAGTATTTATTATTTATAATTATTTATATCTTATTATTCAAAAAAAATATTTCTAATTAGTTATTATTTTCAAATATTAATATTAATTATTATTAAGTAATTTTTTCTTACTAATCATTGTTTAATAATTAATTTATCATTAATTAATAAATTAATTTTATATCAGTAAATATTAACAATTAAAAATTATTAAATATGAATAACTATTAATTCATTATAAATTTGAAGTTTTAATAATTAGTTATTATATAATGTGTTTTATTTTTTAAATGGGTTAAATAATATTTATTAATATATTATTGCCTGTAAATTCATTTGGGGAAGTGGTCAGTGCATAGAGAATTAAACCATACTGGATGATATTGGGTTAAGGGTATGTAACCTCTTAAGAATATGTTGTGTGATGTAAAACAATACTTAAACAATTAGGTTAGAAAATATTTATTTCCATATTAATACATATAAATTAATTTGGTGGAATGGTTAGTATTTAGATAGTTAAGACAGAATTAGTGGGACTGGTGTAAATATGTTTAACATTCAGAGAATTTATTATGACATGTATAAAAAATAATTAATCAGGTAGAAAAAAAATAATAAATGGAATATTAAATAAATATTTTAAATAATTAACAATTACATAAATTAAAAAACATTTTTTCATAAAAATTAAACAGTTGTATAAAAAACCATTGCTAATCATTTAATGGTGGTTTAAAATACTGTGAAAATAATTACCACTGAATTATTCACTACACAAAAATTCATGTTGTTTTTAAAAAGCATCGAGAAACCATTAATGAATCTTTAAACTGCCATGAAATCCTATTTTTCATATGGGGAAGAATCATTAATGTGGACAATTAGTGAATTTCCAACATTTGGTATACTGTTTAGATGGAGTACACATTGTCTCAAATCATGTCTATACTATATGGGTGACTGTAAAGCGTTCATGATTATTATTGGAATAAAATATTGTTTTTTAATATCATCAGAGATTTTATCCTATAGATCATCATTTCTAAATGAATGGAAATAATTTTACAAAAAGTAGAATTTTTTGGGACCATGTTGGATGGAGAAGGAAGTTTGAAGAGTTAGCCTTTGCAGAGTGTTGTATTTTGTTGTCAAAGAAAATAAATCAATTCACTTTGTAAAAGGACCATAAACTATAATGATGCTTTTCTGATTTGTATTTCACAAATATCATAAGTTTGGAGAACTTGTGATGCAAGCCTTATGAAGGATAGGGAGTAAAGAAGTGTTTTTGTCAATGGAAAGAAAGTGGCGCGCAATTCAAGAGTGGTGCACAAGTAAAAAGTGGCGCACAAGTATTGATGCGCAAGTATATGTGGCCCGCAATTCATAATTCAGGATCATCACATAAAAATTTTACAATGTAAATAAAATGGAATTTAAGTTAAAGATTGGGGCGCAAGTCAAAAATTGGCATGCAAGTATAAGTGGCGCGCAAGTGTGGCATGAATGTATAAGTGGCGTGCAAGTGTATGTTGTGCACAAGTCATATTTCAACACCATCATATCAAAATATGACAAAGGATAGAAAGCGGCACGCAGGTGATGGAACGGCGCGCAAGTGATGAAGCGGCGTGCAAGTATTGGCGTGCAAGTCTATGTCACACAAGTCTTAAAAATTCCTATAAATAGACAACTCACCTCATCATTTTTTGATTCTAAACACTTAGAAAAAATTTGAGCTCTGAGTGCGCAAGTAGTAGAGAGTGTTTTTTCGCGCAACTGTTTCCGTGAAAGTGTTGTCGCGCAAGTGTTTCTGTGCAAGTGTTGCCATACAAGTCTGCCATGCAAGTGCTTCCGTGTAAGTCTATCGCACAAGTCTGCCATGTAAGTTGTGGCGCGGAAGTAGCAGCATGCAAGAAGAGGCCCGCAAGTTGTTGGCACATAAGTATAGGGCGCACAAGTGGAAGTGGGCGCACAAGATTTTTTGCTCCAGGGGTTCCTACTAGCTTCTAGGTAGGAAATTGAAGATCTGTACTTCAGATAATACAACTGTTCAATTGTAAAGAAGCACTGAAATATTGTAATTCCCTATTTTTGCTAAGAGGGTACACACGCTCTTGCGGATTGTTTTCCAAGTGCTACATGAGTGTAAGGGTATATCCTACTGGTTGTATTCCACATAAAAGGATTGTTTTCTAGTGGATTATGTGGAACTGGATTATTTCCGTACCATACCAAGGACGTAGCTACTCTTGTTGAGTAGTGAAACTTGTAAATCTTGTGTTCTTGTGATTGTGTGTGTTTATCAGGGAAGAAACTCTTTAACAGGAGGTGAAGGTTGTTTCAAAAAGAAGGAAACATAAAAAGAAATAAATATCACTGATTCACCCCCTCCCCCTCTCAGTGATACTTGGATCCTGGTTGGGAACTTCAATTGGTATCAGAGGGATAGGTTTCCTTCATTTATTCTTTGCTGAAGTGGTTAAAGAGAAGTTGTGATAGAGAATCTAAATTTTGTGAACAGTAAGGGGATTCTGATTTTTTATGGAAAGAACTATCCCATCTAGAAGGATATAATGATGCCTTATCTTATGTATCTTGGATATGAAGTTCTTGAAACTACAACAGATGTATTTCATCTGTTGATGACAAGGTTCCTCTTACTCCTGCCGATATGGAGAATCTTGAGAATGATGGAAGAGATAAAAATGTGTTACTCTCATCTCTTTTTGAGAGTGAATTTTTAAGAGTGAAATATGTTTCTACAGCCAAAGGAATCCGCGACAAACTGAAGAACATTTACGAAGGAAATATAAAAGTGAATAAGGCTAAACTACAAATATGGAGACTAAATTATGAATACTTGAAAATGGGAGAATCTAAATCTGTTGGGGATTTCTTTACCAAGATAAATGATATTTTTAATACAATCGGATATCTTGGTGAAACGTTAGAACATTCTACAGTTGGTGAAAATATCTTAAGAATTCTTCCCGACAAATTTGATGGTAAAGTTTCATCATTAGAGGACAGAGATCCTGAAACATTATCTCTGTATGATTTGCATAGCACTCTCATAACTTATGAAATGAGAAGGGAGAAGACTATGAAGAACAAATCAAAAGACAATAAAGAAATGTATTTCAAAGCTGTAAAGAAAGGGAAGTCAAAGAAAATTCTTATTGAAGATAAATTTGCTGAATCAGACTCTGAAAATGAGGTATGTCAAAAAAATTATGAAATACATTCCGTTTTTTCTAAAAATGTGAAAATAAGAACAGGGAAATACAAAGGGAAACTCCCTTTGAAATGTTTTGAATGTGGATCTGTTGGCCACTTCGCGGCTAATTTTCCTCAAAAATGGAAAGATGAAGATAGTGATGAAGAAAACAGAAGACTAAGAAGGTCATGGAAGAAATAGGGTGGAAAAGATAAATATTCTAGAAGAGGTGAAGATAAAAAGTTCTTCAAATCAAAAAGAAGAAGCTTGTTTTCAAAAAGTGAAGAAAATGATGATAGTGAGAATGGATTTGAAAAATCTATTGCTAAGAAAGCTAGAGAGAGTACCTTTTTTCAACAGTGAAAAAGGATGATTTTGAGAGCATTAGTACTGAAGAAGAAAAAACTCAACTTGAACAGTATCTAAAAGAAGAGCTGAAGGAATGTTTGAGAAAGATCAGAAGTCTTGAGAAGGAAAACAAGAAGTTGATAAAGGAAAATTCCACATTAAACAATGAAGAAATTTCTCATGATTAGAAAATCAATATGGAAAACGAGATTGATGATATGAAGAATTATCTTGAGAATGCAAATAATCGAAATGATCATCTTAAAGTAAATTTGAAAGAAAAAGAAGAAGAGCTGGAACTTTTCCAACAAGAACATTATCAAGCTAAAGAAATGAATGTCAGTTTCAAACAATATGTCTCAGAAGTTAATGAATGTTCTAGTAAGAATGAACCAAATGAGGATCTAAAAAAGTTATCTACAAATGTTGAAAGGAACGATGGAACTAGTTCTGATAAGAACAAGGCTGTAAAGATCATGTATGTGGCCAAAGTCGTCAACACTGAAAAATCAGAAGTGCATAAAAATCTTTTGTCAAAGAAGTCTTATAATACCACTGGTACTGATAAATCTGATCCAAAGAAGAGAGTTACAAATGTAAACATAAAGGTTCATGATCAGCAGAGTTCTATTAAGAATGTCATGGAGAAGTGTGTTCACAACTCTGATCAGCATTAAAGTTTCAGAGGCAAATATTCTTTCTATGGTTACTACTGGTATTGTGGTGGATTTGGACACATGGAAAATATGTGTTGGTTCAACCAACAGCATTAAAATTACTCCACAAGTTTTGAAAGACAAGGATTGAGGAGGATTCAACCCTTTCCAAATATAAAGTCTCTAAATAAATTTCAGCAGATATCTGAGAAGACTGGTGTAAAAGTTTAGAATAGGTTCCAACCACTGGAAACTATTTTTGAAAGATGTGATCAACCTGGAAATCTTGCCAAGGGCTACCTTAGTGTGTTACCAGAGCAACAATAGATTCTAAATAACTCTCAAAAGCCAGAGTTTTTAAAAGCAAAAAGGGACAGGTCTGATAAGTTCTAAAATAAAGAGTGCATGGTTTTATGGCCAGAACACATTGACTTGGCTAGGAAGTTGGAGGAAGCACAACAAGAAGTGAAGGAAAAGGAATAACAAAAAGATCTTGTTGTCGAAACTCCTTTAAAAGCTACAAAAGGAGAGTGTATATGGATTATTGATAGTGGATGTTTCTCTCATATGACAGGATACTTAAAGTTGCTGAAGAATGTGAAAGACTTCAAAGAAGGAACAGTGACATTTGGAAATGATGAATCTCTATGGATCAAAGGTGTTGGATCGGCCATCATTGGAAAAGAAAAGATGAAATCTAGGAAAACACTATATGTTGATGGGCTGAAACATAACCTGGTTAGTGTTTCACAACTCTATGATGAGGGATACAAAGTTATCTTCAGTAAATATGGATTTGTTGTGAAAAGTAAAAATGATGGAAATATAGTTACAAGGGGACAACATACTAAAGGGAACTTGTTCCAAGTTGGTGAAGTGCAGAACTCTTGTTACATGGGTGTAGTGGATGAAAATCAGTTATGGCATAAAATTCTGGGACATATGTGTCAGAGAAATATGTATAAGTTATCAACGTGAGTCAGTGTCCGAGATATGCCTAATTTATCAAGAAGAAGAGATTGGTGCTACACTATTTGTGAAAAAGGGAAGATTGCAAAATCTTTTCGTAAGAGATTTGAAATTCATTCAAAAAAAACCCTTGGAACTTATACATTCTGATGTATGTGGACCAATGAGATAGCAATCAACAAATGGAGATAATTACTTCATTACTTTCATTGATGACTTTACTCGCATTACTTGTGTTATGTACATGAGACATAAGTCATATTCTTTGAAAATGTTTAAGAGTTTCAGGAGGAAAGCAGAAATGAAATGTGAGTATACAGTGAAGATTTTGAGAACTGATAATGGTGGTGAGTATAAGAATGAAGTGTTTGAATGTTATCTTGAGATGCATGTAATTCAGCATGAGTTAAGTTCACCATACACACCTCAACAAAATGGGGTTGCTGAAAGAAAGAATCGAAGTTTGGTGGAAATGGGGAGAACTGTGTTTCTTGAGCATAGTCTTTCTCATTATTATTAAAGGCATGCCATGAGCACTACTGTGTATATTCAGAACCAATGTTTCTTTAGACCAAACTCAGATATGAATCCTTATGAAATGTTCTATGGAAAAACTCCAAGTCTGAAACACTTAAGAGTTTTTGGGAGTCCATGCATTATAAATAAGAAAGGTGGAAACCTTGGAAAGTTTGAGCAAAGAGGAGATGATGAAATTTTTCTTGGCTATGCTCCAGAAGGAAGAGGATATAGATGTATCAACAATGAAATAGGAGGAATTATTGATTCTTAAAATGTTAAATTTGTTGAAAATGTTGAGAAAGAAAAGAAATCATATGTTGATATGGAAGTTGAATAGGATAGAGAAGATTTTGTTAACAATTCTGATAATGTTATAGACAGTGTGAATCCTACTCAAGAAGATGAATCCAAATTAGAAATATCAAGTGATGAATATGGAGTTCAAACAACTCATCCTTGGTTGAGGAAGCAAGTGGAGGCTCAGAACATTATTGGAGATAAAAATCAAGAGTTTCAGACAAGAAGAACAACAAATGCTATATCACATACATCTCTTTATTCAAAAGTTGAACAGAATGGTGTAAATAAAGCATTTGAGAATCTATAATGGGTTCATGCTATGAATAAAGAGCTTGATCAGATAGAGAAGAATGATACCTAGGAACTTGTACCCAATCTAGACAACAAGAACATTATTGGTACAAAATGGGTTTTCCAGAACAAGCTGAATAAAGAAGGTAATGTGATAAGAAACAAAGAAATATTGGTTTTCAAAGGGTATTCACAAATTTAAGGCATTGATTTTGATGAAGCCTTTTCTCTGGTGGAAAGATTAGAAACAATCAGAATATTTCTTGCTATTGCTGCACAACAAGGTTACAAAATCTTTCAAATGGATGTAAAATATGCATTCCGGAATGGTGACCTTGACAAGAAAGTTTACATTGATCAAACTTGTGGATTTGTTATTAGAAAGTATGAAAGTTATGTATGCAGGTTGAAGAAGGATTTTATGGGATAAAACAGGCTCTGAGGGCATGGTATTCTAAATTAGATACTTGCTTGAAGAAGATGAATTTTAAGAAAGGTAGATTTGATAGCAATATTTACATCAAGGAGTGTCATGAGTTTTCACTGATCATTATTGTTTATATAGATGAAATTATCTTTACTGGGAATTATGAATGGTCATGTGAAAGATTTTTTGAAAAGATGAAAAAGTTATTTGAGATGTCCATGTGATCGTACCATGATTCACTGTTTCATTTTCACCCTTACACCGCGGTGCTAAACATATTTTGTATTAAAAATTATAAAACTTTTATCAAATTATGCTTCATGTTTGATTCAATAATTTTGTTTTTATCACTATTAAATAAGTCAATGATACTTGTTTTGAAAATTACAATGTAGGTGGAGGTGATTTCGAGGGCCCATGATGATGTCCTTGAAAATGGGCCAAACTGCGCAGGATCCACGGAGTTCAGTGGACTCAAATTCATGATGATACTCCGCAGTGCATCTAAATGGGCTGATATTTTTTGGGCTTATCCAAAACTCATTGGGATACAACTTTCATTTAATAACCCAAGAGAGATTCGTCCATTAAGGGGCCCAGAAGACCTGATCTGTCCAGCACACCCAATCTGCTCGAGGTCAAAATTTTTGTGATGTGATCTGTACATATCTCGTTCTCTACTTGTTTAAATGATTCCAAACTTTCGGTGGAGATATTAAAGACGTGGGGATACAACTTTTTAGTTTTCCACAATACGTTTTAACACTGTCTGGTAGGCTAAAATAATGTTCCAAGCGGTTTTTGTAAATCTGTGTGCCCAAAACCACCTCCAACATTTCCTATAAAAGGGCACCTTGGGCTCCTCATTTGTAAGTTCGACCAGGAGGAAATGCTCTGGTATTTTGGAGACCCGAGGGAGTACTCTCCTCATCCAAGAAGTTCTATAGTCCCCTATCCTCATAGGGGGTCAAGGATGAAGAAGGAGTTTCACCCGAGCCTCCTCCTCCTCACGATGGCAAGCTAAACGGTGGGCGATCATTTCCAGGGAGCTACACTTACTTGGGAGGGAGTTCCAGCACTTGTTATTCCACTGGTTTTGTATAATTTTTGTGTTAAATATTTCACTTATGATTAATATCTATGCACTTCTCTTCTGAATTCATTTGTGTGGTTTAATTTAAGTGAAATACTTTTTATCTCAACACCGATTGGGTTGAGATTTCAAGTGGGGATCTTGGTTTGTTCTGATAGGACAAGACAAGAACCCTATTAATATCACACATACATAATATTTCAGTATGTTTTGGAAGCCCTAACTCTGTTATTGAGATCCAAACCTTGACAACATGATTTTTTTGTCAAGGGTTGGTGCTTTGTGCAACATTTTAAGAGGCAAGAGGGGGATCAAGATCTTGACAACCCTCAACCAAAGAATTGAACAAAACCATGTCAATATTTTCAGAACAATGAACTATCCAAGTTGCATAGTGAACTTGAAATGATCTCCTTTATCACATAATTTTAAAACACCTCTTTTATTTTTCAATTATTAAACTCTTTAAATCAATTCATTTTTTTAAACTGTTTTCAAAAATACCCCCCTTTTTAGTCCCTTTTATTAAGAACACATACTCTAAACCTACCAATGCTCCTTGAGAGACGACCTAGGGTCTACCCTAGACTATATATCATCCTCAAAAACATAATCAATTTGACTTGTCACAACAGCACGGCCAAATTTTGGCGCCATTGCCGAGGAGCGCTTTGGTTTTTAGTGCGTGTTTTTGATAAAGTAGTTGTAAATTTTGTGAATATTTGTTTGTTTTTTTCTACCTTTTTATTTCTTCTTGTGTTCTGATCCATATCTTGTGTAGGTTCTGTTCATGACGTGTTCTACTTTGAGAGACTTACCACCTTTCGAACCCGAACTGGAGAGGATCCTATGTCAGTGACACCGAGACGCACAAGACCCCCTTTTGAAGGAGGACACACCACTCGAGACTCTTCTAAACCCATATTCTTCTGGAACCAAATTAGAACCTAAAATAATCTTCAATAACATGGCTGAAAATAATCGAACATTAAAATTATTAACCTCTCCTGATGTTGATATCCAACCCACTTACATTTAAATTCAAGGCGAGGCACCTAATTTTGAACTAAAATCCGGTTTAATCCATTTATTACCAAGATTTCATGGATTTCCTGGAGAAGACCCTCATAAGCACTTAAAGGAATTTCATACTGTGTGTTCAACCTTAAAACTAGCTAATGTGGATGAAGAACAAGTGAAGCTTAGGGCATTCCCATTTTCATTAGAAGACACTGCAAAAGATTGGTTATACTATGTCAACTCACCAATTATAGGCTGGGCAGACATGAAATGCCTTTTTCCTGAAAAATACTTCCCAGCCTCTCGAACTACAACTATAAGGAAAGAAATATTTGGTATAATACAATATCAAGGGGAAACATGACATGAATATTGGGAATGCTTTAAAAGGTTATGTTCAAGTTTCCCACACCACCAAATAAGTGATCAACTTTTAATTCAATATTTTTATGAAGGTTTGATTCCTATTGATCGAAATATGATTGATGCTGATGCAGGTGGTTCATTGGTAGATAAGACCCCAATTGCTGCAAGAACCCTCATTGAGAACATGGCACAGAACACTCAACAATTCGGTACATGGTCCAGTGTTCCCATTCGAGGTGTCCATGAGGTGAAAAGTACTGAGTTTGAGAAGAAGGTGGACATGAAGTTTGAAGAGGTAAGTACCCTTCTACGACAAATTGCTCTCTCCCAAAGGAAATCACAATCTCCTCCTCCCATCCATTGTGGAATCTGCTCTTCTGACACCCACTATTCTGAACAATGTCCTCAATTGAGAGAAACTTCTAAGAGTTGTGAGGCAATATTTCCTGGACGTCCCTTTAACCAACCCTTTAGGCAAGAACCATATTATCCGTCCAACCAAGGGTGGAAGGACAACCAAGCCTCTAGGAAAGGGGGGCATTCAAACCATACTCAACAAAAATGGAACCAACAGGGTCATAGTAGTCATCCACCACCACCCAGAAATCCTCAACCACCCCAAAGGCCATTCCAACCACCCCCTCCAAAAACCGAGCCTAGCCTAGAATATACGATGAAGAAAATGGATGCTAATAATATCCAATTCCAACAAACCACCCAAGCATCCATACAAGACCTAAAGACACAACTAGGCCAACTTTCCAACTCGGTGGGGGAAATCCAAAGTCATGGGTCGGGTAAACTACCATCTCAACCAGTAGTAAACCCTAGGGATAAAGGAAATGTTAGTTCCATCACCCTTAGGAGTGGGACACAACTCAAAAGCCAAATTACCCCTCCATTAGAGTCCTCCCATCCAAAGGAAACCACCATCCCAACTACTGAAAATGGTCCAAGAGAAGAAAACCATTTTCCTGAGAGAAGCCCTTCCAAAGGAAAGACTGTGGCTGTTGATGATCCACCTATCCCAACCATTCCTCTTCCATTTCCTCAAAGGGATTCCCAACCTAGGAAACAAAAAGAAACCGAACTTGATAAAGAAATCATGGAAAATTTCAAGAAAGTATAGGTTAACATTCCTTTGATTGATGCTGTGAAGAAAATTCCAAGATATGCCAAGTTTCTGAAGGAGATGTGTACACACCGAAGGAGGCTTCGTGGTGATGAGAAGGTGAGATTGGGGAGGAATGTTTCAGCATTGATAGAGCCATCACTTCCTACCAAGTGCAATGATCCTGGGACATTCTCGATTCTGTGCACCATAGGGGAGTATTCATGTTCCAATGCTATGCTTGATTTGGGTGCTTCTATTAATGTGATGCCTCACTCTATTTACTCTTCATTGCAGGTCGGTGAACTGAAGCCCACTGGTATTGTCGTTTAGCTATCAAATCAGAGTACATCACACCCCTCTAGTGTGTTAGAGGATGTTCTTGTGAGGGTGCAAAATTTAATTTTTCCTGCTGATTTTTACATGCTTAAAATGGAAGATGATAGGATGAATGGACATGCCCCAATTATATTGGGGAGACCTTTCTTGAAAACTTCCAAAACCATAATTAATGTCCATAATGGTACATTATATATGGATTTTGGTGGTAATATTTTCCACTTCAATATCCTTGATTCCATGAAGCACCCCTCAGATGAACACTCCTATCTCTCTGTCAATTCAATTGATGTTCTACCTTCCCTTAAAACAACTTATTTTCATTCACTTGATCCCCTTTCTGAGTTTTCTTCATTAATTGAAATTTTAGGTAATGAATCATGCATTGATTGTTGTTGCGGTATAGAGAAATGTCATGCATGTCTGTTAATTGATGATTTCTTGAACACAGAGGATCACATGACCATCAATGATACTGCTAAGCTTGTAAAAGCTCATTCCTCATCTGAGGATGTTACCATTGAGCAATTAGATGAGATCATTGACTTCTCACTTTCACACACACATCAGTCAATCCAAAATCCCCCAGAATTGGAACTGAAAAAACTACCTCAAGATTTAAAATACTCATATATTGAGAATGGAAACAAGTTGCCTGTCATCATTGCTAGTTCACTCCCTCCTGAGCATGAATTGTGACTGCTTGATCTTTTGAGGAAGTATAAACAAGATTTGGGATGGAAACTTTCTGAAATTCCTGGAATTAGCCCATCAATCTGTACACATTATATTTTATTAAATGATGAGGCTAAACCAGTGAGGTAGTCACAAAGTCGACTGAACCCAAACCTACTTGATGTTGTTAAAAAAGAAGTAACAAAATTGTTGGCTGCTGGAATCATTTACCCTATCTCTGACAACCAATGGGTCAGCCCTATTCAAGTAGTTCCTAAAACAATTGGCCTTACTGTAGTTAAAAATGAAAACAATGAATTGGTTCTAACTCGTGTGCAGAATAGTTGGCGTGTATGTATAGACTATCACCGACTAAACCAACACACTAGGAAGGACCATTTCCCATTTCTATTCATTGACCAGATGCTAGAGAGGCTAGCAGGGAAGTCCTATTACTGTTTCCTTGATGGGTATTATGGATACTTTCAGATCCATATTTCCCCGGAGGATAAAGAAAAGACAACCTTTACTTTCCCCTTTGGTACATTTTCTTATAGAAGGATGCCATTTTGTCTTTGCAATGCTACAGGTACTTTCCAATGATGTATGGTTAGTATTTTTTCGGATTACCTGGAGAATTGCATGGATATTTTTATGGATGATTTTACTATTTATGGATCCTCTTTTTATGAATGTTTGAGTAGTCTTGCTTCTATCCTACGTCGCTGTATTGAAAAGAATCTCGTATTAAATTTTGAGAAATTTCATTTCATGGTGCGACAAGGCATAGTTTTGGGACATGTCATTTCTGGGGAAGGTATCCAAGTGGGCAAATCAAAAGTAGATATCATTTCCTTCCTACCATTACCTAAAAATGTTCGAGATGTGCGGTCCTTCCTGAGTCATGCTGGATTTTATTGTTGTTTCATTCGTGACTTTAGTAAAATTGCACTCCCCCTCTCCCGATTACTCCAAAAAAAGAATTTGTTTTTGATAAAAACTGTGAGGAAGCTTTCAATAATTTAAAATGGAGTCTCACATCACCCCCGATAATCCAACCACCTCGGTGGTATTTACCATTTGATCTCATGTGTGATGCCTCTAAATATGCAGTTGGGGCAGTCTTATCACAAAGGGTCGACCGAGCTCCACATGTCATAGCTTATGCCTCACGTACTCTGGACCCTGCCCAAGGAAACTATAGCACAACTGAAAAATAATTTCTTGCCATTGTGTTTGACATGGATAAATTCAGGTCATACCTTCTAGGGTCCAAAGTCATTGTTTTCTCAGACCATGCAGCCCTCCGGTATCTCCTTAAGAAACTGGAAGCCAAACCATGTCTCATTCGCTGGATGCTCCTCCTTCATGAATTTGATCTAGAAATTAGGGATAAAAAAGGAGCAGAGAATGTGGTTTCTGACCATATCAGTAGGATTCTACCATCCACAGACATTGACTCATCCCCCTGTATTCCCATAATTGAATTTTTTTCCTGATGATAAATTGTACCGAGTGCAAGATGCTATTCCTTGGTATGCTGAAATTGTAAATTATTTGGCAGCGTCTTGCATTCCTGCTAATTTCACCAAAAACCAGTCCGACCATCTAAAACATGAGTCCCATTGGTATATTTGGGATGACCCCTACCTATGGTGCACATGTAGTGATCAAGTTATTAGGAGTTTTGTTCCTGATAGTGAGTTTCAGTCTGTCCTTAGGTTCTGCCACACACTTGCTTGTAGGGGCCACTTTGGTCCCCAACGAACTGCTCACAAGGTCTTAGATTCTGGTCTCTTTTGGCCCACATTGTTTAGGGATGACCATGAATTCTGTAAATCTTGTCCTCTCTGTCAAAGAATGGAGAATGTCTCTAAAAGAAATGAGATGCCCCAACAACCCTTTCTCTTCCATGAAATTTTTGATGTTTGAGGCATTGAATTTATGGGACCATTCCTCAATTCATTTGGGAACCTTTACATTCTTCTGGCAGTGGATTATGTTTCAAAGTGGGTAGAGGAACGAGCCACGAGTACAGATGATTCCAAGACAGTTGTGTAATTTTTGAGAACCCATATATTCTGTAGGTTTGGATTACCTAGGTTTATCATCAGTGATCAGGGTTCTCATTTCTGCAACCGCACAATGCAATCTCTTTTGCGCAGGTATGTGGTTGGGCATCGAGTGTCTACTGCTTATCACCCACAAACAAATGGTCAAGTTGAAGTGTCAAATATAGATGTAAAACAGATTCTTGAGAAAACGGTTTATCCAAACAGAAAAGACTGGAGTCTCAGACTCGATGATTCATTATGGGCTTACTGTATTGCATTCAAAACTCCAATTGGCATGTCACTATATCAGATAGTTTTTGGGAAGAGTTGTCACCTCCCTATTGAGGTAGAGAACCGGGCCTAATGGGCCATTAAACAAGGTAATTCTAATCTTTATGGTGCAGTTATTCAAAGGAAGTTGCAGATTCAGGAGTTATAGGAAATGATAAGAGATTCATATGAGAACTCCCGGATTTATAAGGAGCGAACCAAGGCTGCCCACGACTATCTCATCCTTCATCGTCAATTCCCCATTGGGCAGAAGGTCCTCCTCTACAATGCAAGGCTGATGTTGCACCCTAGTAAGCTTCGTTCCCGTTGGTTTGGACCTTACATTGTTACTAATTTCTCTCCATTTGGTGTTGTCCAGGTTCAAAATAAAGACACCAAGAAAACCTTCACTGTCAATGGGAAGCGGTTGAAGCACTTCCATGAAGCCATTCCAGAGTCCCCAATGGAGGAACTCCATGTTCAAGAAGCGGTCTATGAATTACACTCACCAGGTTTTATCCTTCCTTCCCACAGTCTCTTTTATTACAGTGAGGACACTGCATTCTCTAGGTGTGGGGGGATGGGTACATTCCTGGGTTAGTTAGGAATTTTTTATTATCTTTCCTTATTCTTCTCTTTTTCTCTTGTTCCATGGTATTGTCACTTCCCCCCCCCCCTCGTGGGTACATCCCTATGTTTGTTAGGAATTTTTCATTGTCTCTCTTCTTTGTTATCTTTTTCGCTTGTTGCATGGTATTGTCACTTGCCCCCCTATTTCCTCCCCTCACGTCTGTGCTAAAATGATAATTTTTTATTCCTAATTTATCATGGAAAATGATACCCGTTTTATCATTGAATTTATTGAAAATACATGAGGAATTTCCCTTTTTCAAGTTGTTTTAACATTCAAAAACAATTCTGATGAAATGTGCATTTCTTCATGAATTCAACATTGTGGTGTGAATTTCTCTTGAAAATTGGTTGTTGGTCGATTATATTAATGGTTGTATCATTTTGAAGCCATTGAGAAGATTGGTACCCTTTTTTGAATAGTTTAAGGGAAAATTGTGTCATTTGATCTCTCCACAAATTTTTTCACCCAACCATGAAGTGTGAATATTTCTTACTTTATTGAAGGTAAATATAAGTTCGGTTAATTTTTCTCTACTTTACAAATGATCTTTACAAACATCTGTTCCTTATCCGATCTATTTCATTACTGTACCAGATTGACCTATGCATGTGTACCTATTATCCGACTATTGTACGCCCTCAAAAAAAACAAAAAAATGGGGTTGTATTTTGGTCAGGTCAAAAACCACCCTTTCTATACTTTTGATGTTGTTATAACTATTACAATTACTGTCGTGAGGACATCAAACATGGGTTGAGATAAGAGTGTGAGATTTGTTCCAAGTGCAACTTTTGAAAAAAAAAATATTGAGGGGAGTGATGAAATGTATAGAATATGGGGATATCTAGTTTGGGAGCTTTAGGATTGAATTATGGGAATGATTAATTGAGTGGGTCTTGGAATTTGATTGAAGAGGATGTAGGGCAGGTTCAGTGGAAAGAATCAAGTCAGTAGACTAATTTTAAAATAACATATATTTATTTAATAGAAAGTAGAAAGAATAGCATGAAATGGTTGTCACACACACACATGGAGAATTGGTGACCTGATTAACTTTTGAGTTATTTTCTTTTATTGGTATCATTAGTCTATTCGAATTTCATTTGGATACAATTTTTTAGACGGCTTTTTCCATGATCACTAAGAATAACTCCTCGGTGTGATTTGTGCTTTGATCACAATTCTATCAGAAATTAATTTCTCAAGAATGTTAAATCTTCATGAAGTTGGGAATATCTATATGCATAATTTTTAGAAATTTTAATTTTCCCAGGAGTGAAAATGTTTAGGTGTGGGGGTGTGATCGTACCACGATTCATTGTTTCATTTTCACCCTTACACCGCTATGCTAAAAATATTTTGTATTAAAAATTATAAAAATATTATCAAATTGTGCTTCATGTTTGATTCAATAATTTTTTGTTTATCACTGTTAAATAGGTAAATGATACTTGTTTTGAAAATTACAATGTAGGTGGAGGTGATTTGGAGGGCCCATGATGAAGTCCTTGAAAATGGGCCAAACTGCGTAGGATCCAAGAAGTTCAGTGGACTCAAATTCATGATGATACTTCACCGTGAATCCAAATGGGCTGATATTTTGTGGGATTATCCAAAACTCATTGGGATACAACTTTCATTTAATAACCCAAGAATGGTTCGGCCATTAAGGGGGCCATCCGACCTGATCTGTCGAGCACACCCAATCTGCTCGAGGTCAGAAGTTGTGTGCTGTGATCTGTCCATATCTCGTGCTCCACTTGTTGAAATGATGCCAAAAATTCGGTGGAGATATTCAAGACGTGGGGATACAACTTTTTAGTTTTCCAAAAAACATTTTAAGACTGTATGGAAGGCTAAAACAATGTTCCAAGAGGTTTTAGTAAATCTTTGTGCCCAAAACCACCTCCCACATTTCCTATAAAAGGGCACCTTGGGATCCTCATTTGTAAGTTCGACCAGGAGGAAAATCTATGGTATTTTGGCGACCCAAGGGAGTACTGTCATCATCCAAAAAGTTCTGGAGTCCCCTATCCTCATAGGCAGATCAAGGATGAAGAAGGAGTTTCACCCAAGCCTCCTCCTCCTCACGATGGGGAGCTAAGCGGTGGGCGATCATTTCAAGGGAGCTACACTTACTTGGGAGGGAATTCCAGCACTTGTTCTTCCACTAGTTTTGTATAATTTGTGTGTTAAATATTTCACTTATGATTAATCTCTATGCCCTTCTCTTATGAATGCATTTGTGTGGTTTAATTTAAGTGAAACACTTTTTATCTCAACACCGATTGGGTTGAGATTTCAAGTGGGGATCTTGGTTTGTTCTGATAGGACAAGACAAGAACCCTATTAACATCACACATATATAAGATTTCAGTATGTTTTGGTATCCTTAACTCTTTTATTGAGATCTAATCCTTGACAACATGATTTTTTTGTCAAGGGTTGGTGCTTTGTGCAACATTTTAAGAGGCAAGAGGGGGATCAAGATCTTGACAACCCTCAACCAAAGAATTGAACAAAACCATGTCAATATTTTCAGAACAATGAACTATCCAAGTTGTATAGTGAACTTTAAATGATCTCCTTTATCACATAATTGTAAAACACCTCTTTTATTTTTCAATTATTATACTCTTTAAATCAATTGATTTTTTGAATCTATTTTCAAAAATACCCCCCTTTTTAGTCCCTTTTATTAAGAACACATACTCTAAACCTACCAACGCTCCTTGAGAGACGACCTAGGGTCTGCCCTAGACTATATATCATCCTCAAAAACATAATCAATTTGACGTTTCATGACAGCACAGCCACCATGCTGGGTGAAAAGAAATATTTTCTTGGGCTACAAATCTCATAGAAATGGAATCATGTCTTTCTGTCTCAAGAAAAGTATGCTAAGGAACTTTTGAAAAAATTTGGCATGGAAAATTTAAAACCAGTGTTCACACCTATCTCAGTGGGAACCAAGTTTTATAAAGATTTAGAAGGCAAGGAAGTTGATCAAAAAGAGTTTTGAAAGATGATTGGAAGTCTATTGTATTTGACAGCCTCAAGATCCGACATCGTCTATGATGTTACTTTATATGCAAGATTTCAGAGTGCTCCTAAAGAATCACATTTAATTGCAGGAAAAATAATTCTCCGATATATCAAAGGCACAACAAATTTTGGAATCAGGTATTATGGCTCTAGAAATATTTATCTATTCGGGTATTCTGATGCTGATTGGGCGGGAAATGTTGATGATCGAAGATCCACATCTGGTGGAGTTTTCTTTCTGGGAAAAAGTTGTGTTAGTTAGAATACCAAGAAACAGAATTCAGTAACTCTTATCACAGCTAATGCAGAGTATGTTTCTGCTATTCAAGCTGTAACTCAACTAATGTGGATGAAGACTCAGTTGGAAGATCTACTTGTTGAAGTAAAGCTACCATTACTCTAGGGTTGTGATAATCAGAGTGCAATAAATCTTACAAGAAATCTAGTACAACATTCTCATTAAAAACACATTTATTAAAGTAACAATTCATCAAAGAGCAGGTGGAGAAGAATTAATTGAGGCTGGAGTATGTTCTTATATCTGAACAAGTTGCTGATATATTCACAAAACCATTACCGAAGGAACCATTTGCAAAATTGAGGTTGAACATGGGTGTCCAACCTCCTTATCACCAAGGTTAAGGTATGTGTTTCTGTCCCCACTCTCATATTTCCTTTGGATATTGTTGTCAAGGGAGAGAATTTTTTCATAAATCTATCCTTATAGATGCATACATAAAGGGGAAGTTGTGAGTAAGCTTTGAATCCATCATGTATGTGTGTGAACTATTCTAACTATTTGTTGGAGTGGTTGTAAGAAACAATGTTGTTTGTTTTCCAGGAAAGTTGAAGAAGTGAAGAATGCTGAAGTAGAAGCTTCAATGATGTAAAAAAATGCTGAAGTAGAAGCTTGAAATATGTTCTGAAGAAGGTGGAGGAGGTACGCTTATGAGATTTCATAGTCACTTTTTTTGGACAGCATGGTTTCGGTGGTCAATAATTCTTGTTTCCTACAATGAGTTAGCTCACGTAGGCTTAGAATTGTTGATAAGTAATCCATTTCTTAAAGGTTACAAATTTCAGTGATTTATGAATCATGGTTGGCAACAAAATCCAAAGGGGGAGATTGTTGGGACCAAGTTGGATGGAGAAGGATGTTTGAAGAGTTGGCCTTTGCAGAGTGTTGTATTTTCTTGTCAAAGAAGATAAATCAATTCACTTTGTAAAAGGACTATAAACTATGATGATGCTTTTCTGATTTTTATTTCACAAATATCATAAGTTTGGAGAACTTTTGATGCAAGCCTTATGAAGGATAGGGGGATTAAAGAAGTGTTTTTGGAAATGGAAAGAAAGTGGTGCGCAATTTAAGAGTGTCGCGCAAGTCAAAAGTGGCATGCAAGTATTGGAGCGAAAGTATATGTGGCACACAAGTCATAATTCAGGATCATCACATAAAAATTTGACAGAGGAAATAAAATGGCGCGCAAGTTAATGATTGGCGTGCAAGTCAAAAAGTGGTGTGCAATTATAAGTGGTGCGCAAGTTTGGCCCACAAGTGTATGTTTGCACGCAAGTCATATTTCAACATCATCATATCAAAATATGACAAAGGAAAGAAAGCGGTGTGAAAATGATGGAACGGCGCGCAAGTGATGAAGCATCACGCAAGTGATGAAGCGGTGTGCATGTCTAGGTCGCGCAAGTCATAAAAATGCCTATAAATAGATGACTCACCTTTTTTGATTCTCAACACTTAAGAGAAAATTTGAGCTCTGAGCGCGCAAGTAGTAGAGTGTGTTTTTTCATGCAAGTGTTGTCGCACAAGTGTTGTCGCGCAAGTGTTGTCGCGCAAGTTTTGTCGCGCAAGTGTTGCCGCGCAAGTCTGTTGAGAAAGTCTGTCACGCATGTCTTGTCGTGAAAGTTGTGGTGTGCAAGTAGTAGCGCACAAGAAGAGGCGCACAATTTGTTGGCGCACAAGTATAGGGCGTGCAAGTGGAAGTGGGCGCGCAAGATATTTTGCTCCAGGGGTTCCTACCAGCTTCTAGGTAGGAAAGTGAAGATATGTACTTCAGAGAATACAACTGTTCAATTGTAAATAAGCACTGAAATATTGTAATTCCCTATTTGTTCTAAGAGGGTGCACATGTTCTTGCGGATTGTTTTCCATGTGCTACACGAGTGTAAGGGTATATCATACTCGTTTTATTCCACATCAAAGCATTGTTTTCTAGTGTATTGTGTGGTACTAGATTATTTTCGTACCATACCAAGGACGTAGCTACTCTTGTTGAGTAGTGAACCCTGTAAATCTTGTGTTCCTGTGATTGTGTGTGTTCAGTAGGGAAGAAACTTTTTAACAGAAGGTGAAGTTTTTTTCAAAAAGAAAGAAACATAAAAAGAAATAGATATCACTGATTCACCCCCTCCCCCTCTCAGTGATACTTGGATCCTGACTGGGAACTTCAGAATTAAAAAAGTTGTTCATCGCGTTATTTTATTTGGTATTTAGGTTAAATATATTATCTCTTTATTACCTCCTATTAAGAGAGATCAAAAGTGAACAAGGCAAATTATTTTTTGAGATCAGTAATATTAGTCTAAATTATTGGTATTCCATGTGATAGAGGTAATGAATTATAAGAAGAATTATTTTGATAACATATTCTATATTATGTTGGACATGCATGGTAAGACACAAGATACTATAAATGCACAACTACATCTTTCCCAAATTTGCAGACATCTAGAAATTGAGTTATTTGAAAATGAAATATCATAAAATCTACTGAAGATAAAAGTAGCATATACATTTTCGAATGAAATTCATTTATTATTATATTATTGGATTTCATATTTGAGATTACCTAATGGATATACTTATAATTTATCTAATTATGCCAGAAATTATCATATTATTGGGTTTGAAAATGTATGATTTTAATGTCATAATATAAAGACTACTACCTTTTGGTCTTATAGGGATGTTGAATTCTTCAATTTGGAATTTACTTACTGAAATGTAATATTTTTTTGAGACATTTGTATTGAAACAAAAGAATATGATGCACTGAGTAAGATACAAGAAGATATTATTATTGAAGGGTTTCTTAGGATCGATTGACATACAACAGAATCAATAAAAACCCGAATTCCCAAGATCTACCATATATTAAACTGAATGTATTAATATAAAAATGAAAAAAAAAATATGTGTACCTTACATGGATGAATATGTAAACTACTATTTTATCCAATCACATGATTGATGAAAAACACCAATAAGAATCCAGAGGACTTCCTCCTCCATCGTGTATCCAAAAGATGATGTGAATCACCCCTCTAATGGACTCCCCTTCACTTAACTGCATGCTAATTGCTCTCATAGAAAATAACAGAGAATAAGTGAACTTCAAAGAGAGGGAGCATCAACAATGTGTTAGGCATGAATGAACCACGCTATCTCAATGGTGTTTACCACCTTAAATAGTATTTAGGACACTCACATGAATTAACTCATACGTTAATAATTTATGAGTTATTACTAAGGCCAACCATGCATTCATCGCATGAATTCATCACTCCTACCAATCATTTTATCTTATTAAACAACCAATTTAATGATAGAAAACATGGAAGAATAATTTGAATATTAATATCTTAATATTCAATAAGAATAATCATAATATAATAATAAACATGTTTTATGACTCACCATCAATAAGGAATATGATATGACATATGTTATTTATATCATACCATATAATATATCCATTAATGAATCATATGTTCTTGTATTTAGGGAATTTCTCTTTTAATATCCCACTAGAATTAAATACTTATATACTTTGTGTCATTTAACCTTATATTGTATCATGTACAATAACTCATGAAACTGTATTCAAAAATGCTTTGGGGTATTTCATAAACACTTTTTTAAAACTATCTCTAAATTAAACTTATATAACATCATATGTAATAATTTAGGAATACCTATCTAGAACAACTTTTGGATAAGCTCTAAATACTTTTAGACTTTGTCTCTGAGTCAAACTCAATATGGATTCAGTCAAGCATATAATGTTACCCCATAATAATTTATATCATTGAAGACAAATATGAATCTAAGAATTCAAAAATGTAATCAAAGAGTGGCCTCTAGAAAAGTTTGAGTACTGCTCAAGCTACAAATGGATTTTACGTGATCTCCATCAGACATATGTATCTTTATACATGTGTCTACCAGCTACATCATATTCAAGAATACATTTTCATATGAACCCTTTGTCTAATATTTTGAGTAACCATGGGACACAAAATATGTCGATACCATAAACCTAATCATATGTTCTCAATTCTCCAAGTATAGATTGAACAATCTAATGAATACATTACATATCATTCACCTTTATTGATGATCACATCACATTCCCCTCACCCGAGAGACAAGCACATCATAAGTGTTATCTAGGGATGGTCACATATTTCCTTAGTCTATCTCAGTCAAGGGATGAGACATAATAGTCATCATACAAGACAAAAATACCATATTTTTTAATCTATACCTGAAAACATGATCAAAAACATACCCAAAAAACTCTTTATTAGTTAAGTCTCAAGACTTTAATTAGAAACGTATCAAAGTATGGTGATTCTCATGCTATGTATCTTGTCAAAATCAAGTGTTTGGACTCTAAATATAAAATATTTACCCCTATTATACAAAATAAATAATGTATAATACTATTTGTGATATACTTCATGGGTTATCAAGTGTATAAAACTTGTTTTGTGCTTCATGAGTATATTCTATATCTCAATACATGAATACTAATCCGATTAACTCTAACATTTCAGCACAACCAATAATACTCAATGATGAACATCGGTTCAGGATAAATCAAATTCTTACTTTGATATTTTAATTATCATTTCATATCATAATATATATATATATATTCATCAAATGTGAAGGAATGATAAATTAAATATTTCTATTTGCATAACATGATAAATCTTATATCCCTAATATTCTTTAAGAATACTTAACAAACCCATAAATAAGTATATTCTTATTATATCATGTATGATATTATGTATGATCATCCATATAATTGTGTCACTTTCATGGGTTTTGTTAAACTCATTACATATCTATGTAATTCATATCACATCATTGTATGACCACATGATAAAACCCTCCCACTAAATAATTTATTGTGTAACATATAAAAATCTAGATAATTTGAATAATTATGATATTTAGGAATCATATTCCTATTGTTAAATTCTTCAAACATAGTATTCAAACTTCTTACCTTCATAACATCCAGTGTTAAGATGTCAATAAGTTCTTTTGTCTACTTATAACTCTTACAAAGTTTATCACCATCATTCTCAGAACCATTTTAATCAAACTTATTTCTTGAAAGGGATAATTACTTTGTTAACTTTCATAATCTTTTTTTGTTAAATTTGAATTTCTAAAAGTCTAAACATAAACCCATTAGCCTCTTAGGCACTATATTCTCTTCAGAATGTCTTACTAAGATAAAAAAAACTCCTTTGTGTTAAGGGAATAACTCTTATTTCATTTAGTCGGAATATTTAGAAAATAAACTTTTATAACCATATAATATATGGTATACAATGTTTCAATATAATTCATTGTTATATAATTAGATGAATCATAAACTATATGTAACATATCATATTATTCAATACAACACTTTTTCATTAAAAAATTTCTCTTATCATATAAGATAAATGATATGAATATAAACATCCTTTACTAAGATCTATTTAATCTTGAATTTCCTTTACATTTTAATAAAAGATCTAGAAACCCTTTCCTATATAATTTAAATATAAAATATAAGCTACATCAATTTTTACCCTATTTAAACTATTTTTTTCTTAAAAAATTTGTTAAATATACATTTGATATCATATACATTTCAAAATAAAATAATTTATTTCTATAACATAAATACACAAAATGAGGATTCCATGTATTTTTTAAACACTTTCTATAAAATCTTGGATTTTTTTTGTATCATATTTTTATATTATATGGATTTATTTCAAGATCGGGCATTGAGACTATATAAAATTTTGAGGCCCAGTGTTCCCAGAACAAATATTTAGAAAATATTAAAATATTTAATATAACGTGTGTGCGGTGTTCTGGAAAGAAGAGTAATAACTCCCAAACAAGTACCGGGATCAAAAATTTGAAGGCATCATTGAATTCAGAATAGCGGAATTACCCTAGGCACAGCCTAAATTTTTTCAGTATGGGTCAACTGTAGAAAAATTCAACAAGGAAATAACTATAAATAATATTATTAAATAAAATTATTTTATTTTTTAAATCCTAATAACTCATGAATGGGGAATTGGATTGTAAATCAGATACCACCATTGAGTTTGTAATATTTCATTAGCCTTAGGTGTGACATAACCTTTATCGTTGTGAGGCATTTTTTGAAAATCCATCATAGGCGTGGAAACGAATAAATTAATTAAAATAAGTTATTTTATTTTTTTATTCAAATGTTGTGATTAAATCTTCATGAAATAGATGATTATGGGGAGATCATAGGGTTAGTTGCATAACCCTAGAGATACCGAAGGACCGATAGAGAGAGAGAGAGAGGGATCTAGAGAATCTTCTTAGGAAAACGATGATGGATCATGGATCAATGATCTACGCCCCTTGGATTCAATAGATATTTCTAATTATGACAATGAAGCATTATTATTCATCAATTAATGATCCAAATCTAGATAGTTCATGTTTTTAAATTATTTAATTCCTCGTTTTAAATTTCTACAATGAACGTGATTAATGGATCGGGTGTATTGTGGGAAGAGATTTATTTTGTGGGGATTTTAGCAGAAGAATTTATTTAGGTTAATTTTTTTGATGGTTTTGGTTTTTCATTCTAATTTAAAAAAAGAACAATCACCATGAATATCTATCGAGGTTTATACCTCTTTATTGATGGTGCTTTTCTCCCCCATTTTCGTGTTTCAGCACAAGAGTTCTTCATTGGCCTGGGTTTCCACACTTCCTAATAAATCAACTATTCCGCATTCGTTTCTTGGTGAAATGATTTGATATTGTGGATCTGGGACTGACATGACACGAATGAGGTGCAACAATGGATACTTAGTGATTTGGATGAAAGATGATTCTCAAAATCGTGTTATTCAGTGCACAACGAACAACAGCGATTTGATCCATTTTGTCAGATGATCTGATGATGAAACATGTTTTTTGATGATGATCAGGCTTGAATGAGACCAGGTCTATGATAATTTAATATTTTTTGCATCATAGGAGATTCAGTGGCTCACAAAAGTGTAGGTAGTGGTGCAACCTGTGTCGTGAGCAGCAGATATGCATGCGGCGGTGGACCGTGGTGGCAGACGTGAGACGATGGCGATGTCGAACGCGGAGTGGGCTAGGCGGGTCGGGGGTGGGAAACTGATCTAGGCTAGGCCAGTGGACTGGTTCAGACCAGGTGGGCATTGAAATGACAGGTGGTTCATGTAGGGTCAAGTCGGTGGGCTGGACCGGACCCAAGTCAGATCTTGGGATACAAGGTAGATCCTATTGTTGTTGACCATGAAAATCGACTGTGGCGGTCGACCATGGTGCCAGAACATCTTGAGATATTTTTGGAATAGTTACCATGTGGCATGATCGACTACGGTCGTTAATCGTGAGATGCAACAACTCTAGATGCTATAGTGTGTAGCAGACATGTAGTCGAACCATGGGCGGTCGAACATGATGGTCGGTTGGCATGGTAAGTGGAAAAACCATGGTGGTTAGTCCACAAGCACAGTGACCCCTACAGTTTTAAACGCTTAACTTCTTAACATAGTGTCTAATCAATGATTTGTATGCAGTATTGAGACCCTGGCATTAAGATGGTCATTTTTGAGACAAGTGGTGAGTTTTTAGTTTAGAAGAGTGCAGTTTGAGAGATTTACCTTAGTCCTTTACTTGAGTGTTCAATACAACATTACATCTACCTCACTAGATTTTAATCCTCTATAGAGGATAAACCTCAAATAGAGTATAGTATCCCTCCTTGAGACTGGAGTGTGATCCTCTATAACCCTTAGTGGAGTCTGTGGAATTGTGTAACCTCCTTGAGTAGCGAATTAATCCTCCATCTAGCTGGTTGTATTGGTAGGGTCTTCTGTATCCCCCAGTGTGTTTGGGCATGATCCCCTACACAGCTGGTTGATCCATATTGTGTATGTGGTATCCCCCGATTAGTTCTGGGTGCGATTTGTGCCCCCCCCCCCCCCTTCAAGTTCTAGTAATAGACTCTTCTTTGTATATCATGGCCTTATGTGACCAATGTGTTCTCCTTGGGAAGGTCTAAAATGATATAGACCTATTCATGGAGTGTCTCTAAATATATCATGGCTTGAGGAGTGAGTTCTCCCAGAACAAGTGCACCTTGAGCAAAAACTTGTGGCTGGAAGTTGGTTATGACCACCTGATGGTGTGTTGTCTCTCTTGATTATATCTGGATATTATTATAATATGTGATATAGATGTATACCTGTGTACATATGGTTTTATTTCCTTTGATGTATTTCTTTGTGGTTTCAGGGTTTCCTAATGAGTATTGTTATACTCACTCCCACACGAGATTTTCCCGAACGTGTCATGTCTTGTGCAGAAGATTGAAATTTTGATAGAGACCTAGGGGGACCAGGTTTAGATGGTGCTTAGTGAGACTGGATAGACTGAGGTTTGTTCCCGCAGCTTTAGATAGCAGTCCCAGTACTTTTTTATTTTAGGTTGGACTTGTGCTACAGACATTTTGTGGTGGTCTTTTACTTTCCCCTCTATAATTTCTAGTACTTTTACGGTCACACTCTGTTTTTGGGATCTTATTGGTATGCATGCATTGTTTACTTAGTTTTTTTTACATTTCATCATTTTTTAGTTTGGAGATGTGTGTGTGTGTATAGGTACTTTAGGCTAATTCCTCCCATTTGTGGGATATTCCTACTCGGTGAAAGTCATTATCCCCTGGCCTATTGGTGGCGAGTTTGGGGTAGTCGAGGCATGGGACCCTCTGGTATGGGTCATGACAGAGTGGTTTTAAAAGGATGTTGGTTCTAATTTATGACTAGGATTCTGTGAGGTAGGTTTGGGTATACAGTGTTAAGTGTTTTGAGTTTGGCTTTCAAGTCAGGGACTCCAGTGTCAGTGCGGTGGCTAATGTATCCATGCACTTGGAATATGATTACCTACTTTTCGACTCAATATATGAAAACATTGTTTGTGGATAAAAACAACGGTACATAAATCATATATGAATGTTTTGGTTTTCTATTTCCTTCATGATTAATCTCCGTGAATATACTCAATTGATCGTGGTATATATTATTTTACTTTCAAGATGCCTCCACATAGATATCCGTCTAGGATTCCACCATGTGATCACAAAGACGATCCGCCTAGTGATGAGGCATCAGTACAAGGGTCTATATCAGATATATCACCTCCTAGTGGTTTACCAATTATACCACCAGCCATAGAGAAGCATTTACTACCAGCACAACCAGCTAAGGATACACACATTATGAGTTCCTTTCACAAGTTTTAGAGGCAGTTATCTCTTAGGTTCTTGGTGAGCCAGACCCCTGAATGGATGAGTATTGTATAGAGGTAGTCACCCATGTTTTCTAACTCACAAGGATGCCTTCCAAACAAATGACAGTACTTATCTTGAGTATTTTTTAGGGATCTACATATTGATGGTTGAGCTTAATGACTCATTTACACAACAAGACAGCTCTCTCCTTGACATAATTCATGTATCTTTTTAGAGAGGAGTTCTATCTGGCCACTTTTTGATCGATATGCATACAAGAGCTTCTGCATCTACAGTAGGGAAGTATGATCGTGTTGGAGTATTCATTGAAGTTTACTATCCTTTCATAATACTCCTTGGATATGGTATGAGACCATTTCTTCATGGCTCAGACGTTTTAATAGGGCTTAAATCAGGACATCATTTCATCAGTTGTATCCCTTAACATTCCTATCTATTCTATAGTACATGAGGAATCCTTTCTAGTAGAGAGTTTTTTTGAAATAATAAAAACTAGTAGTGGGAGATTGCAGTGGGCACCAAGTAGCTGAGACCTTGGCGGTAGGTATCTTATAGAAGCCATAGGGATCCAAGAGGTTCAGATTCTTCAGGGGGGGATCTTTGGATTCAGGGTTAGCGGTGAAAGGCTCCCAGGGTGACTTGATTCAACCCATGGATAGATAATATTACTCATTTGGTGGTCGGGGACATCATACATGAGATTACTCAAACCATCGTATAACTGAACGAGATAATATAAATGTACCACCGAGATAGAGGCAGATACAAGAGTATTTTGGTCTGAAAAGTGGTAGACATGGAATAGGGGAAAGCATGGTAGCATGAGGTGTTTGAAGGTTTAACCTATTACCACCACCACCCCCATGTGATCCACGTTTGGCATATAGAGATAGTTGTAAGGGATGAAGATAGCTACAAGTGATGTAGGATTATAACCCTAGGGCTCCAAGGATGATATGAGGTATGATCTGTGTATTTTCTACCTTAGATTTAGTTTTGATAATAACAGTTGCTAGTAATTTATTTCTTACTATGAACCTAGTTCAGAACTCAGAGATTCATGTTGAACCATTGAATCAACCCTTATGTTTGGAGACTCCTACTTGAGGAAACTCAGTGATCACAGCCTGGTGTTTAAAGTGTGACTTGAATCTTGGATGCAAGAGTTTCATTTGGGATCTCTTGGTAGTAATATTGAGGACATAAAACTTCATTCGTGTTATAGACTAGTTATCCATAGTTCATGATCAAATTGACTATTTTAGGTGAAGAGTGTAGTATGTACACAGTGATGGAACTAGTTTTTCCTCTTTCATTAGAAAAGGAAACCCATGAAGTATTGAAAGGGCTTCGTGAGACCCAATGTTTCACCCTGGTTATCCTAGTTGTTTTCCAAAAAGTTATATAGCAGCTTGAGGTTATGTGTTGATTTCTGGAACTTGGACCAGGTGATCGGGAAGAAAATTTATCCACTATAGAGTATAAATGACCCCACTTTGGTAAGTTGAGAGGGTCACAATGGTTATCGAAGGTTTACCTTAGGGCCAATGCTTCCAATAGCTAAGGCAGAGTTTGAAAAGAACTCTAATATTGAGATTACTAGAGGAGGGTGTTGAGTATGTAGTATTATGCGATGCATCGGGATCCATTCTTGGTTGTGTCCTGATGTAGAGGCAAGTAGTGATGGTATATGGTTCATTCCAATTACAACCACATGAGAAGAACTATGTGTCCCATGATCTTGAGCTAGCAGTGGTAGTCTTTTCATTGAATATGTGGTGACAGTACTTGATGGGCAAGTAGTTTAATATCTACACTGATCACAATAATCTGAAGTATATATTTTCTTAGAAGGATATGAACTTGAGAAATAGGTTATGGATAGAGTTCCTCTAGGACTACAACTTTAAAATGGTCTATACTCCTAGGAAGGGGAATGTGGTGGAAAATTCTCTCACCAGGAGATCTTGTTCACAGTTTCTGAATGAGGGGTCAGAGTAGTTGGCCTCATTGTAGTTATCATTTATGGATGGAGATGGAATAGTTTACCTAAAGTTGATGGTTTTCACCCCTCCAATCATACAAAGAGATAATGAGGAACAACATGGAGATACCAACTATGAGACCCTATGTGCTCAGATATCCACAACGAATGCAACTGAGGGATACTCAAAAGGAGGGGAGCATGATGTTCTTTACAGAGGATGTATAGTAATACCAATGGTTTTATGAGAAGTGGTTCTGATGGAGTTTTCTACATCCCCTATGGTGGTACATCCATGTGTGGAAAAGATATACTAGGACCTCTGACATTAGTTTTGGTGCACAAGAATTAAGAAGGGAGTTGTAATGTTTATTTCTCGATGCCTTACTTTCCAGTAAGTGAAGGCTGAGCACCAGGTTTCAGTGGGTTTAGCTCAACCCCTTGAGGTGCTAGAATGGAAGTGGGATGGAATATAGATGGACTTTATGATAGTTTTACCATGTACATCTAGGGGAAACTATTCTATCTAGGTGATCTTTGACCGAATCACCAAGTTAGACCACTTTCTAGCTATCTGAGTGCAGATTTTAGCAGAGAGATTGGGATGCCCCTATGTGTAGAAGATAGTTAGACTCCTTATAGTTCCATTGATGATTGTTTCTAGTGATTATTCTCTATTTACATCCCAATTTTGGAAGTTATTGAAAGAGTTTGTTAGGACCCAACAATGCTTGGGCACAACGTTTCACCCACAAATGGATGGACAAACTAAGCAGACCACTCATGTTCTAGAGGACATGTTGTGGGATTCTATGTTATACTTTGGCCTTAGAGGAGAAAATCACCTAACACTGGTAGATTTTCCATACAAAAATAGGTACCATTCCATGAGTAGTATTGCATCATTTTAGGCTTTATAGGGGTGACATTGTAGGTCACCACATTGTTGGACTAACCTAAGAGAGTCAGTACTCATGGGCCTAGAGTTTGTACGAGCTACTATAGAGAATGTGAATATCATCTAGGAGTGTATGAAGCCTGAAAAAATCCATCATAATTCTGATCCTAATAAGAAACAGAGTCTTTTGGAGTTCGAGTAAGGACACCATGTGTTCATTCAGGTTTCACCTCAATGTGGATTATGGAGATTTGGCCGGGGTGGAAAGATATCTTTGAGGTTCATCGTCCCTTTCCAAATACTATATAGATTTTAATAGGGGGGCGTACCACTTAGAACTACCACCATATTTAGAGAGGTTACATTAAATCATTCACATGTCGTAACTGAGGAGGTACTTTCATGACCCATAACATGTCATCGATAGGGGAGAGATGGACATCGAGGATGGAGTGACTTTTGCTAATTACTAGTGGATATTGAGTATCTGCGGGAGAGGATCCTTTTTGGGTGAAAATTTCATTAGTGCATGTTATTTGGAATCACGGGAATATCCAATAGAGCACATGGGAATGGGAGGCTCAGATTCGTGCAGAATACCCTCATCTGTTTGAGTAGCCCTTGTTTTGGATTTTCGGGGATGTAAATCCCCAAGGTGGGGAGAATGTAACATCTCATATTTTCCATATATTATTTTTTTATTTAATATGGTTTGATTTGAAGACTAATAGATAAGAAGAAATGAAATTATAAGGCCTGGTGTGCCCAGAAAAAATTTCTGAAAATATTAAAATATTTAATAGAATGCACACATAGTGTTCCTGAAAAAGTGGAATAACTCCCGAACTGGTGCCCAGTTTAGAAATCTGAGGGGAATATTGAATTTAGAACATCATAAATACCCAAGGAACAAACTTAATTTTTTCATAATGGGTCATCTGTATAAAAATTCACAATGATGTAACCGTAAATAATATTATTAAATAAAATTATTTTATTTTTAAATCCTAATAACTCACGAACGGGTACACTGATTGAAAATATGATACCACTATTGTGTTTTGAAAATGGTTTTCTATTTTGGAATGACATAACCTTTTTCAATGTGATTTGTTTTTGGAAAATGCATCATGGGCGTGGAAATGAATAAAATAATTAAAATAAGTTGTTGTTTTTTCCCAACACTAATATTGAATCTTCATTAAATTGAAGATTATGGGTAAATAAAAAGGTTAGTTGCATAACCATGGAGATGTCAGAGGACCAATATATTAAGAGAGTGAGTGAGATCCAGAGAATCCTCACAGGTGAATGACGATGTATCATGTATCAACAATAATCATACCTTGGATTTGACAGATCTTCCCAATTACAAAAACAACACATTGTTATTTGTCAATGAATGATCCAAATTGAGGTAGGGCATGTGTATAAATTATTTAATTCCACATTCTTAATTTCTATGATGAAAGTGAATCAATCAAGGAATGGATTGATTCATAGATCCTACGTATTTACGGAAGAGATTTATTTTATGGTGATTTTAGTGGAAGAATTTATTTTAGTTAATCTGTTGATGGTTTTCTCAATTAATTCTAACAAAAACAAACCATAGTTGACACAAACATAAATCATGGTTTGTTCCTATTGATTGATGGTTCTTTTCTCCCCCAATTCTGGATTTAACCACGATCATTTTTCAAGGTCCTGGGGTTCGACACTTCCCGATCAATCAATCATTGTGCACTCATTTCTTGGAACAATGATCAAATATTGTAGATATAGTATCAACAAAACACAATGAATGTGCGATGATGGAGACAGAGTGATTATAATGATATATTATTTACGAATTTGTATTCTTTAGAGCACAATGAAGAAAGAATATTTATCCATTTTTCATGCAGATATGATGATGGGAAACATTATTCAATGATGAAAAGTCTTGGAAGAGCCTGGATTTGTGATCTTTTAAGGTTTAGGTCATCGAAGGAGACGTGGCAGATCATGGAAGTGGAGGTAGCGGTAGACGCGGGACAACGGCGGTGGTGGTAGCATCAGACATGGAGCGAGCCAGGAAGGTCGAGCCGAGCCAGGTGGGATGGGTCGGGCCAGTGGGCCGAGTTAGGCCAGTTAGGATAGCTCTAGTTAGGTCAGGGGACCAGATCTAGGTCAAATATAAGGCAATTGAGCATATCAAGTTATGGATGACTACAACAGTCGACCATGGTGTCGCAACATCTTGAGATTCCATGTGAACAGTGACCAAAAGTCAGGATCAAACTCAGTGGTCGACTGTGAGTCATAAAAGCTTGAGCAGTTGTGGGGTGAAATGGTCATGTGGCTGGACCATGGGTGGTGGACCGCGATGATCGGTCGGCATTGTAGATGGACTGATAGTGATGGTCAATCTATGAGTGTAGTAACCCCTGTAGTTTCAAACATCCATGACATTTTAATGGAGCGTCCAATCTATGATTCGTCTATGGTGTTGAGACCCTGATGTTGAGATGGTCATTTTTGAGACAAATAGTGATTTTTTTGTTTATACTAATATAGTTTGAGAGGATTACCTTGGTCTTTTCCTCAAGGGTTCAGTACAGATTTACATCCACATCACTGGATTGTAATCCCCTCTAGATACCCAGTCTTATATAGAGTATGGTATCCCTACCTGAGATCGTAGTGTGATCCTCTATCACCCATAGTAGAGTTTGTGGAGTCTCATAACCTCCTTGAATAAGTAGATGATCCTCCATATAGCTATTCATATCATTATTGTCTATGGTATCCCCCAGTGTGTTTGAGAGTGATCCCCTATATAGTGGGTTGATCCAGATTGGATATATGGTATCCCCTGGTAAGTTTTGGAAATGATCCATGGTACCCCCAGTAAGTTTTGGGTGTGAAATTCTCTCTATGTATCATAGTCTTCCTTGGCCAATGCATTCTCTTTAGGTGGGGTCCAAACCAGCTATACCTCTTTTTGGAGTGTCTCTGATGATATCATGTCTCGAGGAGTGAGTTCTCCCAGAACGAGCATGCTTCGAGAAGAATTCTATGGATGACTATTGGTTATGATTGCCTTATGGTGTATTATCACTCTTGAGTATATCTATATATTCTTTTTATATGTTTTTTAAACATATACCTATATAGAGATGGATATATTTCCTTCGATTCTTTATTTTTTTGTTTTGGGGTTTCTTAATGAGTATTTTTATACTCACCCCTACACGGACTTCCCCCGCATGTTTCGTGTCATGTGCAGAATGTTGACCTTTTGATAGAGTCCTAGGTTTACTAGGACTAGATGGTTCTTAGTGAGACCCAACATATCGAAGTATGTTTGTACGGCTTCATAAAGAAGTCCTGATACCTTTTTCTTTTAAGTTGTACTTCTGCTACAGACTATTTTTGGTGGGCCTGTATTTGGCCATGTTTACTTTCTATTACATTTATGGTCACAATCTATCGTGGGATCATAGTGCTATGCATGCATTGTTTACTTACTAGTTTTTATATCTCAGCATTTTGTGGCTTAGATATGTCTTTATGTGTACAATTACTTTATGTTATGCCTCCCATTTTTGGGATATGCCTACTTGATACTATTCACCATCCTCTAGCCTATCAGATGTGGTATTGGGGTAGTCACGACTTGGGCCCACTTAGGATGGGTCATGACACTTTCAGATATTCTAGATAATTCTATCATATGGAAATAATACCATCCTTTTTTAATCACTTTTAGGTTATAATGACCTTGACTGCATACATTAAGATATATTGTTGGAATCATAAACTAACTTTTCTTCTTCCTATTTTAACTTTTACCCTTATGAACTATTTATAAAACACTAAAAATTGGAAATCACATTTTCTATTTCATCAATCCTGTACACTTTGAGAAAATATAGTAAACATTTCTTGAACTCATTTCCATTATTAGTACATGTCCAATAATTACAATCAAATGAATGTTATACCCATAATATGCCTTAATGAAACCTTGATTGAATCATTCTATACTTACCATAAGCATATAGATTCATTTTTTGAACTATTTCAATAAATGGTTACTCAAGAAAGGGTCAACCCTAATACATAAAATTTTCATCTTACTTAAAAACAATTCCTCTATTTTTTACTTTTCTAATAAATTACTTATATTGAGCTTATCCTATCTAAATATTGATCACAATTTTATGTTTGATGATTATGATACTATTTATTTACAACATAATATTTTACCTTAAGAGTATCATGTTTTATATTCATTCAATAATTACTTTTATTAAATTCTCTCCCACTAAAATAATGACCCCTTTTAAACTCATTATATACATTAGTGGGTCAAGATCAATATTTCAATAAGAAATGAGTCAACGTTAGTGTTCATATAACCACGTAGTTATTTAGGTAGGCCATCATATCAGTCATATCATATATGAATCTTGGATAATTAATTGGAAAACTCATTTCCCAAATTCATTATATTGATATAATATCAATTATATTCCTCTAATATCCTTACTAAGGGTTTCATAGATAAGTATAACTCAAATTTCATACTGTATTTTGTTACTTAACACTTAGGGATATCTATATCCTCCATGTATTAAACCATATAATCCATGGTCACCAGGATTTAGCATAAAACTACCTAGTATGATGATCAATGTCTTGAAATGTGTTTTATTTGGAATGAATCTGACACTTAGTATCTTAATGGGGATTCAATATCACTATATTATCCTTCATATTACCTTTAAATGTATATATTCTTCTAATACCAAATAAATATGTTCAAACCATAATGATGTGTAACTATTTACCCAATTCATAACATGTGTTACTAACCAAAATTAAAAATAATCTATATTTATATATATCCAAATGCATCCAATTCATATGATTTGTGAAACTATTATATATAATAGTTAAAAATTATATGAAATCAACAATCCCCACAAGATTATTCTTGGAGAAACATATATCTAATCTCCACTTTTTTAGATAATGCATAAGCCTTTAGATTAGTGAGAAATACAACCCAAATTCCCTATAACCAAGGATACTCTACTCCAAGTAGATATCAATACCATCAAAGTTCTAGCACCTAATATGTATAAATCATAATTAACCATTTAATATAAGATCCTAACTTAGTAAAATCCAAATTCATGGTAAAAGAGGATGAAATAATTTGTCATATTGATAATGTAACTCCTTTTAATAATGTATGAAAATTTTTAAAAGAAGTTTAACACTTCAAACTAATGAGTATGTCTATATTAAAAATATAATAATAATATACATGGATAAAATATAAAATAAATTAATAAATAAAAAATTCATATATTTAATCATGATATAAAAAATTTATAAATATTTCATAAATAAATCTATTATAAAAACTTCATAGTTAAGAAAAGTATTATAGACATTCTATAATTAAATAAATATACAACTTATATTTATCTCCATTGTGAACTCTAACATATTATTCATTATATAGAATTTTACTTAAATCTATGATATTGTATGAAATGTAAACATTTTATATTTTTATTGTATTATGTTAACAATTTACATAATCCAAATATCTCATATTTATATTATTTAAACCATGATCATATTAATTGTAAAAAATTCCTTTGATACAGTTTAAATCATATTTTAAATAATTCCTTTGATTTATAATTATGAAGAATTTATAATTTTAATATTAACCCCTTTTATATTTGGTTATATCTTATAATATATAAACATATTATAAATTACCCATATAATTTCCTGATTAACATTTAATATCTAAGTTATAAACAATGGCATATAATTGAAAATATATTTAAATTTTAAATTTTAATATTATGGATCTTTATTTATTAAATGTTTCATAAAATTTTAATAAATTAAATATAAAAAAAATTAAAATTAATTAATTTATAAAAAAATATTATAAATTAATAAATATCCTAAATATTATTCTATTATGAGTTATATACAATTTATAAATCATTTTATCAAATTCTATCTTAAGATTTAAGAAAAATAGATCCTCCCTTCTAATCCATTTCCTATGAAATATCCAAATAATAAGCCTTGTTATGTCATGTAATAAATGAAATATAGAGTTATCTATCATATAATAATATTGATAAAACTTGAAATATTAATAATAAACTATTACACGTTTTCTGTGTAAGAATAATACATGTGGTGATGGTTTGTGTGAAATTAACTGATTGGAAATGGCTTGTGTGATAATAACTTGGTGCTTTAGCACCTACGTGAGATTAATATCGTGGGATGACCTATAATTCCTTATAAAATTACACATGTTTAATATTAACATAGTTTGTTGGCTATAACTAACAATATAGCCTTTCATAATGAAAAACTAGTGACATAAATCATATCGCGCATAACATTAACCCCATGTGGTGATCATCATAGGATTAAACCATATCCAGAAGTTGCGAATTATGGTAACCCATTTCATAGAAGTAAACCCGCACCTGTATACCAGACTATAATGTTTTTAAATAGGTATTATATATCATATAGTTGATACAACCCTATGTTTTGAGGATTTTTATTAATGTTATCATACACTACAACAACCTAAATCATATGCTACAATTTATTGAAAAAGAAAGGAATTAAATTGCATCATCGTCTTTGATATCAAATATCATATAAAAAAAATTAATATTTATAATATTCAACATCATGTACCAATATGAAGGAAAAAATATCAACTATTTTATATTATTTACAAAATGACATTCGTATGATACTTTTTTTTATATTTTTTAAACATGATTCCAAGATTCTAAACCCATAGTAAAGTAATGATACCAATGAAGGGTATCTTGGGATTGATTAAAAATATATATAAGAATTATATGTAATAAGAAACCCAATTAATAATATTTACCATGAATAAAATTAAAACCATTCTTTTAAAAATTAATAATAGGTTCTGCATATCTTACACTGATGAGTGATCTCTCTGATGTTGTCTCAAATCATGTTTGTGATGAATAAAACTAAGATTTATTTAATGTAATCCCTATTTATTGAGAAATAAATGGGATAATGTGAATCAAAAATCACATGATAAGGACTATATGTGACTCCAAAATGTTTGATTTCTTCTTTTGGTAAAGAAGAAAGAAGAATAGAGCTCTGAGGGGGGAGAGAATATGTAGTTACTTTCACAGGAACAAACCACACCATTATAATTGTTTTTTACTTCCTTATATTTCCTTTGGAAATATACCACACATTAAATCATATGTTTATAATGTATGAGTTGATTTTGTGTGAAACCATTAATTAATCACATGAATATATCACTCCTTCCATGCACTTTATCTTATGAAAAGTATAATTTAATGATATCATGCGTAGAAGAATGATATTAAATATTAATTGTTTAATATTCAACTGAAATAAGTATGATATAATCATAAACATAATTTATGAAACATCCTTAATAACTAATAAAATATTGCTCATGTAATTTATAGTGTACCATATGATATACGCATGCATGCATTATATGGGAATAACATTAGAGAATATCTCCATCAGTTATAAGTTTATGTTAATTGAAAAAATATTTATATTGGAATTCTATAATTCAATATAATATTTAATATTAATTTTTTATATATAAAGAAAAATGTATAGGGAAATTATATTTCTAATGGATGTACCCATTTAAGAGATTTATGTAAAAAAATAAATAAGAAAGTTCATTCAAAAGAATAAATTGAAGGGGAAATTGGAGAAGTGTACTTGTGGAAACAAAATTAAAAATTTTACTCATATTATTTTCAATATGAATATTCCCCAAAACATAATTAAATGGATTTAAATGAGGGAAATACTAATTCATATAATAAAATTTTTTATTTAATCATTCTAGGCTTGGTTTTTGTGGTGAACATGAGTGATGACTTTCAGATGATAAATAACACAGAGATCATACATATGTTTTTCTAAATTATGAATAAATGATGTGATTATTGTAGTAAGTGATATTTTTAGTTATTTTGTTATTAATATTTTTAAAAGGTAAATTTTTATTATTTTTTTGATTAATTATATTATGGTAATATCAAAAAAATTATTTACACAAATTACCTTAACTACTCATAAAGAATTTCAACAACATAATTTTTTCACCAAGTTTAAAATTCTGGTAAGTGTATTTTATTAATGACAAAACATATGAAGTCAATTTTATATTTTTTATAATATTAAGTTAGTTATAATTTCCCAGGTATCACGATATGGAAATAGAAATAATAGTTGATCATGTGCATTGAGTAGATTTCCAACCAAATTAGTAAAATATTATAATACATCAGTGATTTATGTATTTAAACTTCATACAGACACATATGGTGATTTAAAAATACATTTAAAATTGGTTTTTTTAAATGAACCCATCACAAATAATGTGAATATGAGTTTTATGGAATGTTAGATGAAATAATTGAGTTATATTATCTAGGATAGAATTATGTGGAAATGTCTCAATGACATTATTCTTATATTGGTTGATGGTTTTGCATTCGTCAATACCATAGAGTTAATGATATTAATCATAAAATTATTATTATATTAAATAAAAATTTATTCTGGAAAATTATGTTTATTATAAAGACTATTGTGCTACTTTAATATATTTAAAAAATTGTTCAAGTGTAATACAAATGAAATCAGGGGATAATTAGTTTATTAAAAATGTAAATAGTTCAATATATGTGAAAAATATTTGAATTTTATTTGATATGTCATGGAATACAGATCTTACTCAAAGTGATACAAATAACAATGTCGGGATTTTTTAATTAATTTTTGATGGTGATGATAATGTGGATGATGTAACTATAAATGAATTTGAAATTATGGGATATGAAAAAATATATTTTATACAAATAAATAGAGATAAAAAGGATGAAAATGTTTTTTCTGGTGACAGATATGAACACAAATATGGATAATGAGGTGTTATGATAAATTTATAGTCATCATGACTGTATATTAAATGTTTTCAATAAACATTTATTATTTTTTATATCTAATTTATGTATAAACAATTATAAGCATTTAATATTATTTTTATGTTTCATATGGATGAAGATGGATTTCATTATATGTATCATACCATCACTAAGGCTGATATACCTGGTTATGAACCCCTTATCATTTCATTTGAGTCACATAGTAGGGATTCTTCCACTGCACCATTGACTATGAGGATTATAGTCCTTTCCATTTTAATAATTACATACCATTTTCTTAAGCATCATTCATCTGTTAATTTTGATCATCATTTTGGGAAGTAAGATAAAATATGTATTTAATTAAATTTTCATTAATTTATTTCATTTATTAGTTTTCTGGACAATTTTTTTATATTTTCATATCTTTATTCAAATATATTCATTGGTCTAGTACGTTCCATTATTAAGAATTATTTTTATAATATATGGGTCTTATGGTATCCGGTTATCACTAATGTGCCTCATCACATGTTCAAGCACTATATGGTATGTAAATAGATATTTTATTTTATTTTAAATGTATATAATTTCTAATATACTATATTATTAAATATTTTTAGGATTTATTATCACCAATTTATGTTAGAATGAGACCCTTTATTTGGAAGGAATGTTTTGTTTGTATGTGTGACCATTTCCATCTAATTTTACACAATATTCAAACACTTCTATAGATTGGGGATTTACAAGTGTACAAATTATCTTTTATTAATAAAATTAAAGGAATTGATAATACATGTAGTGATAAAAATTGCCTTTATCAAATATTTTTTTAGCATTGATAAAATCTGGGCATTATCGGTGATTATTTAGTGCTAATAAAGAGATCCTTTATCAGCACTTGTTTTTATGTTGAAAAATTTATCTTTCATCAATATTATTTTCTATCATTGATCAAATATTTAAAAAGTGTTTCAAATTTATATTTGTGGAATTTCCCCCTGTGAAGGTTGGATCGGGAAATCCCCAAGTGCTTACAATGACAGGTGTATACTATTATCGGCCAAGACAACCCCACACCCAAAGACCACCCAAAATTTGGAATTAATTGAAACATTAAAAGTTTTAAACCCATACATAACACCTTATAATTAATAAACCTTAACAATTTGATAAGTTTTTCATTTTTTACATCATGATATATTATAATATATTTATATTTCCAAATATATATACATTATATCAATATATATTTATTTCAAAATGTGTGTGTGTATGAATTTATATATATATATATATATGTATTCTGTGTGTGTGTAGTGAATCCCAAAATTTTAACTAGTTCATGTCATGGAGGTTCTTCCCCTGCACCCCCATTTAGGATCAGTAAAAGGTTACAGTATCTGGCATTCACCCTGATCCCATTATTGAGATGAAGAGAATTTTTTATATATTATTAAACACATTATTAAAGAATAAATAAAAATTTATGATTGGATGTTATTATTGCATTGGATTGTATTTTGAATTTATAAATCATATTAAAACTCACAAAAAAATAAGTTTTTTAATGTGATTTGATGGAATTTGAAAATTTTAAATGGATTTAAAATAGATTAAATGTTTTTTGTAAGTGTTTTTTGAGTTGAATATAATCAGGTCTGAAATCATCCTATTTCAAATTTTTTGTAAGGTTTTTTCTTCAGATATGCTAAAAACACCAATGGAATACACCTTACATATTATTTAAGTCTTTTATATCTGATTAAAGGATTCAAAAATTTAAAAAGTCTAGATTTTGATGTAAAAATGGGAAATCTAGAAGACGACATGTGATCCATAATATATTTTTCATGTTACATAACATATTTTTCTAAAAACGAATTCTAAAATGGAAAATGACTCAAGAACATAGAAATTCAAAACATTTTTGGATATGTATGATATTTCAAGAACATACATATGTTTTTTATTTGGAAGTATCAAATCGGTAAATTCCTTGGCAAAAGGTGTGATGTGTAAGAATTTATATATATTAAATAATGTTTAATATATTTTTGTGATTATATTATATAATTTATGGGTATGTGTAATATTTTTTGTGAGGCTGTGTATATTTTTTTGGGATCATAAATGAGACATAGGAAGGAATCACCCTGACATATCTAATATTTTGGTTTGGTATATAAGATATCTTCATTCATGTGTTTATTTTTTAACTTAGAAAAAGTATGGATTTATGATATTTTATAGGTATTTTTTTTTGAAATTATCAAAAATATTTTTTAGATGAAATATTTTCTAGAAATTAAAATATAATTTAGAAAAACTAAAATCATAACAATACTTAAGTTGATCTATCTTAGTTTAAATATCAAAGAGGGAATTTTTGATTCATAAAGTGAAGGAAATGGTTTTTACTGTTGAAATTATTTTTTTTCATGATTATGAAATTCATGGGAAAATAATAAGAGAATTTTCCACGATTAACTATAATGAGAATTAAATTTCAAGTTTTTATATTAGAGAAATATGGTTTATTCCAGGAATAAACTTTTTTCACCATAAAGGAAGAATATGTTTTATTTATATTTCGATACAACTAGTTAGTCATGTTGTGGAGCTTCCATTATCACAATAAATTATGTCATAATCCACCTATATAGATCTAATTATTAGAATAGAAGAAGAAAAAGTTAGAGTAATTGATAAAATAAATTAGATCACTTAAAAAATGTTTTTAGTTTGAAATTAAAATTAAAATTTGAATTTGAATCTTATGATATTTAAAGAAAATATATTCATTGATATTTTATGAATATATTTTTTATACATTGAAATGTATAATTTTTTTCAAGAGAAAAAATAGGATAAAGAAGATATGTGATGTTATGCAATCGGATGAAGAGAAAAAGAAGAAACAACACTAGGGAAAATCAATGGAAGTCGTGTTTGGTTGAATAATCTCTTGTTGATGAAATCAATTTTTCTATATTTTATCCATATATTATTAAATTAAATATTTAGGAGACTATTTTTCAATACATGTTCAAGGAAAAACCTTTCTCGTTTGTAATCCACATGATGAAACTAGTTCTTTATATGATCTCTAGTGAATTTTGATCACACCAAGGACTAGTTACTCATTTTGTGTAGTGAACCTTGTAAATATACTTTGCTAACTATTTTTTTCCTTAAATTGTGTACTAGTGATTAAAAATTCACATTAAAATAAAATTATGGTTGTTTCACAAGGAAACTCAAAAATAATTGAATTCAGTGATTCACCCCTAGTGAATTATCACTAATATTGAGGTCCCTTTTCAAGTGGTGTCAGATCATCAGGTCCCCTTAGAAGATGATTTTCTATTTGATGTTTGAAGAAAAATATTTCCCCTAGGTCTGATTATTTAGTCACTGAATTTTTTTACGAAGATATATAATATTAATTCAATGAAAAAAAATGGATTACAAATTTTGATGGGAAAACTATTATATATGGAAAAAACAGATGATGTTGTATTTATTATCAATTCATTTAGATGTATTTGAGGATAAAGAATATAGTTTTATTCATTGCGCTAAAGTTATAGTGATTAAGGTTGTTAATAGAATAACTTGAAGAATGATGGAAATGCTCAAAATTCTATCATGTCATATCTTTCATAGAAGGATTTTGTTAAGGTAAAGGGTGTCAACACTACAATGGGAATATGGGATAAGTTAGATAATATCTATTAATTCAATGAAAATTTGAATCAAAATAATATATATGTTTCAAGGTATATGGATGAATACCTAAAAATAATGCAATATGAAATAATATATGACTTATTCACTCAATTTAATGAAATAGGGATCACTATTATAGGTTTTATGGAAAATTTGGGTGATGGAATGGTTTTTTGGAAGATACTACCCATTATTCCTAACAAGAATGGTGAAAAGGTATCATAACATGAAGACTATGGTATGGGTAAACTTTATTTAGTTGATTTACATAGTATTTTTATTGCATATGAGATATAGAATGGAATTTTTTAAAAAATAAGATCCAATAAGGAAATTAAATTTCCTTTTAAACATGGAAATAATTAAATAGTATGAAATAAGTATTTAAGGAAGAAGAATATTCTGAAAAAATAATATATTGAAGTGAAGTTTGAAAAAATCATTTTTCTCATTTAATGATGTTTGTAAAGAGATAAAAGGAAGTTTAAGGGAAATATAAAACTAATGTATTTTAGGTGTTGATCAGTTAGAAATTTTTTATTAAATTATATAATGTTAAAAGAAAAATTTTCTAGTAAAGATGAGGATGAGAGGCCAAATAGATCCTCTAAGAAGAATGAAACAAAATCTGATAAATAAAAATTCTATTCAAAGCTGTAGGGTGATAATTTCACCAAATACAAAAAGGGAAATTTATTATCAATATCTGATGATGATGATAGTATTGATGATGATGATGAAGTTAATAATTCTGGTGATGTTGATTAAAACAACTGATTTCTAAATTAAATGAGAAAGAGTTCACCAGTTATGGAAGTAATGATGAAAATAGTGAGTAAGAAACTGGAATAGAGTTTATGTTTAAGAGAAAAATCAGGGAACATGATTAAAAGATCTAAAATTTGGGTAAAGAGATAAAAAATTTAAAGAAAAATAATCATTATTTAAGTAAGAACTATTCTTATCATTCTGATAAAGAGTTATGGATGATGAAATATATTGATGCTTTGAAGAGGTTTCTTAGTGAAGATAAGACCTTAAAAGTTAAAAAGGAATAGAGAGTTAAAATTATGTAGAATGCAATTAGGACTATACAATTTAATATTATCAATGTTGTTAAGTAATTGGATAATTACAAATAAAACTTTAAGAATTATATTCTATAATTTTGTGAAATATCAATGAAGGAGTTTGTGAAAGATGTTAAATATAAATAGAATAATGAGGCTCAAGTTAACCAACATAGATAACACTCAAAGGGTGAATAATATATTGGAACTATTAGTGTCAAGTCTATGTTAATGTAATAGGTAAAGAAATAAAATTTTGTGGGAAAACAAAATAAATCTCAGAAATCTGTAAATTCTAGAAAAAAATGAATTAAAGATAAAAAATACTACAAATGGTGATTTAAAAAAGTATGGAAAGTCTCTTAGATCAAATAATTTTATTTAGGACCCATAGGTTACAAGAAAAGGAAATAACACACAAATCCTTAGGCCATTAAGAACATTCCACACCCCCACTAAGGGTTTACTCACTCCATACATAATCCATTACAATTTTATATAAAAAAGGCTTGTGTATTTAAATCCATTATATATTCTTAAGGCCCCATCCTTTTAGCCCAAATTTCAATTACATGTTTACTATATTACACTTGTGTTTACCTAGGTTTGAACCCAGGCCTACATCGTTACCTACATCATCTTCTGTATTAGTTTCTATGTCAGTATCTATATTATTGGTTGTGTTGTCAACTATAAAAAATAAAGTATTGAGAAGTTACAAAAAAAATTGGTTTCCAAAAAGGATTCAAATTTTATGAAAAAAAAATCGAACAAAATCAAGTTTCAATATTTGGACAGCAATCTATTTTAAGATGTAAATATGCATTTTATGGTTATTTACATCATTATAGGAGATTCAATATTATATAAATAAATTTTTGGTTTAATTACCAATATTATTTTAAGTCTGAAAGGTTTTGGATGCCGAGTTTGGTTAATAATTTTCCCACTGAAAATATAAAAGTATGAAGGAAATGAAAAAATATGGTTTGAATATTGAGAATAAATTTTAAAAAATTAAAATAGGTTTATATAATATGGGGATATTTAAGTCACTTTGATGAATATTGTCTCATAATTTTATCATCCCAATTTAGTATGAATTTAAATATTCAAATGTCTCATAAGAAGTACAAAGTCGTGGGAAAATATTCTTTTATTGAATATGCACATAAATCATCTAAAATGGAACGTCTATAGATTCTATATAATGGATGTTATTTGTAAATTATAAGTTATATAAATATTTGGAAGTATTTTTAAAAGTGAAAGGAAGTATTGGTGACCTTTATAAATAATGGGACACTTAAAATCAAAGGTCTTAGATCAATAGTGATAGGAAATGATATGTTAAAGTCCAATAAAACACTATATGTTGATGATATGAAACAAAATATATTAAGTTTTTCTCATCTATGTGATTATTGTAATAAATTGGTTTTCTAGAAATATATATTCATGGTATATAGTTTTAAAGATGAATGTGTATTTATAAGAGGGAAATGAAAAAGGGGGAACTTGTTTCAGGTTTGTTATGTTGAAAATTCACACTACTTCAGCTGAAAGGGGGAAAATCAATTATTCCACCAAAGACTTATTCATATTGGAAAAAAACCCTGGGTTAAATTACTCTTGGGAAAAATATTCATAAAGTTCCTATTCTAAAAGGAGAGTGAAACTATATTTTCTTAATGTTTCAAAAGTGTAATATTGTGAATTCTACACACAATAAAGTTTAAATTCAAATATATTATCCATTAAATCTCATTAATTCATAACATTTAGGGACTATTAGAGAAAATAAAAAAGTGTATATAAGTTTTTTATATCCATTATTATTGAAATTATCCATATCACTTGAATTATGTTTGTGAATCACAAGTTAGAGGCTCTGAAAATGTTCAAAAGTTTAAAAATAAGTGTTGAGAAGTAGTGCAATTTTTTCATGAAAATGATGTGGAAAGAAAATGGTGAAAAATATAATAGTTTAAGATTTAGAGAATATCTTGAAAATAATTATATCTATCATGAACTTAGTGTACTATAAACACTAAAAAAAATTGTGTTACAAAATATTTGAATAGATTTGGTGTCAAGAAATTGGTGCAGTGGTTCACATTCAGAACTATTGTTTGTACATACCAAATTCAAATATATAATCATTATAGATATGTTATAAAAAGTTACCATGTATTAAATATTAAAGTTTGTTTTTCATCCCTTTTATAATAAATGTGAAATGTGAAAAGTAAAAATATTAGGAAGTTTGAGCAGAGAGGAGTTGATGTTATCTTCCTTGGTTATCCTCTAAATAGAAGAGAATATTATTGTAAAAATAAATTGATATAGTTAATTGTTAACAATTATTATGTTAGAGTGTTTTAATACCCAATTAATTGAAACAAACATTAATAATCATTTTAAATAAGTGATAATTAATCTATTTTTGTTGAGAAGTAGGCTGAAGATTCTATAACTAATTCATAAGAGGTGCAGGTTATAGTTGAATATTATACAATTTCATGTGACTAATAATAATATATTTATTATTACACAAGGATATGAAATTTAGTGGAGGTCCAAATATCATTATATAATAGTGAAAATAGTTTCAGACTATAAAAAAATTTAGGACAACAACACAGACCTCATTATTTTCATATGTCGAACCAAGATTTGTAAATGATGCATTAAAGAATAAATAATGGGATTATGTTATAAATGAATAATTAAATCATGCAGATAAGAATAAAAATTTATAGTTAGTACCCAAGCCTTGGAATAATAGTTTTATCATAATAAACAAATTGAATGAAAATGAAGAATCTACATGAAATAAGGATAGACTTGTGTGAAATTGGTAATACAATGTTGAAGGAAATTATTTTAATGAGATATTATAACTAGTTTCTATACTAGAGACTATCATAATATCTCATTTTATTATATCAAAAAGGAAACATAATCTTTTTCCACTGGTTATCAAGTCAGGATTCTTTAATGGAGAGTTGGAAGAACAAGTTTACATTGGAAAACCTAGTGGTTCATTTCTTGGTGAAATGAAAGTTATGTTTTCAGTTTAAATGAGGCTCTGTATGGGTTAAAAATTCCCAAGATCATGGTATTCCAATTTAGATACTTTTTTTAAGCATTTAAAGTTCAATAAATGAGTTTTGGGAAATAATCACTACATTAAAGACGATAAAGAGGTATCACTTATTATGAATGTTTATGTAGAAGATATCATTCTTATTAGAAATGAAGAAGGTTCTTGTAAATAGTTTTTTTTATATATGAATAAGTACTTTTAAATTTTCATTCTTAGAGGAGTGGGATACTTTTTAGCCAACAAATTTCTTAAGTGGAAGATCGTATCATTCTTTCTCATGATAAATATTCTTGAGAACTTTTAAAGAAGTTTCCTATGGTGAATTTAAATCCAGTTTCTACACCAATTTCAATGGGAACTAAATTTTCTAAGGATAAAAAATGGAAAGAAGGTGGAATAATATATATATATATATAATCTTATTGGTAGTTTAAATTATTTTAAATGTATAAATATTGTTTATATTGTTATATTATGTTGTATATATAAAAGTTCACCAAAGGAGTCTCATATAATTAATGGAAGGATAATTCCCAGGTATATTAAATTCATAATATACTTTGGACTAAAATATGATAGAATATAAAATCATGGTATCTTTGGATATACATTTGTGGGTTGGAATGGTAATTTTGATGATCAAAGATCAACATCTAGAAGAGTTTTATTTTTGTGACAAAGGTGAATATGTTGGCATGTAAAGAAATAGGTCTCTATGACCTTGATTACATATGAAGTAGAATATGTTTCTTCAATGCATGATGCAACCCAATTCATGTGGATAAGTACTCAATTAGAAGATCTCTAGGTGGAAGTGAATTTGTAACTACTTATGGGTTTTGATAATCATAGTGCTATCAATCTATCAAGAAATACAATTCATTATTATCAGTCAAATAAAATTGATATAAAATGTCACTTCATCGAGGAGATTATGGGGTACAATGTTTTGAAGCTAGAATTTGTTCTTATAAAAGAGAAAATGTGAATTTTTTCACTAAACCAATTTAAAAGGATACATTTAAAATATTAAGGAATTTGATAGGAGTTTAACCGCATTAATCTAAAGGAAATTTTATGGTTAAACCATCTCCACTCTCACTTGTTCTTTAGATATTTCTATCAAAGGGGGAGAAATGAAATATAAATTCATTTATGTTGATTTATTTATTCATTTTCAAAGGAGGAGAAGATTAATTATGGTTATAATCCAAAGGTATGTGGTTAACCAAATGGGGTAGATATCTCTTATTTAAGGGAAATATATATTTATATAGAGTAGTTAAAATGGTTAATTTGTGAGGTCAACATGTGGGTGTATGAGTTCTATGATTATTTTTAATTTTTTAATAGTTATAATATTTTTGGTAAGAACAGATGAATGAACTTATTACTCATGGATTATGTGAATTGTTTTGATAAGTGAAAGATAAGTTGGAGTGGATTCACATTTTGTATCAAGTAGTTTCAACGGTTGTGAATAGAATAATGTAAGTTATCGTTTATAGAAAACATGATATTATTATTCAATGTTGTTTTTTATGACACTAAATTTTCTCAAGTAGGATTTGAATTATTGAATAATGATTTGGTTCTAATTATGATTAGTTTTAAAGTGATTTATGTTCTATGTTTTCCAATAATATATAAAGTGAGAGATTGTTGAGGCCAAGAGAGGTTTTGATAGATTTTTGAAATAATGGTTGAAGAATAATTAAAAATTAAAAATTTTATATGTCAAATATGTCATATTATGTTTTCAATTCATAAATCATATTCAAACTCAATTTAAATAAGTGGTTTAACGTGATTTGGATATTGTTGATAAGTTTAAAGGAATATGACAAAAATGTTTTGAATTTTTTTTTGAATTTGGGAGAATTATGTATGAAATTTACCTAAAAATTCCTTTGAGTGAGGTTTTTGTATTCAGATAGGATGAAAAATCACAAAATTCATAAAACTTACTCAATATATAATATTTTTATATTCAAGAAAAAGAGCTTGAAAATTGTTAAATTCTATAATATAATGTGAAAATGGAAAAGTTTTAATATACCTTATGATGCATAATATATTTAATATATTACATTATATATTTTTCTCCAATAGATCTATAAAATGGAAATGTAATCAAGTATAGGAATATTCATCACCTTTTTCTAGATATGTATGATGGGATTCAAATGAGTCAAAAAATGATTATTATAACATGTGTAAGTGATTTAAACCCTTCTATAGGATCTCCCATTAATGAAATATGAAAATTAAATATAAATTGAAATGAAGAATACTACTATAAACACATACCATTCCCCAAATATCATATTCATAATCCTTAATACCTTCAAACATATTCAAAAGAGCGTGATAAAAATCACTGAGTGGTATCCAAATGACATCCCACCTCTAAAGGTATCCATGGGTTGACTGAATCGTCTGAAATTTGAATGGGATCCAATATATCTAAATGTAATTCTAGTTCCTCAAAACTAAAATAGATAAATAAAGAGGCCTTCTAGTGATGGGATATTTTACTATTCCTTAAGAGCAACAACCTCTGTTCCTGTTATATAGTAGTGAATTTATATAACACCTGAGGAAACTTCTTAGTTGTTGTTGTATTTACTCATATGTTTCAACGCATGAGTAAATTTCATGGAATATTCATGTATCACATATATTAATACACATATTATCAATTTTTTTATCTTATGAAATAGTTTAAATGATAAATTAGGTGGAATTATCACTTTAATGAAAAATATTAATGATTCAACTTCCAGTGAAGTGGGCAATATACACTACATGAAATGATATTCCATATCCATGAAAATCATAATTTTCTTGTATTGTAATATGTATTTTATATCATATATATAAATAAAAGGATTTATATAATATCATCATCAGTCTCCCACTTTCACTAAAGCTTAAAAAACCTTGTTCGATTTCACCTTATATATTTTATCATATATAATAAATTGTTAAATCACATTCAAAATTCATTTTTTATATCTTATAAAACATTTTTAAAAATATATCATTATTTTCACCATTTCAAACATCATATGTAATAACTTGAGAAGAAACATCCAAATCACCTTTGGATTAAATCTGAAACCCTTTTATAGTATCTCTCTAAGTCAAAATCAATCCTCATTCATTCAACCAAAATGTGTGACCCCATGGAGATTATTATAGCATTGAAAATAAATATGAATCTATGGATCCATAAGTGTAATCCAATAGTATCCTCTATTAAATCATTAATGGTACTCAATATATAAAGGGATTTAGTGTGATCTCTATCAAACATGCGTATCTTTATACCTGTGTCTGCCAATATTAATCATATATAAAACATTATTATATTTTCCATTTGTCTAAGATATCAAATGACCATGGCCACAAAACATGGAAATACCATAAATTCTACACATTTATTCTCAATTCTCATAGTATATACTGACTTGTTCAATTACTACATCACATGTCATCCATCTTCATGGATGAGAAAATCACATGTCAGTCATCTAAATAGTTATACAATATATATATTCATCTGTACACTCTCATATAATATCTCAATTGATATCCCAGATGTTATACTCATCATATGAGAGGAAAAATATTATATTAGTTAACCTCTAACTGGTGACCTGATCAACATTATACACAACAACCCCTTAATTAGTAATGTCAACATTTAGATTTAATTAAGTAGGGTGTCAAATTATAAAGGTTCTTATTCTAGGAGTCTCACTATCATTATGTAGTGGGGACTAAAATATGGCCTATGAACACCTAATATACCAAATACATTTGTATAAAACTTCATGTGGTATACCTAATGGGTTATCCTACACACAAAAACACATTTTTGTTCTTAATGAGCATATTGTGTGTCTCAATATAAGAATACTACTCATACTAACCTTAAATTTTTTATTATAACCTGTAATACTCTATAATGAACATCAGTTAGGAGTAACTCAAAGTCTCACTTATAGAGGTCAATTATCATTACACTTCATGAAATTTATATCTATATACAAATTTATGTATCATATGTGAATTAATGAAAAGGTGGATATTTCCTTTTATATATGATAAGTTTTAATTTTCTTAAACTCTTTTCAGAATAATACATCAATACAATATAATCACATATCTATCATATCACTTATGGAAAATTTTCATATCATCCTTATGTATGCTGTATGTTTTTGGGTTTTATTAACACATTACGTCATATATAATTTCTATAAGATCTCTATATGATAATTTAATAAAACCCTATAACTATATCTTTAATGAGGAAAATCTATGCAGTATAAAATTTTGAACAATGGTGATATCTATGAATCATATTATTAACTATTTAAATATTTAAACATATTCAAAACCCTTAACATAACAACATATAATGTTACAATGTTAACTTCTATGATCTACATAAAACTATGTATAAGTTTATCATTATCATACTTGGAAACTGTTTCATCAAACCTTTTTCTTGAATTAGTGTAACTACATAAATAATCACTTTACTAGAACATATTAATCCCTTTTAGGATAAATAAATATTATCTTTGTTATGGGGACAAATTAAACTCTTTACAATTCTCATTACATTCATATCCTAAAGTGTTTTAGGATAATGTGATATTAATTTTGTTATGGTGACTAATGCAAGTTTTAAATTTTTATTTAAAGTCATACCTTCAACTCTTTTAGGATATGAAGTGTAATTAATTTTATAATTTTACTAGCATAATCCTTCCAGAATTAGTGGTATTCACTTTTCATGATAACAAAATGTAACACTTTACATTTCTATTTATCATCATATATCTTAAACTCGTCAGGATATTATGTGTAAATTTTCTTTTCTCTTAGACTGATAAAATCCTTTATTTGTTAATTTTAAACTTCTCTGTATACAAACACACTCTCACTAGACTCTTAGATACAATATTGTTTTTAAAATATCATTCTAAGATATAAAAACTACATTATATACAGAAAATAATATTTATTTCTTTATAGTGTTAATATAAATAGATAAAATATTTTTTCCATATCATATATGGTATTCTATATGTTTGGAGTATTTTCTTATAAATAAGACATTATTCATTAAAATATAGTGTAGATTATTTCGAATTACATTCCATTATATTTTAATAAATATTTACATCAACACTTTAACCTGGATTAAAACTTTTATACATCTCTTCTTTTCACAACATGTTATAGGATCTTGATGAATCATAAACCATGTGTATACAAATAATAATCTCATGTTATTCATAATAAATATTTATTAATTAAGAGACTCTATTATCAAATAATATAAATGAGTTAAAGATATACATCCTTGACTATATTTATCAAATCTTGACATGTTCCTTTACATTAAAATATTTTATGTAGAACCCATTTTCTCCATAACATGAATTTTAACTATAAGACCAATCAATTAGCGTTTTGATCATGAACATAGATATATTTGCGACACTTTTAAAATATAAATTTTGTATCATATACCTTTAAAAATTGAAGAATTAATTTCTATAACATTTATACCTAACATGGAAATTCCATGGAGTTTCTTAAACACCTTCTTGTATTTTGAATAATCCCATCATATAGAATTATTATTCCTCCATCCTTAAAACCCCAGGTTTCATTTATATTGATTAGATTCTTGTAGAAACATTGATTAAATTCTTCAAATAAATTTTCTTCTTCTAGTTTTAACTTTTACCCACATTCACTATCTATAAATCATTAATACCTAAAAATCATATATCTAGTTCACTTTTTTTGAACACTTATATTATTAGAAAATTTTCTTGAATTCAATAATATTGCTCAAACATTTCCATAAATGAAAATAGGATTAATTTTCTAACCAAAATAATCCATTTTTAGTCTACCTTAAAGAAGGTTATATAATTAAACAAATCATAAACTATGTGTATTAAAAACACCCAACTTGATTTATTAAAAAAATTATTCATGTGATCTTATCATGATAAAAATGAGATGAAATAAACATATTATGATAATTTGGTCCAATATTTAAGGATCTAATTTATCAATGAAGCAAATCATTTTCTCTGATACTTTAAAGGAAACTAAAATCTATAAAATTCAATTATTTTTCATCCTCTAATCTACTATATATTTATAATACTTGTAAATTTTATAGTAGATATCATATATCTAGTAAAATAATTCATATTAAAACATTTAATCATAATAAACCATTAACATACTCAATCATATTTATTTTTCATACCCAAACTTATTGATTATAGGAAACTAAAATTTCATATATCATTTAGAATCAAAATACATTTAAAACCTTAATTTGATCATTATATTCTTATCTTAAGTGTTATGATTAATATGTTGAAAATTTTCAAGACTTGGCTACTCAAGAATATGTATTTATCTAACATGTAGAACATATTTTTACTTAAGAACCTTTTTTAAGTTACCATCTTTATGAGTTTCTTACATTAAGCTTATTCTTTCAAGGATTTATCTCAACATTACATTGATGATGATAATGTTATTTATCTATAAAATTATATTTTATCATTTGATTATCATGTATTATAATTTTTTTAATATGTAATTTTATTAAATGGTATCCCACAAAAATGTTGACCCCTTTTGAATTTAAGCATAACAATTAGTAGGAAAAGACTTATATTTCAGTAATCTCTAAGTCTGTTTTGCATTTCTCCCAATATTTAGAATGTTTGGTAGAGAATCATACCTATTAGATCATATATTATTTCAAGATAGTCGAGTAGAAAACTCTTGGTCCAATCCATCAAATGGCTAAACTCAACTCTATTCCTTTTGTAACTTAATTCTATTAGAAACTCTCAGCCAGTGTAACCTAATAAAATGTCCAAAAACATGCTAAAAAAATATAATACAAGGGCACCTAGAGTTATAATGACCTAACCAAGGATGATCCATAGTTACCCATTATTTCTGTCCTTGAACAATATAATCTATGGGTACTCATAATAAGCTCTAAAATACCCATTTGAATTTTTATGTCATTTAAAAGTGTCAAATTGGAAGGAATCTAACACTTAGTTTTTGAATGAGATTTAATTTCACCATCATATCTCATGTAATTCAATTTATGTATGCATGATTCAAGTGATTTAGTTTGGAATCCTATTGTTCATACCCAATAAATATTTTTAAACCACATTTACGTGTAATTCTTTACAGAACAAACAAGTTTTTTTTACTTATCCAAAATGAAAAGTCAAGTATATTCATAAATATCTATATGCCTCATATGAATAAAGTAAAAAAAATAATGTAAAGGTTTATAGTTATATGAGATTAAATATATTCACATGTGTAATAATAGAATGATATATAGAAAACATCATTCACCTTTTTAGACAAGACATAATCATCTAGGTCGGTAGGTAGTTTGACCCCAAGTCCCTTTACCCTATGATACTTTACTTTAAAGAGAATCTAATTCATCATAACTCTAACACCTAATATTGATAAACTATATTTAACAAAAAAGTTAAATTTAAAAACTTCAATTATAAACCAAGGTCAAGGTAAATCAAAAACTAAATTCATTTTCATACTCAGCATATAATTCAAGGCTCTTTTCCCTAAAATCAATTTAAAATTTAAACTAAATCATACCATATTCATAATATAATAAGTTTATAACTATAAATAAAACAATAAAAAACCATTTAAATAAATGAAAAGTTGAAATATTTAAACTTGTAAAAACTATTTATGAATATTTTATAATCATTATTATCATTATGTGAATTACATAATTTTTAACATAAACATTTTATATTCATTCCAATATGAACTCTTTCATATTCATCATTATATAACCTTTTTTACTTTAAGTATATGATATTTTATGAATTATGTATAATTTATAATCTAATTTATATTATGTAAGATTTTACATAATCTAATATAATATACATAAAATTATTTAAACCATGACCAAATAAATCATCAAAAAACTTTTGATGTGGTCCAAATCAGGCCCTTTAATTTGGAGAATTCAAATAAATTAATTTTGAACATTTCATAAATTAAATATAAACATTTTATATTTTGGACTTAGTTATGTAATCTATAACTCTTTTTAAATTTCCCCTTACTATTTCTAAATAATAATTTTTATTTCTAAATCATAATACATGACATATAATTTGTTAAAAATGCATTTCAATTATTAAGACTTAATATTTATGGAATATTTATTAACAAATGTTTCATGAACATTTATTAATTAATTATAGAAAATTTATAATTATTTAATTAATGAATATTATTTTAATTAATATATATCCCCAAAAAAACATTTTATTAAAATTTATATAAAATTTATAAATTACAAGAAAACTTAATAAAATATATTTTTTAACTTTTTTTGTTTACCTTTATTTAGTAGGGGTGACCTATATAGTGGTAAAATATTTTACCTTTACATAGTTTAGCTCCATAAATATAACACTACAGTTACCTATTCACAAGCTCATTGCATAAAGGTAATGCATCTATTACCTTTAACCATCCCATATACTTAAAAGTCACACATAGCTTGCCTTTACATAGCCCAACTGCGTAAAGTTAACTACTTCGCTTACCTTTATACATCCTACCTATGTAAAGGTAATGAATTAATTACCTTTATGTATCCAAGTTATGTAAATGTAATTTCTCGGTTACCTTTACGTATCCTAGATTCATAAAGGTAATGCCTGAGTTACCTTTTTCATAGCCCAACTACATGAATGTAAACCATTTTAATACAGAAATAATAGAATTCAATATCACTATTCTATTCTTTATGTTTTTTGTATTTAAAGAATTATTTCACAAATATAAACACATGTTCATACATTGATACCACTTCTTGGGATTCTAACGAGTCTAATAACTATTATTAAAACATGAAGAAGTGACTTAAACCCTTGTACGAGATCTTCCATGCATGAAATATGAAAACTATGTGTAAATTGAAATGAATAATAATAATACAAAAGGTTACTTTAGACTGAAGATAATATGAATTATCTTTAATAGCATCAAACAACTTTGAATGCGCTTGATAAATATCACTGATTTGATGTTAAATTTCATCCCACCTCCGAAGGTATCCACGGGTCAAGTGAATCATCCAACATTTAGATGAGATCCATTCTATCTCCATGACTTTCTAATGCCTCAAACACAAAAGTAAATAATTAAGAGATATTATGGTGATGATAGATTTATAAAATCATTAAGAAAAAACCACCTCTACTCCCATTATATGGCATTGACTTTATATAACACCAATGGTTACTCTTTGGGTGAGGTTACATTTACTCATGTGTTCCAACGCATAAGTAAATGTCATGGACAGTTCATGTATTTCATATATTAATACACCTACTCTCAAATATTTTAACTTGTTAAATATTTTAAATGAAATATTAGGTGGAATAATAACTCAAATGAAAATTTTTTATCATTCATAACATACACTGCATTAAATGATATTCCATATCCATGAAAATCATAATTTTTGTGTATTGCAGTATGAATTATATATCATATATATACAAGGTCATTATTCATATCACCTTAAATGTATGATATTACAAGATCATACATAATTTTTTCTCTAGAAGGTTATAGTTGAAAAAAAATTCTATATAAGGTGTGATGTTGAATTTTTTATCTAAATTACATAATATATAATGTATTTTTGATTTTTTGTGATTTATATTATGAAAATGAATAAGATTATTTGGTGAGGTTGAATAAGTTTTTGTATATGATTAGAAATGATAGAAATATAGGATTCACTGTGTGATACATGATATTTTGGGTCGGTACATAAGATAGTTTTATATCATACAAATGTTTTCAGACCTAGACAATGTTTGGATTTATTATAGTTTACCAAGAATTTTTGGAAATTATCATAAGAGGGTTTTTAGGAGAACTATTTTTTTGAAAATTAAAATATTATTCTGAAGAACAAAAACTAGAAAATTCTTAAGTTGATCTATCATAATTTAAATACCACAAAGGGGATTTTTTATTTAAGAAACTCAAAAAATAGTTTGTTCCATGGAAATAATTATTTCACTGTGACTATGTCATAAAGGAGAAAAGAATAAGAATTTTTTAATACGATGTGAAACCGTGAGAATTAAAGTTCATTATATTTTAAGGGATAAAGATATTTAGTTTCATGAATAATTTTTTTTCTCTATGATGGAAGAATAATTTTCATTTCAGTTTTGAGAAAGTTGGTTGGTCATAGACTCATGCAATGAAGTATTTATAAATCCACCTAGACTGATCCGTTGGCTAAAAAAGAAGAATAAAAAGTTGATGTAATTGAGAAAATAAGTTACATTCGTTTAAGGAAGTTATTTTTTTTTAATGTGAGTTTTTTTATAAAATAAATATATTTTCTACTGGTCTGGGAATGTATTTTATATGCATATAAATATAGATATTTTTTCAAGAAAGAAAATAATATAAATAAGATACTTTTTTATTTTGAAAGTAATGGAATAAAAATAATAAACAAAACTAATTAAACTCAATGGAAGTATTTTTTGGTAAAAGAATCTCTTATTTAAAAAATAAATTATAAATATTTGTATTAGTGTCGTAACACTTTACACGGTTGGGAGACTATTATGAAACATGAGTTCAAGGTAAAATCAGCTCATTTATAATCTATATTATGAAACTATTGGGATTCATAATGTTCTATTAATACTATATTAATGTAATTTAAGTGATTGAAATCCTATTCCCAATATATCCATGAATAGAAATATACAATATAAATAAAGTAAAATGAAGAAAAATGATGAACCAATTCATACTTTTACTCAATAGTAGCCAGAAGTATATCTTATTTTTATAATGATGATCACTAAGGAATAATCAAATGATTATTACCTCTATGGTGTATCCATAGGATGAATATATCACACGTCATATATGAAAGTCTCCCCTCTACTCCACAATGTTCTAGCACCTCACTTGGTTAAGGAGGACAAAGAAAGAGATTCAGATTTTGAAGAGTATCACCATGGGTTTGAACATGCATATGAATACTACTACCATATCAAAATAGAAGTATTTATATAGCCTCAAGGATGATCCTTGAATTTTAACGCATTAACTCATACCTTATGACACTGGAGTTATATCCTTGGTCAATATACATCCTATTCATGGATTAAATTCCCTGACATTACATTCTATATAACGGTCCTCAAAATAACAGCCTTTATGGATGGTCAAACTGAACATTAACTCTTAGTATTCAAATTCCCACTATCAAATACTTTCCAAATGAATCATAATTTATTATTCATTTAAATTTAGTGGCATAATATCATAATATAATGCCTTACGATGAGGTAATCATCCCATATGGTTTTTTCCATTCCTGACCTTATGATTTAACTTATATCATTCCCTATGATCGAAACATGTAGTTTGTATGAAATCATATTTCATGCATGTATTATGAATTATTACTCCTTCCAATTCATAGGATATGACATAACTGATATGTATCTCAAGAATATGGATTTAGGTTATATATACACTCCTTTAACCTCCCACTTCACTAATGCCTAAAAGATTCTGTTCATTTTTACCATACATCGTATCATATAAGGTAAAATTATGAAACTATATCCAAAATTATTTTAAATGTCATCAAAAACACTTTTGGAAAGATATTATCAATTTTCACCTTCACAACATATATAATACTTTGTAAATACCAATAAAAAACTCTTTAGGGTAAACTCTAAAACACTTTTAGGGAATCACTTTGAGTCAAGATCAATCCACATTTAGTCATCAAAAAGTGTGCACCAATTAGCCTTTATATAATTGAAAATAAATACGAATAATCAGATCCATAAATGTAATAAAGGATAGGTCTTTATTAAAACATCAGTGTTACTTAAGTAATAAATGGATATGTTGTGATCTTCATAAAACACATGTATCTCTATACTTGTTTCCACTTGTCACATATCATGCTAGCATTCACTCTCATAAATTACCTTTTTTCTAGAAATCGAATGACCATGGGACACCTATTATGTCAATCCCATATAGCCAAATCATGCACTTTTAATTATTTGATTATGTCAATCCCATATATCCAACTCATGCACTTTCAATTCTCTGAGTATAAATTAAACTGGTATATGAATATATCTAATGACGTTCATCTTTATAGATGAGCACATCACAGGCCCCTCATCCAAATATATAATAACATCATATATAGAATCTAGGTGTGACCGTACACTCCCTAGTATATCCTAATATAAAGACCATATTTCATACTCTTCATATCAGATGAAAAATATCATGTTGGTTGAGCTCCAACCAAGGACATGATCAGAAACATTCCAACCACCCCATGATTAGATAAGACACAATGGATTATGTAAGAAATGTACTAAAGTATGAAAGTTCTCATGCTAGGGTATCTCATCAACATTAGATAACAAGGGCTCATAAATGATCCATCCACTCCAAGTATACCAAAGGCAAAGTGTATGACACTCTATGAGGTATACATAGTCAGTCATCAAATACACACACACACAATTTTTGCACCTCATGAGAATATTATGTATCTCATATAAGATTATTTCTTATGTTAACCTTAACATTTTATCATAACCAATAATACTCCATGATGAACATCAGTTAGGGATAACCCAAATTCATACATTCTTAGGTTAGTTATTATTACTCTTCATGAATTTTATATTTATATATACATATGTAAGAACCTAGTTTTTTCACATAGGTATAGATCCTTTAAATTTTGGTCTAATTATTTATTTTGGACCTAATATGGATTCATTTTGAGTTAGAAAAGGTCCTAAGGGTGTTTGGGGAAAGTTTAGATCCAAGAACCCATGTTTTTGGGAAAAATGGCCCTATCGCATGGTTAGAGTCAACCGTGTAGGTTGCGTACATGGTTAGATCTAACCATGTGGATGGTATGAATTTTGAGCAGAGCCATCTCGCACAGTTGGTTCATGGTTTACCAATCCATGGGGCATAACCATCAAGTACACCCATTCCTACAGTTTCCCATGTAGGGTTGGCACACGTTTTGGAAAACTGTGTGGACAAACCGTGCACAAGCTAAATTTTGGGTAATTTTACTATTTTACCCTTAATTTTCTAATTTAACCTCTTACTTCCTCCTACAAGATTTTATAGTGGTATGAACTCCATTTTATCTTATTTTGGAGATTTTTGGAGGCCTAATATAGGGATCAATATATATCCTTTGTCTGGGATCTATTCGAGCTTCCATTCGTCACGTTGGGTGTGCAACTGTATGTACTCGAGTACATTTGATCCATTATTCTTATCTCTTACTCTAGAACTAGTTATCAAGGTGTTACATATTTTACCATTTTCTTATATCTAATACTCTTCAAGAGAAATTAGAAGCTGATATTAGAGGTGGATAGTCATACAAGTCTATGTTGGGTTATCTATAACTCATCCCTCAAGTTTGTTTATTTTAGAAATTATGTGTGGGGGTCACCGATTTCATTAGGTGTTGTTTATTGAATTTATATTCTATGCTTATAATAATTATAACAATATGGTTATGGTCTTTCCAAATATTTGATTCGTTGTTATTGGTTATGACCCCAAATCCATCCATCCCATGTATGATGTTTTCTCATAATTTTAATTTTAGTGTTTTGACACGTTTGAACCACCATTTGGGTGTGCCTTGGCATAATCCTTCTAAGGGAAATATTTTATATAGTAAATGACTTGATTTAAATTGTTAATTTCATTATGGTAAGTACCATGTATTATCACCACTTTATTGTCCTAATGTAAGTGCTTCAATTTGAAAATCAAATGTGAACTGGACATTGTAAAGTATACTAAGTATATGAATTGGACTTTTTAAATCTAATTGAATAATAGTTTTCATATCAGTATAACCCCTTATAATGTTAATGTAAGGTTTTATAGTAGACCTTGACTCTTGAAAATTCTTTAAATGGATTAAATGAATGGTTGCAGGATACTATGCCTTGTCATGCTAATGAAATTAAAGGGTTTAACAAATGGACTTATTGATTAATTAAGACTTGATTAAATGATTGCATGATAAATTAACCTTGTCACTCTAATGAAATGTAACAGACTAAACCTTATAAAATATTACATGACATCATTATTAAATAGGAGTTTCCTAACCCATGCACGCCTTGGATTTCATAGGGAATGCCTTTAGCACTCGGGAACCCTATTCTGATTCAAGGATGCGACTTGATTTGGTTGCATCCCACCTAGAACCTGATTCTTATTTACTCATTGATGCTCGGTATGAAACCATTTGATCTTTTTAATAATATTACTGGATGTCTTGGATTCAGTCCTTGGATCCAGCATTGATAAGTAGGTTCCCTGGTTAAATCCCATTTGCCCCAGTCATTGTATAGCCTCGTTTTAACTTGGATGAAATCCTTGGACTCGGTAGGCATCTTCATATAGAATTCCTAGGACTATGATCTTTGGATTTCACTCTTACCCTTAGTCAGGCTACATTCCTTAATGATTTTATGACCCTTGAGGTCTATGTTTCCTTGGTTGTTACCTTCAAAATTCATTATTTAATATCATTACATGTTGCCTTTTTATATCTTGGAACCTTCACTATTGCTAACACGTGACTTATTTATAAACTAGTAATAATTAAATAATGAATTGGTCAAATATTTAGACCCCATATGAGGGATGAAGAAAGTACTTGGGTATTTAGTTATATTTTATTTCTTTAATTTATATATTCTTGATTTCACACTATTACATTTCCATTACAAGGGTTGAATGTTATAGACACCATTAGTGATGGCCCATTAAGATTTATCTCACACCTTCTCCAAGAACTGTTTGGTACTAGAGGTAGATTAAATGAATGTAGGAGTTGATAAAGGGAAGCATACAACTTCGAACACTTGATTGAATGTTATTTGGTATGAAGCTTGATAGAAAATGATCAAGCTGGAGCATGGGATGCTTGGGATAGTCTTTTGATTTCGTTTTCACTTTTGACGAACATGTTATGCATGTTGTCTTATATCCTTATTTTCTAGTTTTATAGTGACATGGAATATCATTATCAGTTATTCTAGTTGATTAAGTTATTATTATCCTTATCTATTTATTACTTTAGTCTACTTACTTTGTTTACTTATATTGCTTCTTCTATTTAACTATGATATTATTTATCCACTATGTTACACTCTGGTAATGGGGGCATAGTCTCCCCACAGACATAGCCTAGGCCCTCGCTGCTAGTTGGAAACCTCTATCATTCAGGGTGATATGCTTGATTTTATTTGTCCCACCAATCATGGGGAACCTATTAAGTGGAATCCATGTTAAGGATGTCACAAAGTTGTATCATATGGGGTCTTCCTTTCTTACTTTACTATTTGGAGATAATAGATTAGGGATTAAGAACATTCGGAACTTGGTTAGAAGTCGTGCTTAGGTGTCGTGAACCCATGTTTAGGGTAAATGCCGAGTTGCCTAAATTATAATTTTTTTTATGATTTTTCCAATTACAGTTAATATAGTTTCACCATTGGGTGATTCACATGATATGTGGTGCTATTGGTTATTATTCTGATTTAGATTCTTTTTTATACTTGGCCCAATGAGATGAGGGAATAGAGAATTATTTCTTGCATCATATAGTCACCTTGAATTCACATGTCATACATATTTCCATTCCATATAGGTTCATTTCACTACTTTAATTGCTTGATATGCTTGTGATTTTTTAGTGATGATGAGATAGTTAACTTATTCTTTTGATATTCATTGGTTGTGATTGAGTGATTTATTGTCTCAATTCATGAGTTTTATGGGACCTCATGGGTTGGGATGAGTAGTTTATCAAGTCAAGTCATTATAATATAAATAAATGGGTTTATTTTTTAGTGATAAGGTGTATATGCACTGATTAAATGTTAATGGATATCCATTATAATTGAAACATGACATCTAAAATGAAATGGGTGTACATCTTTATCTGACATTGTAATGTTTATGAAATTTAAATAAGTGAACTTGGTAATTAAATTTAAAATGAAATGAAACTTATACTATATCACATAACAGTTCCTAGCCATATAAGCATGTAGTTGGTGTAGTACACCATGGGTAGTGATCCCTTCCATTTTTAACTTCTGTTATTGTTGTTATCTGTCTTTTTAAAGCTTGTTTTGAGGTGTGTGCCTGAAATTTGTAGACCAATGCCCCCAAAAAGTCCTCATATCATATTCCAGGAAGGTGGAGACCTCCATGCTTCAGACATGGTGAGATATAAGCCTCCAGTCTTACCTACATGAGTGAGAATTGAGAAACCACCTATTGTACCTGATTTGGGTACGGATGCCCAAGTTTGTGATTGTTTCCTATGTCTGATGCATCCCATGCATGGTGATCCATGAGTAACACATATGTTAGCTGATCTGACTTGTGAATTCCAACTACAGAAACATCCTACATTCTCAAGGGATGGTGGTCGATAGGTTACTAAGTCTTGGCTAGAGGACACCCTATCTATCTTTGAGAATCTAAAGATTCCTCCAGAGTAGAGGGTCAAACATTATACTTAAATGCAGTGAGATTTGGTCAAGTGCTTGTGGGATGTGATTACCCAGGCTGGTCATCATCAGGGAATGTTATGGGATGATTACTAAACTACCTTCTATGATCAGTTCTTTCCTCAGACATTGAGAGTTGATAGAGCCATAGTGTTCATGCATCTTAAGTAAGATTATATGTCAGTTATGGATTATTTAGCATGTTTCACTGTTTTGTAGTGATTTTCACCAATTTTAGTTGGTTATGAGCTTTATCATGCTAGATGTTTTGAGGATGGGCTTCAGTACGTCATCTATATGCATGTCAATGTCTTTATCCTGCCTAGTTTTTCTGAAATATTCAATCTATCTCTTATCGTTGAGAGTAAAATGAGGGAAAAATAGCACTAAGCATAGAGGATCAGTGTCGTGACAGTCCTATAGTTCTCCGGATGGAAGGAAATATTCCCTCGAGGTTTCTCATTAGGGGAGTGACAACCAGAGTATAAGTATTGATAACTTCATGGTGTGTCATCATTGTAGATAATGGGGGAACCTGAAGATTCATTGTGATAGACACCCAATGGAGTGTCGAGCTTGCAGCCATATAGGGAATCTTAAGATATTCTACAGGACCTTTCCACCTGCTTTGAGTAGAAAAGGATTAGCACCAGATCCATCTTCAAGAGTGGGTTCTTTAGCGCCGCATCAGGTGGGGAGTTGGAATAACACTGGCTGGACTAGTCGAGGTGGAATTCATGGTTTTGGTATCCAAACCCCTGATCACCAAAAGTTCCAACCGAGTATTTATGATCATGGTAGTCTAGTTATTGCACAAGGTTGTGGACCAGTCCAGTTGCATGCACTACAACTGATACCTAAGGATTAGGTTGCGGGAACATCTACAGTATGAGGTGCTATTCTTGTGGAATCTACTATAGTATCTTCATTATTTGATATAGAATCTTTGAAATATTTTATCTTTTTATATATAGTGGAATGTCTTGTATTGAAGACACAGTATTAATGTGGTGTAATGACCCAAGATACACCGTTATGAGTGCGGTCTGAAGGCATACACTAATGTAGGGACTTTCCCCTTAAGGTAGGCAGTTACCCTTTCTTATGGAACCTCTTCATTCTTGAGATTATAAGCATAGATTTCATTCTCAGGATAAAATGGTTGATTTAGTATCATGATTTTGTGGACTACTATCACTACAGGGTATCGTTTACATCACCAGTTTTAACGCCCCGACCCCAGTTACCCAGAGTCGGTGCATTATTACATAACATTGGCATGATCACAAGAAAGTTCAAATCTCAAAAGACCAATTAGTTTAGTAGACTTGGAAACACTGGATATATTCATAAGTCTTACATCACATCATAAGGTAAAAAAACTACAAAAAAATCTTGTCTTTATACCCCCTCATACTATCCCTGCAGGTCATTCATAAATTACTTCTTCACATCCTGGGAAAAATAAAACATTGAAAGGGGTGAGATCAGATGTTCAGTAAGGATAACAATATAGAAGAAGCTTTCAAAGATAATCATAAAAACTTAAGGCAATGTATAACTAAAACAAAATCCTTTTAAACTTGAACTTCAGCATAATATAGAAAAGATAAAATGAAATAATGCCATTTACTTATTCACATGGATATTCTACTAGTTGAAAAATCACATGCAATATCAATAACCACTTTCATAATGATGGAATGCATAATGCCATACTATCATAACCACATAGTCAAGGCCTCGTTCCAAGACTACAAATAAGATTTTTTCAAGGTCTCATGCCAAGACACTAGTTTGTCTCATGAGACTTACCGATGCATCGAGGAGCTATAGAGGGCTCCACCCATCACTTTCTTAGTCCAATGCATTCCTCATATGAAAATTTTGAAACATAACATAAACATTCGTATTGAAACTAGAATACGAAATGTAAATACATTATTCACAAACCATGAATGGTATAAAAATAACACATCCTCAGTCAAACATAACTCATTCAATACAATTTGAAAGATTTTATTGTAACAGATTAACCTCAATCGAGAATAATGAAGGATATTTACATAGATGAAAATAATCATCAAATATATTTGAGAGAAATATCCCCCTTTTCTTGAAACCGTTTAAAAGCCACACTATTTGTCAAGAATCCATTTAAAAATAGATTTTTGAATCAAAGTGTCCCATACCACTTTGAAACTTTTAAAAGGAATTTTGATTTTTAAACTTTAATTTCCATATAAATAAATCTTTAAACCACTTTTAAAACATGTACATTAATGAGAAAGATTTAGAATAATAAATCTTTAAAACATTTTAAAATGGTATTTTAGTTAGATTTCCTAACGAAAAGAGAGAAACTTGAGTACAAATAATTGAGGTAATAAAAACATTGAAATATCATGAGAATAAAGTGATTCATGATATACTATGTCAAAGAACATTATATACACTATATAAAACTGAATTGGCATATAACAACAAAGAAGTCTCAATGGAATGTAAATTGAGATGAAATCTCTTATAAAGACTATATCCTTAGGTTAAGGATAAATCAAAGACATAATTATGTGTGAGAAATATAAATACACTAAATATGATTGGATATTTAGTGTAAAATAATAAAAGTACATTCACACATATTCTTGTAAAAGCAACACCAATGATTTGGATGTTTAACTCAAAAAATCGAGATTGAGTAAAAATTACTCTTATAAAGTTCAAACCGAGGACTTGAGAATTTATCAATGGAGTTATTATGTGTATAAAAAGTATATCCACAGAAAGGGGAGTGGAAATTATGACATAATCAAATTAATAGTGATTCCACACATAATCTTGGAGTAAAATAATCAATGAAGTATGGGTAAAGCCGAATGAGTGGAAATTGAAATTTCAAATTCCCTTATCAATTTGGTAACTTATGAAACATACACCCATGAAATAAGGATCATATAATTATGATGTAGTTATTGATAAATTAAATTATATTACACAATTAATACAATCATGGGTATTACACACACCACATGCAATAAATAAGTGGTGAACAATGGAAATTCCACGGAATTAAAAGTTAGATAAGAAACCCCTTACTTTGTAATTTTTCCTTGGTCGATGGTAGTTTAAAATCCTGTATAATGGTAAAATAATTGTTATTTAATTATAAAAAAATCATTTACATTAATATGATATCATATATGATCTTTTAACATTGATTTGTTAATAATATCTTAGTATTATCGTCATTTCGGGTGTTAACAGATTCATTTTCCTTTATATTATTTGTTATGTGAGCCGTATTTGTTATGAATGAGATGTATCTTATTCATATCAAGAATTATATCATGTCTCTAAAAATTATTTTTATTCATAAAATTAAATTTAGTCTTGAATGGATATGATGGGGAATGAATCTCATCGCGTTCGTGGAGATTGTAATCTGTACGTATGCATGAGCAACAATATCATTCTTTTGATATTAAAATAATATATAATTGGATGGTATATAATATAGACATAATCATTATCATGTTATATTTATTATTTACATGAATTATACATCATTATTATACCCATCTAAATAATAATATATTGAATAACAATTACACCACAACGTGGAGACGGTAGGCCGTACGTACGCACATATGGTGACATGTCATTCAAGGGATGGATAGAATAATGAATTTGTTTGTTCCATAATTATTATAACATCAAAGTATATAGAATATACATGATTTATTATTTTAGAATGGAAATAACAAGGAAATAAGAAGTTGAAGAAGAAAGGAACTTTAAAGAGGGTGGTCAATACGTTACTTCTTCTTCGAGTTCTTCCTTTTGATTTGATCAAAAGGCCTCCTTAGGTTGGTTTCCTGATCAAAATCAAGCCTCTAGGTTGATTTGAGGGAAGTTGGGAGGATATTTGGGTATATTTTATCCGAGAAAAAAGGCTTTTAAGGTTTGAAGAATTGGTTAGAAGTGGTGTCCTTTTATAAGGGGGAGGAGGGGCTCTTTAGGAAAAACTAAAAGTATTATTTTATAATAAATTAATATTCGGTTTATAATGGCTCCAATGTGGATTATTCAAAGAATAATATGGGTATGGGTCGAAATAATTTCAACAAATAGATTTTCGACAGGTTTGGGTCATTATATTAACCTTATCTTTTAGTTTTAACTCTTGGTTAATTAGTTTGACACTTACCATGTCACTTTGTATTTTTATCTTATATAGTGAATAAACATACTATATGCCTCCAATAGACCCCCCAAGTAGTACATTAATGATACACCTATCATGATAAAAGTCCTTTATCCTAACCTTAGAATTTTAGGAATTTAATATTAGTTAATAATATAATATTTGTTTTAAAAACTCTTTTATGTCAATTTTGACACTATTTGGTATTTGATTTTTATGAAAATCATAATAGTATGATCACTTCAAAAAAAGTTAATTAAATCAATCCTATCATGTCATATTAACCTATAAAATTCGTTTAATTCATTAAAAGTTTCAAATTATATTTATTTGGGTATTTATAATATCAATTAGTTTAGTATTTCACTAATAAGGTAATTACTGCATCATCATTGTGTCATAAATAAATTAAATTATTTAATGTATAAAAATTATAAATAAAATACCATTATGTATGAAATCATTTTATCTTTTTAATTAATATTTATAGTCGAAAATATAACATATATAACCCTATGTAAATGTTTTTTTCTAAAAGATATAGGCTTATGTAGTTTTTGTATTTACATTAACTTAATTAATATAAAGTGTCATTATCACTTACAAGTGGATCCATGGGGTCCCAAAATCGACCCAAAGATGCCCATGGTTAGAAATGTATCAACCAATAGGGTTAAGACACGTTTTAGGGTAATTTATTGTTATTATAATATTAATTCTTTACCCTTATTTACCGGATTTACCCTTTAACCATGGTAAATAAAATATTTACTGAAGTAATTTTTCAAAATGTCTAAAAATAAGAGTTACCTATTTACATAATTTCTAAATCCCAATTTGAAATATGGAATCCATTTTTCCAAATTCAGGACATATAAGTGTCCAAAATTAATTTAAAATTAATTCCCGTTGTCAAAACAAAAAGCGTGTTTTTAAGAAATAATAACTATCAAAAGATTGACACTTGTTTATGTCTAGTTTAAATGTGAAATTATTTCCGATGACCAACATTGTATTAAATGGTAAAAATCTATTCTATATATACTTTAAAACCATTCAAATTCATATTTATCACTATTAAATATTTTGATTAAAAAAGTTGTTTTTAATTAAAATTTAGTAATTTTCATTATTCCTCAAAATATGAAAGTTACCCGAAAAGTACCAAAATTTCACCCTAGGATAATTTAGATATTCCGAATCCAAAAATGAATTCCATTTTGAAAGATAAAATGTATAAAATTTAAAAAATTTGGTATTACTATTCATAATGGCTAGTTTTATTAGTTGTTGTGTGTGTTAGAACTTGAAGCTGCGTACAACACACGCTACTGTATTATTCAGTGAGAAGCGTAGCGTGGAAGCTTGGGGTGTTACATTCTCCCCTAATTCAATAAATTGTGTCCTCGTAATTTTTAAAATTGGCTTGGGAATATAATGGAAAGTCCCACATCGGAAAAGGAGTCAATAAAACTATCACTTTAAAAGAAAGAAAGAGAAGTACAAAGGTCACCTAAGATAACCTATTCTAGGATTATATATAGAAAAACCTGGATATGGATGATAAACTAAGTGTCAAGTTTTGATGGAGAGGGATAGAAAACATGATCAGGAGAAATTTAACAATAATAAAACCACAAACTTGTGATGGGACAAACAGTCATTAGTTTCCCAATAGGAAAAGTAAACGGATTAAATATACATTAAATAAAGATGAAGAATTCATTTCTGAGATTGACTATGAACATAAAGAGATATACTTATTTTTTTGTAAAGTTTCATTATTTAATAAATCCCTAATACTAACTCATTTTTAAACGATGAGTATTAAAGAAGACTTGGTCACACTGGAAGAGATAGAATAAACTTCTTATAGAATCACATGATCCATGAAGGATAAACTATATATTTACCTTGTCTTTAGAGATTAATAAAAACCAAAATGGTTGCTATAAGATCTGATGATCCCCCAAAAGGATATTCTATTAAAGAAACACTAATCTTAATTTCTAAAATTAAACCAATAATACCCCAAAGATAAACAAATACCATTCAATAAACAATTGTCCTTAAAATCCTTCAATATTATCCAAACTAATATTGAAACCCAAAACTTAGAAGAATTTGGTTATGTAGTCTTCCATGTTAAATTGTATCTCCAAATGACATCAACTACTCTTAAAGTCACATACTTAAAAGTAATTAACCTAATCACATATTCTCTATTATAGGTTAATCATTTCCATAAATAACCCAAATCACTATAAATCCACAATAAAAATATAGATAAAAATCCACCATTACTCCTCAAATTAAATCCCATAGTATTCTATTTTCTATGGTCATATAGTGTCCTCAACAAAGCGAACATCTTCCAAAATAACATTTATCACTTAATCACCAAATCATTTTCCTATACTAATGGTATTCACATGATAAGAAATAAGATCCCAAATCAAATTATTATTGATCAATAAAATAATTTAACTAAAAATAATTAGTCCCACTAACCAAGGACTTCACGTAGTCTAGTGGTAGGTGATAAATCCCAATCGCACATTGGTTGTGGGTTCGATTCCCGTAGCTTTGTCCGACGCGACGGGTTGTCGCACGGTCTGCATGTTGTACTTTTTCAAAAACTATATTTTATAACATTACCAAAATGAGATAAATTCCTCAAAATAACCATAACATAATTTAACCACAAATGTTATCTCATACCTTGCATTTTCAACCCAAATTATAATAAATTGTAATTTCCTCAAACCGAATGATCATATAAAACCAAATGGTTATTTATAACTATATCCACAAGAGAAAAGATAATTCTTCCTCAAATATCATTCTCACATGGAAAACTACAGGGTTACAAATACAAGAGAAAATTATTCCAAAGTAAACCCATCAAAAAGGAGAACTAATACTTTTTAAACATTTATCCAACCATTTATTTCCACATAGATTCTTCTATGACCAAGAAAATATCCTATAGAATAGGTCATTCACTCGGGTAATGGTCAGGTCCCCTACATTTACATCAAATGACTGTAAATGGATTCTTGGGACCATTTTTATTTTCTTCCATAGTACTCTTCATTTTTCCTCAGAAATTCTTCACTTTATGTCCTTCCTTCCCGCATTTAAAGAATTTCTTTGTTCCATTGAGACACTTTTCTGGGTGTATCCTTCCACATTTCCTGCATGATGTAAATTGAGGATTCCTTTCTCCATGGTCTCCACCACTGGAGCTCTTATCATTCATCACCTTTCTCTTATTTGTTGAGTCCGGGAATTGGTTAATATATATATTGTTGATCATATTTTTGGAAAATTGATTTGGCATGAAGGCGATATCTTTTACGCCTATCAACATTCCATTTTGTTGATCATTTCCACCACCGTTCCTACCTTGTACATCATTCTAAAATTCACTATGACTTCCTTGGAATCCATCCATTTACTAAAACAAAAAAGCATTGTGTGAGTAACAGTAGTCATAAAATCATTTAGAGAACATCATGTCACCATATTCTCAATTTTAAACACATTAGGATTAACCAAGGTCATTTACTCTCATCTTATATGTAATACTTCAAATCGGTTTGTAAAGAAAATGTAAATTATCCTAAGCATATCCCCCAGGAGAGTTGTAACCAAGAGTGAAGAAAGTCCTGTTGTCATGCACCAGTTCCCATTCGATTCTAGATCAAAGCGGTGTTTACGGGTTTTACCCCTAGGTACATCTGTGCCAGAGCCACCTCTACCTGCTCATATCCAGACATGGATGTATTTCTCAGAAAACTCACAAAATCTCTACAATACCAAAATTCTAGGAAGTTCTTCTATACTAATCCTCAAAGTTCATCTTAGGTCTATATGCTCTAATCAGAGTTTATCTAAATATAGTTTCAAAGGTTTGTACTAAACTTCCTCTGATACCAACTATAACACCACGACCCTAGTTACCCAGAGTCGGTGCATTATTACATAACATTTTCATGATCACAAGAAAGATCAAATCTCAAAAGACCGATTAGTTTAGTAGCCTTGGAAACACTAGATATATTCATAAGTCTTACATTACATCATAAGGTAAAAAAAACTACAACAACATCTTGTATTCATATCCCCTCATACTATCCTTGCAGGTCATTCATAAATTACTTCTTCACATCCTCGAAAGAATAAAACATTAAAAGGGGTGAGCTCAGATGCTCAGTAAGGATAAAAATATAGCAGAATCTTTCATATATAAGCATAAACAATTAAGGAAATGTATAACTAAAACAAAATCCTTTTAAACATGAACTTTAGCATAATATGGAAAAGATAAAATGAAATAATTCCATTTACTTATTCACATGGATATTCTAATAGTTGAATAATCACATGCAATATCAATAATCACTTTCATAATGATGGAATTCATAATGATAGACTATCATAACCACATAGTCAAGGCCTCGTGCCAAGACTACAAATAAGATTTTGTCAAGGCCTGGTGCCAAGACACTAGTTTGTCTCATGAGACCTACCGATGCATCGAGGAGCTATAGCGGGCTCCACCCGTCACTTACTAAGTCCAATTCATTCCTCATATGAAAATTTTGAAACATAACATAAACATTCGTATTGAAACTATCATACGAAATGTCAATACATTATTCACAAACCATGAATGGTATACAAATAACACATCCACAGTCAAACATAACTCATTCAATACAATATGGAATATTTTATTGTAACAGATTAACCTCAATCAATAATAATGAATGATATTGACATAGATGAAAAATCATCAAAACTATTTGAGAGAAATATCCCCCTTTTCTTGAAATCATTTAAAAGTTACACTGTTTGTCAAGAAGCCATTTAAAAATAGATTTTTGAATCAAAGTTTCCCATACCACTTTGAAACTTTTAAAATTAATTTTGATTTGTAAACTTTAATGTACATATAAATAAATCCTTAAACCATTTTTAAAACATGTACATTAATGAGAAATATTTAGAATAATAAATCTTTATAACATTTTAAAATGATATTTTAGTTAGAGTTCCTAACCAAAAGAGAGACACTTGAGTACAAATAATTGAGGTAATAAAAACTTTTTAATATCTTGAGAATAAAGTGATTCATGATATACTATTTCAAAGTACATTATATACACCATATAAAAGTGAATTGGCTTATAACAACAAAGAAGTCTCAATGGAATGTAAATTGAGATGAAATCTCTTATAAAGACTGTATCCTTAGGTTAAGGATAAATCAACGACATAATTATGTGTGAAAAATATAAATACACTAAATATGATTGGATATTTAGTGTAAAACAATCAAAGGACATTCACACTTATTCTTGTAAAAGCAACACCAATGAATTGGATGTTTAACTCAACAAATCGAGATTGAGTAAAAATTACTCTTATCAAGTTCATACCAATGACTTGAGAATTTATCAATGTACTGATTATGTGTATCAAAAGTATATCCATAGAAAGGGGAGTATAAATTATGACATAATCAAATTAATAGTGATTCCACACATAATCTTAGAGTAAAATAATCAATGAAGTATGCGTAAAGCCGAATGAGTGGAAATTGAAATTTTAAATTCCCTTATCAATTTGGTAACTTACGAAACATACACCCATGAAAGAAGGATCATACAATGATGATGTAATTATCCAAAAATTAAATTATATTACACAATTAATACAATCATGGGCAGTACACACACCACATAAAATAAATAAGTGGTGAACAATGGAAATCCCACAGAATTAAAAGTGAGATTAGAAACCCCTTACTTTGTACTTTTTCCTTGGTCGAAGGTAAGTTAAACTATTTTATAATGGTGAAATAATTGTTATTTAATTATACAAAAATAACTTACATTAATATGATATCATATATGATCTTTTAACATTGATTTGTTAATAATATCTTAGTATTATCGTCGTTTCGGTTGTTAACAGATTCGTTTTCCATTATATTAATTATTATGCGAGCCGTATTTGTTATGGATAGGATGTATCTTATTGATAACCATAATGATGTCATGTCTCTAAAAATTATTTTTATTCATCAAATGAAATTTATTCTTGAATGGATATGATGGGGAATGAATCTCATCGCGTTCGTGGAGACGGTAATCCGTACGTACGCACGAGCGACAATATCATTCTTTTGATATTGAAATAATATATAATTGGATGTTATATCATATAGAAATAATCATTATCATGTTATATTTATTATTTACATGAATTATACATCATTATTATACCCATCTAAATAATAATATATTGAATAACAATTACACCACAACGTGGAGACGGTAGGTCGTACGTATGCACGTATGGTGACATGTCATTAATGGGATGGATAGAATAATGAATTTTTTTGTTACTTAATTATAATAACATCACAGTATAAAGACTATACTGGATTTATTATTTTATAATGGAAATAACAAGGAAATAAGAAGTTGAATAAGAAAGGAACTTTAAAGAGGGTGGTGAAGACGTTACCTCTTCTTCAGGTTCTTCCTTTTGATTTGATCAAAAGGGCTCCTTAGGTTTGCTTTCTGATCAAAATAAGGCCTCTATGTTGATGTGAGGGAAGTTTTAAGGATATTTGGGTCGATGTTGTCTGAGAAAAAAGGCTTTTAAGGTATGAAAATTTTGTTAGAAGTGGTGTCCTTTTATAAGGGGTAGGAGGGGCTCTTTAGGAAAAACTTAAAGTATTATTTTATAATAAATTCATATTCGGTTTCTAATGGCTTAAAAGTGGATTATTCAATGAATAAAGTGGGTATGGGTCGAAATAATTTCAACCAATACATTTTGGATAGGTTTTGATCATTATATTAACCTTATCGTATAGTTTTAACTCTTGGTTAATTAGTTTGACACTTACCATGTCACTTTGTATTTTTTATATTATATAGTTAATAAACTTACTATATACCTCTAAGCGACCCCCAAGTGGTACATTAATGATACACCTATTATGATACAAGTCATTTGGACGAACCATAGATTTTTAGGAATTTAATATCAATTAATAATATAATATCTGTTTTAAAAACTCTTTTATGTCAATTTTGACACTATTTGGTATTCGCTTTTTGTGAAAATCATAACAGCCTGATTACTTCGAAAAAAGTTAATTAAATAAATCCTAACATGTCATATTATTCTATAAAATTCTTTTAATTCATTATAAGTCTCAAATTATATTTATTTGAGTATTTATAATATCAATTATTTTAATATTTCACTAATAAGGTAATTACTGCATCATCATTGTGTCATAAATAAATTAAATTATTTAATGTCTAAAAATTATAAATAAAATACCATTATGTAGGAAATATTTTAATATTTCTAATTAATATTTATAGTCGAAAATATAATATATATAACTCTATGTAAAAATTTGTTTTCTAAAAGATATAGGCTTATGTCATTTTTGTATTTACTTTAACTTAATTAATATAAAGGGTCATTATCACTTACAAGTGGATCCATGGGGTCCCAAAATCGACCCAAATATTCCCATGGTCGGAAATGTATCAACCAATAGGGTTAAGACATGTTATAGGGTAATTTATTATTATTATAATATTAATTTTTTACCCTTATTTACCGGATTTACCCTTTAACCATGGTAAATAAAATATTTACCGAAGTAATTATTCAAAATGTATAAAAATAAGAGTTATCTATTTAAATAATTTTTATATCCTGATTCCAAATATGGAATCCATTTTTCTAAATTCAGAAAACAAAAGTGGCAGTAATTAATTTAAAATTAAATCCCGTTGTCAAAACAAAAGGGTGTTTTTAAGAAATAATAACTATCAAAAGATTGACACTTGTTTATGTCTGGTTTAAATGTGGAATTATGTCCAATGACCAAAATTGTATTAAATGGTAAAACTAAATTCTATATATACTTTAAAACCATTAAAATTCATAATTTATCACTATTAATTATTTCGATTAAAAAAGTTGCTTTTAATTAAAATTTAGTAATTTTCACTATTCATCAAAATATGAAAGTTACCCGAAAAGTACCAAAATTTCACCCTAAGATAATTTCGATATTCTGAATCCAAAAATGAAATCCAATTTGAAATATAAAATTTATAAAATTTCAAAAAGTTTGTATTACTATTCATAACTGCTAGTTTTATTAGTTGTTGTGTGTGTTAGAACTTGAAGTTGCGTACAACACACGCTACTGTATTATTCAGCGAGAAGCGTACCATAGAATCTTGGGGTGTTACACCAGTGGGTAGTAGTTATCTACATAAAGATGAGTGGGATGTCTAGGGAAGTAGGGAGGGACCAGAGCATCATGGGCTAGGTGGAGTGACCACCTATATTTCAAATCTTTATTAGGTAGGATCAAGGTTTACGTCATGCTGATTTCCCTCCAGTAGTGGATCAATTCATGGATGTATTTCCAGATGATTTTTCTGGATTACATCCTCAGAGAGTGGTAGAGGTTACAATTGATCTTGTTTCAAGAGCAACTCTAGTGTCTATTCATTCATATAGTATGGTACCTACAGAGCTTCAGAAGCTCAAGTGGAAGTTAGATGATTTAGAGGCCAGAGGTTTTTTACGACCAAGTACATCCTCTTGGGGTTCACCCGTGCTTTTTTCCAAGAAGGTGGATGGAACCCTATGTTTATGCATGGATTACAGAAAGTTGAACCAGCTTACAGTCAAGAACCAACATCCATTTCCTCGAATAGATGATCTCTTAGAATAACTCCAAGGAGATAGGGTCTTCTCTAACATCATCCTAAGGTCAGGATATCACCAAGTGAGAGTAAGGCCATCAGACATACTTCGTATAGATTTTCATAGCAGTTATGGTCTATATGAGTATCATTTTTTTCGTTCGGTCTTACAAATTAACCCACCATTTTCATGGATCTAATTAATAGGGTTTTTCATCCCTATATGGATTCTTTTGTTGTGGTCTTTGTGGATGAAATCTTGGTGTATTCTCATACTCATACTGACCATAATAAACATTTTGAGATTATTCTAAATATGATAAGAGAGCATCAACTTTATGCTAATCATTCTAAGTGACACTTATAGATCGACAAAAATAATTTATTGGGTCATATCATATTGAAATCAGGAATAACTTTTGACCTATAAAAGGTTAGAGTTATAGTTTTCTGGGAGAACCCCAATAACGTATATGATATATGGAGTTTCTTGGAGTTGGATGAATATTACCAACATTTCATATGAAACTTCTCACGTCATTATTCACCACATACTATCCTTACAAATAAGGGTGATAAGTTCTTGTGGTCAGAAGCGTGCGATAAATCCTTTCTAGAGATGAAAGAGAGGAATTTCTTGGCACGTATTTTGAATCTTTTATAGCCAATTAGAGATAATATAATCATCTATGATGAATCAAGTATCATTCTAGGATCAATACTGATATAGGGGGATAGATTCGTTTCATAATAATCTTAGAAGTTGAGGCCACATGAGAGAAATTATCTGATGCATGACCTTGATCTAGTAGCAGTTGTCCATGCCTTACATTTCTGGAGACACTATCTGTTGGGTGAGTTATTTTTGGTGTATACAGACCACAAGAGCCTCAAATATATTTTTTCCTGTCATGAATTGAACCTAAAATAGTGAGTATGGGTTGAATATCTTCAGTCCTTTGATTTCAAGCTTACCTAAAAGCATGGAAAGGGAAATGTAATCACTATTTCATTGAAAAACTCAGACCTAAACCATACGAGAATCCACTGATTAATGGAAGTTAATGACCCTCTTTTTTGAGCTGTATTTGGAGTTCCATTATAGTCATGAGCATTCTTGCCTTTCATCTTTGACAATTACCTCTTCCCTCCTTGAGAAGGTGAAGGGTACTTGATTTTCAGATCCTAAGGGCCTGGTTCTCAGTGAGAGTATATGAAGAGGTAACCCACTTCTAGATTGGTCTGTGGAAAGAGATGACATCCTATGAATACATGGATGTTTTTAGGTTCCTATAGATGTGAGAGAGGATTTGATGTGATAGTCCCATGCTTATCTGTGTGCATTTCATCCATTTATCTCCAAGATATACTGAGATATGTGATGCTAGTATTGGTGGATTGGGATGAAATGGAAGATAGCAGGTTTTATCACTAGTTGTTCCACCTATCAATAGGTGAAGGTGTAGAACCAAATACCTGCAGTATTGTTACAGATGCTTTTAGTTTTGAAATGGAAATGGGAATATGTTTCCATGGACTTTTTATTTGGGTTACCTAGGTCACCTAGAGGTAGCGATGCTATATGGGTTTTCGCTGACAGATAGAAAAAGGTGGATCACTTAATTTCTATTTGAGTGAATTTATTAGTTGATGAGCTGGGAAGAATATATGTCTATGAGATAATATTAACATAAGGGGTCGATCATACTATCATTTCTGAAAGGGATGCTTGTTTCACATCATAGTTCCAGAAGGGTTTGTAGAAAGCTATGGGTACATAGGTGATTTTAAGCATATCTTTTCACCCTAAGACTAATGGAATGTTAGAATGGAAAATACAAGTTTTAGAGGATATACTCTGAGCATGTTTCATTGATTTCAATGGTTCTTGGGAGAATCATATCCCTCTCATTGAGTTCTCCTATAATAACAGATTTTAGGTGACAATTTAGATGACTCCATTTGTGGCCTTATATGGTAGGTTGTTTAATTCACCCCCATGTGGGTTGGAGGTAGGTGAGGAAGCCCTACTAGGTCCTCATCTCATACATGAGACTTTGGAGTAGGCTTAGCTGATTAAAAAGTGTATGAATACAGTTCAGTCTAGAGAAAAATATTATATTGATCGTCGTTGATGACCTCTGGAGTTCGAGGTTGGGGATAGTGTTTTTATTCAGATATCTCTCAGGCAAGGGAAAAGACGATTACAGAAGAAAGGGAAGTTTTTTCCTTGTTACATAGGGTCGTTTGAGATTCTTGAGTGATTTAGATAGGTACCCTATTAGTTGTTATTACCTCAGAGGTACAAATCCATGCACAATGTCTTCTATGTTTCACATCATCAATAATATCATGCTGACCCATCTCATACTTTTAATACCGAGGAATTTGTGCCAGATTTTGATGCTACCTTTGAGGAGTATCCAGTGCGCATCATTGACTAGAGCATGAAGGCTCTCTGAGGTCGGCCTATCCCTATGGTACCGGTGAAATGGAAGCATAACCATGTATAGGATGAGACTTGGGAGTGGGATACTAATGTGCATGCCTAGCGAACATAATTTTTCTCACATGGTATTTCACCATCCTTGGAAGGTGAACTCGAGGATGAGTTCTTTTAAGGGGGGAGACTATGAGAACCCTGTTTTTCACTCAGGTATGGATCCTTTAAATTTCATTCAAATTATTTATTTTGGACATAATATAGATGCCTTTTGTGTTATAGAAGGTTCCAAGGGTGTTCGGGGTATGTTTGAATCCCATACCCCATCTTTTTTTAAAAATGGCATTGTATCACGGTTAGAGTAAACTATGAGGGTAGGGCATACTGTTAGATCTGATTGTGCGGATGGTCATCATTTTTGGACAAAACCATCTCACATAGTTGGTGTATTATTTCCCTCACCATGTGGAATAACTATGTAGTACACCCCATCCTACAGGTTTCCATGCATGGTTGGTCCAGGGTTTGGAAAACTGTGCAGATAAACCGTGCACAGGAAAAATATTGGGTAATTTTACCATTTTACACTTAATGATCTAATTTCACCTCCTCCTTCCTCCTATATGATTATCCAGTGGTATGAACTCAATTTTTTCATTTTGGAGATTTTTGAAGGCATAAGCTAGGGATCAAGAGATCCCCTTCATCTGGGATCCATTCAAGCTTCTGTTCATCACGTTGGATGCACAATGGTAAGAACTTGAGTCTGTTTGATCCATTATTATTATCTCCTTCTCTCGAATTAGCTATCGAGGTGTGAGAATTTTTACCTTTTTCCCCGGTATACTCTATTCCAAGCCAAATCAAAAGCCGATACTGGAGGAGAGTCGTAAAATACTAATTTAATAACCTGCTTATCCTTATTGGCTTAAGAATAAAACATGTCATTACTTGGCCTTAAGTGACATCCCCATGATGCCAAAGTCTGGAAATAAATTCTGAATGGTTTCAAAACAAGTGGGGGACGATTTACCCTTTTTGAACATACCACAGAACGAAAAATCATAACCAAACAAATCAACTAAATGATGCATGATAAAATCTAAGAAAACTCGACCATTATTTTTATCATGAATCAACCAAGAGTACCATAGTGAAAACCAACACTAAATCAGAGTAAAAAGCGGAAACACAAACTAAAATACTACAAGACGACAACCCAACACCATGCTTCACAAGCTCCAAGCTCCAACATCATGAACCAACCCAAGTATCACGAAGTATTGCTATAAACACGTGAAACTTTTCCTTTGCCAACATCCCGGTATATGACATCTATAAAAGCACAAACATGCCAAATTAGGGGGTGAGTAATGAATCTCAGTAGGTTTTCCCCGATGACTTCCCAACCCATGCCTCTAGGATAAAACATGTTAGCAGAATTATATAAAACAATTCCAAAACAGTTCACAATATAACAAGTTCCATGTCAAAACCATTTTTCCAAAAAAACCATCTTTCTCAAGAAAATAAACCAAGAAAAGTTTTCAATCAAATCCCCATTTCCATTTTGGCACATTCATTCTATTTCACAAATCCACACAACCAACCATGCATGCAACCTGGACCTCCCTATACTCACGAGTGGTGAGTTATCCTTCCACTAAGTCGTCACTTAGTGGACTACCTTGACGAGGGTACATCATGCCCTTATCCGTCCATTTTGATAGGGGTACTTCTCGCCTGTATCCATCCCAACCTTTTGATGGGGGTACTTCTCTCCCCTATCCATCCCAATGCATATGAACACACACCACAACCCATGAAAATCCATGCCAAAACCAAGTGTGTTCAAAACCTTTCAATAAAGCATCACACCTTTTATTGATAACCATTTCTTTCAAGCATTAAAACTATAACCAGTTTAAAATCACCATTTTAAATGCACTTCAACAAACCACTTTCCAAAAACACACAATTTCCATCACCCGTTACTAAAAATGGGTATCAACCATTCTTTCACAGCAGATAAACAAACCATTTCAATCAAAGAAAACTATTTGAAACTAAGCCGTCAAGTTCTAATAAAGATGAATCGAGAGTGAATCCACCTACCTCAACTGGAAAAACCAACCAACGGACAAAGAACGCCAACAAAACCGAGTCAACTACTCCCTGAAACCTCCTCAGATTCCTTCCCCTAACACCAACAAAACCAAAACCCGACTTAAAAGTCATCCACTACCTTAGATCTACCTACCTTGGGCATAGATATAAGGATCCATAAAGAGGGAAGAAGGAGATATAAGAAAACTAAAGGAAACGAGACTTACCTCAATCAACCAGCCTCTCAACACCAAGGCAAGCCTTCAGATCGCATCCAAAATGCCTGGTAAGTGTTCTCCCACCTTCACTAGAGAGAAATACCAAGTCAGGGATGTCTAGGAGAAAAAACAAGTGGTTTTAAAGATAAAATGGATTAGATCCTTAAAAATAGGATCTAAGTTGACTCCGCGCACGATTAGTCCACACGGTTAGTCAAATAGTTTGCTAACCATGCGGTAGTCACTGCTTGGAAGGGGCGCTCCGCACGGCCTCCTCGCACAGTTTTCCCAAACCGTGCACACACCGTGCGGTCTCCTCTGTCCAAAGTGACCACCCCTACACGGCTTCCACACGGTTTGGGAAAACCGTGCGAAGCCCATGCGTCACCACTTTTTTCCCTTTGATACTTTAAAAGTCTCTAAACTTTCCCAACCATTTCTCATATGCTTCATGTACTTATAAATCATAAAACAGGGGTTACTTACCAGAAACCGGGGGTACTAAATTCTCCCCACCAATAGACTTTTCGTCCCTAGAAAGTAGAAAATCATCTCTTGCCTGAAAGAGTTCTGGCCACTGCTCTTTCATTTCTTTCTTGTGTTCCCAAGTCTCTTCCTGAATCTGACCATGATGCCATAAAACCCGCAATAGATCGATTCTTTTTCCATGCAAGACATTATCCTTCCTATACACAATCTTCACCGGAATATGTCCCAACAAAGGATTCGTCTCTAGGTCAATATGATTCCATCAGATCACATGGTCAGGATTGGGATGATACTTCTTCAACTGAGATACATGGAACACATTATGCACTGCACTGAATCGTGATGGTAATGACAACCGATACGCCACCTTTCCAACCCGTTCCAGTATCTCAAAAGGGCTTATATATCAAGGAGATAATTTTCTCTACTTCCCAAAATGACAGTGTCCAAGCCTTGGAGAGATTCTCAAAGAGACGTGATCACTCACCGCAAACGACAACGGTCTTCGACGATGGTCTGCATAAGATTTTTGATGACTAAGTGACGTCTCCATCATATTTTTTATCAACTGAATCTTCTCTGTTGTTTCGTGGACAAGGTTCAACCCAAATAGTGAAGTCTCACATGTTTCCACCCAATAAAGTGGGGAATGACAAGGACGCCCATACAATGCTTCAAATGGAGCCATGTGTATCGAGTTCTGATAACTGTTATTGTATGAGAACTCCACTAAGGGTATATGATCCTCCCATGAACCCCCAAAATCCATTACACAAGACCACAACATGTCTTCCAATGTTTGTATCATCATTTCAGATTTTCCATCCATCTGAGGATGATACACCGTACTCATATTCAACTGAGTTCCCCTGGATTTCTGTAAGGATTGCTAGAAACGATATGTGAACCTCGGATCTCTATCTGACACCATTGAAACTGGTATGTCATGTCTCTTTACCACTTCTCGGATATATATTTTTGAAAGATATTCCACCGTATGAGTTTCACGGATAAGGATGAAATGGGACAACTTGGTTAGATGATCCACTATCACCCAAATGGCATCGTGTTTCCGGACCGTTCTCAGATGACCTGTAACAAAATTTGTTGCTATCTGATCCCATTTCCACACTGGGATAGGTAAATATTGTAACATACCATCTGGTCTCTAATGCTCTTCTTTAACCTGCTGACAAGTTAAGCACCGTGAGATGAACTCGACCACCTTCCTTTTCATTTCACTCCACCAAAACTGTACCTTCAACGCCTTATACATCTTTTGTGTACCTGGGTGTATACCCCATCTTTAATGGTGTTAAGCATGAAGAATTTTTTCTTGAGCTGTTAAAGGTACAACCATCCGATCTCAAAATCGCAAAACTGAACTCCCATCCAGCTTACATCCCTCAATGGTCTCCCTACCATTGATTTTTGAACACATTGCAACATAGTCTACATCAGATGTTTGTGCCTCATTTACTATCTCCATCAAATCAGGAAAAAGCGCAACTGGAAAGAAAACCACAACATCAGCTCATTATTCACATTCTATATGCATGTCGGCTAGGACCGATATCAACTGCCACTCATCTGAATCTTCTTGCACCAACTGAGCATACAACTTTCTTCTTAATGCATCGGCCATCGAATTTCCCTTACCTGGTGTATACATAAAGTCAAAGTCGAACATTTGAAGATACTCCATCCATATCCTCTTCCTCAGACTCAAATCTTGTTGCGAGAAAATAAGCTTCAAACTCTTATGATCTGTAATCATAGTGAATTTCTCACCAAAGAGATAATGGCGCCAAGTCTTCAAGGCATGGAAAACTGCAGCTCACTCCAAATCATGTGTTGGGTATTTTTTTTCATGCACTCTCAACTATATTGAGCCTTAAGCAACAACATGGTCTCCTTGCATGAGAACACACCCCAACCCAGATCCTAAAGCATCACAATACACCACATACCTCTATCCTGATTCTTGAAAAATCAAGATGGGTGCTGATGTAAGGTGAACTTTCAACTCTTGAAAATATCTCTAAAATTACTCATTCCATTGAAATACACTTTTATTCTTTGTCAATGTTGTCATAGGCGATGCTATTCGTGAGAAGTAACGCACAAAGCATCGGTAATAACCAGCTAGACCAAGAAAACTTTGTATTTTAAAGACATTCTTCAGCGGTTGCCAAGAAAGAATATCTTCTATCTTTTCTGGATCCACTAAAACACCTTTCTCAGAAATTACATGGCCCAGAAAGCATACCTCTTGTATCCAAAAAACACACTTTGATAATTTGGCATACAATTGATGGTCTCTTAAGATTTTCAACACTATCGCCAAGTGTTGCTCATGCTCATCCCTTGTTCTTGAATACACCAATATGTCATCCACAAACACCACAACAAAAGGATACAGATATTACTGAAATATCTGATTCATCAATGCCATAAATACTGCTAGTGAATTCGTCAGACCAAAGGCATGACTACATATTCATAGTGTCTATATCTGCATCTGAAAGCTGTCTTCGGAATATCCTCCTTCTGAACTCGCAACTGGTGATATCCGGACTGTAAGTCAATCTTAGAGAACCACAGATCTCCCCTCAATTTATCAAACATATCATCAATATGTGGAAGTGGATATCTATTCTTTATCGTTACTTGGTTAAGTTTACGATAATACATACATAGCCTCAAAGTTCCATCTTCATTCTTTACAAACTAAACTGGTGATGCCCACGGAGACACGCTTGGCCGAATTAAACCTTTGTTTTTAAGTTCTTCCAACTGCAGTTTCAATTCCTTTAACTTCGATGGTGCCATCCTATAAGATGGAAGTGAGATAGGACTGGTCCCCGGAAGGAGATCAATCCTAAAATCCACTTCTCTTACAGGTGGTAACCCTAAGAAGTTTTCAGAAAAAGCCATAGTAAATTGATCCACGACTACTGGAAAACTGTTATTTGGGATCTCGTCCATCGATTCAAAGTTTAATGCAGCCAAATGGTAAGATATCGTTGCCACTTTTGGTTCCAACAAGCCCGCATCACCTTCCATCACCACTCTTTCTTCTCTAAATATATGCTCGATGCCATCCTCAGCTGCGAAACTGACTGTTCTGCTATAACAGTCGATGTGAGCCCTGAACTCTATCAACCAATCCATACCCAGGATTATATCATAGACATTCATCTCTAGCACAGAGAAATACCATTTCAACTCAGCTCCATCAACAGTTATAGAACATGCTCTACACACGAAGGCTCCATATTCTCTTTCACTGAGAGGAGTTTTAAGTTTTATCACAAAAGGCATCATTTCAAGTTTTAAGTTCAGCAAATCAGTAATTCTAGAAGCAAGAAAAGATTGCAATGTACCAGTATCGAACAACACTTGCATGAGGGTAGAATTCAAAAGAATCGTACCTCTCACCATAGATGGTCCAGACTGGTCATCCACAATCACCTGTTCCACTCCATACAATTGCTTTGTTGCTGCACTTTGCTCCTTATTTCCTTGTTGGGATTTCCATGGTTGAGGAGTCATGGTATTCCTGGAATCACTATAGCTAGCTTTGTTTTGCTGGTGAGACTGATTTTGCTGTCCTCTCACTGTCGAAGCATAAGATTCTTGCGACACCTGAGAAGTGTCACGAAACACCCAACCGTGGAGCACTGCGACAATATCACTGAAGATGCCCCATCTTTTTGCAATTGTGGCATGATCTCGGTGGTGTTGTACATTCTCATTTCATGTGATCAATCAAGCCACATTGAAAACACCTGGCTTTCATCATGGGTCATGGAGGAAGATTCACCGATCCAGACATCTGCTTTTGATTCTCACTCCGACCTTGGAAGTAGGTGTCCCTCTGCTTGTTCTAATCATTAGAGTTCCCACCCGTTCCTGTGGGTATCATCATACTTCCTCCTCCCATAACTCTTGAGATGTCTCTTTCGGATATTGTTTCTCTTTTCACCATCTCTGTATAATCCGTAATACAGAGCACATCTATCTTCGAGTGAATCTCCTGTCGCAGCCCTGATTCAAAGATGTGTGCCTTCAGCAACGCACTTGCAGCAAATTCTGGTGAAAAGCGCACTAAATTCATGAATTTATCTGCACACTCCGTGACAGAGAGATTCTCCTGCTTCAAACTAAAAAAGTATGTCGTCCTCTGGATCTTGAACGTGTGAGGATAGAATTTTTTATTAAACAATTCCTCAAATTCCTCCCAGCCCAGGCCTTGATTCACCTTAGCATGCACCACTAGCTCCCACCACTATCATGCAAGATCCTCCAGCATATACGTCACTGACTTTACATTTAGTTCTACTGGTGTGCCGATGAAATCAAAGATACGATTCATCCTACTTAGCCACATCTCCACCCTTTCTGGTTCAGAATCACCCTGAAAGATGGGTGGATTCTACTTTTGGAACTGAACGGAATGGTCTACATGCCTTGACTCATCCCTCTGATTCCCCGTTTCCACAACCTGAAATGCTTGAACAATACTTTGGACTAGCTGATGGTTCACCTGAGGCTCAAGTGTGACCACATTCTCCGCAGCCTCTTCCGTTTGGTTTCTACGATGCCTAATGGGTGCCATTTTCTATACAAACAATGCACGCCGTTAGTCTCACTTCCAAGAAACTGGAGGCTTAGCATTTCAATTTCTATCACATCACTATCAAAAAATTGATTTCTAACCATCAAGCATTTCTACATTTACCCATTTCTAAAAAAATATTTTCTTTCTTTTGAAAATCAATCTATTTTCAAAATAAATCAACCATTCTCTTTTCAAAATCATTCATTTGAAAACAAGTTTAAAATTTTCATAAATCACGCTTTTGTATCAAACCATAATCCATTTCCCAAAATGTTATAATCACTCCTAGTGGGAAGTCATTTCTCTAATTCATGACATGCTCATCTCATTGGCTAAACCCATGATAATGATATTTGTTATCCTATAAGTGTCTCCAAAACAATTATGTACCCAACTACCTGGTACCTTGAAGTTCAGCATAAAAAGGTTAGCTACATCTTCTTATGCTCTACATTCCATGTTCTGACAATCCTACTCCTTCCTAAGATGACCACCCAAGGAATAGACACGTAAGAATTCAACGCCAAGACCAAAAAAAACTGATGACTACTTGTTCCACAAAGAAAGGAACAAGCTAATTGCATTTATACCCCAAGTACCGAACAAACTGATACCATTTATAATGACCCGCCAATTCTCATTGGATTGAGAGTACCACGAGTCATTACTTGGCCTTAAGCGACATCCCCAAGACACAAAAGGCTGACAATAAATGCCGAAGGGTTTCAAAACAAGTGGGGGACGATTTACCCTTTTTGAACATACCACAGAACCAACAACCATAACCAAACAAATCAACTAAATGATTCATGCTAAAAGCTAAGACAAATCAACCATTATTATTATCATGAATCAACCAAGAGTACCACAACAGAAACCAACACCAAATCAGAGTAAACAACATAAAGACAAACTAAAATACTACAAGACGACAACCCAACACCATGCTTCACAAGCTCCAAGCTCCAACATCACTAACCAGCCCAAGTATCACGAAGTAGTTCTATAAACATGTGACACTTTTCCTTTGCCAACATCCTGGTATATGACATCTGCAAAATCACCAACATGCCAAAGAAGGGGGTGAGTAATGAAACTCAGTAGGTTTTCCCCGATGACTTACCAACCCATGCCTCTAGGATAAAACATGTTAGCACATTTATATAAAATAATTTATATAAAACAATTCCAAAACAGTTCACAATATAACAAGTTCCATGTCAAAACCATTTTTTCAACAAAAACCATCTTTCTCAAGAAAAACAACCAAGAAAAGTTTCCAATCAAATCCCCATTTCCATATTGGCACATTCATTCCATTTCGCAAATCCACACAACCAACCATGCATGCAACCTGGACCTCCCTATACTCATGAGTGGTGAGTTATCCTTCCACTAAGTCTTCACTTAGTGGACTACCTTGATGGGGGTACTCCACGCCCTTATCTGTCCCTTTTGATGGGGGTACTTCTCGCCCTTATTCATCCCAACCTTTTGAAGGGGGTACTTCCCGCCCTTATCCATCACAATGCATATGAACACACACCACAACCCATGAAAATCCATGCCAAACCCATGTGTGTTCAAAACCTTTCAATAAAGCATCAAAACTTTTATTGAAAACCATTTCTTTCAAGAATCAAAACCATAACCAGTTTAAAGTCACCGTTTTAAATTCACTTCAACAAACCACTTTCCAAAAACACACAATTTCCATCACCCATTACTAAAAAGGGGTTTTAACCATTCTTTCACAGCAGATAAACAAACCATTTAAATCAAGGAAAACAATTTGAAACTAAGCCTTCAAGTTCTAAGAAAGAGGAATCGAGAGTGAAGCCACCTACCTCAACAGATTAGGCGAAACCAACCAACGGAAGAAGAACACCAACAAAACCGAGTAAAATACTCCCCAAAACCTCCTTAGATTCCTTCCCCTAGCACCAACAAAACCAAAACCCGACTTAAAATTCATCCACTACCTTAGATCTACCCACCTTGGGCATAGATCTAAGGATCCATCAAGATGGAAGAAGGAGATCTAAGAAAACTAAAGGAAACAAGACTTACCTCAATCAACCGGCCTCTCAACGCCATGGCAAGCCTCCAGATCCCTTCCAAAACACCTAGTAAGTGTTCTCCCACCTTCACCAGAGATAAATCCCAAGTTAGGGTCTTCTAGGAGAAAAAACGAGTGGGTTTAAAGATAAAATGGATTAGATCCTTAAAAATAGGATCTAAGTTGACTCTGCGCACTGTTAGTCTGCACCGTTAGTCAAATCATGTGTTAACCATGCGGTAGACACTGCTTGGAAGGGGCACTCCACATGGCCTCCTCGCACAGTTTTCCCAAACCGTGTGCACACCGTGCGGTCTCCTCTGTCCAAAGTGACCACCCTTGCACGGCTTCCGCACGGTTTGGGCAAACCGTGCGAAGCCCATGCGTCACCACTTTTTTCCCTTTGATACTTTAAAAGTCTCCAAACTTTCCCAACCATTTCTCATATGCTTCATGTACTTAAAAAGCATAAAACAAGGGGTTACTTACCAGAAACCGGGGGTACTACACCTAAGGTGGGTGGTCAATAACTCACCCCTCAAGTTTGTTAATTTTGTAAATTATTTATCCTTTGTGCTACACTATGGTAATAAGGGCATAGTCTCCCCACAGACACACCTTAGGCTCTCACAACTAGTTGGTTGCCTCCAGCGTACGGGGAGATGCTCTTAAGGCCATGTGGTCCATCGGGCTTGGGGCACCTATTAAGTGGCATCTACGTACGGGATTTCATAACATATATGCTTCCAATGTGAAAGAATGATAAAGCGGGGACTACCTTTTATATGATAAATTTATATTCTTTATCTGTTTTAAGAATATTTAACAAAACCGTACATAAGCACCTATCTAACACATCATATATATTAGACTGCCAGATCAAACTTATGTTTTTTACACTTTTTATGCTTTAATTAACGCGTTACATATATATGTAATTCCTACCACATATCTATGAGAACATCCGATAAAACCCACCAAATAAACTCTTTAGTGTGTAAGATCTATGATTAAATCGAGTTTGAGTAATGGTGAGACTCAGGAATCATAATCTCAGTTTTCAAATCCTTGAAATATTCAAACCTCTTAACTTTACAACATCAAATGTTATGATGCCAACTTATGTTATCTATTTAGATTTTTTTCATCATCCTTGAAACCACTTTTCATTTAACTGTTTCCTTGAAATAATGTAACAATTTACATTATTACTTACTAGCACACTCTAAACTCCTTGAGGATAAAGTGACATTCACTTTATTGCGGTAACAAAATATAACTCTTTACACTATAAAACTTTTGGGGCATCAAGTGTAATTCACATTGTAATTTTACTAGCATAATCCTTTTAGAAAATAATGATATTTACTTTTCATGGTAACTAAATGTAACTCTTACATGTTTCTTTACCATCACATATCATAAACTCTTTATGATATTAAGTGAAAAATCCTTTATTTTTAGACCGGTATTTGTTAACCTTGAATTTCTGAAGTCCAAGTATACTCTCACTAGCCTCTTAGACAATACATTTTCTCTGAATATCATGCTAAGATACAAAAACTCGTTTTCAATAGGAAAATATACTTATTTTTTTAGTATGATTATTTAACAAATTAACTACTATAAGCATATATATCATATATTGTATTCTCTATGTTTGAAGTATTCTCATCTAAAAGGGACTATTTATCAAAATATATCACTTATGAGGTGGCGGGAACATCTCCCCTCACATTTTAGCAAATATCTAGATAAATACATTACCTCGAATAAAACATTGTTATCATTGTCTCATTTTAAAGCATGTCATAGAATCCAATAAATCATAAATCATGTGTATACAATTAATCATCTCATTTTGTTCAGAATAACTATTTGTTTATAAACAACTTATCTTATCATATAAGAGAACTGAGATGTAGATACACATCTTTCATTTAGATTCATCTCAGTTTGATAAATTCCTTTTACATTCAAATATGTGATATAACAACTCTTTACTTCATCATTTGAATACAAACTACAAACTCTATCAATTCTCCCCTTGATTTGGAACAATTATATATTTAAAACACTTTAAAAGCATGCATTCGGTATCACATATCCTTCAAAATAAGAGTATTGATTTCTATATCACCCATGTCTGGAGTCTCCATGGATATAGGCAGTCTATAAACGGCATTTCTCTCAGTTAATGGACGGTCTACTTATACGGAAGCCTCACCGTTGGACCCCTGAAACCACGCCTCACCCATCCTACAATGGCTTCCTCCCGGGCCACCGCTTTATCTCCCCCCTCCTCCTCGAAGGAACCAATCACAATGGCGCAGGCTAATCGCTGGTTGCTGCTCCTCTGCTCCATCGCCGTCGTCCTCTCCACCGCCCCGGCCAAATGCGTCCCCCGCAGCACCCAGCACCTGAGCCACCCCGCCGCCCCCGCCCCCGCACCCTCCAAGACCCCTCCCACCGGCGCTCCTTCCCCGGCCCCACGACCCCAGCCTCCGGCTACGGCTCCCTCGCCAGGCCACACCATTTTTACTTCTGAGTTGGGATCCACTGCCTCTCGCACCTCCGCCCTCCCCGCCGATCCCCTCCTCACGTCCCACGTCCAGACCCACCCCTCCACGCCCGGAAGCCCAGCGCTGAAGCAGATATGCGACAAGACGGATTACCCCGACGTCTGCCTCGCCTCTGTCGCGCGCTTCAGGGCGCCCGGGAAGGTGGACCCCGTCACGGTGGTGCAATGGGTTATCAACGCCTCCACGGACCATATGAAGAAGGCGGTGGTGGCGGCGGCGGCGGCGGTGTCGCCGGCCGCTGCGGAAGACAGTGGTGAGAGCAGCTGCAAGGATTCTTACAACGACGCTCTGGACGACCTGAAGTCTGCACTGGATGCGGTCCCATCCAGGGACACCAGCACCATTAACACCATGCTCAGCTCCGCCATGACCGCGTCCTCCGACTGCGCCGACGCCACTGGAGGAGACGCCTCCCCCCTGGCCTCCTACAACAATCAACTGCAAAAGATGATCAGCAATGGCCTCGCCGTTGCCTCCTTGATCCCATGAACTCGTCCCGTTAATTGTTCCTCACAATTACCAACCACCTTATCAATCATGTAAAAATGAATTTTCAACGCACAGATTCAACTCTTATTGGTTTGTATTTTATTTTCATACGTACGCGCAATGCTAAATTCATTTACACATATTTTTATTATTGTCCCCATATGTAATTCTCCATGGATTAGAAACAGTGTCACAAAAATGGATTTCCCCAATACCATTTTTGAACACTCTTTAAAAAAAGCACTGATAAAGGGATACTTTTATCACCACTTAAAAAAACTAATAAAGATACTAATTTATCAGTGTTGTTAAATGGACTCTCTTTATCATCAGTTTTTTTTAATAACGCTGATAAAATAAGTTTTTATCAATGTTTTTTTACTAGCAGTGATAAATGGTATATAGTGGTAGTTAGCAACTGATTCTTTAATCTCAAGACAGTTTTGTTGTGTGTCATTTTTTGAGTATTTAGTGGATGTTACTTGTTTATTTATGGGTAGTTTTTTTGAAAATATAATATTCAAGGAAAATATAAATAAAATGAAACTAACCGCCACTACAGTTTGTTTTAGGGGTGGTTTATCCTAACCACCGCTAAACATATTTTTTTAATGTGTTTAGTGGTGGTTACTATGAACCGCAAGTAAATTAGATTTTTTAAAAATATTTAATAAAAAATGGTAAATATAAAAAACTAACATGCAAAAAACTAAAACATAAACATATGATAAACCCATTATATCATACTTCTAATTCGGATGTCCGTTAGCCCTGTACCACATATCATATCGAAGATTGTTTCATTTTCTTCGATTTTACTGGTTGTGGAGTTGAAACCAACTTCTAGATTATAAGTTATGATTGTTTTAACATTCTATGGCTTTTCAAATACACATATATATGTATTTATTCGTAAATATATACGTGTCTGTGTGTGTGTGTTGTATATATGTATGTATTTATTTATTTATTTAATTATAAATACACATAAAAAACATATTTCATAAATGTATTTAAAACTAATCTTATAAGTATATATTAATGTACAAATAAATATACGGGTAAAAAATTATAACGAAAAATATATATATAAATAAATAAATATAAATATATTTAATATACGAATGAATATATATATACTAATATATGAATAAATATATTTATATTAATATGAATCTATATCAATATACAAATAAATATAACTATATATATATATACATATACATATATAGATATATCATTAAATCGAGAGAAAAAAACGAAATAACTTAGTGGTAAAAGTGCAGCCGCGAAACGGGGAGGTTGTGGGTTCGAATTCGGGTGAAAGCGCAAAGGGGTGCGCGCGTGTGAGGATGCGCGGGAAGGGCAGCGCGCGGGAGACCTCCTAACGCTGATAAAGGGGGGGGGGGGGTCAAGCACTATTAAAAGCTCTCCCCACATTATTTAATTTTTATTTTATTTTATTTTATTTAACTTTTATCATTGCTTTTTAAAAGCACTGATAAAGGTCATTTTTATCAGCGCTAAAAAAACGCTGATAAATGGGTCTTTTATCATCACTTTTTTTAACGCTGATAAAAGGGGCCTTTATCAGCTCTTTTCAGAGCGCTGATAAAAGGGACCCCCCTATATTAGCGCTGAGCTTTAGAACGCTTTTTTAGCGTTGTTAAAACCAGTTTCGAGCACTGATATATGCCATTTTTGTAGTAATGATTCAATATACAGTCATTATCTCCAGATTTCAGGGTGATTTAACATTGTTTGCCTAGTTTTGACCCCCACCACTTGTTTTTAATGGCTTTTGTACCGTTAAGAAATGTTTACCGAGTAATTTTGACCACACGACACGGCATATTGATGTGTTGTATGCGTGTACACATAAAAAATAAATCATAGGTGGTTTTACCATGATTGAAAATCAGTATGAGGTTGTTTGATATGGGTTTGACCATTCCACGCACGTTTTAGTGTTAAAAACACTAAAAATGTGTTTACATCCATAACGGGCAAACCATAATTCAGAATGATGTGTCGTTAGTTACTATATTTCAAAATTCAATCTACAATCCTTGTCTCCTAATTTTTGGCTAATCCGATATCATTTTCCTAGTGTTGACCCCCTGACACTTGTTTTTTAAGGCTTTTGTACCTTTAAAAAGTGTTTACCGAGTAATTCTGACCACGCCGCAAGTCATATTGACAGGTTGTTTGTGCATACATGTTAAAAATTAATCATTGATAGTTTTCCCATGATTTCACATAAATATAAGCTCGTTTGTTATGGTTTTGACTGTTCCACACATGTTTTAGTGTTTTAAAACACTTAAAATACATTTACGGCCATCTTGGGCAAACCGTAATTCAGAATGACCTGCCGTCCGTTCTTACATTTCACAATTTAATCTACGATCATTTCCCCATGATTTTAGGGCGATCCAACGTTGTTTTCCATGTTTTGACCCCATTACCCTTGTTTTTAAAGGCTTTTGTACCTTTAAGAAGTGTTTACTGAGTAATTATGACCACATTACATGTCGTATTGACATGTTTTCTATACGTACACATCAAAAATAACTCATCGGTGGTTGTCCCATGATTTTACATCAATCTGAGCTCGTTTTCTATGGTTTTGATTGTTCAATGCACATTTTTTGTGTTTTAAAGCACTAAAAATGCTTTTATGGCCATAATGAGAAAACCATAATTCATAATGACATTTCCTTAGTTAATATATATCACAATTCAATCTATAGTCATTTTCCCTTGATTTTAAGTCAATCCGACATCGATTTCCTGGTGTTGACCCCCTGATACTTATTTTTAAAGGCTTTTGTACCTTTAAGAAGTGTTTACCGAGTAATTTCGACCACACTACAAGTCATATTGAAGTGTTTTCTATGCATACAAGTCAAAAAATAACTCATTGGTGTTTGTACAATGATTTAACATCAATCCACACATGTTTTAGTGTTTTAAAATACTAAAAACGCATTTACGTCCATCCTAGGAAAACCGTAAATCAGAAAGATGTTCTGTCAATTCCTACATTTCAAAATTAAATATACGATCATTGTCCCATAATTTCCAGGCATTCCAACATTTTTTTCCTTGTTTTCACCCCCGACGCTTGTTTTTAAAGGCTTTTGTAACTTTAATAAGTGTTTACCGAGTAATTCCAACCACACCACACATAGAATTGATGTGATGTCTATGTGTAGAGGTCAAAAATAATTTAGTAGTTCTTATCTCATGATTTCACATCAATATAAGGTCGTTTTCATCCTTTTGACTATTCCACTTGTGCTTTAGTGTTTTAAAACACTAAAAATGAGTTTACGACTTTAACGGGAAAACCGTAATTCAGAATGACATGTAGTCAGTTCCTATATTTAGAGATTTAATCTACGGTCATTTTCCTCTAATTTTTGGGAAATATGACATTGTTTTATTAATTTTGACCACCCGAAACTTGTTTTTAAAGGATTTTATATCTTTAAGAAGTGTTTATCGAGTAATTCGGACCACACCACACAACAGATTGATGTTTTGTCTATCCGTACACATAAAAATTAACTCAAAGGTAGTTTTACCATGATTTAAAATCACTTTAAGGTCATTTTCTATGGTTTGGACCATTCCACACATGTTTTAGTGTTTTAAAACAATAAAAATACATTTATGGACATCCTAGATAAACTGTAATTTGGAATGATGTGTCATTAGTTCCTATATTTCACAATTCCATATACGGTCATTGTCCCCTAATTTCAGGGTAATCCAATGTTATTTTCCAGGTTTTGACCCCTCAACACTTGTTTTTAATGGCTTTTGTACCTTTAATAAGTGTTTACTGAGTAATTCTGATCACACTGCATGTCAGATTGACGTTTTGTCTATGATTACACATAAAAAACTCATCGGTGATTTTCTCATGATTTCACATCAACCTGAGGTCATTTTCTTTGGTTTTGACAGTTCCACACATTTTTTAGTGTTTTAAAACACTAAAAACGTATTTATGACCATAACGGGAAATCGTTATTCAGAATGACACATCATGAGTTCCAACATTTCAAAATTAAATCTGTAGTCATTTTTACCTGATTTTAGGGCAATCCGATATTGTTTTCCTAGTTTTGACCCCTTGAAATTTTTTAAAGGCTTTTGTACCTTTAAGAAATGTTTACCAAGTAATTCTAACCGCACCACACAATGAATTGATGTGTTTTCTATGTGTACACAAAATAAAAAACTCAATGGTGGTTTTTTTGTGATCGAAGATCAATCTTAGGTTGTTTTCTATGGTTTTGACTGTTACATGCATGTTTTAGTGTTTTAAAACACTAAAAATGAATTTACGGACATCTCAGGAAAATCGTAATTTGTAATGAAATAATGCAAGTTCCAACATTTTAAAATTAAATATAAGGTTTTCCCTGATTTCAGGGCAATCCGACATCATTTTCCTAGTTTTAACCCCTCCGACCCTTGTTTTTAAAGGTTTTTGTACCTTTAAGAAGTGTTTACCAAGTAATTCTGATCACACCACATGTCATATTTATGTGTTGTCTGCTCGTATATGTCAAAAATAACTTATTAGTGGGTTTTCCATGATTTCACATCAATATGAGGTTTTTTACGGGTTTGACCATTCCACGCACGTTTTAGTGTTTTAAAACACTAAAAAACACATTTATTTCTATCCCAAACAACAATATTTCAAAATGATGTTCCATGAGTTCCTATATTTCAAAATTCAATTTACGGTAATTTTCTCTTGATTTCAGGGCAATCTGACATCATTTTCCTAGTTTTGACCCCCCCCCCCGATACTTATTTTTAAAGGCTTTTGTACCTTTAATAAGTGTTTCCTGAGCAATTCAGACTACACTACATGTCGGATTGATGCATTTTCTATGCGTAAACATAAAAAATAACTCATTGTTAGTTTTAACATTATTTTACATCAATATAGGGTCATTTTATATGGTTTTTACCGTTACACACACGTTTTAGTGTTTTAAAACACTTAAAACCCGTTTACAGCTATAGTGGGAAAACCCTCATTCGGAATGACATGATGTCGATTCTTACACTTTAAAATTCAATATACAGTCATTGTTCCCTGATTTCAGGCAAATATGATGTCATTTTTCAGGTTTTGACCCCTGAAACTTGTTTTTAAATGCTTGTGTACCTTTAAGAAGTGTTTACCAAGTGAAACCCAAGAAGACAAACTCATATTGTCCTCAAACACATGGATACTGATCTATAATTTATTTTTGACATGTAGGAATCAAACACATGTCAATCCGGCACAATATTTGGTTGGTTTGACTCAAAATTCATGTTTTATATATAAAAGTTTAATTTTAGTTTTATTTATGGATGTTGCATGTGTTATTTGAAAATGTGTGAATGATCTATGGAATTTAAAATTTACCTCAGTGGGATGATATATAAAGATAAAATATTTCTAAGGGATCGTGCTGGTCATTCACTGAAATACAGAAACTAAATCATTTTCCATTTGTGACCACCACTAATACCATGTTTTCCTATAATAGTCTTGTTCTTGCAATTTTTCTTTTAATCTCTTAGTTTCACTTTTCGATTCCCAATCAATGGTACTACTCAAACCCCTGCTGGGTGTAGTAGTAACAGGTGAGGTAGCCCTACCAAAGACAGATGATGGAGTAGGTCCATAACCCATTCCCTGTACATGTTTGGGATGTTCCTTGCCTAAAACTATTCCAACTGAATCGTTTTGGGAAGCTGATGATGATTATAAAGGGTTCACATCCTAGACTTATTGAATTTTAACCCGTTAATACAAAAATATTAAGAATGATTTTTTAAAATATCTAAACTTTATAATATTATCTAATTAATAAATGTTCTATTTCTATTTATTTTTATTTCAAAACAATAAAAATATAATAATGAAAATTATATTATAACAACAAACTAGCCTTAAACCCAATTAATTAGGTCCAGATAGATGTATCAAATGATGAAAAATTGGAATCATTTGATCCATGCAACTATCCCAATTTAATTGGGTTTAAGGTTTGTTATTTTTTATAATATATTTTTCATTATTATGTTTTTATGGTAAAGAAATAATATATAATGGTAAGGAAAATTACTTACTCCAATGTCTTTGGTAAGGTCATTTATAAAACTATCATCGAGTTTCCTATGAACTTTAAACCACATATATTTTCATCAATCAAAGTGACCTTATACATTAGACTTTATAAAAAATATAAACAAGTTAGAAAAAACATTGAGTTATAATTAAATGATATAAATAATAATGAATAAAATACAAACCAAAATTGTTATTTTTCTCAAAAAACTCTGAGACTCCGTTATGCAAGGAATGACTTGATTCTCACAATTCACAATATTTTTTTGGTAATTCCTACAAAAAATAACAACATTAATAAAAAAATATAAATTTATTGTGTTTTTGTTAATAAGATACTATAAAATATGCAATTACCTCATGAGATGCATGTATGTTGATATCAAAAAAGTGATTACATTTCTCACAAGAAATGATTTCAGGAACCTTCTCATACATTTGTTGTGAGCTCAAAGATGTTTCATTAAACACATTCCATAATCTTCATTTAAGATTTCTCTATTTCTTGCCCAAATTATTCTAATTACATGGGTGTGAAACAGATTCAGGGAAATAAAAAAGAAAACACATCTATAAATAAAAAACATAACACTTTATAAGTATATTAGAAAATGTCACTCTTGTCTTTTAAATTAGTTATAAAGGATTATTAAATTAATATTACTTTTACTTGAGTATCAAAGACCTCATTTTTCCAAGCTGTAGGAATATGCCTCCAATCTTTATAATTAATGTGAAAGTTCAACGTCTCGAAAGAAATTTTCCCAAGAATGTTCTCATAGATTCCAGTAACATCACCGATAGGCACCCCAAACTCATCAAATGGAATGATAATCTTGATGTCCTTCATGTCCCATACATATTTCATGTTTATATTTTTATCCCTTATAGGGTTTTCTTTATCTTTTTGACAAATGTATTATACAATTAGTAAAATATAAAGTTTTTTGGAAAAATAAAATACATACCAGTAAGGGAAACTCGCAAATATCCCCTAGATGGATGGGTGTCCAACAACTATGTTTGTCAAAGTAGATAACTCAAGTGGGGGTGAATTGAGTATCTATAAAAATTTCTATTAGAATTGGTTCTTTGAAAAATTACCTTCAATTAAAATGTAATCAAAGTCAATTTGTAGTGAATTTAAAAAAGTCTTGAATGTTCAATTAATTTATCATAAGATTGATTAGTTCTCAGCTATACTAATATGAAGATTGGTATAACTTTTGAAACCAACTTACTGGTTCAAAATAGATATAAACACTTACTAAACTAACAATCAATGTTCAATTTAGTTTTATGAAAAAGTGATAAAATATAGTAAAAATAAAGAGTAAAAACACAGTGGAAATAAAAAAGAGGTTCAGCCTCAAAATGAGACTTAGTTCTCTCCACTTGGTGATCACCTGCCACCAAGAAGTTTATATTAATAAACAGTTTGAGCCACACCCAAGATCAGGGTTCACAATATCACACAAGTTTGTCCAGGTCCAACCTGACCTCTACCACATTTATTTGTGGGAAAAACAAAAAATAGGTCACACTTCACCTCTTCCACTATTCTACGTGGGAAAAAAAGATAATAAAGAGAGTGATATTGATGAAATCAGGTATCCTCTAGTTATGAACTAGAGTCAGTGTGTGTGTAACAAAAAAATACACATAGTGCTAAAAAAAATTTAAATAAAAGAACACAACAGAGCTAAAGATGTAGAATAGAGTTTAGAAGTCTTTGTGTGATATGAAATGACGTTCTGGACTTGTCTAATGAAGAGGGAATGAAGTTTGAGACCTCTTCTAGAAGTCGGATTCAAAACAGAGTATCGTATACTCTGTGGTTTGGTTTTCTAAGGAGTGTAAAGTGTTCAACACATTTGTGGAAAGATATTTGATGCGGTTCAACAGGTCTTGTTCATCTTATTGATGTTCCCATATGTTCTTGATTTGAGTTCTTGGTATTTTGAAGAAATATCAAGTGTTGTAGGAGTATTTTCAGTTCTTTTGTTCCCTCCTTTTCTTTTCATCATATTCCTCATCGTCATTCAAACGATCCAGTATGTAATTATTTTATACATCGTGATCCTGCAGGCATGAATATCTCCCCATGAGTATGTACCTCGTACTTTCTACTGAATGTACTAAAAAAATTATTAAATAATTCCAGAAACATTAATTTGTCTAAATATAGCCGTTAGATATAAATTTTAATTAATAATATAAAAATATATTTTATGACTATCAGTGTTTCACAAGTATTGGTGACTCATTTGCATCAGTCTGTCATCATTGGTTTGTCAGCATCGGTGACTCCGTGTATCAGTGAGTCCTTTCCATCGGTATCGGTGACTCATTTATAACTATCGGTGTGACACCCATTGGTGACTCTCTTGAACTATCAGTGTGACAGATCAATGGTGATACAGATGAACTAACAGTGACTCATATGAACAGTGAGTCCTTCCTCCTGTCGGTGAGACAGTTGAGCCAACGGTGACTCATTTCAACTGACAGTGAGTCCTTGGGACGATAGGTCACTTTCACTAACGGTAGGTCGTTTGTATTGGTAGCATGTGCAACGGTGAGTCCTCTATGTGTCGGTGTCACATCCAACAGTGAGTCCTTTGTAACAGTGTTCGCTTCACATACTTAGAAAATATGCCTGTTTGATCTGTCTGTCAGTAAGTCATATTTCTGACGGTGATTCATCAACTTTTCAGTGTTAGTGACTCATACATAGACAATTTTTTATGATCTATCTTGTAATTTAACAAAGTTAGAAATTTTTAATCCTCTTAATTACACATAGATAATCAATTAAAATCTTGTTTACACATAAATAGTTATATTAATGACATGATCTTATATTCAGGATAATGTTGTGTCATAATATAATATCTAACATGAAATAAGATATATGTTAATAGATGACATGATTTTTGATAATTAAAATCATTAGTTAGAGATAGTGGACAACAAAATCTATGGTCCAAAAATCTCCCCCTTTTTGATAATAAAAAATCATGGCATTATTGAAGTGTAAAAAGTTCTCCCCCTTTCATGATTAATAAAAAGTAATTGGAGAAAATAATAGGAAAAATAGTAAAGTAGGAACAATGAAATAACATTCAAAACATGAGTAATCCAAAAATAAATACAAGAAGGAATACCTATCAAATTAAAAAACAATCCACACTATAGGATAAAGAGGTAGGGTCAAGGGGTGCATCCCTTATCAGAAGTATCAATGGAAGGTTGAGAAGTAGGGGTAGGATGAGGAGCAGGATGGTCCAAACAGATTGTGAGAGGAGGCAGAGGCACTCCTTCTAGAACTGTAGAAGTAAGGGTGGGTTTTTATTGAGAAAGAAACCAAGATGGAACAGTTTCTGTGATAACTGTTCTAATGTGAGATAAGGTCTGAGAAACTAAAATTTGAGGTAGAGAAACCACAAAGCTAACATGGCCAAGAGTTGCAGCATGAGGTACTACAATTGCTTCACTCTGGACATGAAGATACAATATCATCAACTTGATGAATTCTTCACTGATCGATGCACCATATTTCATGGCCTTCTCAAAATCATCCTTGTTTTCTATAAACTTATCCAAAAAAGGAGTAAATTCTCTGATTTTTTTAATTTTATCTTTAAAAGACTTTTTTACTAGAGGAAGAGTAAGATTTGTGGATAAGTACTTGAACAGACTATTCATTTGGTTCTTTGTGATGAGTTTGGAGAAAAACTCATTAATCCTTTTAGTCAACTCTTCCTGAGTGTGAGAAGCACTCCGAGTATAATACTTGACTTGATCATGCACTTTATCTAAAGTATCCTAAACTTCGGACATACTTGCAATCAAATCTTGAAGCTCCTCTTGGAACATTAAACTAACAGTAGCAAGATCTACAGATTGAGAGGACTGAGCAGGTGGAGCAGAACTTGAAGATAGAGTTGGAGAGGTGAGATCCTGAACTTCTTTCCATAGATTGGAAAACTGAAGATCTTTAAAATTAGAAACAAGGTTATCAAGTCATTTCATGACTGTCTCAATTGTATTCCTATACTCTATGGTCAAAGCATTGATCCCAATTGTCAACTTTTTTATATCATTTCCGAGCTTGGTATTTCATGTCACAATTTTCTCTACAAGTGTGATTAGATTTGGATGAATCTCTTTTATCACTAATTTTGAAACAGAAGTAGAATCATCTTGAGAGAGACTAGTTGAAGCAAGAGAATATCTAGAATCACCAGTGTGCTTTACACCATCAACCACAGATCAGATTGCTTTCAAATTCCCAGTCAACTTAGTATTCTGTCTCGGGGCTTCATCAATCGCATACCTCATTTGAGATTGCACAGAGTGTCTTGTGGAGGAAAATATTTCTTCCTTGAAATGTTCAAAATCAGCTTTAGTGACATTGTAACACCCCAAATATTTCATAGTACGTTATTACTTCAAAGTAATTCAATAACTTGCACTACACGCAACACCGAGTTCTAGTGCACCAAAACTTACCAAACTAGCCATTCAAAAGCGGTTATGAATATTATTAACTAAATTTTGAACTTTATATAATCCTTATAATTTTAGAATCCATATTATGAGTTTCTTGGACATAATGTAAGAACAAATTCATTTTTTTCAGATAAAAGACGTATTTTTAAAAAAAAATGCAATTTTACCGCCTTTTAATACAAAACCCTTTTTAAATCCAATACTTGAAACTTAAATATATTCAATTTTACTAAATAAATTTATTATTTAGAATGGGGAAATAAAAATTTACTTTGTGGAATTTTTTTGATAAAGTTCATTTTTTTAATGAATAGTGAAAAATATTGTATTTTAATTCAAAAGTACCTTTTAATATAATTTATTTATATGGTTATATTATCTTTTTAATTGGTTTTAAAGTGTAATTATAATATAATTTTACCATTTAATCCAATTTTGTTTATTGGAATTAATTTCACTTTGAAACTGGACATAAACAAGTATCAATATTTGGATAGTTATTGTTTCTTAAAAACACGTTATTTGTTTTAACAACAGGAATTAATTTTAAATTAATCAATTCCACTTATATATTTTGAATTTGGTAAAATAAACTTATTTTTTGAATTTGGAATATCAAAATTAGCTTAGGATGAGATTTTGTTATTTTTCTGAAAACTTTCAATTTTTGATGAATAGTAAAAAACACTGAGTTATTATTTAAAACCGAATTTTTATTTAAATAATTATTTATTTTATTTAAATTTAATTTAGGTCAAAATAGATACATAATACCTATATATGTTCAATTTAATTCATTGGAGTCATTTTGTTATAATATTAGATATACAAAATGTTATTGAACTTTTCACCGTCTTTTACCCACCTTGTTGGAGAATTTGCAAATTCACATAAAACATAATTTTACCGCTTCTATGAGTGAAATTTAAAAAATCCAAGAGACACAGTTAACCTCAGTAAGTAAAATTTGGTTCAATAATATAACAATAATTTTTGGAAAATAGTAACTTTTCACTTTTATTTACCACGATTAAAGGTAAATATGGTAATTCAAGGTAAAAAGAATATTATAATAATTGAAAATTACCTTAACACTTTTCATAAACTTATTGGATGAGTCATGACCGACCATGGGTATCTTTGGGTCGATTTTGGGACCCCATGGTGCCACTTGTAAGTGATAATGACACTTTATATTAATTAAGTTAAAGTAAATACAAAAATGACATAAGCATATATCTTTTAGAAAAACAATTTTTTACATAGGGTTATATATGTTATATTTTAGACTATAAATATTAATTAGAAAGGTAAAAGGATTTACTAAATAATTATATTTTATTTATAAATTTTAAACATTTAATAATTAAATTTATTTATGACACAATAATGATAAAATATTTTCTTTATTAATGAAAGAATCAAATAATTGGTATTATAAATGTTAAAATAAATATATTATGAAGATTTTAATGCCATCCATGAATTTTATTGGTTAAAATGACATGTTAGGATTTCTTAAATTAATTTTTTTTGAATTAAAAAAGTTGTTAAGACTTTAACAAAAATAAATTATTAAAAATTGTAAAAATTGACATAAAAGAGTTATTTTAAAAAATATTATATTATAAATTGATATAATATTCCTAAAAATCTAAGGTTAGGCCAAAGTACTTATATAATTATATTTGTATAATTAATTAACAACTTTGGGTTCTCTTGGAAGTATATAGTAAGTTTATTAACTATATAATATAAAAATACAATGAGATATGGTAAATGTCAAACTAATTTACTAAGAGTTAAAAACTAAAAGATAAGGTTAATAAAGTGACACAAACCTGTCTAAAACCTATTGGTTGAGTTTTTTTGACCTATCACCACCTTAAAATTTAAATAATCCACTTTGGAGCCATTAGAAACCAAATTTTAATTTATTATAAAATAATATTTCTAGCTTTTCCTAAGGTGCCCCTCACCCCTCTTATAAAAGGGAACTCCCCCTTCTCACTAATTCACACCTTCAATGCCATTTGGCTCAGCCAAAATATGCCCAATTATTCTCTCAACTTCCCTCAATTAATCCTAGATGCCTTCCTTTAGTCATAAAGCCAACCTAAAGAGCCCTTTTGATCGAATCAAAAGGAAGAACCCGAAGAAAAGGTAATGATTTCACCACCCTCTTTCAAGTTCCTTTCTTCTTCCACTTCTTCTTTCTTTGTTATTTCCATTCTAAAATAATAACTCCAGTATCTTCTATATACTGTGATTTTATTATGGTACAACCATATTCAGTGTTATATCCATATAACATCCCGACCTTTTCTTACATTACTATTACAAAATTTTAAAGGTAAACAACATAATAGTATTACACATAGAGGATCCAATGGTTTAGTGTCTTGGGAAAACTAGGACCATACATAGAAATTACAACATCAATCATAAACATTTATTTAATTTCTTCTTCTCTATCTTCTTATTTTCACTTGTACTCTCCTTAGTATATGTAGCCACCTGAAGATATACATTAAAAGGGGTGAGCTAAAAGCCTGGTAAGAGGATATATAAGAAGAATATAGCATGGGGTGAGCATAATCATGACATAGGTAAAGAAATCATGAACATGAGAGGAACATAAATAAAAGACTTGAAATGTGGAAATGCATAAAAATGAAACATCATGTTTTATTGGTTAACTAACACCCATAATTGTGAACCAAGATATCATCTTGTTCACACATCATTTCACATTTACCAATGAGATTCATCACTTTACCCAATGCATTGGAGTGCTGTATAATTCCGGGCGCACCCGTCACATCATAACATTATCATTATCATGATTTCCACATAGAAAACAAATAAAAAGTGAGAATAACTAACCTATGTAAAGGAATGGGTTTCATCTCATAAGAATACATTAACAAGCTTTGGGTTCCCAAAATAAAGAGGGAACAACATACTTGATACAAGAACCATCAACCATGAATGAGAGGTAAAAGTTGAGTTCTTAAAAGAAGAGTTATTTTGGAAAACATTTGGTTTGACATAAACTTCATTATAAAACATGTATATAACATAAAGGTTAAGATAAATATGAAGAAATGATCTTTATGGAGTAACCATATCAAAAATGGAGTGAAAGAGGGAGAACCCAAAGGATGAAAGTTGGGTTCGAGAATTTCCCCTTACCTTGTATCCGAATGCTTTCTTCTCTTTAATGTCCTGTATAATGATATTATATTAATTAATTAGAAATAAAGAACCATGTTTACATTAATAGGGTTAATTATGGTTTTATTATGTCATATTATGTTCCTTTGGATGACTTATAGAGTTTAAAAACATCATTTGGGGATGTTCGTTTTTATGGTTTTTTCTTGGGTGGTTCACTAGTATTCATAAATTGAAGTTTGGGTAGAACATGGGTAAACATCCAGAACTGAAATTACATGTTATTAATGATATTAAAGTATTTTTAATTATCTTATAATGAATTACATTAGATCCATGTGGATTAATCCTTATATGAGAATTAAATGATGATTATTTGGGTTAATTTGAGTGATTTTTCGTTCATAATGGACTTGTTTTATTTTATCACTAGAAATATGGTCATAAGTTAGTTCTAGAACTTTAAATAGGAGATAATACATATAAAATATTATGTTTCAACCATAAAAATGGTTTCATGACCAGATCTGAAGGTAGAAATGGAAGAAGATAACATGTCGTTCTTGAAGGTGATAAATTAACACCTCATGAACAATGTTCTCTTTAATAAAATAAAAGGAAGAGGGAAAGGGGTTTGGATGATGTAATATCCCATTAGAATCATAAAATTACATTATATGTATAATAATGGAGTTATAATACAATTTGGATGAAGATAGGTGGGGAGAGATCAAGAAATGAACTTGAACTTGAAAGGAAATTAAAGGAGAAGAGGGAGAGAAATTACCTCTTGAATCTTCCTCTTGAGATCCTCCATAAGGAAGCTAGGCGTGGTATTTTGATGAGACCAGAAGATCTTGGATGTGGGAGAGGGTCTAGGGAAGGTGTTTTGGCAGATTTTAGAGAAGGCTTGTAGCTTGAGAGGTGTCAAGAAATGAGGGTGTGAAGGGAGGTTTTTATAGTGGAGGGGAGGGGTAAATTTTGAATATTTAATTCATTATTTTATTATTTCCCTCAAGACAACCAATAGTATTCTTTTATGTGACCCCTAATAGTAATAAGTTCATGTTATTTCTAACCAAATGGCCTTGCATCACTTGTGATGTCATGAATAGTTTATTTAACTGTTAAATTGTATATACGGTATTTTACCGTATTTCACTATTCATAAAAAATTCGATTTTTTCAGAAAAATACCAAAAATTTGCCCTAACCATTTTTCGACATGTATATTTCAAAAATGAAGTCCATTTTTCAAAATTAATTTTTTAAATATTATTAATTTAATTTTAAAATAAAGTCATAGTTAATTTGAAAAATAACAATCTTAAAGGTGCACTTAGTTTTATTTCTCATTGAAAAATTAATTAAGATCTCATTATCTTATTTCCTTAGGAAATAAAATATTATTATTATTTACTATTCATAAGGGTCATATTAATATTCATTTTACTATTCATAAGGGTATGTTACTATTCACCAAAAACACAAGTTTGTTCTATCAGACTCCAAAAATCATCTTGAACACAACTGTATATGTCAGATTTTCAAAATTCCAACCACAGAAGTGACAAACTTATGTTTAAAGGTAACTTATCACTTATTAGTTCATTATGTTGTGCATTCATGTGATTTTATGAAATAATTTTAAGAAGGGAATTTTCATTGGAAAACTTTGGGTCGTTACATTCTTTCCCCCTTAAGAAATTTCGCCCTCGAAATTTCGTTTTACATAAACAGGTGAGGGTACTTCCCTTTCGTCGCCTCTTTTGGTTCCCAAGTTGCTTCCTCAAACTTATGCTTCCTCCACAACACTTTGACAATGTGGGTTGTCTTGTTGCGTAGAACCTTATCACTTCGGTCCAGAATCTTTACTGTCTTCTTCTCATAGGAGAGATCATCTTCCAGCTACACCACCTCGGAGTTTAGTACATGTGAGAGATCAGGTATATACTTCCTCAGGAGTGATACGTGAAAAACATCATGAACTCGATCCATATTCGGTGGAAGTGAAAGACGATAGGCCACGGCTCCTATGCGGTCAAGGATCTCAAAGGGGCCAATGTACCTTGGGCTTAGCTTCCCTTTCTTCCCAAATCACATGACTCTCTTCCATGGAGATATTCTAATGAAGACTTTATCTCCAATGTCGAACTCCAAGTCCCTTCGACGGTTGTAAGAATATCTCTTTTGCCAACTTTGAGCATCTTCGATGTGTTTCGGGATGACTAGAACCTTCTCTGCCATCTCTTGAACAAGATCAGGTCCAAGTAGCTTTCTTTCTCCAACTTCATCCCAACAGGTTGGAGTTCTACATCGCTTTCCATACAGAGCTTCATATGGAGCCATCTGAATACTCAAGTGGAAGCTATTGTTGTATGAGAACTCAACCAACAGGAGATGCTGATCCGATCCACCTTTGAATTATAGAGAGCAGGCTCTAAGCATATCTTCAAGAGTCTGAATAGTCCTTTCAGATTGGCCATCAGTTTGGGGGTGATAGGTCGTGCTGAAATTTAATTTAGTACTCAAAGCATGTTGAAGGCTCATCCATAATTTAGATGTGAACCTCGTATCACGGTCAAAGACAACTGAGAGTGGAACACCGTGCAATCTCACCACTTTCTTAACATATATCTTTGCAAGTTGTTCAAGAAAGAGATCTTCCCGAATAGTGATAAAATGGGTGGTCTTGGTGAGTCAGTCAGACACAACCCATATCGCATTATTTCTATTTGACATCTTCGGGAGACTCATGACAAATTCCATAGTAACATTTTCCCATTTCCACATGGGTATAGGCAATGGATGCATCATACCTTTGGACTTTTGTCGCTCAGCTTTAACTTACTGACATACCAAGCACCTTGATATATATTCCACAATCTCCTTCTTCATGTTATCGCACCAGAAGTGTTCTCGGAGATCACGGTACATCTTGGTACTCCCAGGATGGATAGAGAAAGTTGAGCTATGTGCATTGTCCAATATCTCATTCTTTATCCCAGGTGATGAAGGCACACAAAGCCACTTTCCAAACAGAATCACACCATTATCGTCGATATGGAACTCTTGCAGCTTCCCTTATTTTACTGCATTCACCCTCTTTTGTATCTCCACATCATTCCTTTGTGATTCCTTAATCTTCTCCTAGATGGATGGTTCCACAATCATTTGGGAAAGGTAGGATGTATACCCTACCCTTATGATTTCCAAATCCATTCTTTGCATATCCATGAAGATAGGGTCTTTCTCAATCCACAGTATGGATAGAGTAGCAGGTTATTTTCTGCTTAGAGCATCAACTACCTTGTTCTCCTTTCCAGGGTGATAGTGAATAGAGTAATCGTAATCCTTGATTATCTTTAACCATCTCCTTTGACGCATGTTGAGCTCCTTTTGTGTGAATATATACTTTAGGCTCTTGTGGTCGGTGTATATGTCACACTTCTCACCATAAAGGTAGTGCCGCTAGATTTTCAAGGCAAAAATCATGGCTGCCAGCTCTAGATCATGTGTCGGGTAGTTCTGCTCATGGATCTTCAACTGTAGTGAGGCGTAGGCTATCAAATTATCATTTTTCATGAGTATATTACCCAATCCTTTCTTTGAATCATCACTGTATATCACAAAACTTTCTCCACTTTTTGGTAGTGTGAGTACAGGTGCTGTGATCAGCCTTCTCTTTAGCTCCTTGAAGCTTCCCTCACATTCTTCAATCCGGACATACTTTACCCCTTTCCTTGTTAAATTAGTTAGCGGGCTTCACAATCGTGAGAAATTTCTCACAAAAAACTGGTAGTACCCAGTTAATCCAAGAAAACTATGGATTTCGGTGACACTAGAGGGCATGTTCCATTCCTCAATCTCCTTTGTCTTGGAAGGATCCACAGAAATTCCCTCACTTGTGATCACATGTCCCAAGAGCGTGACTTTCTTCATCCAAAAGTCACACTTGCTGAACTTGGCGTACAACTTCTCCTTTCTCAATATCGCCAACACAAGTCTTATATGTTCTTCATGTTCCTCCTTGCTCTTGGATTAGATGAGAATATCATCGATAAAAACTACCACAAATTTTTCGAGGTAATGTCCAAAGGCTCTATTCATAAAATCCATGAAGATTGCAGGGGCATCAGTAAGTCCGAAGGGCATAACCAAAAACTCATAGTGCCCATACCTTGTACAAAAGGCAGTCTTCTGAATATTTTCCTTCTTCACCTTTACCAGATGATATCCAAAATGAAGATCCACCTTTGAGAAGTATTGATCACCTCTTAACTAGTCGAACAAGTCATCAATCCTTGGGAGAGGATACATTTTATTTATGGTGATCTTGTTGAGTTCCCAATAATCGATACACAACCACATTTTTCCATCCTTCTTAACAAAGAGCACTGGTGCACCCCAAGGTGATGCACTAGGGCGTATGAACCCTTTTTCCAGATGCTCTTGCAGCTGCTTCTTTAACTCCTCTAGTTCGATAGGAGCCATACTATGGTTACACTTAGAGATAAGAGTAGCTCCAAGTATGAGTTCAATTGAGAACTCTACCTTACGATCCTGGGGAATTCTGGGTAACTCTTCGAGAAATACATCGCCATATATCCCTCACAATGGGCATTTCCTCACGGTTGGCACCTTCCTTCAACTCAACCATTTGGGTGAGGTATGCTTCTTCATAAGGAATCAACACCCACATCATTGAAGGATTTTTAAAAGGGGATTCATGATCTTCCTTTCATTTGTAGAGGAGCATGGGATGGTTCGAAATAGGAAAATATATTTCCTTTTCCCGACAGTTGATATGTGCTCTATATAATGAGAGCCAATCCATTCCCATTATATCGTCGAATTCCACCAAGGGAAGGATTAAGAGATTTTCCAGAAGAATATTCCCACATATGCCAACAAGATAAGAGTCAAACACTTGGGTTGCAATGATTGCACTACTTGGTGTTTTTAAAGATATCTCTACTTCAAAGTTTTGGGGATTCGATTCTATAGTTCTAGAAAACTTGCAAGATATAAAGGAATGTGTAGAACTAGAATCAAATAAGAATTTTTCCATTCTTGAGTGAATAGAAAGTGTACCTTGTACGACTTCATTATCATGCTCCACCTCCGCAGTAGTTATGGCATAAGACTTCCCTCATTCCTTTGGCTTCAGTGGCTACTGACGCTGATTACCCTCGAGAGATCGAGGTTTAGTACACTAGTCTTCATAGTTCCCTAGATCCCTATAGTTGTAGAATTGAACCATGGTTGGTTCTCTCCTTTCATCAGCTACATTCTCCTTCCTTTTGGTGTCTTTTCAACACTCTTGGGCATGGTGTCCTACTTTCCCACACATGAAGAATTTCCCTGTCCCTTTGAGGCAGTTCCCATGGTGCAACTTCCCACATTTTTGGCATGTGGGTCATTGATTTTTCTTCCCACCTTTTTCATTAGATCCACCAACTTGAAACTCCATCTTTATTTTCTTATCCCCATAGCCATGGGATCATTATCCAAACTCCATCTCCACTGTGAGAGCACATCGAACAACTTCTTTATAACTCCCAAAGTCTCGGATTTCAAGAGCCTTTCGAAGGTGTGGTTTTAATCCAGTAAAGAATCTATCAATTTTTCTATCATTGTTGATAAAAAAACCCGAATCATACCCTGCAAGACTTGTGAAATTTGCTTCATAGGTTGTGATAGATTCTTATTATTTTTTCTTGATCTCTATGAATTCTATCTCCATCTTCGTGCGAAGATTTCAGGGGAAATACTTATTAAGAAACATTATCTTAAAGTCTTCCCATTCCATCTCTTCAATTTCCTCCCTTGGCTTGGTGTTCTTAATAAAAGCCCACCATTGATCGGCTTCTCCATCTAGACGATAAAAGGCTAGATTCACCTTCTCCATATCAGAACAGTGAAGCACAGAAAATATCTTCTCCATGGATTTGAACAACTGTTCCACAACAAGTGTATTGGAAGATCCACAAAATTTCGGTGGTCGTTGCCTCATAAAACATTAGATAGCCAGTTGCTCCATCTTTGGTGAAGGAGGATGTTCCCCATTATTATGGTTATTGTCCATAACCTGAGATAATTGGCTAAGCATCGCCATGGAGTTCTGAAATCCACCTCCCAAATCATTAGGGATGTTGTTCGGTCAATCGTTGCATTGGCCCTCGCACGAGTTGTTGGCCTTATTTCTCCGGGTTCCCACCATTTTCTAAAATAGAAATGGTTAGAACAAAAAATAAGTAAACAATTCATGAATAAATTATTTATTTAAACAATTTATACTAAAAACATAACATATGGGATCCCTATGTAAATATTCTAGTGTGCATATTTTTACTTAGTCTCATGCTAGAGGTTTTCTCTAGGGTTCACTAATCCTAATTCCAAAATTAACTAAACCATTCCTCCGATACCAACTATAACATCCTAGACTTTTCTTACATTACTATTAAATCATTTTAAAGGTAAACAACATAGTATTATTACACATAGAGTATACAACGGTTTAGTGTCTTGGCTAAACTAGGACCATACATAGCAATTACAACATCAAGCATAAAAATTTATTTAATTTCTTCTTCTCTAGCTTCTTATTGTCACTTGTCCTATCCTTAGTATATGTAGCCACCTGAAGATATACATTAAAAGGGGTGAGATAAAAGCCCAGTAAGAGGATATATAATAAGAATATAGCATGGGGTGATCATAATCATTAAATAGGTAAAGAAATCATGAACATGAGAGGAACATAAATAAAAGACTTGAAATGTGGCAATGCATAAAAATGAAACATCATATTTTAGTGGTTAACTACCACACATACTTTTTAACCAAGATAACATCTTGTTCACACATAATTTCACATTTACTCATGATATTCATCACTTTAACCAATTCATTGGAGCGCTGTATAATTCTGGGCGCACCCGTCACTTTGAAACATTCATATTGCGCTATATAATTTCGGGTGCACCCGTCACATCATAACATTGTCATTATCATGATTGCCACATATAAAACATATCAAAAGTGAGAATAACAAACCCATGTAAAGGAATGGGTTTTATCTAATAATAATACATTAATAAGCTTTGGGTTCCCAAAAGAAAGAGGGAACAACATACTTGATACAAGAACCATCAACCATGAATGAAAGGTAAAAGTTGAGTTCTTAAAAGAAGAGTTCTTTTGGAAAACATTTGGTTTGACATAAAATTCATTAGAAAACATGTATATCCAAGAAAATTTAAGATAAATATGAATAAATTATCTTTAAGGAGTAACCATATCAAAAAATGTACTTAAATAGGGAGAACCCAAAGGATGAAGGTTGGGTTCGAGAATTTCCCCTTACCTTGTATCTGAATGCTTCCTTCTCTTTAATGTCCTGTATAATGAAATTATTTTCATTAATTAGAAATACAGAACCATGTGTACATTAATAGGGTTAATTCTGGTTTAATTATGTCATATTATGTTCCTTTTGATGACTTATAGAGTTTAAAAACATCGTTCGGGGATGTTCGTTTTTATGGTTTTTCTTGGGTGGTTCACTTGTATTCATAAATTGAAGTTTGGGTAGAACACGGGTAAACATCCAAAACTGATATTACATGTTATTAATGATATTACAGTAGTTTTAATGATATTATAATGAATTAAATTATATCCATGTGGATGAATCATTAGATGATAATTAAATGATGATTATTTGGGTTAATTTGCGTGATTTTTTGATCATAATGGACTTGTTTTATTTTATCACTAGAAATATGGTCATAAGTTAGTTACAGAAATTCAAATAGGAGATAATACATATAACATATTCTTGTTCAACCATAAAAATGGTTTCATGACCAGATATGAAGGTAGAAATGGAAGAAGAAAACATGTCATTCTGGAAGGTGATAAATTAACACCTCACGAACAACGTTCTCTTTAATAAAATAAAAGGAAGAGGGAAAGAAGGTTGGATGATATAATATCCCATTAGAATCATAAAAGTAAAGTATATGTATGATAATGGAGTTACAATACCATTTTTATGAAGATAGGTGGGGAGAGATCAAGAAATGAACTTGAACTTGAAAGGAAATTAAAGGGGAAGAGGGAGAGAAATTACCTCTTGAATCTTCCTCTTGAGATCCTCCTTAAGAAAGCTAGGATTGATCTTTTAAGGAGACCAGAAGCTCTTGGACGTGGGATAGGGGATAGGGAAGGTGTTTGGATAGATTTTAGAGAAGTCTTGGAGATTGAGAAGTGTGAAGAAATGAGGGTGTGAAGGGTGGTTTTTATAGTGGAGGGGAGGGGTAAATGTTGAATATTTAATTCATTATTTTATTATTTCCCTCAAGAAAACCAATAGTATTATTTCATGTAACCCCTTATAGTAATAAGTTAATGTGAGTTCAAACCAATTGGCCTTTCATCACTTGTGATGTCATGAATACTGTATTTAACTGTTAAATTGTATATACGGTATTTTACCATATTTCACTATTCATAAACAATTCGTGTTTTTCAGAAAAATAACAAAAATTTAACCTAAAAATTTTTCAACATGTAGAATTAAAAAATGAAGTCCATTTTTCAAAATTAATTTTCTAAATATTATTAATTTAATTTTTAAACAAATTCATAGTTAATTTGAAAAATAACAATCTTAAAGGTGCACTTATTTTTATTTCTCAATGAAAAATTAATTAAGATCTCATCATATTATTTCATTAGGAAAATAAATTAATAATATTATTTAATATTCAAAAGGGTCATATTACTATTCATTTTACTATTCATAAGGGTATATTTCTATTAACCAAAAATAAGTTTGTTCTATCAGACTCCAAAAATCATCCCGAACACAACCGTGTATGTCAGATTTTCAAAATTCCAAACACAGAAGTGACAAACTTATGTTTAAAGGTCACTTATCTCTTAGTAGTTCATTATTTTGTGAAATAATTTGATTTTATGACATAATTTTTGGAAGGTAATTTTCATTGAAAAACTTTGGGTCGTTACAATCCATCCTTTGAATGACATGTCACCATACGTGCGTACGTATGGATTACCATCTCCACGTCGTGGTGTAATTGTTATTCAATACATTATTATTTGGATGGGTATAATAATGATGTTTAATTCATGTAAATAATAAATATAACATGATAATGATTCTGTATATATGATATACCATCCAATTATATATTATTTTAATATCAAAAGAATGATATTGTCGCTCGTGCGTACGTACGGACTACCGTCTCCACGAACATGATGAGATTCATTCCCAATCGTATCCATTCAATAATAATTTTCATTTGATGGTTAAAAATAATGTTTAAATACTTAATATAATTCTGGATATAAATAAGATACAACTTATCCATAACAAACACGACTTACGTAACAAAGCATATAAAGGAAAACGAATCAGTTAACACCCAAAACAACGATAATACTAAGATATTATTAACATAGGAATGTTAAAAGATCATATATGATATCATATTAATGTATATGATTCATGTATAATTTAATAAAAATTATTTCACCATTATATAGGAGGTTAACCTACCCTCGACCAAGGAAAAGTACAAGGTAAGGGTTCATTTCACAATCTCTTCATTATCAGAGGTTGTTTATACGTAATTATCTACGGAGACCTCTTTATCATCCACATACATGTTTCTTAAAAATGTATTTCAAAACATTTTTACTATTGAATATAAAATGTTTTAAAGTAATTTATACCCTTGTTTGAATTTTTACAAGAATTTTATAATGGAATCTTTCTGTCATTTTCCAAACAAGGTCCTTTTTAACCTTTTCAACAAAATTAAGGATAGAATGTCTTTTTTAACTTATACGGTGGGTGCAGCTATTTTCCGACGTTATAAAATCGTCAAAGCTCCCCTTACAAGCTTATAAAAATATTTTCAATGTAAATGTTTTCTTTTATAATTATATGACTTTTAAATGATTTCAAAAAATAGATATTTCTCTCAAATAGTTTTGATATCATCTATGTCAACATCCTTTGATGGATTTTAAGCTTATTTGAAGTTGATTTATTATGATACAAAACTTCCATTTTGTATTGAAGGTTTTTTGATATGTTTGACTTTGGATGTGTTATTTTTATACCATTCATGGTTTATGGAGAAAGTAATGATATTTCATATGCTAGTTTCAATACGAATGTTTATGTTATGTTTAAACCTGTTCATATGAGGAATGTATTGGACTTAATAAGTGACGGGTGGAGCCTGATATAGATCCTTGATGCATAGGTAGGTCTCATGAGACAAACTAGTGTCTTGGAACAAGGCCTTGACAAAATATTATTTGTAGTCTTGGCACAAGGCCTTGACTATGTGGTTATGATAGTATGACATTATGCATTCCATCATTATGAAAGTGGTTATTGATATTGCATGTGATTGTTCTACTAGTAGAATATCCATGTGAATAAGTAAATGGAATTATTTCATTTTATATTTTCCATATTATGCCGAAGTTCAAGTTTAAAAGGCTTTTGTTTTAGTTATACACCACCTTAAATGTTTATGCTTATTTACGAAAGTTTCCTCTATATTGTTTCCTTACTGAGCATCTGAGCTCACCCATTTCTATGTTTTATTTTTCCCAGGATGTGAAGAAGTATTTTATGAATGACCTGCAGGGATAGTATGAGGGGATATGAGTGTGGTCTATGGAGACAAGATGTTGTTGTAGTTTTTCACTTTATGATGTAATGTAAACTTTATGAATGTATCTAGTTATTCCAAGGCTACTAAACTAATCAGTATTTAAAGACTTGATCTTTTGTGATCATTCCAATGATACATAATGATGCACAAACTCTGGGTAACTGGGGTCAGGGTGTTACAGTTGGTATCAGAGGAAGTTTAGTATAAACCTTGGAAACTAGATTTAGATAAATTCGGATTAGAACGCATATCCCTAAGATAGACTTTGAAGATTAGTATAGAAGAACTTCCTAGAATTTTGGTATTGTATATATTTTGTGAGTTTTCCAAGAAATAAATCCCTGTTTGGATACGATCAGGTAGAGGCAGCTCTAGAACAGATGTACCTAGGGATAAAACCCAAAAACACCGCTTTGAGCTAGACTCGAACGGGAACTGGTGCACGACAACGGGCCTTAATACACTCTTGGTTATAACACTCCCAGGGGATATGCTTAGGATAATTCTCAATTTTCTTTACAAAACATTATTAAAGGTTTATGAGTATATAATTTCTCAAAGAAAACATTTTTTATGATTATGGATTATATCCATAAACTGTTCAATCTACGTTAGGTATTTTACAAGTTTGGAATTATTCATTGAAATTCATAAACTGACATAGTATATGGCATTTTATAGAAATGGATCCTAGTAGAAGGAATGTGAACTCTAGTAATATGTATGATCCAAAGAGTAAGAAGGATCATATCATTCATGGTATTAAGCCATCTTTTAGAAGGGAAATTTTCGCCCATGTATTCTCAACATATGAAGAAGTAGTATCATGTGTTAAAAAGATAAGTAAAGAATTCTCTGAGTCCTATGGATTTGAAGGGAAGAAAGAGAAGAAAAGGATGGAAGAGAGAAAGATGGATAAAGGGAAGAGGGAAAAGAATAATTTCCCCATATATGATAACTGTGGGAAGAAACACCCTGGAACTTCTCTAAAGAGAATGGGAGTTTGTTAAGTGTGGAGAAAAAGGACACCAAGTACGTGACTGCAAGAGTAAGAAAAAGCTTTCAAATGTACAATGCTTCATCTACAAGGAGTTGGGACACTACGTAAACCAATGTTCAAATCATCAGAGTATTCCCCAAATGATGCTATTGGATAATAATCAAGTTATGATACTACCACAGATGAGGAGGAATGATTAGAGTTCTTTTGTTGTTATTAAAGAATTATGTAATTGGATTGTTGTATCAACGCTGTACTGGTTACAATAATTATTGAGTATATATGGATTATACTGTAGTACTATTTTATTAAGGACTTGAGATTGTGTAGAACCAAGAAAAGTGACTCAATAATAGGTTAAATATTTGGAAAATATATGATGAGAGAAAGATAAACCATAATATGGTTCTGATACCGAGGTAGTGATTTTAGAATAATACGTGATTGATTTGGATAAATTATTTTGGATATTCTTGACTACCTTGAAACTGATTAATGATTTGTATATTCCATCATTGTTGGAGTTTACATCATTTTTGGATAGAAGAAGTATATCTAGTATTCTATAAGGAATAAGGGATCATGAATGTAATCAATAAGGATTCATAGTAATTCAGGATGTTGTAGTGTTTTAACAGAATACATGATGAAGGTGTTCACATGTTATTACGTGGAAAAAAGGATCTTCATTTTGTTTAACTTCCTTGTAAATTTTGGAATGTGAGTTTGGATAGAAGTGTTTTGGATAATTCTAGTTTGAGATTATTTTTTGATTGCCATAAAAGGACAACCCGGAGGTCAGGCGGCAACCTGTCACGCCCGGCAAGGCTGCGAGACTTGAACCCGCAACTGAAGGGCGACATGAGTGTATCACCTACCACTGGCCCACGTGATGTCCTGGATTGAATAATGTAGTTTTTTTAAAGGTCCTGATAGGTGATTTATAAATTCATTATTTTTTAAACCCTATATGATTAGGATAAATAGAATATATTTTTTGAAATCTTTTGGAGTGAAATATGAGTTTGTGGTAGAAACTAGTTGAAAGATGAAACTCAACTTGTCAAGTATATATATATATATATATAATTTTTCCCTCTTATCCTATGGGTAAATTAATTCTTAAGCTTTATGTAGGGGATCTTAAAACAAAAAATGTGTTATCCTAATACCTTATGTTTTTTTGAACAGATGGTATTTAAAATCATTATAGTTTGATGAATTTAAGGCCCTAAATTTTAAACCTATTTGTGATTAATGACCTCAATCACTACCTATAAATATTTACTTTTTCCCTCCAATTATATGTCTCTAATTTCCACCAATGTTCTTCTAATCGAGATCATAATTTGGTGGTGACCTTTTCGTTTCCCTTTTCCTCTTATTAAGACTAAATTTTATTAATCTAATTTATGATGTTGGTTTTTCCAAAGGTATTTTCTATTTTCAACCATTTATTTTCGAAAAACAATTTGAAATTGTGAGGACGCAATTTATTAAAGGAGGGAAGAATGTAACACCCCAAATATTTCATAGTACATTATTTCTTCAAAGTAATTCAATAACTTGCACTACACGCAACACCGAGTTCTAGCACACTATGACTTACCAAACTAGCCGTTCAAAAGAGGTTATGAATATTATAAACTGAATTTTGAACTTTATATAATACTAATAATTTTAGAGCCCATATTATTAGTTTCTTAGACATAATGTAAGAACAAATTCATTTTCTAAGATAAAAGAAGTATTTTTAAAAAAAAAATGCAATTTTACCACCTTTTAATGGAGAACCCTTTTTAAATCCAATATTTTAAACTTATATATATTTAAGTTGACTAAATAAATTTATTATTTATAATGGGGACATCAAAATTTACTTTGTGTAATTTTTTCGATAATGTTCATTTTTTATTTAATAGTGAAAAATATTGTATTTTAATTCAAAAGTTCCTTTTAATCTAATTTATTTATATGGTTTGATTATATTTTTAATTGGTTTTAAAGTTTAATTATAATATATTTTTACCATTTAATCCAATGTTGTTTATTGGAATTAATTTCACTTTTAAACTGGACATAAACAAGTATCAATCTTTTGATAGTTATTGTTTCTTAAAAACACGCTATTTGTTTTAACAACAAAAATTAATTTTAAATTAATTAATTCCACTTCTATGTTTTGAATTTGGTAAAATAGACTTAATTTTTGAATTATTAATATCAAAATTATCTTAGGATTAAATTTTAGTATTTTTCTGAAAACTTTCAATTTTTGATGAATAGTAAAAAAACACTGAGTTATTATTTAAAACCGACTTTTTATTTAAATAATTGTTTATTTTATTTAAATTTATTTTAGGTCAAAATAGATACATAATACCTATATATGTTCAATGTAATTCATTGGAGTCATTTTTTAATAATATTAGATATACAAAATTTTATTGAACTTTTCACCGTCTTTTACCCACCTCCTAGGAGAATTTGCCAATTCACATGAAACATAATTTTTCTGCTTCTGTGAGTGGAATTTAAAAAATAAAAGATACACGGTTAACCTCAGTAATTAAAATTTAGTTCAATAAGATTAAAATAATTTTTGGTGAATTGTAACTTTTGACTTTTATTTACCGCGGTTAAAGGTAAATAGGGCAATTTAAGGAAAAAAGAATATTATAATAATTCAAAATTACCTTAACACTTGTCCTAACCTTATTGTATGAGTCATTTCCAACCATGGAAATATTTGGGTCGATTTTGGGACCCCATGGTTCCACTTGTAAGTGATAATGACAGTTTATATTAATTAAGTTAAAGTGAATACAAAAATGACATAAGCATATATCTTTTAGAAAAACAATTTTTACATAGGGTTATATATGTTATATTTTCAACTATAAATATTAATTAGAAAGATAAAAATATTTCCTACATAATTGTATTTTATTTATAATTTTTATACATTTAATAATTAAATTTATTTATGACACAATAATGATACATTATTTTCCATATTAATGAAAGAATCAAATAATTGGTATTATAAATGTTAAAATAAATATAATTTGAAAGTTTTAATGCCATAAACGAATTTTATTGGTTAATATGACATGTTAGTATTTCTTAAATGAATTTTTTTTGAATTAATAAAGTTTTTAAGACGTTAACAAAAATAAATTATTAAAAAGTGTAAAAATTGACATAAAAGAGTTTTTAAAACAAATATTATATTATAAATTGATATAATATTCGTAAAAATCTAAGGTTCGAAAAAAGGACTTATATAATGATAGGTGTATCATTAATAAACCACTTTGGGTTTTCTTGGAAGTATATAGTATGTTTATTAACAATATAATATAAAAATACAAAGAGACATGGTAAATGTCAAACTAATTAACTAAGAGTTAAAAACTAAATGATAAGGTTAATAAAGTGACCCAAACCTGTCTAAAACCTATTGGTTGAGTTTTTATTGACCTATAAACAAATTAACCTTTAAATAATACACTTTGGAGCCATTATAAACCGAATATGAATTTATTATAAAATAATATTACTAGTTTTTCCTAAGGTGCCTCTCACCCCTCTTATAAAAGGGAACCCCCTTCTCACTAATTCACACCTTCAAAGCCATTTGGCTCGGCCAAAATCTCCCCAATTATTATATAAACTTCCCTTAATTCATCATATAGGACTTACTTTAGTTATAAATCCAACCTAAAGATCCCTTTTGATCAAAATCAAAAGGAAGAACCCGGAGAAAAGGCAATGATTTCACCACCCTCTTTCAAGTTCCTTTCTTCTTACACTTCTTCTTTATTTTTCATTTACATTCTAAAATAATAAATCTAGTATCTTCTATATACATTGATTTTATTATGGTATAAACATATTCAGTATTCTATACATCCTTTGAATGACATGTCACCATACGTGCGTACGTACGGATTACCGTCTCCACGTCGTGGTGTAATTATTATTCAATACATTATTATTTGAATGAGTATAATAATGATATTTAATTCATGTAAATAATAAATATAACATGATAATTATTCTTTATATATGATATACCATCCAATTATATATTATTTTAATATCAAAATAATGATATTGTTGCTCGTGCATACGTATGGACTACCGTCTCCACGAACGCGATGAGATTCCTTCCCCATCATATCCATTCAAGAATAATTTTAATTTGATGGTTAAAAATAATGTTTAAATACTTAATATAATTCTGGATATGAATAAGATAAAACCTATCCATAAAAAAAATGGATTACGTAACAAAACATATAAAGGAAAACGAATCAGTTAACACCCGAAACAACGATAATACTAAGATATTATTAACATAGAAATGTTAAAAGATCATATATGTTATCATATTAATATATATGATTCTTGTATAATTTAAAAACAAATATTTCAGCATTATACAGAAGGTTAAACTACCCTCAACCAATGAAAAGTACAAGGTAAGGGTTTATTTCATAATCTTTTCATTATCTGAGGTTGTTTATACATAATTATCTACTGAGACCTCTTTATCATCCACATCCAAGTTTCTTAAAAATGTATTTCAAAACATTTTTACTATTGAATATAAAATGTGTTAAAGTCATTTATACCCTTTTTTGACTTTTTACAAGAAGTTTATAAAGGAATCTTTCTGTCATTTTCCAAACAAGGTCCTTTTTAACCTTTTCGACAAAATTAAGGTAAGAATGTATTTTTTAACTTATACGGAGGGTGTGGCTATTTTCCACCATTATAAAATCGTCTAGGATTCCCTTAAAAGATTATAAGAATATTTTCAAAGTAAATTTTTTCTTTTATAATTATGTGACTTTTAAATGATTTCAAAAAAAGATATATTTCTCTCAAATAGTTTTGATTTCATCAATGTCAACATCCTTTGATTGATTTTAAGCTTATTTGAAGTTGATTTATTATGATACAAAACTTCCATTTTGTATTGAAGGTTTTGTGATATGTTTGACTGTGGATGTGTTATTTTTATACCATTCATGGTTTATGAAGAAAGTATTGACATTTCATATGATAGTTTTAATACGAATGTTTATGTTATGTTTAAACCTGTTCATATGAGGAATGCATTGGACTTAATAAGTGACGAGTGGAGCCCGATATAGCTCCTTGATGCATCGGTAGGTCTCATGAGTCAAACTAGTTTCTTGACACAAGGCCCTGAAAAAATATTATTTTTAGTCTTGGCACAATTCCTTGAATATATGGTTATGATAGTCTGGAATTATGCATTCCATCATTATGAAAGTTGTTATTGATATTGCATGTGATTATTAGAATATTAGAATATCCATGTGAATAAGTAAATTACATTATTTCATTTTATCTTTTCCATATTATTCTTAAGTACAAGTTTAAAAGGCTTTTGTTTTAGTTATACGTTTCCTTAAATGTTTATGCTTATTTTCGAAATTTTCCACTATATTATTATCCTTACTGAGCATCTGAGCTCACCCATTTCTATGTTTTATTTTTCCTAGGATGTGAAGAAGTATTTTATGAATGACCTATAGGGATAGTATGAGGGGATATGAGTGTGGTCTATGGAGACAAGATGTTGTTGTAGTTTTTCACTTTATGATGTAATGTAAACTTTATGAATGTATCTAGTGATTCCAAGGATAATAAACTAATCGGTCTTTCGAGACTTTAACTTTTGTGATCATGCCAATGATACGTAATAATGCACAGACTCTGGGTAACTGGGGTTGGGGCGTTATATACATAGTCACTAGAAGTAGTCTCATACACTGGTTCCTTTGCAGAAAGGGAAACAATCTCATTATCAGAATCTTCATAGTCCAAACACAAAGACACATAACCAGAATTCCTTATGCATTCAGCAAGAATATAAGAATCCAAAAGAGAAATAGTATCAAGCCTTACTCTTCCTATTTGATGCTCTTCATCAGCTTGACCAACTGGTACTTGAGGCTCTCCCTCAGTGTCAGCTCTTAGGTCAGATGGCTCCCCCTCAGTCAAGGTTTCCTGGATAGGTTTTTTTCCATAAGAAGAGTTCTTTTCCTAGTGTACACAACATGAGAAACATGTTCATCTGGAGAAACATTTTCTTCTTGAGCAGCACCCTCAACAGAGATACCGATATTAGCTTTAGTAACCTCTATACTCACAGCATTTGGATTTTCATCAGGGTGACCAGTGTCACTGTCACTTTCACTTTCACTACTTTCTTCATCATTACCATCTTCCTTCTAATCATCTTTGACTTGTTCTTCTCTTTCTTCCCTTCTTTATTCTGAACCATTTTCACCACTTCTAGTTTCTTCCTCTTCATCTTATTCATTAAATTCACTAACATACTCTACACTTCCTTCAACTTAGGTTTCTTCACCACCAGAGGATTTGAGAATAGGTTCATACGAGGGTAAATCTATAGGTGGACTTAAAGGTCCAATAGAGATTATTTTCGATGGTCCAGTAGTGTTTGGGTCACTTTGATCATCAACTGGTGATACCACATCTCTAACAGGGGTAGAAGGTTTTTCTTCCTCATCTAAAGAATAGGTTACTTGTTCATCTGGACCGAGACTAGGATCCACTAGATCCTTTGGTATAATAGGATGATCTATGGGATTTAACTTCTCATACAATCTATCTTTATCACCATCCCATTATTTCTCCCAAGGATTCCAATTTATTTTCATCATTTTTCAGATGTCAGAGCTTAACCAAATTCCACTACATTCACTAAATACTATATCCTCAACTTTATTTACACATCCCTTATCCTTCAGAATAGATGGAATAATTCTTGAATAAAATATAGAATTAGATTTACACCCAGGTTTTATCATTTCATTGATGTGCACCATCAGATATCTACAAATATTCCATTTAACATTTCTCTAAAGTAAATAAATCAAGTATACATCTTGATTCTTTAGAGAAGAAAATTACCCTTTCATGGGAAAAATATAATGTTGAATAAACATAAAAATAATTTGGCACTCACCATTCAATTATTAGGTGATGGGTCTCCTGTGTTCTTCATTTCCAATTATCTCCTTTAGAGTAGTCTCATAATAGAAAAATTAACTTTCAGGAGGTGAAGTACCTTGGTAATCATCAAACCTTTATTCATGAGGTACCTTAAGACACTCATCCCAATTCTTTGAATAGAATTAGATTCTATTCTCTCTCACAATAGACTTCATCCACGCAACATCACTTCCTTCAAGAAGAAGTTCTAGATTCATATAAAACTCATACACTGGATATGGATAAAAGAATCTATATTTATTTGCGAACCCTTCAAGCCATCCTTGATCTTTTAGCACTTTTAACAATAAATATTTACACTCCAAGAGACATTCAATTACAACTTCCTTCTATGAAGTTACCACATGGTTCACCAAACTTGGATTCAAAGGACCTAAAAATTTTCTCAACTCCCCTTTCAGTTTCTTGGAAGGATGAGACTCACCCTCTTCCATAGATCACTTTACTCGCCCCATTCCGATCAGTTCCATTCGAAGGTCAGAAGGTGAAAGGTGAGGAGTAGATAAAGATAAAGTGGAAAATATAGAGAGAGTAGAGGTAATGAGATTAGATTGGATCGATTCAAATTTATATCATTTAGGGCTTTTAATATTTTAGAATCGCAAAATTGTGAACTGGGTTCACTGAAATTAATGAAAAAATTTCATTTTGATAAAAACATACAATGTATAAAAGTAATGAGCCATCAGTGTCAGTATGACAGACTTCACAAAACATCAACGGTGTTAGTATGAAAATGGTGTCGGCATGAAAATGGTGTTGACATGTCAACGGTGTCAGCATGACAACTTCACAAAAAAAGATTAAAGGGGAGATAAACACAGGGTCTTACTAATTGATCATTCCTAGCTCATGTATGATGTAATTTATCCCTTCAGGGTTTAATGTATTAGTAAATATATCATCAAGATGATATTAAATGCCAATAAATTTAAAGTAATATCACCCTTTTGATAATGATCTCTCAAAAAGTGATGTCTTACATCAATATGTTTCATTCTAGAGTGAGAAATTGGATTATTAGAGATGTTAATAGCAATTATGTTGTCATATTTTATAGTTATATGTCTAAATTGATATCCATAGTCTATAAGAGTGTGTTTTATCCACAAAACTTGTGCACAACAACTACATTCATCTATGTATTCATCTTGCGCAGTAGATAGTGAAACATAATTTTGCTTCTTACTACACCCTAAAACCAAAGATTTTCCAAAAAAGTGGAATTTCCTAGAGGTTCTCTTAATATCTAACTTACATACACCAAAATAATCATCATAATAACTCACTATATCAAATGATCATCTTTTGGGGTAAAACAAGCCTAAATTGATAATATGTTTTAGGTATTTTAAAATTATTTTAATAGCATTTAAGTGAGATTATTTGGGATTATATTAAAAACGGGCACATATACACACACTAAACATTGCATCTGGCCTACGAGTAGTAAAGTAGAGCAGGCTTCCAATAATTCCTCTGTATGTAGTTTGATCAATAGATTTACCATCTTCATCAAGATCCAACATATAAGTAGTACTCATGAGAGTGTCACTAATTTTAATGCTATCAAAGCCGAATCTTTTTAAAAAATATTTTTTATACTTACTTTGATTTAAAGTTAAACCTTCTATATTTTGAAAAATTTTAAATCCCAGAAAGAATTTGAGTTCACCCATTAAAATCATTTAAAATTAATTTTGCATCATTTTAGAAAATTCAATATATAAATAATTATTTGAAGATCCAAAAATAATATCATCAACATAGATTTGGACTACTAAAAAATATTTACACATTCTCATTATAAAAGGAATAGGATAAACAATTCCTTTTGTAAAACCTTTTGAAATAATAAAATTGCTTAATCTATCGTACCAAGCTCTTAGATCTTGTTTTAAACCATATAAAGCTTTCGTTAATTTGAAAACATGATTTTGAAAATGAGGATTTGTAAAACCAGGGGGTTTTTCAACATAAAAATCATCAACTATATAACCATTTAAGAATGAACTCTTAACATCCATTTGATACAATTTGAAATTAATATGGGAAACATAAGCAATAAGGATTTTGATGGATTCAATTCAAGAAACAGGTGAAAAGGTTTCTTCAAAGTCAATACCTTCCTCTTGACTATAGCATTATGAAACTAATCTAGCCTTATTTCTAACAATATTACTAGCTTCATCTACTTTATTTATAAACACCCACTTAGTTTTTATGATAAAGGTGTCTTTGGGTCTATCCAAAAGTTCCAAAATTTATTTATTTCAAATTGATTGAGTTCTTCTTGTATAGACATCACCAAAAATTCATCATTGATTGCATCATTTTTATTTTTAGGTTCAAGTTCTAAAAATAAGGTTTGATGTTCAACATGATTTCTGAGAGAAGCTCTATTTTCTATTCCTTTATTTAAGTCTCTAACAACAACATCTAAAAGATGGTTTTTAAGAATTCTAGTTGGTCTAGTAAAGGCAGGACTGGTTATTTTAGATTCATTAATTTGATCTGGTTCATTATGGCTACATTTTATAGAATTTTCAGAATGGTTTGATTTCACAGATTTCTTGACACAAGGATTAGATGATTTTTCACTTATTTCTAGATTTGATATATCATCTTCATGGTTGTCTAGAAAGGTCTTAGGATTATATGGATCTACTTCATCAAATTTGATATGCACAGATTCTTCCACACACTTGGTTCTTTTGTTAATGAATATGTAGGCTTTACTAGAGGTTGAGTAACCGAGAAATATCCCTTCATCAATTTTGGATATAAATTTTTATAGACTTTCTTTAGTATTAAGGATATAAACTTTGCAACCAATGACTATGAAGTAGTTTACTCTAGGTTTTCTATTTTTCCACAACTCATATGGATTTCTCTTAAAAATAGGTCTTACTAAGACTCTGTTTATTATATAACAAGTTGTATTAATAGCTTTATCCCAGAAGTAAATTGGTAGGTCATATTCATTCAGCATAGTTTGGGCGATTTCTTACAAGGTCCTATTCCTTCTTTCTACAACTCCATTTTGTTGAGGTGTCCTTGGGGTAGAGAAGTTATGATTATAGCCATTATGTGAGAAAAACTATTCAAAGTATTTATTTTCTAACTCACAACCATGATCACTTCTTAGAGATTTAATTTTAAGTCCACTAAGATTTTCTACAATTTTATCATACTTGGAGAAGTAAGTACATGCTTCAATTTTGTGAGCTAAGAAATAAGTCCAAGTATACCTATAATTGTCATCCACAAGAACATAGACATAGTGCATCCCATTTAATCTAGAGACATGAGATGGTGCAAAAAAATCCATTTGAACCAAAGGTTGAGAAGTTGACACTTCATTATTTGATTTGATAGAGGTTTTATGTTGATTTATTTTTTGACAAAGATTTCACACTTTATTGTTTGGAAACTCTAATTTGGGTAGTTCCTTGAATAGTTATTTTATAGTAAGTTTTCTATGTGATTGTACATTACAATTTCCTAATCTTCTGTACGAGATCCAAGACACTTTGTGAAAGACACTTATACTAGACACATTATGCGAGGCTAGTGTGTCTAAATTTATAGCATATATATTATCATTTCTATGAGCAGTAAATACTAAATTATTATTGGAATAAAAAACATAGCATGAATGATTTTTAAATTTTACATTAAATACATCATCACATTATTGAGATATACTAAGTAGATTATACTTTAATCCATTAACATAAAGTACATTGGAAATTGAAATAGAGTTAGGGTTACCAATCTATCCTAGACCAATGATTTTTCCTTTACCATTGTCACCAAATGTGACATGTCCTCCATAAATTTCGATAAGACTTTTGAATCTTGAGTAGTCCCCTATCATGTGTCTTGAATACCCACTGTCCAAATACCACAAATTTCTACAAGAACTCTTTAGGAAGTTTAACTACAAAATGGTTTATCCAAGAAAAGATTTTTGGTACCCAAATTTTTTGGGGTCCACAAACATTAGTAATAAAGTCTTTAAGAACCCACACTTGTCTTATGGGTTTTCTATATGAATAATATAGAGTATTTGAAAAATAAAATCTATTTGGTCCAGAAGAACTGGATACAGGAAAAGAATTTTTAGAACTAGAGTTTGCTGTAAAATTCTGGTTTTTGCATAAAGAAGCCGATTTTCCAGATTTGGTCATAAAATGTGTTTTTGATAAGTTTCTTTGTCCTAGTTGATATCCTATTCAAGAAGTGTACTTAGGAACTATCTTATTACCAAGCATTTGTGTATGTGTGTTTTTTCTATTGGAAAACTTTTCAAGATCCTTCTTCAATTGATCATTAGATAGCTTTAATTCATTGTTTTCCTTTATCAGTTCAGCATTCTTTTTTTTAGTAGTAATTTCAGATTTCATAGTTACAGTAAGAGAATTTTGTTTCTTTAGAGAGTTATACTTATCCTTTAGTTCATTACATGTCTCTTCTAGCATGTTTCAATATTCAAATAAATCTTTACTTGACATATTATCAATCTCAATTTCATTTTAAGAATAGTAATAATGTTGAACTGGAGAGTATAAGATTACCTCAGATGTGTTTTTCATAAAACACATATTTTCTATATCTTCTTTCTCATCATGAGAAGAAGAAGATTCATTAGAGCTCTCCTCAGAGGCACTCCAAGTGTCTTTCATGGATTTCTTATATTTTTCATCCTTGTTAACATACTTCCTTTTGTATTTGAGATTTGGGAAGTCATCTTTGACATGTCATTTACTTTTACATTCATATCAGACTATCTATTCTGATTCATCATTTATCTTCTAATACGTTTTCCAATTTCCCTTGTTATCATACCTTCCTTTGTAATTGGGCTTTCTAAAAAACTTATTTTTCCTATAAAATTTCTTGAATCTCCTGGACAACTGGGCCATTTATTTATCACTGTCTGAAACTGATTCATCACCACTAGAGCATTCAACAGCATCTTGAACTTTCTCCGTGTCTTTTATTTTTAGTGGTAGTGGTCTTAAAAGATACAGACTTCCTCTTAGGTTCATCATCCTCTTCTTTATTGACTTTCAGTTCTTCTTCATAAATCATCAGCTTTCCAATGAGTTCTTTGACAAGTAATTTACCGATGTCATATGATTCTATTATTGAGATAGAGGTTCCTCTCCATATATCAGGTAAGCATTTGATAATCCTTATGATTTGTTCTTTGGCAGTGACTTCTCTTCCAAGAGAAATCATTGTGTTGAAAATTTCGTTGAATATGAGATACATATCAGAAATAGATTCATCAAGATTCATTCTAAAATCATCATATTTAATAGTATAAGTATTTAATCTCATTTCTTTAACATTAGATGTTCCCTCATGAGAAACAGACAAAGTGTCCCAAATTTTATGGGCAATTTTACAAACAGAAATACTATTAAACACTTCATCTCCTAATGAATAGTATAAAGAATTAATTGCTTTAAAATTATTGTTATAGGATGTCTTTGTAGGTTTATCCCAAGTTTTTCTAGCAGTTTCATGAATTGCATTTTTACTTTCAATAGTAGTCCATATTTAAAATCCCATGCTTTCTAGGTGTATTTTTATTTTATGCTTCCACTAAGCATAGTTGGTTCCATTAAAAAAGGTGGTCTATTAGTAACAGATCCTTCTAAATGATTTTCCATAATATGAATTGTAAATGGAGTTCAAAGAGATAAAAATTTAGAAATAACAGAAATTTTAAGATCTTTGCAAGACAACTACAATCAAAGTTGAAAAAGATTTAACAAGCTTGAGAAATGAATTTTTTTTAAAAACACCCTCTGATACCAAATGTTGGTCAGAGTAGATTACTCGGGGGGGGGGGGGGGTTAATTGAGTGTCTATAAAAATTTCTGTTAAAATCGGTTAAAAATTTCCCCCAATTAAAATATAATCAAAGTCAATTTTTAGTTAATTCATAAAAGTCCTGAATGTTCAATTAATTTCTCAGAAGATTTATTAGTTGTCAACTATACTAATATGAAGATTGGTATAACTTTTGAAATGAAATTAATGGTTCAAAACAGATATAAACACTTTCTAAACTAACTATCAATGTTCAATTTAGTTTAATGAAATTCTGATAAAATAGAGTAAAACCAAAGAGTAAAAATACAGCTAAAATAAACAAGAGGTACAGTCTCAAGATGAGACTTAGTCCTCTCTACTTGGTGACCACCTGCCACCAAGCAATTTATATTAATAAACAGTTTGATCCACACCCTATATCGGGGTTCACAATAGCAAACAAGTCTTTCCAGGTCACACTTGAACTCTACCACAATTATTCACGGGGAAAACAAAAAACAAGTCACACTAGACCTCTTCCAATATTCTATGTGGGATACAAAAGATAATAAAGAGAGTGATATTAAGGATATCAGGTATCCTCCAGTTATGAACATGAGTCAGTGTGTGTGTAACAGACAAATACACACATTAATCAAAAAAATGTAAACAAAATAACACAACCGAGCTAAATATGTAGAATGGATTTTAGAAGTCTCTGTGTGCTATGCAATGACGTTCTGGACTCATTTGATGAAGAGGGAATGAATTTTGAGTCCTCTTCTGGAAATCAGTTTCAAAACAGAGTGTCACAGACTCTGTGGTTTGGTTTTTTAATGACTGTGAAGTGTTTATCACTTTGGTGGAAAGATGTCTGGTGTGGTTCAATAGGTCTTTCTCATCTTATTGATGTTCCCTTATGTTCTTGCTTTGAGTTCTTGGGACTTTTAATAAAGCTCGAGTGTTACAGGAGTATTTTTCAGTTATTTTGTTCCCTCGTTTTCTTTTCAGCATATTACTCATCGTCTGTCAAATGATTCAGTATGTAATTATTTTATACATTGTGATCTAGAAGGAATGAAGATCTTCCCATGTGTATGTACCTCGTACTTTCTACTAAATTTCCTACAGATAGTATTAAATAATGTTAGAAACATTAATTTTTCTAAAAATGACAATTAGATATAAATTTGAATTAATAATATAAAAACAGATTCTATGACTATCAGTGAGTCACAAGTATCAGTGACTCATTTTCATCGGTCTGTCATAATTAGTCAGTCAGCATTGGTGACTCCGTGTATCAATGAGTCCTTTCCATTGGTATCATTGACTCATTTATAACTATCGGTGTGACGCCCATCGGTGACTCTCTTGAACTATCGGTGTGACCAATCAACCATGAGAAAAATGAACTAACGGTGATTCATATAAATGATGAGTTCTTCCTCCATTTAGTGAGACATTTGAGCCAGCGGCGACTCATTTCAACTGACAGTGAGTCCTTGCGACGACAGGTCACTTGCACTAATGGTAGGTCATTTGCGTCGGTAGCATGTGCAATGGTGAGTCCTCTATTTTTTGGTGTCACATCCAATGGTGAGTCCTTTTTAATGGTGTCAGCTTCACATACTAAGACACTATGCCTATTTGATTTGTCTGTCAGTAAGACATATGCCTGAGGGTGATTCATCAACTTGTCAGTGTCAATGACTTATACATAGACAATTTTAGATGATCTGTCTTGTAATTTAACAATGTTAGAAACTGGTAATTCTCTTAATTACACATAGATAATCAATTAAAAGCTTGTTTATACATAAATAGTTATATAAATGACATGATCTAATATTCAAGATAATTTTGTTTCCTAATATAAGATCTATCATGAAATATGTCACGACCCGACCCAACGGGGCTCGAGCCGCAACTCCCCAAGCCCGCCTCCAATAGGCCAGGGGATGACGACTAGTGCCGAGTAGGGTATCACACACATGGGAGGCATTATCCTAAGGTACCTATACACACGCACCCACTAACACCTCCATGAAACAGTGTAGAGATATATAAAACTGAAAAGAAAATGCATGCATACATCTATCCCAAACCAGATTATAGCAGAACTAGAAAAAGGGAAAAACAGGGCCCACCAAAACAAAACTACAAAAGTGCATCCAACCTGCTCTGAAGAAGGGGAACACTGCAACAAACACCCGCCAGAAATCTCCCTCGGCACCGCACCGACAAACACCCCGGTCAGTCTCGCTCACTCAGCTCCGCCTGCTCCGGGTCCTCCTGGGACTCTATCGAAAGGCCTGTGGTCTTCACAAGACACAAACATGTGTGGGAAAATCCCGTGCAGGGGTGAGTATAAACGTACTCAGTAGGAACCCCAAAAACCCAAACAAAAGAGAGAAACTGAAAGGAAACAGTCCGCTCATCCCAGCCAGAGGGAACCCAGACGAGAGAGATTCTCCATCTCGTGACCATCCTCAACTAAACACAATTAGTCAGCTCAGCTCAGGTGTATGCCCATACATACACCTTGAACAATCCAGATATACCCAGCTCAAGCACCAATCCACAAGAGGTAACGACCTCATCACCAGCAACTATCCAAAACTAGGAGGCCACCCTCCACGATCATTTTCATCCCAGATGACACTTGTCTGAAAGATACACTCCATCAGGTTTCATACAATCATATTAGATGCTCACCCAAAAGATCTCGCTCGTCGGTTAGAGTCACGGAGGAAAAACACACTAAAACAGCAAGAAAAACAAACTCCTCGGATAGGGGATCGCTCCTAGGGTCCGCTATGGGATACCAGAACCCACACCGGTATACGAAGATCTCACTAATAGGGGATCACTCCCATGGTCCGCTGGGGGATACCACGACCCGATCTGGCATTCGCAGAGCTCACAGATAGGGGATCACACCCAGGATCCGCTGGGGGATAACGCAACTCGATCTGGCACTCGATAGAAGCACATCACTCAGATACAAGATTGTCGCCCGCATAAAGGTGGTCATGGTGATGCCAGAACCCAATCTGATATAACTCGTGATGTAGGAGATCAAACCGACGATGCCGCAACCCTACTAAAACCACGCACTGAATAGGGTATCGTATAACCAACGATACCGCAACCCCACTGAAACCACGTGCTGAGTAGGGGATCGTATAGTCAACGATACAACAAACCTACTATAATCTTCATGCTGAGTAGGGGATCGTATACCCGACGATACCACAACCCCACTAAGTACAGCCCACTGCGTAGGGGATCATATTCCCAATGATGCCACAAACCCTTCGGGGTTAACCTGCTAGACAGGGGATCACCACCCGTGGATAAACGGTCATAGTGATACCAAGAACCTGATCAAGGAAATCGATGATAGAGGATCCTTCTCCGGGCCCACCGGAGGGATGCCACAACCCTAACAGATTAAACATCCCTTCAAGAGGATCACATGCCTATACTAGAGTTGTGATGCCATGCGAACCCTGGTAGGAACGAACCAAGAGAGTACCCTCAACCACTATTATTCCAAACATCGCTAACCTAAGAAACCCATAGCAGCGCCACCCTGCGTAGCACCAAGATCGATACCGAGGCCACCATCGCGATCCACACGGAAAAAACACACAGGATAGACAGTTTACTCACCCGAAACAGACAACCGGAAAAAAAGGCACTATTAACCATAGCTTGCCCGTGTGGGGCCAACACAACGATCCTGAAACTCGTCAAGAGGATCATACCACAGTGATCCCCTCGGAAAACCACATGGAATCGACTACTCGTTCACCCAAAATGGCCACCCGGTGAAAAAGGTACTATTCACTGACGCCAACTCGGGCGGAGCCCACACCTCGATCTCGAAACTCATCGAACGGATCGCACCATGGTGATCCCCTTGGAAAAACACACAGGATCGACTAATCATTCGCCAAAATCGGACTCTTGGTGCGAAAGTTGCGTTTCTCTACAAATGCCAAAACCCAGCGTCGTGGGCCCCGCACCCCGTTCTCAGTCCTAACACCCGGAAACCAACTCAAAAAGTATTCCGTACCATCAGGGTATCAATGCTACTGATGAACTGTCATTTGGACGCTCTGGGTAGAAGTTACAACGGCCCGAAGTCGTAAAATAATAAAATATTATTATTTTATTCGACGTTTCAAGCCCCCGGGCCTAAATCCCGACTCACAAAATTCTCAAACTGAGTTCAGATGGTCTGCCTCGACGTAAGGAAGGCATCGCCGCAAATGGCTCGCAAATCGGAGTTACGGTTTGCGAGTTACGGGGGTTTAAAGAACCCCCGAAAAATCCTGGCCAGACCACCGCTGGCCTCGCCGGAAACCACCGCGCCGCCACCGCCACCTCCGGATTCCGCCGTTGCGCCGCCGCCGTGCCTCGCCGGATTTCGCCATGGCCGCCATTGGAATCCGGGGTTTCCACCGGAAAACTTCCGGGAACCCCCGGGAGCACCCCGGTGCTCCAAAAACAGATCCGAAACATGTTTCAGAAACCTCGGGACCCGAACTATAAAACCCTTATGATGATTTGAAGAAGAAAAACACATAAACGGGGTCTGGGATTTTAAAACTCAAACCGCCTACCTGTTGGAAGATCGCCGAATCTTCGGGTGCAGAACGACGCTTGCGACGCGCTGGAGCTCGATCTGCTGACGATCGGCACTGAAAACGAACGCCCAGAGCTCAAATCAGGGAAGAACCGAGAGGGGAGGAGGTGATTCCATCATCCTCTACATGTAGGAGGTGGGGGTGATTGATTTTTCATTTAATTGTTTTTTATAAAAACCTCAAATAAATCTCCCCACCAACTCGCCTCCGACCTGGTGCCTGGTGCCGACAATGGTAAGGTCACTTTTAGGGTAAATGCGTCATTCTGAACGCAACGACAAACTTAGAATTGCGATCCGAGACTCCGTTCAGAAGTTATTTGAGCTGACTCTCATAAAACAACTTTTCCACTTATTTACGAAAATGCCACTTGTGGCGTTTTCCATAGCAGGCCCGCGCCCGTGAAGTTTACACCTCGACTAGGGTAAACGGCACGTTCCGGATGCAACCATACCCTCAGAATATTGTTCTGAGCTACCATTTGGGAGATATCACACCCCCACCATGTGCATAGTATAAAAATACTTAATATTTTTATAAAATTAATTCCGAGCACACCGGGCTTCGGAATAGCACGCCGTCTTCGCGCCTAGATCTGGAATCATTCGTAGAAATATTCCAAAGTCTGATAGGGCCAAAAACACGAGTCACTACATCCTCCCCCCCTTAGAACTTTTCATCCCCGAAAAGCCCTAAGCTCAAGGAAAGAGACTGGACTCTCAATTGGGTCTCGCACACTAGCGAGTTCGGCAACCAACACCCATGCCTGGACAAATAAGTCGGAGGGAATCATCCACTACACCTCAACACTATCCTCTTTGGGCGGCACTGACTCGCCCGCACGGTTTTAATCGCATCAAAAAAACGTGTCTCGATGGGGGAAGGATCCCTCTTCCTTACGCATTCGAAGCATACCAAACAACACCCACCCAGGGTCTTACCAATGCCCTGCACAAAACTCGATCAAGCAGCAGAAAGGAAAGAGTACCACTAAACAGTGTCTAACAAACTATTGCAGAAAGTAGAAAAGACACAAGACATACCTTTATCCATCCACAGAGACTCTGGGTCAACAGCCTCCAGGGCATGCAGCTGTCCTCGCCCTCGGCCACCAGCTCTGTGAGCTTGGTGCGGACCACCTGGGGGTGGGGGTGGTGGCAACTAATACCAACTACCACCGCCTCCTGCTCCACCAGCTCCGTTTCCACGCCCGCCGCCCTGCGGACCTCCTTGCTCGAGACGATGCCTCTGCCAAGGCAGTCCATCGACCATCTCCCTCTCAGTAGCACGACGAGTCGGACAATCTCTAGCAAGATGTCCCCGACCATCGCAATCATAACACCGCCTCTCCTGCGGCTGACCAAAACTGGCATGCGAGCCCTGTGATCCCTGAGCCTCAGATCCTCCATCCTGGGGTCGCCTCCTGAAATGTCAGCCACGTCCTGACCCCTGAGTCTGTCGTCGGCTACCAGATGCCGACGTCTCAGCCCTCACATGCCCAGCACTAAGAGGAGGAATCTGCTCAACCAGAAAGATCTCTGCCACCAATGCTCGCTCTAACACTCCAGCATAGGTGGGAAGGCACAAGGAAACCACACCTGCTCGGATGTCCCTGCGTAAGCCCTACTCGAAGGTCCGAGCCTTAAAGAACGGGTCTCGAACCATATCCAGGGAGTAGCGCGAAAAGTCTGTAAGCCTTGCTGAGTACTCCAACACGGTCATGCCCTCCTGCTGAAGCTGTAGAAGCTCTTGGATCCGCACTGATCTCAGCGTCACCGGATAGAACTCCTCCCTGAAGAGCCGCTTAAACTCTACCTATGTGAGCGTCTCCTCATCATGGGACTGCATCACCAAACTCCACCATTTCCCAGCAGAACCATGTAGAAGGGTCGTAGCTAGGACCACCATCTGATCTGGAGGTGTCTTCACTAGGCGGAAAACTTGGGTGACTGCCTCAAGCCACTCATCAGCTACCTGGGGGTCTGGATCACCCCGAAACCTCAGTGGTCGCTGCCTCTGGAACTCGTGCGGTGCACGCAGCCTGTGTGCAACCTCATCATGCACTGCCGACACAACCAGCTGCTCGATAGGTGGTGGCTCAACTGGTAGACCACCTGGAGGTCCAACCTCAAAACCTGCACCCTGGTCCACAGCCTCTGAACGATGCAGATTGTCACCTCAATCCCATTGCAGAACCCTCACTGGCTGTCGTCGTGGAGGCATCCTGAAATACATTCAAGACGCACCACAGTCCAAGAGTATATCTGGAGAGCTGAATCAAGAAGGACAAGGAAAACCCAAAACAAAACTCAGTCCTATATGTCACTAAGACCAGTGTACGAATGTCCCAAGTTGAAAGGCAGGTTATCAGAGTCCTAGTGTATGGATACGTCGGCCACCACACCAACACTGGAGTCTCTTTCCTAAAAGACGAACTCGAAACATCATAACACTGCCACTATGCAACCCAAACCAAACTCACAGCTAGACCATCTACGCTCTGATATCCCCAAAGGTGGAACCTCCTCTGATACCACTCTGTCACGACCCGACCCAATGGGCCTCAAGCCGCGACTCCCCATGCCCACCTCCAATAGGCCAGGGGATGGAGACTAGTGCCTAGTAGGCTATCACACACATGGGAGGCATTAACCTAAGGTACCTATACACACGCACCCACAAACACCTCCATGCAATAGTGGAGAGATATATAAAACTGAAAAGAAAATGCATGCATACATCTATCCCAAACCAGATTACAGTAGAAGTACAAAAAGGGAAAAACAGGGCCCACCAAAATAAAACTACAAAAGCGCGTCCAACCTGCTCTGAAAAAGGGGAACGAAGACACAAACACCCGCCAAAAAGCTCCCTCGGCACCGCACCGGCAAACACCCTGGTCAGTCTCGCATACTCAGCTCCGCCTGCTCCGGGTCCTCCTGGTACTTCGTCGAAAGGCCTTTGGTCTGCACAAGACACAAACATGTGCGGGCAAAGCCCGTGCAGGGGTGAGTATAAACATACTCAGTAGGCACCCCAAAAACCCAAACAAAAGAGAGAAAGTGAAAGGAAACAGTCCGCTCATCCCAGCCAGAGGGAACCCAAATGAGAGAGAAACACCATCTCGTGACCATCCTCGGCTAAACACAACTAGTCAGCTCAGCTCAGGTGTATGCCCATACATACACCTTGAACAATCCAGATATACCCAGCTCATGCACCAAGCCACAAGAGGTACCGACCTCATCACCAACAACTGTCCACAACTAGGAGAGAACCCTCCACAATCATTGTCATCCCAGATGACACTCATCTGAGAGATACACTCCATCGGGTTTCATACAATCATCTCAGACGCTCACCCGAAAGATCTCGCTCGTCGGATAGCGTCACTGAGGAAAACCACACTGAAACAACAAGAACAAAAAACTCCTTGGATAGGGGATCGCTCCTAGGGTCCGCTAGGGGATACCAGAACCCACACTGGTATACGAATATCTCACTGATAGGGGATCACTCCCAAGGTCCGCTGGGGGATACCGCGACCCGATCTGGCATTCGCAGAGCTCACAGATAGGGGATCACACCCAGGATCCACTGGGGGATACCGCAACCCGATCTGGCACTCAACAGAAGCACATCACTCAGATACAGGATCGTCGCCTGCGTAAAGGTGGTCACGACGATACTAGAACCCAATCTGATAGAACTCATGATGTAGGGGATCGAACCGATGATGCTGCAACCCTACTGAAACCACGCACTGAGTAGGGGATCATATAACCAACGATACCACAACCCCACTAAAACCACGCACTGAGTAGGGGATCGTATAGTCAATGATACTATAACCCTACCATAATCCTCATGCTAAGTGGTGGATCGTATACCCAATGATACCACAACCCCACTAAGTACAGCCCACTGCGTAGGGTATCATATTCCCAATGATGCAACAAATCCTACGGAGTTAACCTGCTAGACAGGGGATCACCACCCATGGATAAACGGTCATAGTGATACCAAGAACCTGATCTAGGAAAACGATGATAGAGGATCCCACTCTGAGCCCACTGGAGGGATGCCACAAATCTAACAGATTAAACATCCCGTCGAGAGGATCACAATCCTATACTAGGGTTGTGATGCCATGCGAACCCTCGTAGGAACAAACCAAGGGAGTACCCTCAACCACTACTGGTCCAAACATCGCTAAATTGAGCGACCCGCAGCAACGCCACCCTGCGTAGCACCAAGACCGATACCGAGTCCACCATCACGATCCACATAGAAAAACACACAGGATAGGCAGTTTACTCGCCCGAAACAGACAACCAGTGAAAAAGGCACTATTCACCGTAGCTTTCCCGTGTGGGGCCCACGAAACGATCCTGAAACTCATCCAGAGGATCACACCACAGTGATCCCCTCAGATAAACACATGGAATCGACTACTCGTTCACCCAAAACGGCCACCCGGTGAAAAAGGTACTATTCACCGACGCCAGCTCGGGCAGAGCCCACACCTTGATCCCGAAACTCATTGAACGGATCGCACCATGGTGATCCCCTTGGAAAAACACACTGGATCGACTAATCATTCGGCAAAATCGGACTCATGGTGTGAATGTTGCGTTTCTCTACAAACGCCAAAACTCAGCATCATGGGGCCCAGACCCCGTTCTTAGTCCCAACACCCGGAAACCAACTCAAAAAGTCCGCCGTACCATCAGGGTCTCAATGCCACTAACGACACGTCATTTGGACACTCCGGGTAGAAGTTACAATGGCCCGAAGTCGTCAGATAATAAAATATTATTATTTTATTCGACGTTTCAAGCCCCCAGAACAAAATACCGACTCAAAAAATTCTCAAAGTGAGTTTGAAAGGTCCTCCTTGACATAAGGAAGGCGTCTCCACAAACGGCTCGCAAATTGGAGTTAGGGTTTGCGAGTTACGGGGGTTTAAAGAACCCCCGAAATATCCTAGCCGGACCACCGCTTGCCTCGCCGGAAACCACCGAGCCGCCACCGGATTCGGCCGCGCCTCCGCCGCCACCGCCAGATTCCGCCACTCCGCCACCGTGCCTTGCCGGATTCCGCCATGGCCGCCACCGGAATCCGGGGTTTCCACCAGAAAACTTCCCGGAACCCCCGGGAGCACCTCGGTGCTCCAAAAACAGATCCGAAACATGTTTCGGAAACCTCGGGACCCGAACTATACAGACCTTATGACGATTTGAAGAAAAAAAAATACATAAATGGGGTCCGGGATTTTAAAACTGAAACCGCCTATCTATTGGCATATCGCCGAAGCTTCTGGTGCAGAATGACGCTTGCGACGCGCTGGAGCTTGATCTGCTGACGATCGGCACTGAAAACGGACGCCTAGAGCTCAAATCGGTGAAGAACGGAGAGAGGAGGTGGTGGTTCCGCCGTCCTCTGCACGTAGGAGGTGGGGGTGATTGATTTTCCATTTAATTTTTTTTAATAAAAACATCAATTAACTCTCCCCACCAACTCGCCTCCGACCTGGTTCCTGGTGAAGACAAAGGTAAGGTCGCTTTTAGGGTAAACGCGTCGTTCTGAACGCAACGACGGACTCAGAATTGAGATCCGAGACTCCGTTCAGATGTTATTCAAGCCGACGCTCATAAACCAATTTTTCCACTTATTTATGAAAACACCCCTTGTGGTGTTTTCCACAGTAGGCCCACGCCCGTGATGTTTACACCCCACCTAGGGTAAACGGTACGTTCCAGACGCAACCATGCCCTTAGAATCTTATTCTGAGCTATCGTTTTGGAGATATCACACCCATGCCACGTGAATAGTATAAAAATACTTAATATTTTTATAAAATTAATTCCGAGCACACCTGGCCTCGGAAAAGCACGCCGTCTTCACGCATAGCTCTGGAATCATTCGTATAAATATTCTAATGTCTGATAGGGCCAAAAAAACGAGTCGCTACATCCTACCCCCCTTAGAACTTTTCGTCCCCGAAAATCCCTAAGCTCAAGGAAAGCGACTGGACTCTCAACTGGGTCTCGCACACCAGAAAGTTCTCTAACCAACACCCATGCCTGGACAAATAAGTCGGAGGGACTCATCCACTACACCTCCACACTATCCGCTTTGGGCGGCACTGACTCGCCTGCATGGTTTTAATCGCGTCACAAAAACATGTCTCGGTGGGAGAAAGATCCCTCTTCCTTACGCATTCGAAGAACTCCAAACAACACTCACCCAGGGTCTTACCAACGCCCTGCACAAAACTTGATCAAGCAACGGAAAGAAAAGAGTACCGCTAAATAGTGTCTAACAAACTATTGCAGAAAGTAGAAAAGACACAAGACATACCTCTATCCATCCGCAGAGCCTCTGGGTCAACAGCCTCCGGGGCATGCAGCTGTCCTCGCCCTCGGCCACCAGCTCCCTGAGCTTGGTGTGGACCACCTGGGGGTGGGGGTGATGGAAATTGATACCTCCTACCACCGCCTCCTGCTGCACCAGCTCCGTTGCCACGCTCGCTGCCCTACGGACCTCCTTGCTCAAGACGATGCCTCTACCAAGGCGGTCCATTGACCGGCTCCATCTCAGCAGCACGACGAGTCGGACAATCTCTACCAAGATGTCCCCGACCGTCGTAAACATAACACCGCCTCTCCTACGGCTGACAAAAACTGGCCTGCGAGCCCTGTGAGCCCTGAGCCTCAGATCCTCCATCTTGAGGTCACCTCCTGAAACGTCAGCCATGTACAGACCCCTGAGTCTGTCATTGGCTACCAGATGCCGATGTCTCCGCCCTCACATGCCCATCACTAAGAGGGGAAATCTGCTCAGCCAGAAAGCTATCCATCACCAATGCTCGCTCCAACACTCCAGCATAGGTGGGCAGGCACAAGGAAACCACACCTGCTCAGATGTCCCTGCGTAAGCCCTGCTCGAAGGTCTGAGCCCTAAAGAACGGGTCTCGAACCATATCAAGGGAGTAGTACGACAGGTCTATAAACCTTGCTGAGTACTTATACACGGTCATGCCCTCCTGCCGAAGCTGCAGAAGCTCCTGGATCCGCATTGATCTCAGCTTCACCGGATAAAACTCCTCCATAAAGATCCACTCAAACTCTGCCTACGTGAGCATCTCCTCATCATGGGACTGCATCACCAAACTCCACCATCGCCCGACAGAACCATGCAGAAGGCTCGCCGCTAGGACCACCATCTAATTTGGAGGTGTCCTCACTAGGCGAAAAACTCGGGTGACTGCCTCAAGCCATTCATCAGCTACCTGGGGGTCTGGATCACCCCAGAACCTCAGTGGTCGCTGCCTCTGGAACTCGTGCGGTGCATGCAACCTGTGGGCAACCTCATCCTGCACTGCCGGCACAACCAGCTACTCGACAGGTGGTGGCTCAACTGGTGGACCACCTGGAGGTCCAACCTCAGAACCTGCACCCTAGTCCGCAGCCTCTTCATGGGGCAGATCGTCACCACAATCTCATTACGGAACCCTCGCTGGCTGTCGTCGTGGAGGCATCCTGAAATACATTCAAGACGCACCACAATCAAAGAGTATATCTGGAGAGATGACTCAAGAAGGACAAGGAAAACCAAAAACAAAACCCAGTCCTATATTTCCCTACGACCAGTGTACGAATGTCCCGAGTCGAAAGGCAGGTTATCAGAGTCCTAGTGTATGGATACGTCGGCTGCCACACCAACACTGGAGTCTCTGGCCTGAAAGCCGAACTCGAAACATCATAACACTACCGCTATGAAACCCAAACCAAACTCTCAGCTAGACCAGCTACGCTCTGATATCCCCAAAGGTGGAACCTCCTCTGATACCACTCTGTCATGAACCGACCCAACGGGGCTCGAGCTACGACTCCCCAAGCCCACCTCCAATAGGCCAGGGGATGACGACTAGTGCCGAGTAGGCTATCACACACATTGGAGGCATTAGCCTAAGGTACCTATACCCATGCACCCACAAATAACTCTATGAAACAGTGTAGAGATATATAAAATTGAAAAGAAAATGCATGCATACATCTATCCCAAACCAGATTACAGTAGAAGTACAAAAAGGGAAAAACAGGGCCCACCAAAAGAAACCTACAAAAGCGCGTCCAACCTGCTCTGAAGAAGGGGAACGCTGCCACAAACACCCGTCAGAAAGCTCCCTCGGCACCGCACCAGCAAACACCCCGGTCAGTCTCGCTCACTTAGCTCCGCCTGCTCTAGGTCCTCCTGGGACTCCGTCGAAAGGCCTGTGGTCTGTACAAGACAGAAACATGTGCAGGAAAAGCCCGTGCAGGGGTGAGTATAAACATACTTAGTAGGCACCCCAAAAACCCAAACAAAAGAGAGAAACTAAAAGGAAACAGTCCACTCATCCCAGCTAGAGGGAACCCATACGAGAGAGAAACTACATCTCGTGACCATCCTCGGCTAAACACAACAAGTAAGCTCAGCTCTGGTTTATGCCCATACATACACCTTGAACAATCCAGATATACCCAGCTCATGCACCAATCCACAAGAGGTACTGACCTTATCACCAACAACTGTACACAACTAAGAGAGCACCCTCAATGATCATTGTCATCCCAGATGACACTCGTCTGAGAGATACACTCCATCAGGTTTCATACAATCATCCCAGACGCTCACCCAAACGATCTCGCTCGTCGAATAGCGTCATTGAGGAAAACCACACTGAAACATCAAGAACAACAAACTCCTCAGATAGGGGATCACTCCTAGGGTCCACTAGGGGATACCAGAACCCACAACGGTATACGAAGATCTCACTGATAGGGGATCACTCCCAAGGTCCGCTGGGGGATACCACGACCCGATCTGGCATTCGCAGAGCTCACAGATAGGGGATCACACTCAGGATCCGCTTGGGGATACCACAACCCGATCTGGCACTTGACAGAAGCACATCACTCAGATACAGGATTGTCGCCTATGTAAAGGTGGTCACAACGATACCAAAACCCAATCTGATATAACTCGCGATGTAAGGGATTGAACCGATGATGCCGCAAACCTACTGAAACCACGCACTGAGTATGGGATCGTATAACCAACGATACCGCAACCCCACTGAAACCACGTACTGAGTAGGGGATCGTATAGTCAATGATACCGCAACCCTACCATAATCCTCATGCTGAGTAGGGGATAATATACCTGACGATATCACAACCCTACTAAGTACAGCTTACTGCGTAGGGGATCATATTCCCAATGATGCCACAAACCCTACGGGGTTAACCTGCTATACAGGGGATCACCACCTGTGGATAAACGGTCAGAGCGATACCAAGAACCCGATCTAGGAAAACGATGATAGAGGATCCCGCTCCGGGCCCACCGGGGGGATGCCACAACTCTAACAAGTTAAACATCCCGTCTAGAGGATCACAAGCCTATACGAGGGTTGTGATGCCATGAGAACCCTCGTAGGAACGAACCTAGGGAGTACCATCAACCACTGTTGGTCCAAACATTGCTAACCCGAGCGACCCGCAGCAACGCCACCCTACGTAGCACCAAGACCGATACCGAGGCCACCATTGCGATCCACGCGAAAAAACACGCAAGATAGGCAGTTTACTCACCCGAAACTGACAACCGGTGAAAAATACACTATTCACCGTAGCTTGCCCATGTGGGGCCCACACAACGATCCTGAAACTCATCAAGCGGATCATACCACAGTGATACCCTTGAAAAAACACATGGAATCGACTACTCGTTCACCCAAAATGGCCACCCAGTGAAAAAGGTACTATTCACTGACCCCATCTCGGGTGGGGCCTACACCTCGATCCCGAAACTCTTCGAACGGATCACACCATGGTGATCCCCTCGGAAAAACACACAGGATCGACTAATCATTCTCCAAAATCAAACTCCTGGTGCGAAAGTTGCGTTTCTCTGCAAACACCAAAACCCAACCTCGTGGGTCCCGCACCCCGTTCTCAGTCCCAACATCTGGAAACCAACTCAAAAAGTCTGTCGTACCATCAGGGTCTCAATGCCACTGATGACACATCATTTGGACGCTCCAGGTAGAAGTTACAACGACCCGAAGTCGTAAAATAATAAAATATTATTATTTTATTCGACGTTTCAAGCCCCCGGGCCAAAATCCCGATTCAAAAAATTCTCAAAGTGATTTCAAAAGGTCCGCCTCGATGTAAGGAAGGTGTTGCTGCAAAAGGGTCGCAAATCGGGGTTACAGTTTGCGAGTTACGAGGGTTTAAAGAACCCCCGGAAAATCCTGGCCGGACCACCGCTGGCCTCGCCGGAAACCACCGCGCCGCCGCCAGAGTTTTCCGCGCCTCTGCTGCCGCCACCGGATTCCGCCTCTCCACTGCTGCGCCTCACCGGATTCTGCCATGGCTGCCACCGGAATCCAGGGTTTCTTCCAGAAAACTTCCGGGAACCCCCGGGAGCACCCCGGGACTCCAAAAACAGATCCGAAACATGTTTCGGAAACCTCAGGACCCGAACTATACAACCCTTATGAAGATTTGAAAAAAAAAAACACATAAACGGGGTCTGGTATTTTAAAACTAAAACCTCCTACATGTTGGCGGATCACCGAAGTTTCGGGTGCAGAACGACACTTGCGACACGCTGGAGCTCGATCTGCTGACGATCGGTGCTGAAAACGGATGCCCAGAGCTCAAATCGGCGTAGAACGGAGAAGGGAGGAGGTGGTTCCGTCGTCCTCTGAGCGTAGAAGGTGGGGGTGATTGATTTCCCATTTAATTTTTTTTATAAAAACCTCAATTAACTCTCCTCACCAACTCGCCTCCGACCTGGTGCCTGGTGCAGACAAAGGTAAGGTCGCTTTTAAGGTAAACGCATCATTTTGAACGCAACGACGGACTCATAATTGAGATCCGAGACTCCGTTCAGAAGTTATTCGAGCCGATGCTCATAAACCAACTTTTCCACATATTTACGAAAACAAACCTTATGGCATTTTCTACAACAGGCCCGCGCCCGCGAAGTTTACACCTCGCCTAGGGTAAACGGATAGTTCCGACGCAACCATGCCCTCAAAATATTGTTCTGAGCTACCATTTGGGAGATACCACACCCCGGCCACATGCATAGTATAAAAATACTTAATATTTTTATAAAATTAATTCCAGGCACACTGGGACTCAGAATAGCACGCCGTCTTCGCGCCTAGCTCTGGAATCATTCGTAGAAATATTCCAAAGTCTGATAGGTCCAAAAACATGAGTCTCTACAAAATAAGATATATGTTAATAGATGACATGGTTTGTTATAATTAAAATCTTTAGTTAGAGATAGTGTCCAACAATATATATGGGCCAAAATGATCCATCACTATAGGTGAATTAGGCATTTAGGTACCAATGAAATCTGGGGAAATGGCTGGCTTGCTAGTAGTATCAGGTAAAACAGAATCACTAGGACCCACAGAAGATGATGGTAGTAGTGGCATGTTTTGAGATGCTGATCAGCTATGATCCTGAATTTTTTTTTCTCCAGATTCTTGCATTTCAAATGGTTAAGGTATATTAAATGTATAAAAAATGAAAAACTAAAATCTTTTTATAAAAAAAATAAAAACTAGAGAAATTTATATATGTACGAAACACTTTTTTCTCCAAGCCTGAAGGCTATTAATTTTTTATTTATTTCTCCCTTTTTAATTGGGTTGAGGGGTTTCCATACATGGATTGTAATCCCAGAGGCACTTAGTGATAAAAATAACCATTGAAGTCCTAGGAAAGGCACTATAAGACCAAACCCAAACCTACATATATGCTTTAATATAAACACCCAAACTATGTAAGGCTGCACAACTAGAAATACCCCGTGCAGAGATGCATGGTGTCTAGTCCTGATGGAAGATTCCATACTCTCTCATTCATCTAATCTGATAGCCTTTCGAAGCTGGGATCAGTTTCTCTAAACCCATTTCAACGAGTCCTTCATTTTCTCCCCCTCTTTTAAGTTATACTATTTCAATATTTTCAAGAAAAAATTATTTAATGTTTTTTGGTTGATAAGGTTCACTGTCACAAAGAACTAATTGATCTTCATCACCCATATCATATAAGTACCTATGCTTTAAGTGTAGAAAACACTAAAAACTTCATGTACTTCATTATCCACATAATAAACCATGTTCTCTTGTGAATACAAGATAAATGGATCATGCTCTTCATTCTCAATGGTATCCATCAGGTGATGTAAGTTGATTTAAGTAAAATGTAACAAATATTTCATTATAGACCTATTAATGTTGACCCACATTCATTTGAATAAGACAACTGAAAACTGGCCATGATAGTGTAATTCTATTATATCATTCAGCTTCTAATAGTATCTTACCTCTGCATGGGTAAATACACCACTTTTTTTATTTTTCATTTATTTTTCATGATAAATTGTACGAAACCTGAAGCCATGAATATTATAGGCATCTAATATCATAGCATTCCTTAGAGGACCTCAAGAAAAAAACATCAAATAATTTGATATTTCATCTCGATTATCAACATTCATTATCTAGAAAAAATATATAAGGTGTTACTTTTAACATATAAAAAATAACTACACATCAATAATATTAATATGAGTTTATATATACAAGATGGGTGAACCATTCAACAAGCTCCTTATTAACAACTTTCGTTAATTATAGCTCATTTCAAGATTGACCACTCAATCGCCTCTTTGTTCGCAGTCACAATTTTTGAATAAATAGATCTACAATAACACTATTGAGTAACACATATCTATGTGCTTGTAACGTCTCCAAATCAGTTAGTGTAAAATTTTACCCCTTTTTAATTGGTTGTCCAATAGTTAAAAATACCAATGATTGATTTTCAGAATGAGAATTAGTGGAGATGTATTCAGCAAATCTAGCATGATTGAATCTAGTCTCAATCCCATCCAAATACCTTGAATAGAATGTCAAGCACTCTTTAGTTATGTAACCTTCAACAATAGAGCCTTATGGTTGAGTTTTATTCCTAACATATGATTTCAAATGACCTAAGTACATGATGAATAAAATAAGAAACATATACAAAAATTACACAATGATTTGATAAAATTTAATTCACCAATGAAAATAAAAATAATATCAATATACCTCTCTGTTGGATACATCCATCGATAGTGTACCGATCAACTAAATTTAGCTTCTTCAACCAAATAAATTGTCAAATGAATCATGTATATGAATAATGGAGGGGGAATTAATAACTCCCAATGAAATGGTTTCAAAAAAATTATTTATTTAAGTTTATAAAGCTCAGTTTTATTTAAATTTTTTCCAAAAATCTCACAAAAAAAGGTACAAAACTCAACTAGAAATACAGTTACTTTTTCAGGTAAAGTAATATGCAAAGCCAACGAAAACAATTTCTACACAATAACAAGAAATTCATTACTTTTCAATCTTTCAATTTTTAAGTCAACGCACCTTGATATGTTACTTGAATATCCATCTATCACTTTTACATTGTTTACAGTTAGAATGAATATGCCTTTCTCATGATTTTTCATTGTAAAAATAGCTAAAGGATACTTGCCATTCTCATTTTCCTAAAAAACATACTTTATATTCATTGACTCTAAATCCTTACGATCATTAAGGTGACCCTTAAATTTACCCTACTCATTAAGCACTGTAAAAATTACATTATTACAAACGTTCTTCTCAATATGCATTACATCAAGATTATGACATATCAAATTAAACTCCCAATATAGAAGTTTAAAAAATATACTCTTTATATTCCATTGTTCTGTTCCATCTTCTTCAGATACTGTACCTTTTACCCTTTTCCCCCTTCTTTAAACTAATGACATTTCCAAATTATTTAGTAACATTCATTAATTGTCCCAAGATTTATGAACTAGGTAACAACTTTAGTGACTTTCTCATTTCAATATCTCCATTGAATTGTTTCTTATTAAACCTGAATTTATAATAAGCATCCAGAAATCTATGATGACACAAAAAACACCATTTTATCATATGAGGTAATCATTAAGGTTCAAAATCAAAATGAAAAACTGGAAAATCCAAAACAGTATGATTTTTTCAACCAGATAAATTTCCTAGTCTAGTAAAGTCACTAATTGTCCACAATAAAGCAGAATGTATTTCGAATAGTTGTCTCATTGAATCATCATAAGTTTCCATTCCATCATCCCATAATTATATAAATTCTTTTATTAGAGGTTTAAGGTATACATTAATGTCATTTAAAATAATTTTCATTCCAGGAATAATCATTGATATATTGAATGAAGTATTCTTAAAACACATCCCTAGAGGTAGATTATAAGGTATCAAAACTACTAGCCAAATGACATAATTAGTACTTAATGTACCAAAAGGGTTAAGACCATCAGAATCCAATCCCAAATTCACATTATTAGTATCAAAAGAAAAATCTATATATAGATAATAAAACATCTTACACAATGTTGCATCGTTTGGAAGTCTCATCAAGCCATCGTTACTATCCTAACCATGCCACTTAATGTTGTATGAAATCTTATATGACATGAATAATCTTTATAAGCATGGTTTCAGAGAAAATTAATGCAATACCTTTGCTGAAGTTTTCTTATTTTTTTTTATTCATGGGGTTGCATTGATTTATAATCTCATTATTGTTTATTGACATCCATATACTTGTATGAAATCTTGTGAATTATTCTTTATCAGACTCTTCTCCACAATAAAGATTATAATCATTTGGTCATACATGTATCTTTTTATAATCAATTTCAAGTTTTTTGAGGACTTTCTTCATCACATATAATGATGCAGGGATATTAGATTCACTATATGTATAATGAAGCAAGTCTAAAATCTTGGACATTTCTTTTTCAGTAAATTTATAAAGACTTTTGATATGATATAACTTAAGTAAAAAAAAATTCGAATAATTGGAACACCCTTCATACAATTATTATAGTCTGTCTTAAAATAATTCATAAAAATAATTTTTTCATCACTAATGTTTTAAGAAAGATTAACCTACTCAGGATCAATTGAAGGTTATGTTGATCTATTAAAATCATGGACACTGTATTCTGCAAAACTAAATACGTCATTTAAAAATTTTTGAATTGAATTCTCCTCTACTAGGTCACTTTGTATTTCATTGATAGTATTGTATATTTCTGTACTTTCCATAACATTTTATTCACCATGAAAAATCCAACATACATATTTATTAGGAACCGATTTCAATATCAAATGCTTATATACTTTGTTTCGATTAAACCATTGCTTGAATTTTCAATCAGAACACAAACATTTTATTCTACCATCTACTGATTGGTTTGAAATTGCATAATATAAAAATTATTCCAAATTATTTTCATTTTTAGGTGTGTTTTAAGGTAAATTAGTCCAAATTTTATCCATAGGTATTGGATTTTATTCTCCCTATACATGCAGATAGAAAGATATAAATGATTAATCAAAAAGGTACTATCAAAATTAAATATCACCCAACTTCTACATTGACTCTTTCATAAAAACTATAAAGGAATATGGGATAAAAAATAATGAACATTTTCTTACTAAACTTATAATATAAAAAAATTAATAAAATAAATTATTATTTCCCACAAACATAGATGAAAAATGAAATAAATTAGATGACCACCACATTTTAGCATAAACAAAACCCATGAACATTCTAAAAGATATCAAATATGCATTCCTAAGTTGAGAGTTAGAAGATGAAGTGTCTTTCTCAGTAAAGATAAAATTAATTTTTTTAAGTTTAAGAAGGATCTATACGGGTTACAATAAGACTCAAGAGCATGGTATTTGATGTTAGATACATGATTGAAACAATTAATATTTACTAATGGAAGTGTGGAAAATATCCTATACAATAAATATGATAAATATGTATCAATTTTTTATATTTTATATGAAGATTATATTATTTTCATGGGAGAAAAAGATAATGGTGTATTCTACCATAGTGTTGTAACTAAGGATGGTTCATTCCATTGAAAAATTAGCAACATTGATCAATGTCTGAACCATTTCCCATGGTCTAACTGAGAACAATAGAACCCCTATAAAAATATGAATGCAAAGTATACTTTATTTGGATATCACACACTATTAGATGGATAAAAGTGATAAACATATAAATTTTAGGTTGTTATAAGTGGTTATACTTCATTCTACCATTTAATATGCATAATCATTTTTTTACTCTAAGGGGATCCAAAAATTCAAAGGTTTTATGATGAGTGGAAACATTATCACATATTTGGAAAAAAATTGGGAGTGTCTGATTCATATCAAATGATAAAAAATCAGTCATTTGACTAAAAAAATAAACTATACACTATAATTAGTTCTCTTAAAAATCATGTTAGTTAAAATAAAATCAATGAAACTATGTTGGATGTTCCAATTACAATAACCAATAATTTATTATCATGAATGTAAAACTTAAACCTAAAGACTCTATCATTTTTTGATAGATTTTGTTAAACTAAATGATTCCTCACATATTCACAAAATATGAAGCATTATAATAAATTTTAAAAAGGTATAATATCTCATTTTCATTACCATTATCCTTAGATATATTTCCAGGGTTGGTAATGGAACCATGTGTGACCCCAAATCCTACCACCAATTAGTCATGAGTTGGAAAATAGTCTCAATTATGTATATATCAAAAATTGGAGGCATTAACATATATAGAGCCAATTGGAATTATTTAATATCAAATAAAAACCATGAAATTATGAACGATCTCAATTCCACAACCGACTTATACCATAAATGAATATTTTTTTAAAATTTAATACAACATAACCAAAATTAATAATTATTATAACTCCAAAAAAATAACTGAAAATCCAAATAAAACATTATAAACTAAAATTACATATATACATTAATGTTTAATGAATAAAAAACAAATTATATACTCTTTTTATCACCAATTATTGTCCATATAATGTTACTCAATAATATATTTAGGGTTTTTAGGGAGGATTATACAACCTTTAAAGGGGAGGGGGGGTCTGCCTTGCTACTGGGGATGGGATCCGAGCTGCCAAGGAGGGGAACCGAGTCTGGGAGAGGGAGGTTGGAGGGGGAGGGTCTGCATCGTCATTGAGGAGGGGAACCACTGGGGAGAGGGAGGTCAGAGGGGGGGGGGGGGGGGTTCACGGGGGTTGGGGTTGCCGCTGTGGAAGGAGGAGGTAAGTCAGAGGGGTGGGGGAACGAGGATTACGATGAGGTGGTAGGGTCGGGTTCACACTGGGGAGGGGAGGGGAGGAGGTTAGGGGCGGGGGGGGGGGGGGGATAGGGGTTGAGGTCATGTACATGGAGTGGGGGAGGGGGAGGAATTAGTGTCTTTAAAAAAATGGTGGTTTAATTGAAACCACTTCTAATTGTTAAAATAAAAAAAACAGTGGTGGTTTGATTAAACTGTCTCTATATTATATATTTTTTAACCAAATTTATTGTTACATGGTTACTAGAACCACCAATAGTAAACCTCCTTTAAGAATTTCTTTTTTTAGTGAACCCATTATAATGGATATATGATTCTATTCAAGATAACCTTTACATATCATCACAACCCAATATACTTCATGATGATTATCGGCTAGGGACTACTAAATGTTTTTACTTTTATGGGATATTTATCATTTGAACATTATTCTAAAATATATTACATCACACATAAATGCATAATAAATTTATATTGACTTTATAATAATTACCTGATACATTTACAAGCATTATAAACAATAACTTATAGAGATATAACACAACACTCATGCGGTTGCTACAGTATTGGATTTATTTTATGAACATTACATCCATATGTAATTTTTGTCACATCCCATGTGAACATTGATAAAATACTCTCTCTAAACACTTAGTGAGTAACATTTATGAATAAAGATAGTTTGAATAATGGCGATACATAGGAATCGTATTCCTTAAGTTAAACTCCTTGAACTTATATTCAAATTTTTTAAGTTCATAACATACAATGTTATATTGTTATATTATATTGTCTACTTAGAAATATTTCTAATTATATCATCATAATATTTGGAACCTTTTTCATTAAACACTTTCCTTGAAATCTTTTGTAAATAATGTAACTATTTATATTATCACTTTACCATTACATCCAAAACTCTTTTAGGATATCCATTTTTATGGTAACTAATATAACTCTTTACATTGTTTTTATCATCATACCCTAAAATATTTTAGGATAATTTTATATTCACTTCATTTTTGAAAACATAAGTAACAATTTAAATTTGTCTTTACTAATATTTCCTAAACCATTTTAGGAAATCAAGTTAATTTCACTAAGCTGGTATAACAGTGATATTTACTTTATCACAGTAACTAAATGTAACTATTTACATTTTTCTTTACTATTTAATATCCTAACTCTTTATGATATAATGTGAAAAATCACTCAAACTCATATTGGCACAATATTTTATTTGTTAAATTTGAACTTCTCAAAGTAAAAACATACTCCCACTAGTATCTTAGACATTATATTTACTTTAGAATATATTTCTATGACTCAACAAAAAATACTTTGTGTTTTAGGAAATAACATTTATTTCTATTTAGTAGGAATATTTAACAAATAAAAAATTATTTTCATATCATATATGGTATTATATTTGTTTGTAACCATTCCTTTTGTAAAGAAGATTTTATTAAAATATATCATCGATGGATGGCAGGAACACATTCCCTAATATTTTAACAAATTTATGATTAATTTTTTTTATCCTGGATAAACATTTTTTAACCAAATATCCATCTCAAGAAATGTTATATAAATCCAATTAATTATAAACCATGTGTATACATTTAATCATATCATAATAACTATTGATTATCAAATATCCTCTCTTATTTTATAAGATAAGGGAGATGAAGTTACACATCTTTTAAATAGATTCATCCAATATTTACACATTCACTTATATTTAAATTCTCAATGTAGTAACAATTTACTTTATATCATGAATATAAACTACAATCTCAATCAATTATTCCTTTGATTTTGAACTCATGTATATTTATAAAACATTGTAATATATGCATTCATTATCACATACCCTTCAAAATTAGAAGAATTAATTTCTATAATATCCTTACATGATATGGAAATTCCATGGAGTTTCCCAAACTCCATTAGGTATATCATTGATAATACAATCATATTGAATTATTATTATTCCTTTCTTGACAACCCTAGGTTTCATTGACCAAGATATGATTTTTTTAATAATTTTAACTTTTCAACCAATTTTTCTTATTATGGTTTAAATATTTTTCCAACTCAAACTATTTATATAGTATCATGATTTAGACATCATATGCCCAGTTCATTCATTCTCAACACTTGGAGAATATTAGGTAAACCTTTTTCATTGAATTAAATCATATTGTTAGAACATTTTAATAATAACAATAGGAAAAATTCTATAACTAGAACAATCCATTTTAGTATCATATTTAAAGTATGTTATAGAATTAAAATAATCATAAACCATGTGTGAAAACACTAATTTCATTTCATTTAAACAAAAATTGTTTACAAACTATTATCAAGAGCTAATTGAGATATTGTACAAACCTTATTATGAGTTTATCCAAGATTAAAGCATCCAAGTAATCAATGTATTAACTCATTTTATCCATTAGTTGAAAAAAAATCAAGATTCAATTCTTTCCACCATTCTAAACTTTTGTATATTTACAACAATTTATAAAGAATGCAATTTATATCATATATATTTTAGAAATATAGATATGGTTATATAACCAATAAGGATTTAAGAAAAATTTTATTCTCTCCAAGTCATTAATATATTCAATCATATTGAATGTCATTTGACGTAAACAATAATATTGAGTATATGAGACTAAATTCGTTGATTTGACCAATCATATTGAGTACATGAGTGGAGATTATGATTCCTTTATTCATCTAGAATCTAATGAAATTGAAGCCTAAAAAATAACTCCATTACTCCATAAGCTTCTTGATTTTATTATTGAATAACTTCAACATTTTATTACTCAAGAAGGAATTGTTCTAACACATATTATACATATCTTGATTAAAAACTTTTCTTAAGCTACCCATATTAGGATTTAATCACTTTAAGATCATTATTTCAAGGATTAATATAAATTTTAGTTTGATGATGACAATAAATTTATCTACAAAATTTTTTTTAATCAGATGTAAAACATGTATTATATATTTTAATTATGGAATTCTAATAAATGTGATACCACTAAAAAAATGATGACCCTGTACATCATATCCATTTAGAAAGCCAAGATCCATATTTCTCTAAGAAAATGACCCCGCTATGACATGAGACCCTCCTCTTAGTTATTTATTTAAGGAATCATCCCAATCATAATAATTGTGATTCTTGGATAATTGAGTGGATAACCATTTATCCAAATACATCATATGAATTCACTAAATTTTATTCCTCTGGTATCCCAACCCTTGGGGTTTCCCAACTATGTGTAACCCAAATCAAACCTAAAAAACAAGCTAACACAAGACAATACAGGGGAACCCCTCTATTTCATGAAACTAACCATTGATAATACCAAGTCACTCATTAATTTCTTAACTTACTTTCCTAAATGGCCCGAAGGACTTCATTAATTTCTTAACTTACACAAGATAATCTAGGGGCACCCCGCAATGGCGTGAAACTACCCAATTAGATGATCAAAGTCTTAAAAAGTGTTTCTATAGAAGGAATATCACACATAATATTTAAGGGTATTAAGTCGCATCAATTTAATATAAATTATATACATATTAAATTCATAACTATCACATCATATTTAATTATTATCATCTCATGTTTTATTTTCGTTTTGTATATATAAATACTTCAAATAATTTAGTTTCATAATCCCTATTCCAACCGGAAAATTAATTTGTTCTCACCACATTAGTGTGTAACTCTTTATATAACCTACACTTCTGTGTTAATCACACAATATTGTAGTTAAGTATATTCATAGATATCCAAATGCATCACATTCATAAGGTACATGAACACTTCATGTAAAGGAATATGGTTATCTAATATTAGAAAACTCCTCATGAGTAAGCCCAGAGATAAAAATAGCTAACCCCAATGACTTTCTTAGCCAAGGAAATCCTCAAGGAAAATAGTTTGTATGAGCCAAAGTCCATCAACCCGGGGATACTTTACTCAAGATAGAATTAAATTCATAAAAACTCTATTAGATAATATATTCAAACTATTCCCAACAACTACTCTCAAGGTCATAACTAAAAATAAAAACCGAGGTCAATGTATATGAAAACTAAATTTTATGATATCAAACCTAGCATGATATGAAAGGCTCTATCCTAAAATAAATTCACCATATAAAATTTTACATACAATTATTCATAATATAGAAAAATTATAACTATGCATATAACCAATAATAACCTTTAAATAAATAAACAAATCAAATATTTAAACATGAGTTAAAAATTTATGAACAATTTCATAAAGAAAATATAATTATAAACCCTTTTATAATTTCACCTTTAAAATTATGGACATTCCATAATTATCGAATATAAAATATTTACATTATTTCCAATATTAACACTTTCATATTTATCATAATATGTAATTTCCTTTTAAATATATGATATTATATGAATTATAAACTATTTCACATTCAATTTCTATTATGTAAAACTTTTACATAATATAAATATAATATAATTAATTATTATTTAAACCTTGATCATATAAATTATCAAAATGCATTTTGATGTGTCTTAAATAATATGTAAATTAGTCCCTTTAATTTGAATAATTTCAAATTGATTAATTTTGAACAAAACATGCATTTTTTAGAAATTTAATGAGTAAGTAATTTATTCATTTTCTTAAATATGAGACATTTATGAACTATTCATAAATAAATTCTAATTATAAACTTTCTATAAATTAGAATGAATATAAATATTTTATATTCTTATTAGTATTGAATATTTCACATTTTATATTAAACAAAATTTATATAATAATTCTTGAATTATAATCATTTTTTAATTCAATATATATTATATAGATTTATTATACAATCTAAATATCGTATATGTTAGAATTTATAAACTCTTTATAAAGTGCCTTTTATGATTTCTAAATAAATAATTTATTTATATATCATAAATCATGTCATTTAATTTGTGAAAATATATTTTAAAAATATATATTTTCAATTAACCACAACCATTTTATAGTTAATTAATTTATAAAAACTCTTATAAATTTATAGAAATATTTCAAAATACCTTTTTCATTATTTATGAACTATTTATTAATAATATAATTCAATTCAAAATTTAATTCCCCTAATTAAATTTTGAATGTGTATTTTTGAAATGTGGTTTGTTGTGTAGCTATTTTATGTGGGTACCCTTATATTTGTCATTTGGTTACTGTGAGGTTCCCACTCACCCAGAAAGTGGTTTATTTTTAAAATTAAAAATGGATTTGGGAATTTATTAAAATAAATACTTTATTTATTTTCATAAACAATAATAATATATATGAACATTTCATATTTATTTCAAGGATTAAAAAAATCTCATTTTACTATTAAAACATATTTTTTTAATTAATAGACATTTTGATTTTTCAAAGAGGCCTGTGCTCTAAAAAAACCAATTGGTTTCATATGATCATCACATGACCATGTGAAGTGAAATATAACCCAAACATATGTATATATATCTTTGAGAGTCAATACGTAAATAAACTGTATAAACAACGTACCTAGAAATCACCAATGATAGTAGTCTTCATCTTTCTCGATGAAGGAGAATGTTTGATGAAGATCATGAAGCAGTGAACAAAAGTACTCTATCTCTAAGTGGGGTACAACGATCAATGGATATATGATCATATCGCATGGATACCTGAATGTTGAGGGGTTCTAGTTTTTTGTCTATGACGATGAACAACAATTTGAGAGGAAGAAAGAAATGAGAGGCTTGCTCACAATTGTTTATCTATAACAGGAGGAATCACATCTCTTTATATAATCATCCATGATGTGTTTCATTAAATGAAAATGAATCAACCATATTAATGTGTCCATATACATTTATTCCCATAATTCATTGAATCCTATTTAATAAGCAGTCAAACTAATTAATCCATTCATAATAGATTTTATGTGATAATAAAAAAACATTTGAGAAATAAATAAATATAAAATAAATATATTTATTATCACATGTATTTAATAAATGCATTATAATACATGCATCAAATGAATGTAATTAAATATACACTTTATATATAAAATATCATTATATAAATATATATGTTTTTAGTGCATAACTATTATTGTATATTAATAAATAAATATATATAATTATATAAATATTCATAATTATATAAATATATATAATTCTGTAAATAAATTTTTAGATATATACAAATATTTATAAATATATTTATTTATAATTATAAATATAAATAAATAAATATGTATTTAAATAATTATAAAATGATAATAAATATATTTAAATAATAAATATATTTACTATATTTATAATTATATATATAATTATATATTAATAAATATATCTATAACTATATAAATATATATAATTTGAAAATGGGGGTCTATCTAATTGGTTCAGCACGCCTCCGGGCATCCAGGAGTGCTGGTGTTCAAACCCTAGATGGTTTAATTTTCCCCCAACTCATTTGGGGGGTGGATGTGGGCTAGGGTCTATTGATGCCAGCATGTTCGTTGTCCTGTGCAGGGCACGAGCGTAGCGCAAGTGGAACCCCTCTCGATAATGGGGGTAAGTTTATGTCTACCAGTGGCGCCTTTGAAGGTGATGACCACGATGGCCTTTGACATATGAGGTGGTGTCGTACGAGTTGAGAACGGTGATGACAGTGCTAGATGGGGTGCCATGGGCTTGGTGTTCGTGGGATGCGACGACTACCACTGATGAATAGGAGGTGGAGGTGGCATCACAATGTGGTTCGATAACTACATATGGGTCGACGATTCACATGCATTCTATGATGGCACTGATTGGATGATGGTGCCCTACCCGATGGCGGGGGGTGTGGGTGGTGCGCAAAAGACCCCTCAACGATGGGGGTGATGTTGCGCGAGGAGAATGAGCCCCCGATAGTGGGACTGATGAATAAAGGTGGCGTTGTGTGATGCATGATCGGCGAATGTTGATTTCTTGACCAATGGTGGAGACTTTGAAGATAGTATGTCCCTCCGTGGGTGGCCTACGAGCATGTATATATATATATATAGTATAATATAATACAAATAAGATCATGGTCTAAATATAGACTATCTCTAGAGGGGGCTATGGACTAGATTAGATCTTTGGGGGCATGCATGTGCGTGTGTGTTTCATTATAATTGTACCCCCAACAAATAAAATTTATAATTATATAAATATATTTATAATTATATACAAATATTTATAAATATATTTATTTATAATTAGAATTATAAATAAATAAATATTTATTTATTTAAATAATTATAAAATTATAATAAGAATATTTTAATAATTATAAGTTTATAATAAATATATTTTAATAATATATATATTTATTATAATTATAATTATATATACTTATAAATTAATAAAAATATATAATTACATAAATATATATAAATATATATAAAAATAAATAAATATATAATTATATAACTATATATAACTATATAAATATATTTATAATTATATACAAATATTTATAAGTATATTTATTTATAAATAAGATTTATATTACAATAAGTATATATATGTAAATATAATATATAAATATGATTTATATAACTTTTAATAAAATATGAATCTTATTTTCAAAATTTTTTATATAAAAAATTGTCAAATTTATATTTGTCAAAATGTTTATTAGGTTATTTATATACATTAATTACAAAATTCATGCATATAATTAATATAACTATGATATATTGATTTATATATTTTAATAATTCATACAATTATATAAATATAAATGATATATTGTTAATATGTGATATTTGTACTTATAAATTGCGTGGAGAGGTGATATGGGAAGCTATGATGATTAGGGTTTGAATCTTCCATGGGGATCTCAGATTTCTTTAATCATGTCGATGTTTTTTTAGGGCCGTCGAAATTGGATGATTGGAGGAGGGTTTCTCTACCAGGATTCGGATCACCAATGATGCTTACAAATTCCCATGTTTTAGATCTGACTGATCCGGCGGAGCCATTGATATACGATGACCGGTTTCGTAATCGTATTTCAGATCCGGCTATTCTGTCTACATCGGATGACCGATTTCATAACCGTGCTCCCAGATTTGGATGTTCTTTTGGTGGAGCCGACGAAGTTGGGTGACCAGCATAAAGACCTGACTATTTTTCGGTCTCCTCTGGCGGAGCTGTTGATCTCAGATGATCTTCTGCGGGTCTCGGCCTCGACCTTGGACGTTTCTTCAGATGCACTTGCATGTTACAATGGTTCTCTCACTGAGGATCTGATTGTCTCTGGTCTTCTGGCAGTCAATCCAACTGACTTTTGTGCAGACCCTATCGGTGACAATAATAAGGGTCTTTTCCTGTGAATTCATTCCTATGCGAAGGTTGTTGAAAATTATCAGGGATTGGCCACATCTGTGCATGTATAAGAAGAATGGTTGGCGATAATCCAAGGTAGAAACATTGATGATTGTCATGATTCCCACCCTAAAATCTGAAATAAAGGGGAAACTTCTTTTATTGAAGTGAATCATTGTCTCTTCTTGGTAATATTGCAAGAGTGCAAGCACTCGACTATTTCTCTTTTATCGTTGAATAGGGAGGCTCATCTGGGAATTTTGGATATTAGAAAGCACTTGTTTTATTTTTGGGGCTTTGATGGTTGGAGTATAACCTCCATCGATAAAGGGTTTTATCATGTCATGTTTCTGTATTCGGATCTTAAATAAAATGTCTGGGATCGAGATTTTTTCAACCTTAAACTTGGCTTATTGCGTATCCATGATTGGGATCTGGATTTCAATCCTCTAAAGGTTATAAATTCTATTACCCAAGTTTTGGATACAGATCAGAGGCATAATATGGTTTTTTGGTTGCCACAAATCCTTTGGGATATCGCTTCTACTATTGGTGTCCTGATTATGATGGACAAAGAAATCGAAAGAACTAGGTATTGTCATTTTTCTCGAGTACTTTTTTAGGTTGATCTCAGCTCCCCTCTTATCCATTAAATTATTCTATCTATGAATGATCAAAGAATTGATTTGGTTTTTGATTATGAGAGGGTTCTCAACTTCTATTTCATTTGCTTTAACATTGGTCATAGGATGGATAATTTTCAAATAAGATTGTTCTGTGCAGGTTGTGGTCTCGCTGGACACACTACTGACTCTTATAAAAGAAAGGCACAAAAGCATGTGGTTGGCACTACATTAATTCAAGAAGTGGTGAATTATATTGTTTCATACCAGTAGGATATTACTGATCAGGGGTATTTCATTGAAAAGGATGTTGGGGGGAAGCCTCATGTGTAAGGATATGATGTTGTAGTAAATCTTAAGGTAACAGATTCAATTGGTCATGATGCTGTTCAGATTCAGATTTGGACTCCTCTTGTTTTAGTTAATAGTGATCATGTTGACACGAGGAATGGATCTGGCCAACATGACTTTGAGGGTGTTGATATGAGTAAGAAATATTCCAAGTCTTGGGTAAAAATTGTTTAATAAGAGTACCTTGATGATGCTGATGAAGATTTCATACAGGTTCCGAAATTCCCTAGGACTAGGACTAAATCTGTTGAGGTAGTTTCATGTGTGCATGTAGGTTTCACTCCCCTAGTGTAGGGTTATATAGACAGTAAAGTGGGAGGAATCATATATGGAATGAATTATTTTAACCTGTTATAAATAATAGAGTTAATTGAGAGAGAAGATTCTCTAGTCATAGTTAATGATTTATGTTGGATCGGGTTATACCAAATATACACAAGAGGGGGGGGGGGGGTGAATTGTGTCTTTTACAAAATCTTGACAAGATCATGTTCTAACATTTAACCTTAATCTAATAGATTAATTCATAGTAAATTTAAATAGCATAGACACACGATATATAGTGGTTTGGGGAACAGATGGCCCCTAGTCCACTCCACCAATGCTCTACTCCATGAGCTTGGTGATTTTCACTATCTGGTCCTCTTATCAACAGACCATTCCACAACTGAGTGTAGGTAGTTTAAACCGTTACAATCTAAGGGAAAACAGAGCCTTCTAGTTCAATCCAAGAACCTACACGGCTTAGTACAAGAATCCGGTTACTAAAGATAAAAAAGAAGTATTTGTTCTTTGAAAATACTTTCTCGTTCTTCACAATTGCAACAGTATACAATTGACAGTATATGGAATGCCATCTTCAGAAATAATGATCTTCAAGTAAGAGTCATTCTGAGTTGTTCTAGTTGTATTAGATATATAAATATAATTCTCAACTTTAGTAGTAGTAGATTCCCAATATATATTTTATGTCGAATATGTGAATATTATCTCGTGTTTCTTCTTCTTTAATAAACATGACTTTGCCGCTCTTCGTAACAAAAAATATGTAGATCTTGATAGTCTATATTTTTCTTCTTTATTATATTCATCATTGTTGTTAAGTATTTCTTGTATATAGAGTCACTGTATTTCACATCTATATTTTTAAAAATATATATAATGACAAGCATTTCTTCTGAAAATTCAGATCCAAAATAATTTCCTATTGAATCGCAATATTCAGAAATATGAAATAACAGAGCAGTCATAACTCCCCTTGAAATTCAGCATTAAAATCTCCTTTTAAATTGATCCTTTGAATCATAGATAAACGGATTTGAATCAGTCAAAGAAATTCTTTAAAATCATCTTTTAATTTGGCTTAAAATCATCGTAATAATTCACTTGTAGACCGTTGCATAATAATATCATCTTTTAATTATCTGACGCCAAACATAAGGTTGATATGTATAGTATGCATCTTTTGAACGTAAGGTAGATAAAAAATGTATGGTTGATGATGCATCCTTCAAACGTAAGGTTGAACAACCATACTTTTTTTCAACATTCAAATGTATGATAAATGATCCATACATTTAAAAGCTTCCAAACCTAAGGTACATGATCCATACTTTTTGATGAAACGTAAGTTTGTTCAAAAAAGTAAGGTTGATAAACCATACTTTTGAGAAACAAACGTAACGTTTAAAACTTACGTATGGTTCTTCTTCCATACTTTTCAATATCCAAAACGTAGGGTTCCTTCCTAACGTAGGGTTCCTCTTCCATAATTTTCTGAGAAGATATGGTTATTTAACCATACGTTTCTGATATATCTTTAAATTATACACCACATTCCATCCTTATGCTACGCTTATCAACGTAGGATATGAACAGTGTTTCCAAAACATGATGAATTGATTTCCGATCTTTTTAACACTTGTTTCACGCTATATAAATACTTGAACACTCTTCAAAAAATAATAATATATAAAATATTTAATTCCTGAAATATAATTAAAGTAAAATCATTTAAAAATAATTAAGGGTATTTGTCAGCATCAAAATCATCATAAAGAGATAGAGTATCGTTCTCAATAATCTCCCTATTTTTAATAAAAATAGTATGTATTGTTGAAAACAACACTTGATCAACAATTTCAACACTCATGAGGAAATGGTTTTAAGAAGTATCAAAGGTAAGAAAAATATGGATAATGAATCTTTTCAAGTTCCAAGGAAAAATATTTTGTTTAAGTCACCCAAATTTCATGATCTTATTTTTGATCAGTCCAAGAATGTCACAGATGGTAATAGTTTTGAGGTACTTGAATCCCTTAATAACGAGGTTAGTCATTTGTCAGGTGGACTTGATGTAATGCTACATCATAAAACTTTAAGGTAAGGTAGACATCCAAAAGATTGAGGATGAGGTATTCGAGATGATACAGATAGAGGACATGGGTGAGGTATGTATTCTAGATCTTTTAGGGAGCATCTCACTCTTGAGAAGGTGAGGCGTAAAGAGTAGTATATTAATCTTTTAAATCAGATGAATTCACAGTTAGATTGGGAGTCTACTGATAATTATGAAGATTCTGGTCATGATTCTAATCATGATTATAATGATGCTTGAGTGACTATTATTTCTTCTTGGATGTGGTATTGACTTTTTGAATCCGGACATTTTTCATGTATTGTTTATTTTTCCCTCATTTTAATAATAAGGGGCTTGTCCCTGAATATTCCTGGTATTTAAACACATATATTTATATCATCAAAACATGGTTTAGACTTTTAGTATCTCTTCTCACAAGTGATGTAATGGGGATTAGGGTTAATAGTGTTCACACATGGATTTTTTTAAGGGTTGATTCTTTTGAAATAGAGAAACTCCTCACTCCAGGATGTGATTTTATTGAAAGGATTTGGGATTGTGAAGATCAGGAAACAATGTCTCAAATTCAACTTCCTAATGAAGGTAACAGTTTAAATATTAGGCTCTTTTACACGAATCAAAGTAACACAAATGGTATATTTGTTAAAAATTGTAGCATTGTGAGGTTATTTTCAAGAAAGGAGGTGATTTTTGGATTGTATTGATTCATGTCATTATTCGATTATTTCTAGAATCTTTCTATCAAATGATGATAACTTTTGGAAAACCCCATATATAATTCGAAGTCTTTCATCAGTCTGGGGTTTTTCATACTGGAAATGTATTCCTTTGGGAAGGGTATACTATCACATACTTTTTTTTGAATGAGTAATTAAAGTGGTGTGTATGGGAATTTGGAATGGTATACCTTAAACCTAGATCTCTACATATCAATGAATGGATTTTTAACTTCTACCCATTTGAAGTAAAAAACACCTTTTCCAAGTTATAGGTCAACATCTTTAGGTTGAATTAGATTTTGTGTCATCCAGACATATTATTTTATATTTACACTTTAATCATAGTTCCAATAAAAATGTATAAGGGAAAAAAGAGAGAAAATTATGGCTAATTCCCTAAAGTACTTGTAGAGGTGGACACAGTCTAACTCTTACTGATAAGGTGATACTTTCAAATGAATCTAATGAACTAAATATTCAAATAACTTATAAAAAGTTACCATATTTTTTCTTCTAAATGTGATATCGTTGGTCACTATTTAGATTCTTATAGAAGGGTCATGGTTTTCCTTTTTTACATAAAAATGGGAATGAATTTTTTATCTGCAGGAAGAAAAAGAAGGATGGTAATGTTTTATTGGGTGATACATACATTGAGGAGGGAAATATTGCCAAGTATGACCCCATCTTTCTCTTTCTAGGTTTTTATTTCTTTTAATAGAGGGGTGGTGTGCTTACCTTTAAAAAAAAGTCTATGTTCATATATGCGTGTGAATTATGTTGTGTGTGTGTGTGTTTTGAATATGTGTATATATAGATGATGTACGTGTACAAATGTATATATGTGTATGTATATATATGAGTACATGTACGTGGGATGTACACACACACACACACATATATATATATAACATGTGTATATGTGTATATGTATGGAATGTAATTAGTTAATTATAAAATTATAAATATATATAATTTTTTTTAAAAAGTATTTATAAAATTATAAATAAATATATATATTTACATAATTATAAAATTATTATAAATAAATTTAAATAATAAATATATTTATTACATACATAATTATATATACTTATATATTAATATATATACATATGTAATTACTTAATTATATATAATTATATATATATAAAAAACTATATAAATATATTTATAAATATATAAAAATATTTATAAAAATATTTATTTAAAATTAGAATTATGAGTAAATAAATAAATAAATATATGTATATATATATATAATTTAAAAAAATTAAATTGGAGAGGGGGTTGTGATGCCGAAGTCTTGAGGGATTCTCTCGCTAGTTTTTCATGGCGTTTAGGTTGAGGATTTGATGGGTTTGGATTTGGATTGCTACTTTGATCCTCATGAGTTGTTCATTAGTCCTTCGAAGAGGGATAAAATCAGGATGGAGGGCATGAATCGAGTTCTAAATTTGATAAAAAATAAGGACACTTTGAGAGGAAATCTGAATTCTAATGAAATGAAATCTTATAATTTTAGGTTCGTCACTGATTCAAGGGTTAATGGCACACATTCATAAAATAGAATCGCAAAGAATAGAACCATGGACTTCATCAAGGCTATTAATAAATTTTTCAAGGTTTGACTGGAGGATTGTAAACACTAAATCATTAGACAAATATCTCCTCTAAGTAAGGTCAATACTTTCAAGCTCGAAGGTTTGAGGAATAAAATTTTCCAGATTTGGGGGCTTGATGATTGGAGAATTGTCTCTATTGTTATGGGTTTCTTTCAATTTATATTTCTATCATTTTTCCTCAAATTGAAATCATGCAGTTTGGGTTTTGTTTCCCTCAAGATAAGGATATTAAGACTGTAGGAATGAGATCCCTAGTTTTATCCGGACAGGGATTGTAACATAACCATTCAAACATGGATCCAAATTAGGGGGCTGAACAGGTTTTTTTAGAACCCTCATATCCTTTGGGATGTTTCCTCAACCATCGGTAAAACTATAAAATTTTATAAGTAAATTGAACTTTCAAGGTATGGAAATTATGCTAGAGTTCTTGTAAAATTTGATCTTTCCTCTTCATTCATTGAGACTATTTTTCTGGTGGTAGCTAAATTAAAATTTGAGCACTCCATTGAGTATTTCTATGTTCCTAAATTTTTCTCTAACTGTTATTTCACTAGAAATATTTATATTCATACCTTAAGTGACTAAAATGTTCCAATTGTAAAAATAATGGGATAAGGATGAAAAATGAAAATTCAAATATCTAGTGATAGATTCTGGTTACCCTGATTGAAACAGAGTGAACAAGGATGATAAGGGACCTAAAAAAACAATATGATGGGTTTTATGACTTTTAGACCAATGAATGGAGGTGTATCAAGAAATGGTCATCCATCTGGAAATGATGATAGTAAATGGGATGTATGAGCTGTTGGTCAGGGAGATGATGTTTTGAAAATGGGAAATGCATCCTTTGTAGATGTGGTTAAATCTAGAAATTTAAATTGTGACACCCTTTCTTTTAAAATTTTATAGGATGACCCCTATTTGTGACATTCTGTTACTTCTTCTAGGGAAGAAAATCATCTAAAGTGGGGTGATAGATGTGAATCCACTAACTGTGAAGATATTGATAGTGATGTTGGGGGAGATATTTCGAAGATTATTGAGGTGCAGTTCCTCTATCGTAGTAAGATTAAAAATACTTCGGCAGTTCAGATGAGGCGGTACTCTTGTGGATAGGGTGTGGCACATGGGAATGAGGGTGAGGATAGGTTTTTAGCTACTCATGTTTCACATGAAGGGAAGGAACTAGAGTGGAATTAGGAAGGTTACTCTTCTCCATCTGTTTCCATGATTAAGGAAGTTTAAGATAATGGGAAAACAACTAGGCCTGCATGAGATAATTTTACCGATAGTCAGTAGATTTCTCCAGTAGGAGCATATCTTGGAGTCAAGTCACTAGATAATGCTGTTAAAGCTAGTTCTAGAGAAGTAGTGGGAAACCTTGCTACTCAAAAAGGAAAAGGCTGTGTGGAGTCTGAAAAAGATCCTACTCATGATCCAAAGCCAGGGGATGATGCTGATGGAAATGAGCTTATATGGAGTCAAGTGAGCGATAATGTGCAAGTGGATAGTTCTCTTATGAGATGTGAAGAAAATAATACAACATTTGCTGTTGATGAGGCTTCCTCTAACAGATCCTATGATGCCAAGGGGGAAAGAAAAGATGTATTTGAGGATGCCACTACCAAGGGGATTGATTTCATTTTAGATTCACCAGATGACATTGGATTGTCTTTAAAATGATTTGATTTTTGGATAAATAACGCAACATGCCTCACTTCATGTATAGAAAGGTTCGCAGAATGACGCTGCACACATAGGCACTGGAAGGGTTCCTTATAATACATCAGAAGGACAGAAAAGTGCAGGTGATTAGGTTGTTGGTGAACCTCATCCTACAGGTGATGATGTTTCGGATTTGAAAAAATCTCATGAAATTAGTCCAAAGGGTAGGGATTCCCTTGATTCTGTTGATGAAGTTCAGACCATACCTGAGATGGATGCTTTTCTTAATGTGAATTCCTGAGATGAAGGGGCTTTTAATGCTATGGGCAGAATCTCCACTGATATGGGTGCAATGAGCAATGCTGAAGTGACTTCAGAGGAAGGCCATGAGCCTTGTTAGAGATAAAATTCCTAGAAGTGTGGCCAACATCCATGTAGAAGAGCCTCTCATGGTAGGGGTAGGCGGGGTCCTAACCTTACCCATGCTATTGACTTTCTTGACTTTTAGTGTCATTTTAAGTCTTTGGACTTTTCCATCTTTTAAGACTTTTTGTTTTGTTGTGGGCATTCTTTCCTTTTCTCACATCCTTATCGTCTTTGTTTATTTTTATTTAAATAAAATGAATCAGGCCTTTATGCCTTATCCCGAACCTATAAAAAGAAATTTAAATAATTATAAAATTATAGTTAATATCTTTAAATAATAAATATATTTATTATATAAAAATATATAATTATGGAATCATATATAATCATATATATAATTATATACAAATAATTATAAATATATTTATTTATAATTATAATTATAAATAAATAAATAAATATTTAAATAATTATAAAATTATAATAAAGATATTTAAATAATAAATATACGTGTTATATATATAATTATATATATATAATTATATAAATATATATAACTAGATATAAATATATATAATTATAGAAATATATTTATTATTATTTAAAAATATTTTTTAAAAATATTTATTTATAATTATAATTATAAATAATTAAATATACATTTACATAATTATAAAATTATAATAAATATATTTATAATATTTATTATTATAAATATTTATTATTATATAAATTTATATATTAATATATATATATAATTATATAAATATGTATAATTATATATAATTATATAAATGTATTTATAATTATATAGAGATATTTTTAAATATATTTATTTATAATTGTAATTATACATAATTAAATATATATTTAAATAATTACAAAATAATAAAAAATATATTTAAATAATAAATATATTTATTTATAATTATATTTATAAATACATATTTTTAATTCTTTAAATATTTATCTATAATTATATAAATTTATTTTTTTTTATATTTATTATATTATAAAAATTGGGTCTTTATTAGCGCTGATAAAGATTGATTTTTATCAACCCTAATAAAACATGTCTTTATTGTCCGTTTTTTGAAAACACTAATAAAATTCTTACCTATTGGTTTAAATAGAACCCTAAAAGAGTCCTCCTCCCTTGTGCCTTCAAGCTTTTAGGGAACTGATCCCTCACCACCATCGCTTTTCATCAAGCCTTCTCGATGAATCGATCCTCTAGATTTATGGTATGTAATTTATTTATTCTCTCTTTAATTGCAATCTTCATTCTCATGTCGATGTTGGTGTGACACTAGCTAACCGTACACACAACCTCTACCAAGAATCACCATAGATGGGCTCCCTTACTTTCTTCTCCACAAAAATGGTATTTTTTGTGGTTTCATTACGATTTTGGTATAGTTCATCATGGTTAGGGTTTATTTCTCTTTTTGTTTTTCAATTCTCCCTGAATTAATATTCTTCCTTTATCTCCACCTTTCTGTATGTGCACCGGCCAAACCCTAAGTGAGTTTTGGGTTTTAAATTTATTTTATATCATTGTTTTTTGGGTATGTGATTGGTTTTTCCAGACTTACTTCTTCCATAATTGAGGGTTTCTTCACCACCATTCTTGATTGAGGTAGGTTTCCCATCACAATTATCTTTAAATTCTAGAGCCCTAATACCATGTGTTTTAAATTAATATTTTGGATACATAGTAATTGTATTGAATATGTATAAGGATTATTTGAAAGGAAAATAAAATTTTAGTTTATTTTAATTTCAATGAAATGGATTTATCAAATTAAAAACAAGGTAAAAACATATTTTAAAATAACCTCTCACACCATGAATTTGAAAAATTGTCAGAATGGCTATTATTTATTGGTTTTCATATTTTAAGATGTTTTTTAGTTTTCAATTTGATTTTTAAGGGTTTTCTTGTTCATTCAAAATGGGATTCTAGGACCCATATTGGTTTAGTTTTTGGTTTTCCAATGGTTTAGGATCCCGCAAAGCTAGTGTTTGGTATCTTCTTCTTTGTTCCTGTTCAATGTCTAATAATTATTTATTTAGTTCAACCATTTGTTAGAGATGGATAGGTCATGATTTCATTTGTTTGGTGGAGTTAAAACTGTATTAGCCTTCTTAGTTTTTTAATTTAGGGAGATTCAGATGTTCATCCTAGAGATTATCTCTTTATAAATAATAATAATTTTTTTGATTATACAAAATTTTTATTATCTTGAATTAATAATTTATAAATAATTTTGAACTAATAATTATTTTTAACTAATATTTATTTTGAAAGAATAGAAATTGGGAATTAAATTGTTAAATTATAATGATATATATATATATATTTAAATATATACATCATTTTTTCCATTTACTATATTTTATAGTATTTACTATTCATCTACATATTTAAATATTCTCACATTTAATAGATTTTTTACCATTAAATGATGTTTAATTTATTAATAAATTTTGATATCATGATTCAAAATATGGAATGTATTTTATTAAATCAGAATCTAAATATATATAAATGAATTTTTAATTGAAAACATATAATGTATTTTAAATTTAATTTTTTTATAAGAAATAATTATTTATTATAAAATATTTTATTTTAAATTATCAAAATTCCTTTATTATTTCTAGATTACTAATTATTTTCTTACATATTTATAAGCATATACAATATTTTTTTTTTAAATTAATAATTTAATTATATATTTTTTTCAATTAAATATATTAATTTAATAAAAATGTTGAATTCCTATAAAATAAATTTTATAATTATTAAAATAAAATTATATTTAATAAATAGTTACACATAAATAACTGCCTAAAATTTTAGTTACATAACACCTGTACCAATAAGGCATTTCAAAGACCTCCGTGATACACATAATCTCAGCTTCTACATAATATATATTGATAACAACTCCATGGAAAGGTAATTTAATTAACTCTATACAACCCATATAATATCCATCATGACCCCACTCTTGCAACCCTGGCCTCACAGGAAGCTTGGTGTTATTGAAATTCAGTCCTTAGTCTGAAATCCTTCCCCTTTTCATGGAGTAATTGAAGGATTTCTTTGAATGTTGAAACTGCAACGACTGTCTCAACATGAGTGCATGTAAGACCATCTAGTTAAGCCCTCTCATTGTCCTACCAATCAAGGATACCCTTGTAAGGATGAGATTGTTACTGCTACTTTTTTCAAATTTAGATAGAAAACTATGAAATGTCATCTGGTGTTTCATTAACTCTGCAGTCTAGGAACATTTAGATTTTTGGAGAAAATTTTCATCCTCACCGGCTTCATCTTCCGAACAGTTATTACTGCATTTTTTTAGTGTGAGACTCATTACCCATCTATTCTAGACATGAACCTATGTTTCATAAACTACCTTGAGTAGTAGTCATCCCATACTAGGTACTAGTGATCATTGTGGATGAATTCAGAGGATAACACCTATAACTAGTGGAGTAATTCTTTTCTTAAATTTAATTACCCATTTCCTTCAAAGAATTCTAAAATTATTTGAAAAATTAAAATGATGGGTTACCCTTATTTGAAATTCCCCATTTTGTTTATTTTTTGAAAATATTTATATTACTAAATCAAATAGGATGGACATGAATCAAAAATAGATGGATTCTAGTCATATGATAAATGAGTATGAAAATGGGGTGAAAGAGATCATCAAGTTTTCAAAAGATCATGCATATGAAACTTCTCAAATCCTTTATCTGGGTTTATTCTTTAGTTATTCAATACTAATTAGTCTAGAAGAGTTGGAAGAACACTTGAACTATCATAGAATATATCAAAGTTATAAATGTTGGGATAAACATGGGGAAAAAGTGAATATAGATAGTGATTAGGATAAAACCATGTTTTATGGTCATATGATATGATTACAAGTGTGGAAAATGAAGAAGACCATATTGAGGATGTGATTACAGGGGTGAATGATGATGAGGAACATATTGAGGAAATGATAATGATAGTTAAAGATGATCTTCGGGATTGTCCAAATTGTTTGAGAAGTTAAAGAGTTGTTCAAAGGTGAAATTATATACTGGTTGTACTAAATATATATCATTGTTATCCATAGTGAAGCTGTATAATTTAAAATCTAGAAATATATGGAGTGACACTATTTTTATTGAAATAATTACTCTCTTTAATGATATTATCCTAGAAGATAGTTAGATTCCTAGAAAAAAATATGGTGGTAAAGGAATGTTGTGTTCAATGGGTATGGAATATGAAAGAATACATGTCCATTTAAATGTATGTATACAATTTCTCAAGGACCAAAAATAACTTAAATAATTCCCAAAGTGAAGTGATTCTCAATTCAATAATGATTAATCAGGTCCTATAAAAGTTTTATGGTACTTTCAAATCACTCCAAGGATTAGGCGCCTATTTGGAAGTGATGATATTATAAGGAAATTGACTTGGAACATGGATACAAGAAATAATGATTGGAAGCTTTCTCACACGACAGACTAACCTCAGTAGAATATAATTTATCATGAGTATAATGAATTTTAAAATGAATTGAGAAACCTTTATCTTACACTATCTATAGATGGAGTGAATCCTTTTGGTTTTAAAAGTAACACTCACAATACATGTCCTATTGTGTTGGTAAATTATAAATTTCCACCATGGTCACGCATAAAACAAAAATAAATTAATATATCTATTCTTATATGAGGACCAAAACAACCAAGTAATGATATTGGTGTTTATTTGTATCCATTGATTAGATATTTGAAATTATTGTGGGATTTTGGTGTTACGTTGAATGATGATTATAGAAATAAATATTTCATGTTGAGAGCCATATTGTACAGGCTGATAAATGAATTTCCTTATTATGAAAATTTGATAGGATATAGAATTAAAGGAACTCAAGGTTGTCCCATTGCGAACAAGGTACACATTAAATTAATTTGAAACATTCATCAAAGATAGTGTTTCTAGGACATCGTAGATATCTACCCAGGTGACATAAGTACTGACATTGGATGAAATTATTCGATGGGAGTTTAGAACAATATACAACACCATATCCAATAATAGGTGATCAAGTATTTTAAAAAGTAAAAGATATGAAAAATTATTTTGGTAAAACTTTTTAAAAAAACCTTATCAAAACCGGTTATAAAAGAGATCATTTTTTGAATTACCATACTGGAATTGTTTTTACATTAGGAATTTTCTTGATGTAATGCTTGTTGAAAAAATGTACATGATAATGTTATTATCACATTACTAAATACACCTGAAAAAATGAAGAATTCTATTAAGGCTTGTTTGTACATGATTGACATGAGAATATAGAAAGAGTTGGTGTTAGTGAAGGGTGAAAAACAAACTTTTCTTACTCCAGCTACTTACAATCATTACAGGAAAGAGAGATATCGGTTTTGAAACTTCTTTAATGATATAATGGCTCTATAGGGGTATTCATCAAATATCAAGAATATTATATCAATGAATGATTTAAAGTTAAAGGGTCTAAAATCACATGACTGTTACATTTTAATGTAAGATCTAATGTTTGTAGCTTTAAAATGATTTTTACCAAGAATTACCATCATACATTATCTAATATTGATTTATTTTTTAAATCTATATGTAGAAAATTTATAGACCTAGTGAAATTGAAAACTACGAAAAAGGAAATTGCCTTTGTATTATGTTAATTGTAAATGTTCTTCTTACTGACATTCTTTGATATGATAGTTCACTTGATGAATCACATGGTAATGGAGATTTGACTATGTGGTCATATACATTATAGATTAAAGTACCCCATTAAATGGTATATGAAGTTTTCAAAAGGGTATATAAAAAATCTACATTGATAGAAAGGTTGTATTGCAAAGTGATATATTGTTGAGGAAGCCATTTTATTCTATACTGAATACCTATCCAGTATGTAAATTATTGGTCTACCAAAATCTCATCAATCTAAGAAGCTTGTTGGTAAAGGAATTAATGGAATATATGTTGTCACAATCATTATTACAGTTTGGGAGCAGGTCCACCTTTATGTTTTGTATAAAATTTTAGATGTTTCCTTATATGTTGAAACCCAAAAATAAATTGTTATTCATTTGAATACATAAAGGAATGAAAGGTGGATATCAAATACAAATAATAAATAGTTTATAGGATGGTTTCAAGACCATATTTTAATGAGTTGGCTAAAACTCTAGATTCAATATCAGAAAGACTTTTATGGCTAGACATAAGACCAAGTGTGCATGTATTATCTTATAATGGTTATGTAATTAATGGTTATACGTTATATTCAAATGAATACAATGCATGTATCACCATGAAAAATATTGGAGTTACACTTATGGATGAAGCGATGCATGTATCTGGTACCAAGGAAAAAAATCCAATTTATACAAATATTTCGTACCTTGGAAACATTAAACAAATACGAGAATTGGATTATACAACATTTGAAGTGCTTATTTTTCAATAAAAGTAGGTTAATAATTGGAGTAAAATTAAAATAGATGAATTGAGATTCATGAAAGTGGATTTCAGTAAAGAAGGGTATAAATATGAATTATTTATAATTGAATCATAGGAAGTACATCTATTTTATGTTATACATCCCATAAACTTGAAGTGTTCAATTATTCTATTATTGACGAAACCACTAAAGAGTCAGATTAGAATTCAACTAAGGATGAACCTTTCATTGGGACATTGCAATCACTTCTCATTGTTCCCAATATAGATGGGGACTTTTATGTTAGAGGAGACCACAATTAAGGGATTTGGATACTCTATAGAGGGGTCAAATCCATTTAAACTTTAAAAAACTGAAGAGTTCAATAATGAATTTATATTGTTTTGTAATATACATTGAGTTACCTAATATTATTATATTTTTTCTGTTGTATTTACATTATATAAATTAAATTTTCAACCAATTCTACAGATAATGACTTTTTCACGTGACGATGAACCCGATCCGGAGGAACAATAGGTTTTTCAACCTACTAGTGGTTTTAATGTAGAGGAACAACCTTATACAAATGCTTCTGATACCAATCTAGAGGAACAAAATATTGATGACTTTGAACCCAAGGAAATTGTAGACTACTAATAACCCATGCCTCCCAAAAAAATGGAGCGCCATAATATGAAAATGTTAGAAAAAATTATTAAGGCGATAAGAAAAGGCATTAAATTCATGGTTGGATGAAATGAATGCAACCATACTGTTAACCCCAACAAGGAAATTTTCATTAGTTTCATTAGGCTCACCACTCAGGAGTGCATGTCGATTGATATATATTTGTGGAATAATGTAGTTCCCACACATCAGACATCGATTTTGGAAGATATTAGGGTAACATTATGATGTAAGTTCTTTATTTGAATAAAAAATAATAATGAAACATTGACTTACTCTTCATTATACATTTTAGAGTTCATTTATAGTAGATGAATCCCAAATATAATTTTTTATGAATGCTTACTGAGTAGGATCATAGAGTATTTTTCACAATTCCTATGAAATTTCATCTCAAAGATACTGAAGGGAAAATAAACCCACATCCACCATAGATGTATGCACTCCTGATAAGCCCAGAAACATGGCATGCATTTACTGGCCATTGTAAGGAGACAACTTTACAGGTACATTGTAACTAGTAATACATTTTTTTACAATTTATTTGTTAATAACTTTGATTAAAAATTATTAACTTATTAAATGTAAACCAAGTGTTGAAAATAATCAATAGGTAGAAAAAAAACATACCCATAGTATAAAGCAAGGACATGGTGCACTTCACTTGAAAAAAAATTGGTACGTATTTTAAATCTTCCATAATAATTTTATGTGACATAAAACAATAACTTAATAATGTTCTTATATTTATATGCATATTGATGAATCCAATTCCAAATCAACTTCCATCTCACATAATGTTCTATAGATGGAGGAACTTGTAAATAAATATGGGATAATAACAGATGAAAACACACAATATTTTTAGAAAACATGTATAAGTATGACATAATAGTTTTTTAAATTAGATCGGTATTACATAATAATGATTACTTATTTTTATATATTTTTTATTAGACTTAGACACATGAATCATCATCAACTATACCAGATTAGTAGCTACTATCAGTGGCCTTGAAGTCATCAGAACTATATGTCTTTATTATAGTTTCGGGTTTTGGGGCGACACCCCAAATGTATTTTGAGAAAATAAATGAATAGGGGGATAAGGATAAAAATGGAATATTTTTAAGAAATATTAACAGCTCTTGATGAAAATTTTAATTAGTAGTGAGAGCTTGTAGAAAATGTTTTGGGAAGTAATCAAAGGGAAGATACAAAACTAGAAAAACCACTATGTGAAGATCCCCCCACCCCACCAGCTTTGAGGTGATCAATTTTCCTTAGAGAGTTATCTTAGTTGTGGCAATCAATATTCACATATTTTTTTTTGAAATGTGAATCATTAAGACACTGATACCTTTCATGTACTGATATTCTATAGGGTGAAATTTATTTTGATTTATATCTATCAACACTCACCCATTTCCTTATTGCGAGGGATACCATATTTAATATCCAAGAAGATAGTATACACAATAAAAAACATCCAATAGGTCATTTGAGAGTTGGGATTAACGTATATCATTAGTCGAGCATTGAGCTACCTTTTCTACTTGATGACACATATATTCATATGATCGAGAAATCTATTAGAAAATTTGTATCATGGTCGATAATGTAAATAACATCTCAATAATGAGGTATCAATTTCCAATTTATTTTTCATTGAAAACCTTTAGCAATTAATGAAAAAATGCCTGAATCGATGAATGTTATTACAAATGGAAAAAGGAAAGGGGTGAAACAATAGGTTGAATGAGAATTATCTAAAGTAACAACTTCCCAATCAAAAAGATCTTCTCCAAGCACCTTTACCCCACCCATTAAATATCTTTATTTACTCATTGAAGGTTTATGCAGATACAAGGTGACAAAGTAGAAGTAACATCATAATTTATTTTTAAGAACAAATGTATAGAGAAGATATTACAGACAAAATTACTCTTTTAAATATAAATGAAATCCTCAAGAATGAATGGCTAGGGGTCTCAGATATAAATTTATACATGAGGTTTATTTTCAGGATTTGTTTTTCCAATAGATGATTTACAAAATTAATTATGACTAAATGAATTTAATATTTTTTGAATGCATCTATATCAATACTCTTTGAAGGGAAAACCTGATGAACATACATATGGACTCATTAGTACTCACATCACTTCTACACAACTAATGTAATTGGATGCAGATAAAATTGATTCAATATTGAAAAAACTAGCCGTATAGTTTGAAAGAAAAATTACAAACAACATATTCTTCGTATTACCAATGATATAGGTGTAAAAATATATAATTTAATCATATAAAATATATTTTCATTCCTTTAATTACATATTCCATTTTGTTTTTAGGAAAAATTTGTTACTAATTGAATTCAATTTGGATACTCCAAAGATTTATTTTCTGGATTCACTACATGGATACCCAACAAACCAACTACACATGATGAAAATTTTCAATTTGTAATAAGCTACATCCCAAATTTTAAAAATAAACACCAAATTAAATATTTTATATTATGTTTTAATGATAATTATATTATGATAGGGTGATGTTTAAATATATTCAAAATAATGGCATGAGTATAGCCCATGTGTACAAGGAGCATATCGACTTCTACATGTGGATAAGTATTACGGTATATATAATAATATTTCACTATAAAAAAACATATAAAAATAAATTAATTATTTTTTTCAATGTTTTTATAGTTTCCAAAACAAGACAATGGAAAATATTGAAGTTATTATGTTTTAAAATTTATGATATATATAATATAACATCAAAAAAACCAGCATCCTCTATGAGGTATTTTCGAAGATAATTACTATTTTATTTAAAATATTTATCAATCCTTTCTATATTTATATTTTTCCAGTACTGCCTTGTCTGTATGAAGTAATCACATTCACAAGATGAATTATATTTTTTTATAAATGACTGGGCAACATACCTGGTGGTAGAATGTACACATATATCATGAAGATGTGACTTCCTAAAACTTATTTAGTTTATTTTATCATAATTTTATCTGATTTTTTTAGTTAATTTACTTATCATTTTAATATGATACTTATTTTTTTTTAATTTTCATAGAGATAAAGATCAAATGAATTTGTCAATAAGGATAATTGACTTATGTACTATGATCATGTACTCAATAAGGATGATGCAATTTTATTTTTTACTCTTCAATGCATTCAACATTTCATATTATCGAATGAAAATAATGTTAGATAAACCAAAATGTCGAATTAATTGTAGGATAAAAATACATGTTGGAATCAAACATAACTCAATATAATACATAGTGTATGTGGTATGATTTAAATTGTGTTGTTTTAGTTTAAAATTGACCTTTTATTCATGTATTATTTCATATTTATGTTTTATTTATTTATTTATAGTAGTACCTTCATAAAAAATGTTTTCTTTTATAGGTGGATTATTTTTCTTGATTTGGGGTTGTTTTTTTAAAGATCATAGTGCTCATGAGAGATTAGAATTCTAGGCTGCAATTGAGATAATGCAAACAAGCTAATGGTTCAAGAATATATACAGAAATCTTGAAAAGTTAAATTCCAACTAATTGGTTAATTTTTTAATCATTTTATCTAATATTTTTAAGTTAATTTCCTTATAATGTTTATCTTATAATTATTTAGTTTATTTCATTTATCTTTTGGTAAGTCATATTTCTCTTTCAGCTGTTTGAAACAGAATAGAAAAGAGAGAACATTTTTCTTTTGAACGTAAGAGGAAACCCCATGTTACTTGAAATGTGAAGTACTTTAGGAAGGATGGGGTTTCCTATTCTATACAAATAGAACATGTTATCTCTTTTATGTCTTGTTGGAGATAGTTAAAAGCGAAACACACATCACATACTCAATCATCCAAACCTTAATCTGATACACAAAGTCCTCAGTGTGAATCGAACTTTATGGTTTTAGTTTATAATTTACATTTTAGTTCAAAATGCACATCACATATTCAAAATCAATAAAAAAAAGTTCATATTGTTTTGATACTTTATGAAAATTATCCATATGTTATTTATGACTTGTAAGAATGAACCAAACCTTATTCTGAAACACGGTGCGACCGGTATGACTCCAAATGTGTCTTTTTTTAAATAAATTGACATTAATTTTAGTCAAAATAAAAAGTGACATAATAAAAATGGATCAAAGACATTCATATTGTTTTGAAAATCTAGTAAAATCGTCCATAATTTATTGGTGACATGTAGGAATCAAACACACCTCAATCCGATATACAATGAGACCGGTATGACTCAAAGTCTCTGTTATCAGTTTAAAATGGAAATTTTAGTTAAAATGGGTTTCAATCACTAAAAACCAATAAAACATACTATTATTGTCTTGATAATAAATGAAAATTATTCATAAAATATTTTTAATTCATAGGAATCAGTGTCATATCAAACTAACAAACAATGTGACTAGTATGGGTTAAAGTGTGTGTTTTCAGTTTAAAATTACAATTCAGAAAAAAACACATGTGACATACTAAAAACCAAGAAACATTTTTTAGATTGTTTTTATAATTTAGGAAAATGATCCACAATTCATTTGTGACATGTTGGAATCATCCACACCTCAATAAATCAAATGGTGTGACCAATATGACTCAAAGTGTGTCTTTTTATTTTAAATTGACATTTTAGTAAGAAATAAATCTAGAACACTCAAAACAGAGAAAAACATTCTCTTTATCTTGATACTTTAGTAAAACGATCTATAATTCATTAATGACATGTAAGAATCATCCACAGCTCAAACTGATACACAGTGTACCCAATATGGCTCAAAGTGTTTATTATCGATTTAAAATTGAAATTTTATTTAAAGATGAATTTCACACTTTGAAAAATGATAAAAACCATTCGTTTAATCTTGTTAATTTAGTAAAAAAATTCATAAGTTATTTTTGGTGTATAATAATCACTCTCACTTCAAACCAACACATGATGTGACTGGTATGACTCGAAGTGCATGTTTCCAGTTTAAAATGACATTTTAGTAAAAATCATGATTACTATCCTCAAAACCAAGAAAAATCATTTGTTTTTTTGATACTTGAGTAAAATGTTCCATAAGTAATTTTGTGTGTGTAGCAATTAGTCTCACCTCAATCTAACACATGGTGTGACCTATATGACTCAAAGTGTACCATTTTATTTAAAATTGACTTTATTTTTTGTTAAAAGGAAAAGTAATATACTCAAAAAAAGATAAAAAAATTAGGATTATCTTGATACTTTATTAAAATGATCCATAAGTCATTTTTAACATGTATTAATTATCTTGACATCAATCTGGTACATGATGTTCCAGGTGTGACTCAAAGTGTTCATTATCATTTTAGTTCAAAACATATCACTCTCTAAAAACATATAAAATGAAATCTAATTGTATTGATAATTTATTGAAACAATTCATAAGTCAATTTTTTCTGTGTAGGAATTAGTCTTACATCAAACTGAAAAATGATGTGACTGGTATGACTCAAAGTGCATTTTTTAGTTTAAAATTAAATTTTAGTAAAAAACATAAGAGACATACTCAAAACTAAGAAAAATCACTCATATTGTTTTGATAAATTAGAAAAATTATCCATAATTTATTTTTGATGTGTAGGAATCTGATGTACAGTGTGATTGGTATGACTCCAAGTGTGTCATTATATTTAAAATTGACATTAATTTTAGTAAAAAGGTTAAGTGATCTACTAAAAATTGATCAAACACATTTATATTATTTTTATAATTTGTGAAAACGATACAAAATCCATTTTTGACATATAGGAATCATCCTAACCTCAATTTTATACACAATGTTCCCTATATAACTCAAAGTGGCCATCATCAGTCTAAAATTGACATTTTGGTTCAAAACTTGTGTCAATCAGTTAAAACCATGAAAACATACATGACTCTCTTGATTATTTAGAAAATTATTCATAAGTAATTTGTGATGTGTAGGAATTATTATCTTGTCAAACCAACACATGATGCGAATGGTATGATTTAAAGTGAGTGTTTTCAGTTTAAAGTGACATTTTAGTAAAAAAGACAAGTGACATACACAAAATTGTGAAAACACATTTGGATTATTTTGATACTTTTGGATAATGATCTATAAGTAATTTTTGATGTGCAGAAATCAACCATACATCAATATGATACATAGTGTATCCGATATGACTCAAAATTTGTATTTTTAGTTTAAAATTGGAATTTTATTAATGAATTATTTCATATTTATGTTTAATTTATCTCTTAATATTATTACTAAGATAATAATTTTTTTATTAAACAAGTGGATTATTTTTCTTGAGCTAGGTTGTTTGTTTACAAATTGATTCCATGATCATTGTTTTTTTAGAGGGGGTTGTGTGCCAAATAAAATGAAACATTCATTTTTTTTTAAATTTTTGTGATAGTACTTGCTAATATAATTGTACAAAATGTTGTTTGAAATGTCTATAATATAGTGTTTTCTTACGTATTTGTGATGTAATTTTTATTTCAATTAAATTATGAGTTTTCAATATACAAGTTTCTGCTGTAGTGTGATGTAATTCAAATAGCACATTGCAATAGTAGGGCCTTTATTAGTGCTATATATATCACTGATAAAAGCCCCTTTTATTAGCACTAACAAAATCACTGATAAAGTGTGCCCTTTATCAGAGCTTTTTGTAGCACTGATAAAGGTCCTCCTTTCTCAATGATTTTTTAGCACTGATGAAGGGGTCCCCCCTTTAATGATTCTTAGGAAAAAAGTTCTTTTTTAGCTCAATGAAATTCCATTTTGTGCACTATTAAAGGGTAAATCTATGGTTATGAGGTCCAATATTTATGTGAAGGTGTGGATCAGAGACTATAAAACTCCTCATGGTGGAAACTGTCAAGCTCTAATTATCTCTTTGTATTTCACTCAAAGGTTTTATTAAATTTTGGGGAAGAGGGGATACTTACAAGTTTTGGGAGATTCCTATAGCCCATGGATACCCTAAGAGGAAATAGATTCTTGTCCACTACTCAATGATTATTTTCAAGGTCATGGAATAGCACTTGGATCATCCGAATCATAAAAGAAAATTAATTTCATTGTTCATTCATTCCTTTTAGTCTAATATGAATGTAAGATCATATGGATTTAATCCATTTTGGTTGATGTTTTTTGCTACATTTAGATAAGTATCACCCCTTTAAAATCATTCATTTGTATCCGAACCTATTCCATCTCAATTGGATCAAATTATAAAATGTTTAAAGAAACTGGAAAACCAATAAATCTAGAAACCATGATATAGAAAAGTTAAAAATGTAAATTTTACTTCTTAAATTTCCAATACACACTATAAATTTTATGAAAAAATGTTTTTTGTCTTATAAAAGTCATAAAATCACACTATGGTTTTGAGAAAAATAGTTGACGTATTTTTTTTTGAAAAATAGGGCATCATTTTCAATATCACTATGTCATGGTTAACACATCAATATAATATCATTGATCTCCACCACAATAAAAAATCCTAAAATTGTAGATATTGACAATCTATAGTTTTTGGTATGACTGAATATCCAAAATGGCTTGTCTCTAACTAAAATAGTTATTGTTCACAGTATGGCCAGAGAACAAATTAACTTCTAAAACAACTATTTTCAGGGTATGAACATAACACCAAAAATGACATGTGGATTTTCATTATATCATGGTTACTTCTACATAATGGTTTGATACCAATCAATGGTGAAATGTTTTAGTCTAAATATTTTAAAGAATTATTTTTTGTTAAAATTCTCAAAAACTTTTATTATGGAGGGTCTGGAGGGTTCTTGACAAATTTGATGGAGGGATTTAAATTAATCTAATTTTTTTGGTAGAAGTGATCAATTTTTAAAGTTAAATTACTTAGTTAATAATTTATATACTATTTATAAATTCTAAAATAAATATAAATATGAAAGTGTCTATATTGATGCATGAATTTTTTATAAATGTAAATATAAAATATTTATAGTAGGCTTAATTTTTAAATATGTGATTTTAGTTTATGTAAATTTTTTATATAAAATAATAAAATTTTATATCGTTATATAAGTTTTCATAAGATATCTCATATTTTAAAATATGAATAAGTTTATATTAAATTTCATGTAAAATGAAAACATGAAAGTTCTCATATTATAATAAATGTCAAATTTTACTATTTATTTTTGTTAATGAATATCTATAAGACTATGTTTAATATATAAAGTATTTATAGTTTTATTTATTTTTAAACTTTTCATAAATGCTTATATCATGTCTAAATTTATGAAACATTCATTTATTTAATATTTTTCCCAACATGATTCCAATATATAAATTATTTTTATTATAGATTAATGTGTACTTTTTTTCAATGTGTTAAACTTCTTATTTTAATTATCATACATGAATTAGTTAAAATATTTGTATGATAATTGATTTAGTTTTTTTCTAAATTGATTTAGCATGTTCACTAGTTATATGAAACACCCTATAATGTAAAGGGTTAAAAAACTAAATGTTACTACCCATATCAACAAGGTGTATCTTTCTTTTTGGGATCCTAAAAGATTAAAAATCAATAATTAAGTGACCCTACACTTGCGCAAAAAAGGGTTATGATATCTATTGTTGGGTTTTCTAACTTTGGTTACCACATGCGATTATTATAGGAAATGCAGTAAATATTTTTTCACACCAGTTATTATTAATCGATGTGAAAAATATTTTTTCATATTAGTTTTCTAAAAACTATCATAGATACTTATCCAAAAATACTTAATTGGAAGGATATTTCACATTAGTTTTTATATAACCGATGTGAAAAACACCTTTTCATGTATGTTATTTTATATAAAAAATGTGAAAAATAGTTTATCATGTGTGTTATAAAAAAATAACTTGGAAATAAACTTTATTAAGTTTTTCATATTGGTTATAAAATAATTGATGTGAATTTTTTTTTCATTAAATTAAATAAAAATTTAGCTGCCTAACAGTACAACAATAATACTAGAAATAAAAAAATAACAGTAAAACAACCAAGAAATAACATCACAAATTCAAATAATTTTTATATTACAATTTGAAATTTAAGCTTTACAATATATATTACAAATAAACTAAAAAAAAGTCGATCCTATGAAATATTAAACCCATTCTCTTTGTAATTGATTTATCTCTTGCATAGTATAAGGGGGAGATTCATAAAAAAAATACAGAAATTAAAAATAAATAATTTATCATGTATTATCAATATAATTATAAGATGAATTAAAGTGAATATTATAATAAAATATTACCTTGTAAGATTTTTTAACTGTACCTGTTGAAATTATTTCAAAGAAAAATCTTAGAACATAGTATCCACATTCTTTTACTCCTTATTAAAGATGAAAATTATATTTTAAAAGATTTTTTCAATTCAAAATAACATTTTAATTACTCATATCCAAAATGTAGTAATTATAAATGAGAATTCACCATTGCTTTTACATATTTGATCTTTATGGTCCTGTTTATTGTTACCTCTCTAATTTAATCTCATGTACTATTTGAAAATAATATTTATGAAAAAAATTTAAAGTATTTATAATATAATAGTATTAAAATAATCAAACATACATTTTCAAAATGTTTCTAGAATTTTATCACACATTACCATGTATTGAGCATAATAGGTAAGTTTTTTTCTCTCTCAAAAAAAAACACACAAAATCCAATGGATACTAATATAAAAAATTCAATGTGAGTGGTTATTTATATATGAAAAATAAAATATTAATAAATATATGTTTCATACCCTTCAAAATAATGAAGCATCCAACACATAACTACATTATTTTGAGATATTTCAGTAATATATATTTTTATTTCTTCATCTTTCATTTTCATCACTATTGCTGAAATACATTATGGGTCTGAAAACCTATTTACTGATATCGCATCATAATAAATAAAAAGTTTATAAATATAAATAATAAAAAATAATCCTAATTATTAAGTTTCATTAAATTAAAATAAATGAAAGATATATGATAATAAACTTACATTGAAAAGACTTGCATCATGTTGATACCCAAAAAATAACTAGTTATAAGCTCCATGATATTTATCTTTAAAATCATCATAGTCAGTTCACACCCAAAAATAGTAGTATCCATAGGAATATCATAAATATACAATGAAAAATATAAATATGTTTATAATCTATCAAGTATAGATTAATTTGTATCTAAAGTCATAATAGCATGCAATTTTTATTGTATATACAATATGTATTTACATTTAAATAATTCCTATAAAAAAATAGAAAAATATACTTTTTAAAATTTTAAAAAAAAATTTAACACCAATACGAAATAAATAATATAATCTATACCTACCTTAGTGGATTTTTTTGGATAAGTCTATATGGATAAATTAAAAAATAGATTATACTTTGTCCAAATATATTGACCTCATTTGTAGGAAATGATACTTTTGTTGATCTATATATAATATCATGCCCTATGACTCTAAGATGCTCCATATCTATATCTTGATGATGAAAATTATCCCCAATATAGTAAATATTCTTATATGAAATAATATTATATTTGGTATCCTCAACATATAAATCAAAACTGATGGAAAATTGTGTAGGAGGAGGTGTGGGACTTGGATAAGTATGAGGAGGTGGAGGATTGGGATCTGTAAGAAGGTATGGAGAAGTGGGATCTATAGGAAGAGGTGGAGGAGTGGGATCTGCATCCTGAAACTATTTTTATATGTCTTTAAATATTGATTGTACTGAATATCTGATCCTATCTTCCATCATCACACCATATCTCGATCCTTGTATTTTAATTCTTTTATTTTATTTTTATATAAATCCTCCTTTAATCAATATCCAAAATGACCAAATTTTTTTTTATTGATACACATGATGTGTATCCTCATTTGTGACCCAGGGGTTTGGGATTTCCGAATGAAACATCTAAAATATCCTTCCAATCCTTGGGTATGAAGTTACCATGGGTTATCTACTCCTAAAGGGATTCATATAAATAATATTTGAAGAATTCATTATTTAATCTCAATATATAAATATTTTAATGAACTTCAAATAAATTAATAAATTAAATAACTTCTTCAATCCTATCAGCTATAACCCTCAACCATTTTATAATATATTATACATTTTTTTCTTATTCTCCACTTTTCATACCTAGCTAGGGATGGGGAGAAGGGTCAACCTCTATGGAGAATGAAGACTCAACTCTAATTTTTTGAAAATTTTCATCTATAATTTTCTCTACCAATATTGTATACCCTCCATGAGAAAATGTATGAGGGTATATGACTTTGGATTTGATATCATAGTGAGATCTTATAATTTTCTATAAATTATGAATAAAAAAATAATTAATATGATCTTTAATATAATAAACTTTTAAAAGCTAACATTGCACTTACTAACAATGATTCTTATTGTCTGCTTTCAACAAAACACTTCTTTTTATATTCATCTAGAAAAAGAAATATTTCACAAGGAATATTATTTTATCATCCCCCAAAAAGAAAATATAATGTGGGGGTTAATTTAAAATCCCTCCATCTTCTAGTAGACAAAGATAAACATTTAGTGATAATTTATCTAGTGTCATTTATATCATATGCCATATGATAAGAAGGAGAAAATCTATATTAGTAAAAAAATCCTAGATGATTAAAATAATAACAAATGAACTTACTGAAATTGCTAACGAGCCTGTACCCAAGTGGTACAAGATCTTACATGGAATCCAAAAGACCTAGGATAAAATCTGAGTAGGGGAGAATTTACAAGTTACTATAGCAGTACTATAGCAGAGCATTGTAGCAGTACTGTAGTAGAAGCGAAGCTGTAGCAGCAGAGGCACTGTAGCAGGAACTGTAGTGGCGGATGTACTATAGAAAGAACTGTAGCAGCGTGGGTAGTGTAGAAGTACTGTTCACCGAGGGGTCCTTTGGGAAAAAAATGGGACTTAAATCCTTGTATTAATGCCACTTGGTCTCAGGACTTCGGGCTATGTAATGACTCTCCCTCTACCCAGAAAAAAAGATGTATTTTCTTTAATAATAAATCGAGGCTTCAGCCCCAACCTTTAAAAAAAATGAACTTACCCAAATTATCACCCATAGTTGACATATTGAAGATTTATTGATACTTTTCCAATATGAAATAAATATACTAACTTTGCATTAAGCTTTCCCTGCAATAAAATTCTTAAATTGTTTTGAATTTGGACCCCTTATAATGTCATTATCATCAAACTAAACTGGTATCCTCTTGTCCCAACTACATACAATTGATAATTCTGGTGAACATGTGCTCATTTTTATTAACCCTTGATGTCTTCTCTACACCTATGGAAGTATATGAAGGTTTTGGTCACAATAGAAGCGTGTGGGCGGATGTGCCCACTTGGCTTTTTATCACAAACAATGATCAATCTGGGATCAATATGACGATAAACGCCAATCTCCACAGATCAAATCACAGGAATAGACAAAAAAAAGGAAAGTCCCGAAACCACAAAGTAGGATCGTCACAGGTTGATTATAATTAATTTAATCAATTGAAAAGAAGTATCTTTTGGGTGTTCTTTCTTCGTTGATATTCTTGATCACGTTCGGATGTGATTTTTCATTACGTCGCAGAAGCCAAGTGTTGACTTCCTCTAGTGGTGATCCACACGTGCACCTCGTATCTCTAGACATCGCCAAAGGAGTCTCCAGGTGCTAGCGTGGAGAAACCTTTTCTCACGTTTTCTGCCTTAGATCATCTTGATCTGATTGAAGATGATCTCTCTCAGTCTTGAGAGCGTTCTTAGAGGAAGAGGTTCTTTCGGCCTTGAAAGAATTCTCCAGAATTGTTGTGCACAATGATTCTCTTGTTAGAAAAGATTTGGGGTTGTGAGGATATTTATAATTGGGTTAGAGGTTGTAGATTTATGACAATAAATAAACACGTTACATGTTTTATTTATTTCAATAACTCTTTTGAAAACCCCATGTCGAGTCATTAATTCCTTGACATGCGCCCACACTGATTATAATAAATAACATTTAATAAAATGATATTTACTCAAAATTCTGACTGGATAAACTACATGGTGTGTAATAATAAATACATGATGTGTACTTGTTTTTTATTGAAAACTACACAGAATGTATATTAAATGTACACAGCGTGTATATCTTGATTTCATTTATTCATTTCCTTTCCAAAATGAAAATTACACAGCATGTACATTTAATAATACACGATGTGTACTTGTCTTAAATTTTATTCTTCCTCCAACATTAAAACGATTTAGGCTTCCTATAATCATTATTAAACCACGTATGGGAATATTCTTTATTCTACTTGAGATACTTGAATACACTTACTGTGTGACCCTCTAGGCCTCTTTCTCGTTGGCATTAGGCGGGATTGCCTAAAGTCCAAGATTACTATCTAGAAACGGGTCAAGGCACCCAAGAGAAAGAAGTTGACGCCTCATTGACGTATCACCTCATGCTAATGCTTATTGTATAATTTAATCCCTTTGTCTCAATATCTCATCAAGCAGGTTTCGTGGAAGTGTCATAAACCTATATACTTGATATGCCATTCTTTGACTTCTAGAAATAAACTCATCATGTCACCATGGCTAGGGAATTTGTTCAACTGTTCTATTTCAATCAAAGGGCCCGAGATATCTACTTCCATAAATATGGAAGGGGAAAATCCTTCCTCAACTTATCCATTAACAACATGTCATTCATGACGCACCCAATGCACCCTACTTCCTGCCAACTATCTTTGTGATGGTTTTCGTCAGCAAATCTAAATGCATGAGTCATGAAATGAGTTAATGATAATCTTCCAGTCTAAGGACTGTTAAACACACTCGTTGATAGCAATGTTCGATGACACCAAAACATGCAGAATTAATACTGGAGGGTCTGTTATCATAATCTCGCATCTTGGAGATTACCAAGTGTGAACTCCATGAGAGAGAGTCTCATCTTCTTACGAGTACTCGTACAAGACGGTGTGTATACTATGTGTCCTATCATAGTATGTCATCCAACCGTATAACTTTATTTAAGAATAAAGTTATAGTATTTTAAGGTTCTCATCATAGCGCAGATCTTCCATGACCTTATCAATGCAACAAATATTCTAGGACATTATTATATTATAGTCATGCAGAACAATGAACAATATATAATAAGTTAACATTCATGTAATCAATGTAAAAAATAGTTGGTTCTCAGGACACCAACCCTAAAAAACTCCCACTTGGACTAGATCCAACTTCTTACGACTTTTAGTCTGCTAGACCTCACAAGATGATCATGTTTTTGCTGAGTCAAGGCTTTAGTCAAGGGTTCCTTCACATTTTCTTCCCTGGAAATACTACTCACTGCAACTTCACCTCTCTGAGAAAAATCACTCAAGAGATGATACTTCTGAAGTATGTGCTTTGTCCGCTGATGTGACCTTGGATATTTTTCAATTTACACCACAGCAGTATTATCACAATAGAGTGTGATAGGATCTTTACTGAAAGGTAATACATCTAGATCTTGGAAAAAGCTTCTCATCCGTACTGCTTCTTTAGCTGCCTCAGAAGCTACGATATACTCGGACTCTGCTGTAGAATCGTCCACCACACTTTTCTTTGAGCTCTTCCAGCTCATTGCACATCCATTAAAACTGAAGATGTATCCAGTCTGCAACTTCATGCCATCTTCATCAGTCTGGAAACTAGAATCTACATGTCTTATGATGACTAGTTCCTCATCTCCTCCATAAAATAGAAACATATACTCAGTATGCCTCAGATACTTAAGGATAGTCTTGACTACCATCCAATGGCGGTCTTATGGATCAGCTTTATATCTTCCTACCGCACTTAATGTGTAAGAAACATCTAGCCTTGTACATATCATATCATACATGACTGACCCAATCACGGATGCGTAAGGGATCCTTGCCATTTTCTTTCATTCCTCATGTGTCTGAGGACACATTTTCATAGAAAGATGAATGCCATGTGACACTGGAAACAATCCCCTCTCGGATTGTTTCATACTGAATCTCTTCAGTATCTTGTCAATGTATGTACATTGACTTAGGCCCATCATTCTCTTGGATCTATCACGATGGATCTTGATCCCAAGAATATATGCTGCCTCACCCAAGTATTTCATGGAGAAGCATTTATCTAACTATGCCTTAACTGACTGTAAGACAGGTACTTAGTTTCCAATTAGTAATATGTCATCAACATATACTATTAGGAAAAAGACTACAATTCCACTAAACCTCTTGTAGACACAAGGCTCACATTCGTTCTTAACAAAGCCAAATTCCATTACAGCTTCATCAAAATGAATGTTCCATGAACTTGATGCTTTCTTTAATCCATAAATGGATTTCTGCAACTTGCATACCTTATTGGAATCCATTGGAGTCACAAACCCTTCAGGTTGCGTCATGTAGACATCTTCTTGGAGGTTCCCGTTAAGGAATGCTATTTTGACATCCATTTTCCAAATTTCATAGTTATAGTAAGCAACAATGGACAATAGGATTCTGATGGATTTTAGCATCGTAACCGGTGAAAAGGTTTCATCATAGTCAATTCCATGACGCTATCTAATACCTTTGGCAACCAGTCATGCCTTATAGGCGCTGAATTTCCCCTCCATGTCCAGTTTCATCTTGAATACCCATTTATTACCAATAGGCTTTACATCAACTGGAGGATCTACCAAAATACAGACATGGTTTTGGTACATGGAATCCATTTTAGAATTCATAGATTCTTTCCACTTGGCAACATCTGTGCCTTCAACTGATTCCTTGTTGGTAAGAGGATCATAATTTTCAACCAATAATAAGTCACCATCCTCAGTGAAAAGAAAACCATATCATTCCAGTTCTATCACCTCTCTTGTGCTCCTACGCAGTTCTTGTGTCTCTGGAATAGATTGTTCTTCCACGGGGCTTTGTGGAATCTGTTCTTGTACCAACTCCTTTGTATCTTGAGCCTCAACTTCATCGAAGTCTATCTCTCTCCCACCATATCTTTTGGAGATGTTCTACCTCTCAAGGAATATGGTGTGTCTTCCCACTGTAACCTTTTTTTTCTGAGGGGTTGTATAGGTAATATCCCCTTGTTTCCTTGGGATATCCTATAAAGATACACTTTGTGCCTCGGGGTGAAAATTGTTTACCTGAAAAGGCCTTAACAAATGCTTCTCTACCCCACACATGTAAATTTGATAACATGACTTTTCTTTCACTCTATAACTCATATGGAATATCATTTATCGATTTAGTTGGTACTTGGTTTAGTATGTGTGCTACTGTTTGTAATGAATATCCCCAAATGGATAATGGAAGATTCACATGACTCATCATTGATCTCACCAAGTCCAAAAGGGTGCGGTTCCACCTTTCATTTACACCATTCCACTGAGTTGTGTAAGGAGGAGTGAGTTGAGATAGAATCCCAAACTCCCTTAAAAAATCAATGAAGTCCTGATTAAGATATTCTCCTCCTCTATCTGAGCGGAGGTTCTTAATCTTCTAACCAAGATGGTTCTCAACATCATTCTTGTATTCTTTGAACCGATCAAAAGAATCTAACTTATACCTTATTAAGTAAATATATCCATATTTACTAAAATAATTAGTAAAAGTTATGAAGTATGAGAACCCACCCCTTGCTTCAACTAGAAATGGTCCACACACATCTGTGTGAACTAATTCTAGAAGCTCTTAATCCCTTTCACCTTTCCCACTCAATGGGGCTTTGGTAAATTTTCCTTGTAGACAAAAAATGACATACACCAAGTGGTTTTAGTTCAAAAGAATCTAAATACCCATCTTGATGTAATTTTGTCAAACATTTCTCATTGACATGACCTAGACGGTGATGCCAAATTTGGGTGTGGTATGAGTCATGTGAATTAAATTTTTCATCGATTTCCATTACTTGGTTTGTGTAGTCTAACACATAAAGGCCATTATATAAATATTCCCTACCAAAAAATGCTATCTTTATAAAAGTAGCAACATCCACTTCCAAACTTGAAGATGAATCCAGCAGTATCTAATCTGAATAATGAAATATTGTTTTTGGTTATAGAGGGTACATAATAACATCCTTTCAAAACCAAGACCATTCCAGTAGTCAATGTGAGATGGTATTCTCCGACAGCTATAACAGCGAGTCCGGCTCTGTTGGCTGCTCGTATATCCACCTCACCTCGGTCAATCTTTCTGAATCTAATTGGTTCCTATATTTGGATACAGATGTGATAACCACAAGCAGTATCTAATACCCAATTTTTAGAAATAGATAGATTTCATTCGATAACAAATTCACCTGAATATTCCCCTTGCTTCCTTGGCTGGCTGCAATTTTTCTTCTGGTGGCCCTTCTTGCCACATGTGAGACAAACAACATCATGTTCCCTTTCATCCCCTTTGATCTTCCTTTTCTTGGAAGGCCTTGAATAAGATTTGGGCTTAAAGCTCTTTGTATTCTCTTTCCTTTTATTCACCATAAGGGCAGAAGGTTTTTCATGCTTCATGTCATTATCCACTTGGATAATAAGGATAAGAATATCAAACAGTTACTTATCAATGTTGTTCATGTTGAAGTTCACAACAAATTTTGAGAAGCTCTGAGGAAGTGATACAAGAATGAGATCGGTACCCAATTCTTCAGGGATTTTAAACCCTAGAACCTCCAAGCGCTCAATGTAGCCAATGATCTTAACTACATGAGGCCCAGCTGGGGCACCCTCTCCAAGCTTGATCTGAAATAGAGCCTTGGAGATCTCAAACCTTTCATGTCTTCCTCTCTCCTGATATAGACCACGGAGGGTCTCAAGAATGCTGTAGGCTTCCATGTCTTCATGAGACTTTATGATCTCACTAGACATAGATGACAACATCAAATATTGAACGTTGGGTGCATCACTCAAATGTTGATCATAGACCAGGAAATCTTCATCACATTCCCCTGGGGCAGGAGAATTAGGAAGTGAGAACTGCAGCACGTAAAACTTTCGTTCATGGGGTAGGATAACCCGAAGGCACCTAAACCATTCTTGAAAGTTACTAACAGTGAGGATATTTTCTTTATCGATAATTGATCATAGAAAAAATGTGGTTGATGATTTTTTCATATTCTAAAAATTAAAAGAGCAGATTTATTAGTACTTTCTTTTATTACATTTTATGAGAAATAATAAATTTTATTAAGTCTACCACTATTTTATCAAGAACTAATGGACCTCACCATTGAACTCAAACTGTCCAGTTTCTTTGAAATTCTAGTGGAAAGGATCCATATTCCCCTTCACATAACCCCAACAAGGGTTGGTTAAGCTATTTGAAGGTATTTAGGTATGCAGGTCTTTGCCAACTGTGAGTTCCTTGATCTGTTGAGTGGACTCCCCAATCCTAAAATCCTGACTTGGATTTTCTCAACTCTTACCTCCAATATTACATCAAGTCTAGCAAGGTCTAATTCTCTTGATGTAATATGGTTAAGTCAACCCGTCACTTTTCATAAGGGATTCCTTTATAAAAGTAAGTGTCCCAACAAGGGTTGGTCAAACACATAGTTTTATTGAGTCTTGCCCTTAATCAAGTAACAGAAGGCTTGGTCTGACTTAATATGGTATTGAGGTATTTTAATCCTTTATGCATAGTTTTGCATTATCACATGCTTTTTAATATTAAGTGATTATTGCTTAAGTGATTAACTATGTTCCAATAATGTTTACGCATAGTCCGATTTTTATTTTATTCCATCTTTGCTTGCTTGTTCATTTTATTTACTATGTGATCACGACTAGACATACATAATGAATAAACAATAAAATCAGACAAAAATAAAATAATCTGGCATGATCATGAGGTTTTTTTGGTTATATTATCTAGAGGTTTGATAAGCTAACCCTGACCTAGGAAAAAAGACCTTGAACCGATGGTTCGTGTTTTGTAGCTCCCACCTGTCCACCTTTGTATCTTCTTGGGTTGGTTTCTCCTCATCTTCGGGTTTTGAACCATCTCCTCTAGCTTGGGAGATCCTCTATTTCATGGGGTTTACATTAAAGAAACCATGGGCACGTAGGCCCTACATTTTATTGGAAGAAGGCTCGTAGGCCAGCGAATTTAAATCAAACAAATTAAAATGAAACCATACACACATACAAAGGGTCTTTGGTCTATCTCATGATCATCCATAGCATGAAACAACATTTACGCATATTTAGAATTCAAATTATTTTAATCGTTCTATTATTTAAGATAAGTCGTGATTGAAATTAATTAATTATGCTCTTATAATTAATCAATTATTGATCTTAAATTCCTTTCTGAATTTTCTTGATATTCTTCTGATCCATATCCCTTGTACATGTCTTTGTAGTTTTATAAGAAACCTAGTGAAATTACATTTTTGTAAAGTACATGGCGTGTAGTTTATATTTACATGGTTAGTATTTTTTACACCCTTTATCCTAAGTACACGCAGGGGGCTTTGGAGTGTTTTTCTTTACTTTGGAAATTTTCGAGTACACGGCGTGTAGATTAATCTAACATGGGATGTACTTCCTTGTTACACAGTTACCATCCTGACAATCCCGTGTACATGGAACACAACTTCTCCTTGTACATGGTTTCATCTGGACTGGATTGGACTACATGACGTGTTCCTCCAACATACATGCCATGTATTTCGGTTCCCACGTGCTGTTCAATTCTGGTCAACATGGCGTAATAAATACTTAGGCATACTTAATTCACACGATGTGTTTTGGCGGACTAGTGCTGGTTCGTTGAACCTAAGTACACGACGTGTAGTTTTCATTACACACCATGTATTCCCATGTTGTACAGACAGAAAGACTGGCTCCTATGGATGAGTTACTCATTTTATTTTAATCAAAATTAAAATTAAAAGGTTGTTTATATGATATAAATCGAGAAACGAAAGAGGAATAACAAATATCGTTTATTCGGATTTATAGAACGATTTATTTCGAATTGAATCAAATATAAATGCATAAATTATCAAAAAAAATTAAATAAATATAATCAATGTTGTAACCTTGATCTGATACCATTTGAAGGTTCCGGTCGTAGTGGAAGCGTGTGGGTGGATGTGCCCACTTGGCTTTTTTTCATTAACAATGATCAATCTAGGATCAATACGATGATAAATGCCAGTCTCGACAGATCGAATCACAGAAATAGACAAAAAAAAGGAAAGTCCCGGAACCAAAAAGTAGGATCTTTACAGGTTGATTATAATTAATTTAATCAATTTAAAAGAATTACCATTTGAGTGTTCTTTCTTCATTGATATTCTTGATCACGTTCCAATGTGATTTGTCATTGCGTCATAGAAGCCAAGTGTAGACTTCCACTAGCAGTGATCCACATGTGCACCTCGTATCTCTGGACGTCGCCAAAAGAGTCTCAGGGTGCTAGAGTGGAGAGACCTTTTCTTGCGTTGTCTGCCTTAAATCATCTTGATCCAATAGAAGAGGATATCTCTCGGTCTTGAGAGCATTCTTAGAGGAATACGTTCTTTAGGCCTTGAAAGAATTCTCCAGAATTGTTGTGCACAATAATTCTCTTGTTGGAAAAGAGTTAGGGTTGTGAGGATATTTATAATCGGGTTTGAGGTTGTAGATTTATGACAATATATAAACACGTTACGCATTTTATTTATTTCATTAACTCTTTTGAAAACCCCATGTCGAGTCATTAATTCCTTAACATGCGCCCACACTGATTATAATAAATATCATTTAATAAAATTATATTTCCTCAAAATACCGACTGGAAAAACTACACGGCGTATAATAATAAATACATGGTGTGTACTTGTTTTTCATTTAAAACTACACGGAGTGTACATTCAATGTACACGGCATGTATATCTTGTTTTTATTTATTCATTTACTTTCCAAAATGAAAACTACATGACGTGTACATTTAATAATACACAGTGTGTACTTGTTTTCAATTTTATTCTTCCTCCAACATTAAAACAATTTAGGCTTCCTTGAATAATTATTAAACCATGTATGGGAATAATCTTTATTCTATGTGAGATACTTGAATACACTTAGTATGTGAACCTCTAGGCCTCTTTCTCGTTGGCATTATGCAAGCTTTCCTAAAGTCCAAGATTACTGTCTAGCAACGGGTCAAGGCACCCAAGAGAAAGAAGTTGATGCCGCATTGACGTATCGCCTCATGCGAACACTTACTGTGTAATTTAATCCCTTTTTGTCAATATCTCATCAATCAGGTTTCATGGTAGTGTCATAAACCTATATGCTTGATCTGTCATTCTTTGAATTCTAGAAATAAACTCGTCGTGTCACCATGGCCATGGAATTTTTTCGACGGTTCTATTTCAATCAAAGGGTCCAAGATATCTACTTCCATAAATATGGAAGGTAAAATCCTTCCTCAAATTATCCATTAACAACATGTCATTCATGACGCACCCAACGTACCCTACTTACTGCCAACTGTCTTCATGACAGTTTTCATCAGAAAATTTAAGTGAACGAGTCATGACATGAGTTAATGATAATCTTCCAGTTTAAGGACCATTACACACGCTCGTAGATAGTAATGTCTGATGAAACCAAAACATGTGGAATTACTACTGATGGGCCTGTCATAATAATCTCCCATCTTGGAGATTACCAAGTGTGAACTCCATGAGAGAGAGTCTCATCTTCTTACGAGTACTCGCACATGACGGTCTGTATATTATGTGTCCTATCATAGAATGTCATCCAATCGTAGAACTTTATTTAAGAATATTGTTATAGCATTTCAAGGTTCTCATCATAGCAGGGATCTTCCATGATCTTATCAATGCAACAAATATTCAAGGACATTATTATATTATAGTCATGCAGAATAATGAACAATATATAATAAGTGAACATTAATGTAATCAAAGTACAAAATAGTTGGTTCTCAGGACACCAACCCTAGTAGTATATGGCTATTATCTAGATGGATAAGGAGTCTCCTCAGTAGCAGTGTGTGTACAATCCACCCTAGAATCTCAATTTGACTCGAAAGTTTGATCTAACATTATCCTATAAATCAAATTAACAAATGAAAGTAACAAACAATTAGTACACATATATTAAAATCCAACTATTACGTATGAAGTTAAATAAAAAAAATAAAAAATGATCCAAAAAAATTTAAACTAAACATTTTTTTCATAATACTTTTTAAAGTAGTTAACCAAAATTCTAAAAATATTAATGAGAGACAAAATGACATAAAAAAGGAAAAAATATATCTATTACTTAAAAATTTGAACATTAATTTCAAAATGATACAAAAAAACAATACTAAACAAACCACTCATTATTATATTTTTTAGAGCATCTCCAATGTAATACACAATTTTAGAGTAGAGTTACTACAAAGTGGTTCATGAATGGTAAAAATTCCTTAACATATTACACCATTTTTCTCACAAAAAATAATATTCTTTGAATATATTCTTTTACAATTTTTTTTTATTTAACATATCAAATTAAAATTAATTATTTTATATAAAATAAATAAATATAATAGATTCTATGATTTAATAAAATTAATAATTGATTTAAATTACCCCCCCACACACATATGAGTAAATTAAAATAAATATGATTAAAATATTTTATTAATTAATTAAAAATATGAAAAATTAGTTAAGTAATATTTAATTTTCATATATTAAAAAATGAATACAAAATGAATTAGTTAAATAATATTTAAATAATTTTTTTAACCTTAATTAAACTCTATTTACCCTTAAGTAACTTTATTTTACCCTTACATAAAATTTTCTTACCATTACATAACTTTTTTTTACCCTTGAACAACTTTAGTTAAACCATAATTAACTTTTTTTACTCTTACTTAACTTTTTTTTACCCTTACATAACCTATACACGTTTCTATTTACCCTAGAAAAACTTTTATTTACCCTTATATAACTTTTCTTACTATTATATAACTTTAGTTTAGCCTTTAAAATAATTTTTTACCCCTACTCAATTTTTTTAACAATAAAACACTTTAGTTTACACTTATATAACTTTTTTACCCATACTTTACTTCTATTTACCCTTATATAACTTATGTTTACCCTTAACTAACATTTTATACCCTTACATAACTTGTACTAGTATCTTTTTAACCTTACATAAATTTCTTTACCCTTACTTAACTTATATTTACCCTACACAATTTTATTATACCCTTACATAACTTTGTTTTAACCTTAATTAACATTTTTTACCCTTATATAACTTTTTTTTACCCTTGCTTAACTTTTTTACCCTTAATTAACATTAATTTACCCTTACATAATTTTTTTAACTTTTTTTAACTTTTATTTACCCTTAAATAACTTTAGTTTACCCATACATCACTTTTTTTTACCGTTACATAATATATTTTTACCCTTATTTAACTTTAGTTTACCCTTAACTTTTTTTACCCTTACTTAACTCTAGTCTACACTCACTTAATCTATAAAAGTTTCTATTAACCTCACACAACTTTGTTTTAACTTCACATAACTTTTTTCTACCCTTACATAATTTTAGTTTACACTTACATAAATTTTTTTACCCTTAATTAACTTTTCTTTACCCTGACATAACTTAGTATACCAATTCATATATTTTTTCCCTTACATAACTTTAGTTTATCCTTACATAATTTTTTTATGCTTAATTTACTTCTACTTAACCTTATATAACTTTATTTTCCACTTAAATAACATATTTTACCCTTAAATAACTTCTGTTTACCCTTACATAACTTTATTTTACCATTACTTATTTTTTTTACTCTTACGTATCTTTAGTTTACCCTTACAAAACCTGTTCAAGTTTTGTTTACCCTTACTTAAATTCTATTTAACTTTATATAACTTTAGTTTATAATAAAGTTAAAACAAAATTTAAGGGTAAAACAATGTTATATAAGTGTAAACTAATGTTATTGAAGGGTAAAATGAAATAACTTCACCTAATATTAACATATTAATAGATAGATATAAAAAATAAATAAAGATAATAATATATAAAATTCTGTTTATAATTAATAACATAATATAAAAAAGAAAAATGGTGTTGATAAAATGAATCACCAAATTTGGCATTTCAATATAGTAAAACACCAAATTGGTGTCGGGGATGGTGCATGTTTGAGTAATATTTCATGTAAAAATGTAGTTTTCATGCTAAAATGGCATAGGTTGAAGATGATCTTAGAGTACTAGAAAACAATGTTAAAAAGAATACTGACAATATTATTTATCTTACTCATTTCATATAACAATATTAAAATAAGGATAATAATATATAATAAACATAAAATGATATAGATAAAAGAAAACAAATCTTAAGTAAAAATTATTAAAAATTCAATAGTTACATTTAAAATTTAATAATTGATAAATAAAATAAATAAAACTAATATAATCTAAAAAAAATTACATATTAGTCATAATATGTGTTTTAAGTAAAAAATAAAACTAATATATCTAACATTTTATGAAATTTTAAAAAGAAAATAAGAAATAAATATACATTACCAACAATATTAGAAAATTTCTTAAGGAATTTTCCTATATTCCTCCATCATGATCATTCTTTATGGAACAAACCATGTCTATGAAATAGTCACCAATATTCTATGTTAATATTTGTAAGGAAGTAGGGATACCATATAAATCAGTACCTTTGTCAAGTTTACCATCACCAACATAATATTTTTCCCTTGCAAAAATGATAGACCACTGCATATTTAATGGATCAACAATGTATACTTTTTTTCATGTGTTCCCATGATAAAAGGATCAGCTGTGTGTTGAAATATATTAATTATAGAATCCCAGACTTTTTGTAAATTACTATTACATCATTTTAAGATAAAAAAAATAACAGTATTACAAATAGAGGATCCAAAGGTTTAGTGTCTTGGGAAAACTAGGACCATACATATAAATTACAACATCAAGCATAAACATTTATTTAATTTCTTCTTCTCCAGTTTCTTATTGGAACTTGTCCTCTCCATAGAACATGTAGGAACCTGAGGATATACAAAAAAAGGGGTGAGATAAAATCCCAGTAAGAGGATAGATAAGAACAATATATCATGGGGTTAGCATAATCATAACATGGGAAAAAGATCATGAACATGAGAGGAATCATAAATATAAGACTTGAAATGTGGAAATGAAAAAAATGAAACATCATGTATTAGTGGTTAACTAACACACATACTTGTGAACAAATCTAGAATCTTTTTCACAAATCATTTAACATTTGATCATGAGATTCATTACTTTACTCAATGCATTAGAGAGCTGTATAATTATAGGCACACCCGTCACATTCATATTGCACTATATAATTCCGAGCGCACCCTTCACATCATAAAATTATCATTATCATTCTTTCCACATAGAAAATATATAAAAAGTGAACATAACTAACCCATGTAATGGAATGGGTTACATATCATAATAACACATTCATAAACTTTTGGTTCCCAAAAGAAATAGGGAATAACATACATGTTACAAGAGCCATACACTTTGAGAGAGAAGTAAAAGGTGTGTTCTTAAAAGAAGAGTTCTTTTGGAAAGAATTTGATTGACATAAAAACCAGTGAAAAAAATTTATATCCTAGAAAAGGAAAGAAAATGATCAAAAAAATTATATTTAAGGAGAAACCATATCAAAAATGGAGTGAAAGAGGGAGAACCCGAAGAAAGAAAATTGGGTTCGAGATTTTACCCTTACCTTGTATCCAAATGCTTCCTTGTCTTGAATGTCCTATATAATGACATTATATCCATTAATTAGAAATAAATAACCTTGTGTATGTTAATATGGTTCATTATGGTTTCATTAAGTGATTTTATGTGCCTTTAGATGTGTTATAGAGTTTTAAAACATTGTTCGAGAATGTTTGTTTTTATGGTTTTCTTGAGTGGTTCACTTGTATTCTTAAATTGAAGTTCGGGTAGAACATGGGTAAACATCCAGAAATAATAATACATGTTATTAATGATATTATAGGAGTTTTAATGATATTATAATGAATCATATTATATCCACATGTATGAATCATTAGATAAAAATTAAATGATGATTGTTTGGGTTAATTTGGGCGGTTTTTCGATCACAACGAACTTGTTTTATTTTATCACTTATTAATATGTACATAAGTTAGTTTAAGAACTTTATATAGGAGATAATACATAGAAACAATTCTGGTTCAACCATAAAAATGGTTTCATGACCAGATCTGTAGGTAGAAATGGAAGAAGAAAACATGTTGTTCTTGAAGGTGATAAATTAACACCTCATGAACAACGTTCTCTTCAATAAAATAAAAGGAAGAGGGAAATGGGTTTGGATGATATAATATACCATTAGCATCATAAAATTATAGTAAATGTATTGTATTGGAGTTACAATACCATTTTTATGAAGATAGGTGGGGACAGATAAAGAAATGAACTTGAAATTGAAAGGAAATTAAAGGAGAAGAGGGAGAGAAATTACCTCTTGAATCCTCCTTTTGAGATCCTTCTTAAGGGCCTATGCTTGGTCTTTTGATGAGATAAGAAGCTATTGGACATGGGGGAGGGTCTAGGGAAGATTGTTTGGTATATTTTAAAGATGGATTAGAGCTTGAGAGGTGTGAGGAAATGAGGGTGTGAAGGGTGGTTTTTATACTTTTGGGGAGAGGGGTTTTCTTAATATAAAATTCATTAGTTTATTAATTTCCCCTAATACAAGGAATAGTGAGTCTTGAATTACCAAGAATAGTAATTTTATCATGTCATCATGAACCATGTGGTCTTACATCAGTAGAACACCACACATGACTCTATAATTAGCTTATTTAGCTTATTTTTGTAAATTACTGTATTTCACTATTCATAAAAATTCAAGTATTTTAGAAAAATCCCAAAAAATTACCCCAACAATTTTTGACGTGTAGAATCAAAAAATGAAGTCCATTTTTCAAAAATAATTTTTTAAATTTTTTTATTTTAATATTTAATTTAAATCATAATTTATTATAAAAAATATCGTTTTAAAACATTCATTTACTTATTCTAGAATATAGGTACATCATACTTTCACTTGAATGTTATTTTTATACTATCATAGGTAAGGTTACTATTAATTAGGGTATATCACTATTCATAAGGGTATTCTACTATTCATAAGGGTGGGTTACTATTCACCAAAAATTATTTTTGTTTTATTAGACTCCAAAAATCATCTTGAACACAACCGTGTATGTCAGATTTTCAAAATTCCAAACACAGAAGTGACAAAATTATGTTTAAAGGTTACTTAGGACTTATTAGTTCATTATTTTGTGTTTTCATGTGATTTTATGACATGATTATAAGAAAGGAATTTCCATTGAAAAAACTTTGGGTCGTTACATTCTTCCCCCCTTAATAAATTTCACCCCTGAAATTTCACTTTACAAAAATAGGTGAGGGTACTTCTCCTTCATTGCCTCTTTCGGTTCCCATGTTGCTTCCTCAAACTTATGGTTCCTCCAAAACACTTTAACAAGATGATTTGTCTTGTTGGGTAGAACCATATCTCTCTGATCCAGAATCTCTACTGGCTGCCCCTCATAGGAGAGATCATCTTCCAGATGCACGACCTCTCAGTTTAGTACATGTGGGGGATCAGGTATGTACTTCCTTAAGAGTGATACATGAAAAACATCATGAACTCGAGCCATATTTGGTGGAAGTGCAAGCCGATAGGCCACGACTTTTATACGGTCAAGGATCTCAAAGGGGCCAATATACCTTGGGCTTAGCTTCCCTTTCTTCCCGAATCGCATGACTCTATTCAATGGAGATATTCGAAAGAAGACTTTATCTCCAACATCGAACTACAAGTCCCTTTGATGGTTGTCAACATAACTCTTTTGCCAACTTTGAGAATATTTGATGTGTTTCTGGATGACTTGAACCTTTTCTATCATCTCTTGAACAAGATCGGGTCCAAGTAGCTTTCTTTCTCCAACTTCATCCCAAAAGGATGGAGTTATACATCTCTTTCCATATGGAGCTTCATATGGAGCCATCCGAATACTCGAGTGGAAGCTATTATTGTATGAGAACTCAACCAATGAGAGATGCTGATCCCAACCACCGTTGAATTCGAGAGAGCAGGATCTTAGCATATCTTCAAGAATATGAATAGTCCTTTCAGATTGGCCATTAGTTTGGGGGTGATAGGCCATGCTGAAATTTAATTCAGTACTCAAAGCATGTTGAAGGATCCTCCAGAATTTAGATGTGAACCTTGGATCACAGTCAGAGACAATTGAGAGTGGAACACTATGCAGTCTCACCACTTCCGTCACATATATCTTTGCAAGTTGTTCAAGCAAGAGATCTTCCCGAATAGTGATAAAATGGACAGTCTTGGTGAGTTGGTCAACCACAACCCATATCTCATTATTTCCCTTAAACATCTTCGGGAGACCCGTGACAAAGTCCATAGTAACATTTTACCATTTCCACATGGGTATAGGAAATGGCTGCATCATACCTTCGGACTTTTGTCGCTCAGCATTAACTTGCTAACATACCATGAACCTTGATATATATTCCACAATCTCTTTCTTCATCTTATCCCATCAGAAGTGTTCTCGGAGATCACGGTACATCTTGGTACTCCCAGGATGGATAGATAAAGTTGAGCTATGTGTATTATCTAATAAATCCTTCTTTATCCCGGGTAATGAAGGCACACAAAACTGCATTCCAAACCAAATCACACCATCATCGTCGATATAGAACTCTTGTAACATCCCTTCCTTTACTGCATTCAACCTCTTTTGTATCTCCACATCATCCTTTTGTGCTTCCTTAATCTTCTCCTGGATGGATGTTTACACAATAATTTGGGCAAGGTAGGATGTATCCCCTACCCTTATGATTTCCAAATCCATCATTTTCATATCTAAGAAGATATGGTTTTTCTCAATCCGTAACATGGATAGAGTAGCAGGTTCTTTTCTGGTTAGAGCATCAACTACCTTGATCTTCTTTCTAGGATGGTAGTGAATAGAGAAATCGTAATCCTTGATTAGCTCTAACCATCTCCTTTGACACATTTTGAGCTCCTTTTGTGTGAATATATACTTTAGGCTCTTGTGGTCGGTATATATGTCACACTTCTCAACATAAAGGTAGTTCCACCATATTTTCAATGCAAAAATCACGGCTTCCAGCTATAGATCATGCGTCAGGTAGTTCTGCTCATGGATCTTCAACTGTAGTGAGGTATAGACTATCCCAATGTCATTTTTCATGAGTACACAACCCAATATTTTCTTTGAAGCATCACTGTATATCACAAAACTTTCTCCACTTTTTGGTAGTGTGAGTATAGGTGCAGTGATCAGACTTCTCTTTATCTCCTTGAAGCTTCCCCCACATTCTTCTGTCCAGACATACTTTACCCCTTTCCTTCTTAACTTAGTTAATGGGCTTGACAATCGTGAGAAGTTTCTCACAAAATGTCGATAGTACCCAGCTAATCGAAGAAAACTACGGATTTCTGTGACACTAGAGGGCCTAGGCCATTCCTTAATCGCCTTTGTCTTTGAAGGATCCATAGAAATTCCATCACTTGTGATCACATGTCCCAAGAAAGTGACTTGCTTCATCCAAAAGTCACACTTTCTGAACTTGGCGTGCAACTTATCCTTTCTCAATGTCGCCAACACAAGTCTTAGATGTTATTCATGTTCCTCCTTCCTCTTGGAGTAGATTAGAATATCATAAATAAACACTACCACAAATTTGTCGAGGTAATGTCTAAAGATTATATTCATCAAATCCATGAAGATTGCAGGGGAATTAGTAAGTTCACAGGGAATCACCAAAAACTCATAGTGCCCATACCTTGTTCAGAAGGCAGTATTCTGAATATCTTCCTTCTTCACCTTTACCTGATGATATCCAGAACGAAGATCCACCTTTAAGAAGTATTGAGAACCTCTTAACTGATCAGAAAAGTCATAAATACTTGGGAGAGGATACTTGTTCTTTATGGTTATCTCGTTGAGTTCCCGATAATCGATACACAGCCGCATTGTTCCACCCTTCTTCTTCACAAAGAGTACTGGCACACCCCAAGGTGATGCACTAGGGCATATGATACCTTTGTCCAGATTCTCTTGTAGCTGCTTCTTTAACTCCTCCAGTTCGATAGGAGCCATCCTATAAGGACACTTCGAGATAGGAGTAGCTCCAGGTATGAGTTCAATTGAGAACTCTTCCTCAAAATCCGGGGGAATTCCAGGCAACTCTTCGGGAAATAAATCACCGTATTCCCTCATGATGGGAATTTCCTCAAGGTTTGCACTTTCCTTCAACTCAACCATTTGGGCGAGGTATTCTTCTTCATAGGGAATCAACACCCACACCATTGAAGGATTTTCAAAGGAGATTCATGATCTTTCTTTAATTTGTATAAGAGCATGGGATGGTTCAGAATATGAAACGATATTTCATTTTCCTGACATTTGATATGTGCTCTATATAACAGGAGCCAATCCATTCCCATTATTGCATCGAATTCCACCCAGGGAAGTATTACGGGATTTTTCGGAAGAATATTCCCACATATGCTAACAGGGGAAGAGTAAAAAACATGGGTTGAAATGATTGAACCACTTTGTGTTTTTATAGGTATCTCTACTTCAAGGTTTCAGGGCTTCAATTCTATAGTTCTAGAAAACATGCAAGATATAAAGGAACATGTAGAACCAGAATCAAATAAGACTTTTTCCATTCTTGAGTGAATAAGAAGTGTACCTTGTACGACTTCATTATCATGCTCCACCTCCACAGTTGTGATGGAATAAGACTTCCCTTGTTCCTTTGGCTTTGGTGGTTTCTGATGTTGATTACCCTCGAGAACTCAAGGTTTAGTGCACTAACTTGCATAGTTCCCTAGCTCCCTACAGTTGTAGAATTGAACCATGAGTGGTTCCCTCATTTCTTATGCCACATTATCCTTCCTTTTTGTGTATTTTCGACACCCTTGAGCATGGTGTCCTTCTTTCCCACACTTTAAGCACATTCCCGTCCCTTTGAGGCAGTTCCCATGGTGCAACTTCCCACATTTTTGGCATGTGAGTCCTTGAGTTTTCTTCCCACTTTTTTCATTAGATCCTCCAACTTGAAACTCCATCTTTCATTTCTTATCCCCATAGCCATGGGACCATTCTCTAAACTCCATCTCCACTTTGAGGGAACATTTAACAACTTATTCATAAATCCCAAAGTCTTGAATTGCAATATCCATTCCAAGATGTGGTTTTAATCTACTAAAAAATCTATCAATTTTGCTATCATTGTTAATAAAAAAACCCGAAGTGTACCTTGAAAGCCTTGTGAAATTCACTTCATAGGTTGCGACAGATTCTCCTTCTTTTTTCTTGAGCTCTATAAATTCTATCTCTATCTTCATACGAAGAGTTCGTGGGAAGTACATATTAAAAAACATTATCTTAAAGTCTTCCCATTATATCTCTTCAATTTCTTCCCTTGGCTTGGTGTTCTTAGTCAAAGCCCACCATTGATCGACTTCTCCATCTAGATGATAAATGTATAGAGTCACCTTCTTCATCTCATAAAAAGGGAAGAACATAAAAGATATTCTCCATGGAGTTGACCCACTATTCCGCAACTAGTGGATCAGAAGATCCACTAAACGTCGGTTGTCGTTGATGCATAAAACAATCAATAGACAGCTTCTCCCTCTTTGGTGAAGGAGGAAGTTCCCCATTATTATGGTTATTGTTCATAACTTGAGATAATTGGGTAAGAATATCCATGATGTTTTGAACTCCACCTCCCAAATCATTGGGGATGTCGTTCGGGAAATCATTACATTGGCCCTCACACGAGTTGTTGGCCTGATTTCTCCTGGTTCCCACCATTTTCTAAAATCGAAACGGTTAGAACAAAACATAAGTAAACTAGTCATGAATAAGTTATTAATTTAAAAAATTTATACCAAAAACATAACATATGGGATCCCTATGTAAACATTCTTGTGTTCATATTTTTACATAGTCTCATGCTATAGGTTTTCTCTAGGGTTCACTAATCCTAATTCCCAAATTAACTAAACCTTTCCTCTAATACCAACTACAGAGTCCCAGCATTTTCGTACATTAATATTACATAATTTTAATATAAACAACACAATAGTATTACAAATAGAGGATACAAAGGTTTAGTGTCTTGGGAAAACTAGGACCATACATAGAAATTACAACATCAAGCATAAACATTTATGTAATTTTTTCTTCTCCATATTTTTTTTGGAACTTGTCCTCTCCTTAGAACATGTAGTCAAATAAAGATATACAACAAAAGGGGTGATCTAAAATACCAGAAATAGGATAGATAAGAACAATATATCATGGTGTGAGCTTAATCATAACTTGGGAAAAATATAATGAACATGAGAGGAAGCATAAATATAAGACTTGAAATGTGGCAATGCCTAAAAATGTAACATCATGTCTTAGTGGTTAAATACCACACATACTGGTGAACCAAGCTAGAATCTTGTTCACACAACATTTCATATTTACTCATGAGATTCATCACTTTACCCAATGCATTGGAGCACTGTATAATTCCGGGCGCACCCGTCACATTCATATTGTGCTATATAATTCCAAACGCACCCGTCACATCATAACATTATCATTATCATGCTTTCCACATAGAACATATATAAAAAAGTTAACATAAATAAACCATGTAAGGGAATGGGTTACATATCATAATAAAACATTCATAAACTTTGTGTTCCCAAAAGAAAGAGGGAATAACATACATGTTACAAGAACCGTCCACTTTGAGAGAGAAGTAAAAGGTGTGTTCTTAAAAGAAGAGTTATTTTGGAAAGAATTTGTTTGACATAAAAACAAGTGACAAACATGTATATCCTAGAAAATGAAAGAGAATTATGAACAAATTATCTTTAAGGATAAAACATATAAAAAAGGGAGTTAAAGATAGAGAACCAAAAGAAAGAAAATTGGGTTCGAGATTTTCTCCTTACCTTGTATCCGAATGCTTCCTTCTCTTTCATGGCCTGTATAATGACATTATATTCATTAATTAGAAATCCCGAACATTGTGTATATTAATATGGTTCAATATGGTTTCATTAAGTTATTTTATGTTCCTTTGGATGAGTTATATATTTTTAAAACATTGTTCGAGAATGTTTGTTTTTATGGTTTTCTTGAGTGGTTTACTTGTATTCTTAAATCGATGTTTGGGTAGAACATGGGTAAACATCCAGAAATAATAATACATTTTATTAATGATATTACATGAGTTTTAATGATATTATAATGAATAATATTATATCCATGTGTATGAATCATTAGATAAGAATTAATGATGATTGTTTGGGTTAATTTGGGCGGTTTTTCGATCACAACGAACTTGTTTTATTTTATCACTTAGTAATATGTAAATAAGTTAGTTTCAGAACTTTAAATTGTAAATAATACATATAAAAAATTCTGGTTCAACCATTAAAATGGTTTCATGACTAGATCTGAAGGTATAAATGGAAGAAGAAAACATGTCATTCTTGAGGGTGATAAATTAACACCTCAGGAACAATGTTCTCTTTAATAAAATAAAAGGAAGATGGAAAAGGGGTTGGTTGATATAATATCCCATTAGCATCATAACATTCCAGTAAATGTACAATACTAGAGTTAAAATATGTTTAATTTAATATTTAATTAAAATCATAATTTATTATAAAAAACTAGTTTTAAAAAATTCATTTACTTATTCTAGAATATAGGTACATCATACTTTCAATTGAATGTTATTTTTATACTATAATAGGTAATGTTACTATTCATTAGGGTATATAACTATTCATAAGGGTATGTTAATATTCATAAGGTTAGGTTACTATTCAACAAAAATTATATTTGTTTTATTAGACTCCAAAAATCATCTTGAACACAACCGTGTATGTCAGATTTTCAAAATTACAAACACAGAAGTTACAAAATTATATTTAAAGGTTACTTAGCACTTAATAGTTAATTATTTTGTTTTTTCATGTGATTTTATGACATTATTATAAGAAGTTAATTTCAATTGAAAAAACTTTGGGTCATTACATTAATATTATTTAGTTTCATAATGAGTTCATTGTGTATGAAATTATTGTTACTGATAACCCATTTGTAGTTAAAAATTGCAACGCAAAATTTAGTTTAATAAAACTACCATATTTCTTCAATGAATCCATAATATAAAATTGACACATATATTAGGTCTTTTTTCTTTGGAACTCAAAAATTACATTTCTTCTGTTAACACCAATACAATATTATTCTGATCTTCACTTATTTTTTATCGATCTTTCATATGAAATGTATAGCCTTTAATGTCATGATCGCACAATGTTATCAAATTTAAACTTAGGCTACCTAATAACTATCTCAATGTTTCTTATTTTTCTAATCTACAATTAACGGTCTCTTTAAACCATAGAAATTTTTTTTTCTTATTAAAAATCCAAAAATCTTTATTCATTTGATAGAATTGTTTTAACACATTAATATGAAAATTTATATATGGATGACAATAATCTATAGTATTCAAGATGTAAAAACACACATACTTTATTTTTCACCTATAAATGATTTTTTTTCATTCCATAGATAACCTTCAGCCCATAATTAACTCATTAATATCGATATGTTAACAAACCCATGTGCTCCACTATAGAAAAATAACTTGTCCAAAACTCTATAACCTCCTCAGAAATATACCTCTCAACAATAGAGGATTTATGTCGACATGGATTCATAACATATACCATAAATATCTTCATATACCTTTCAAAATTATTTATCAAATATAGATATATATGTATCCAAATATTAATTTCTCACAAAAAATGAATGATTAAATACACCATGATATCAAAAAAATATCTAGGAAAACACATTTCCATGTGAAAAAGTATTGAAACTGCATCATTCCCCAAATTTTTCAATGAATTAAAATCAATAATTTTGTTACAAATTGAATTTATAAAAAAACACACATTTATGTTATTCATTATTACATGGATGAGAAATATTCCATTCAATGAAACTGGTATGATTTGCTATATCATGACATTAAAATCATGAGATTTTATACTTATCAACTTCAAATCTTTTAGTGAAACAAAATTGTTACATATGAAGAATAATCCTACATTCCTTTGATACCATGGAGAGACTAAAAATTATAATTTTCTCCCTTTGGGATAATTTATAACAAGATAGAGGTAGGTATATTCATCTTCCATTTGGTGTAGGAGATAGCTCCAAACATATTCCCATTGAGAGTAATTTTAATCTTACGTTCATCCCATCTTTAGTCCTTTCTTTAATATCTAACAATGTTCTAATAAAACTATCATTAATATTATTATCCACATGGATGGAATAAATGTTAATTTTTACCATATGATATCTCCAATACAAAATCTCAAAAAATATTTATTGTTTCGTCCAAATATTTTTATCATTACTATATTTTTTTGTCATTCTGAATGTGACATTAATGTTTTTCACCATCCCAAAATACTGATCAGTGGAAAAGGGTTTTAGAAAAATATCAAATTCTTGAAAGACATTGAATTCCTTGTTTAATCTTTTATAAGATATATCCATATAAAAAACATCTTATTACCCATGCATAATATTTTTCTTCCATTTTTAGTTGATAATATGAAGTTTTTTTTCACAAATAGAATAAGATCTATACCCCTTAACATTGAACCTATAAATTTTTCAATTTTTTGGGAAGTCATTTTTAGTTAACATAATCTATGAATGCTATTTAAAAGGTTCTATTATATATGAATCATACACTCTAATACCTTTCTCTAATAAATTTTTTAATTAATTAATTAATAGTGATAAGAAAGCATCAATATTATTCCCAGACTATTTTGTTCCAGAAATCATTAAACTCAATATGATATATTCATGTTTAAAAATGTGATAATTTGTAAATTAACAATAAATTAGTCCATGAACTATTTTTTATATTATGGATTTAATATGGATTCATTATATATGTGTACAATCCAATTTCGATATTTTTAACTTCATTTATGAATATAGAAAATTATTGATCAATTTTATTTTATTGTGGAAAATCAACTGGATGATATAATTTTCCATCCTACATTTCATAATATATATGAAATTTTAAACTTTTTTATTATTTTAATTTTAAAATAAATGTTTCAAATGAGTAATTAAAGACAGATACCAAATTTCCTTAGTAGGAGTCTCTGTAACTGCTAAACCAGCTTTTAATTTTTCTTTTAACTTATACTACGATGTCCAACATTTAGGACACTCTGAAATACCTTCATATTCCTTCCTATATATCACATATTCATTCAGGAAGGCATGTATCTTCTTTTACCCCAAAAAATCATGAATAATATATTCTTCACACTATAATGTGAATTAATAGGATCGTTGTCTTTAGAAATTATGTATTTCAATAGATATAAAACTCTTCTCACTCCATTCATTTTTTCCATCAAGTTAATCAATATTAAAACCATTTATAAAACCATATATTCTATAAAACTTGGATATAATGGTTTTTGAACCTCACCATATAGACACTGAATTATCAATTCCTTCCCAATTGATTATACTTCAATATCATGAATCAGTTCATCAATTTGATCATACTTATCATCTTCAAAATCATCATCATCAATAGATATTTAATTTTCCCCAGTTTCAACTTGGAAAATCCAAGGGCTATAACTTGAATTAGAACTATGAAATATTAAATTATCCTTGAATTCTATTCTTTTCAACTTCTTCATTTTTAAAAATTTCAAGCATTGATAGAAAATCATCACGTTTTTTGGAACATTTTGTTTAGAAAATTACAAAAAATCATCAATACCTTCCTCATATTCTTCACTTATTTGAAGTAAAATATTCCAAATTCGACTCATTATTATCTATATAAAATATCTATAATCGAAAATATATTGTTATATTTTTAAATTTAATTTCATTATTTTTATAAATAATAATTAAAAAAATATAAAATATTTTACAAATAAAATAAAGAAAAAATATTTGATAAAAAAAAGCATCACATTGAACATATTTAATTATCATTATTTCATATAAAATCAAATAATACCATTCAATAAGCATGCCCATCTAAATATATATTATCAATACTCTATATTTAGACTCTATAATCAACTATACCCCCATTCACACTAGAGAAAAAAATACATTAGACACATATTAATTAATAAACTAAAATTATTTATGATAAAAATTCATCATATAATAATTTAATCAAACATTAATATCAAAAAAATAATTCATCAATTAAAGAATACCATAGATGAGTGAATAATCAAAGCCAAAATTATAAATAGCAAAGAAAAGGTGATTATAATATAAAATAGAATGGAAAATCAGAACTACAAATAAAAATGAAAATAACTTGGATACATTAAAAGTAAAAATAATAAACAAAAACCAAAAATTGATATTTAAAGGGGAATAATTGAGAAGGATTAAATAATGGGAAGATGGAATAAAGAGAGTGAAAGTGCAGGTTGATGATGATTGAGGGTCGATGATAGTGGTTAATTCCAACATTAAGATATTCTAGGTGACCAGATTAAAGGATAAAGTGTTAGGTTTCATTGCGTGTGATAAAACCAATAGTTTTTGAGCGAATAAATAAACATAAAATAAATCATTGCAATATTTCATAAAAAATCTAAAGGTTTTTTTCTGTTATTAAATAACCGATGTTGAAAAGTTACATCTTATATTTTTAACATTGGTTATTTTATAACCGATGTGATAAATAATCTATAACATCGGTTATAAATAACAAATATAAAAAAGAAATCATCATTAATTTATTTTATACTAGTGTTGGGATGGTGTAGTGTCAGGATGGATGACCTCATGGGAATCTTCTCTATGTGTGTGTGTGTGATGAAATAGAACAATGAAAGAACATGTCTTTTCCTTTAGAAATAGTCATTAGTTTGAGGATTTTTTGGACTACATGGGTGGTCCCTAGGGGGAACAACACGTTTTTGTTGGGAAACTGGTGGTGTGTAGTAGGATTGGACACAATGAACATATTAAAAAGGTTGGCGGCCTGTACTTTTATTTGAGACTAGTTTTTCAAGTGACATCAAAGGGGTACCCCACAAGAAGAGCAGTGGAATTTTTTGAGTTAAAATGTAGGGTCACAATAATGATGTTGTGCTCTAAAGGTGGGGGGGGGGGTAGAATTAACCCCCTATAAAGAAAATGGTTTGAATAATAATTTTTTCTTCCCATGTTAACAAGGTGAACCTTACTTCTGAGGAGCCTACGTAATTTAAACTCTATAGTTTAGATAGATTGTCGAGGAGTAGTGTTGTGATGGGTGACCTCTTGGAAATATTCCTAGGGAGTGTTTTAGTGAGGAAAACCACACTAAAAGAACATGTGTTTACCTATGAGGATATTAATTAGTCTTCTGATCCATTCAGAAACGTGGGTGGGCTTTAGCGGGGAAACATACGTTTTCAAGTAAACTGGTGGCACCCGGTGGGTCGGGAGCCAAAAAAAATATTAAAATAGTGGGGGTGATAGTGATATTATTGGGTCCCATTTGTTACATTATTATCTTGAATTTAAAGGTTGATCTTAGTTTATCTGCATTAGGTAATAGAATTATGATCAAATTGAAACATCTCTTAATAAAAGATCCATGGGTAGAGAAATTTGGTTTGGATTACACACTATCTTAAGATAATTTTCATTATTTAGAAAAGATAAGGTTGAATACCTATAACTCTATGATTCCACCTATGGGGATTATTTATTCCATATGATTCTAAGAATTTACATGAAATTATTACATATACCTTATACAAGTGATGTATTTAGATATGTGTAAATATAGTTGGGTTTTAATTTGGGTTAGTTTCATAAGCTATGACTTATTTAAAGTGTTAAATTTCAATATGGTTTGAACATATTGATTGGTTGAAGGAATATGGATTCCAAATTAAATCATTAGAACCACATATGAATGTAATGGGGATATATGAGACAATATAGTGAGATAATAAATCCTCTTAAAATACTAAGTATAAGATTCATTTCAAACAAAACACATTTCAAGACCTCGATCATTCATTAAAGGTGACTCAAAAGGTTAGGTGTCTATGGATTATATTGTGCAAGGCATGGTGTAAATGGATAAACCTTAAGGTTAGGTGTCCATGAATTATCTTGTGCAAGGAATAGTGTAAATTGATAATCCGAAAATTTAAGTAACCAAATACCATTATATGTTTCGGGCCATAAATAACTAGGAAACCCTAAAGGTTAGGATACCAAAGTAATAAAGTTGATTTTATCCATATGATGGATTTTTAAAAGACTTTTATGCTCAACTATCTAACATTCATAGATGTTATAATTAGTATGATTAGCAACTTAAATAGTTATGAAATGGGAGAAATGATAATGTTAAACCAAATCACAGTGAAATGTGGATATTGGATCATGAATGGATTTGATGGATTCAAAGAGGGACATCATTTTAGTGGGAGAATATTAAATAAAATCCTTTTTTAAATTAATTTTTAACATGAAACTCATCTAATAAAATATTCTGTTGTAGATAAAATGGAATCACAATCATTGAACATTGATTAAAGATTAATATTGGAGAAAAAAATCTTAATGAAATAAAATTTATAGACTATTATAGGAACTTGATAACATTTCTCATAAAAGAAGGTAATTATATTTATTAGATCAAAAAATTACTAAGAGAACACTAGCTGATGAATTTATTCACGAAGTGGAAGATACTTATAGTAATAATAGTAATGATTCTCTTAATTTCCCTATGTGGATGTTTGTTTTGCTGGATCCCATGATATAAAGTCAACATGGGAATATAAATTATTTTGGAATGACTAAAAACCCAAAAAGGATTTATCATGAATAAGATATACATGAGAGATACAAAGTTTTAAATGAACTTTCATAGTGTAAGATTGTTGATTGTACTTTCATATCAATTCATGCACTTGATATGATTAGGTATGTAAATCACTTGGAGAGATTATGATATTATTTTAGACTGCATTGGTAATAAAAGATAATTTATATTCCAATTGATCTGATCGATGTTAAACTTACATATATACCACATAATATTCATATTTTAAACATCATATCTCACAAATAATTGCACAACCCTTAGAATCAAAGGTTTAGTGTCTGGAGATTAGCTATATAAAAATATTGTTTTTCATAATTTCATTAATATTATCCACAACATATTTATGTAAGACTTAATTCTACACATAATCTTACAAATAATTCCCTAAGTAAAGGGGAAACAAAAGAAAGGTGTGATGTCAGACACTCATTAAGGTTAAAACTTATAAATGAGTCATAAAGAGTTACATCATAAGCATATTTGGAATATTATAATGGGAGGAATATCTGATTAAAAAGAAACATGAAACAATAATAATCATCCATAAGACATGATAATAAGAAAAACAATATCAAATAATCAAGAATATACCATGATATAAGGTTGTGGAAACATGAGATAATAAGCATGATACATAGGGCATATCATTAGAATATAACATTTAAATGTGGAATAATAATAACAATAAGAAATCATATCCTTGTAATCATTGCTACCCACAATCATATCCATACTAAATATTATAAAAATACTTGATCAAAATCATCTCCATACTCAATATTATAAATATACCTAACAATATTTAGGTCCATGATGAATCTTGTAAACATATCTAATCACAACCAGGTACACACTCAACATCATTATCTCATGAAATATTATTTTTTATTTAATTAATTAGAGGGTTATATAGGACCTTTCATGTCACATAATAATAATCGATACTCATGTGTTCTAAAAACAATAAATCATATATCATATAATAAATAAACCATGGAAATAAAATGGGTTTTGTAACATTTACAAAATGGTATAACATAAGATGACATTGAGAGTTAGATAATTTGATATGAACAATTAAATCACCCAAAATGAGTATCTCAAAAGGGAATATAGAGGTTTATTTGTGAAACCTAATAAAATTTAAGATATATCTTTTGGATATTAAGTGTAAAATGGACATGAAATCAAAAAAACATATTTCATAAAACATTTTTAACATTATCATTAAATATGAAGTTACAGGTCACTTTCATGTTTATTTTTGATATGTTAACCTGAAGGAATTTTCAAACATTATTTATAAAGAAAAACCAATAATGTAACCTTGATAATAAATAATGTTTAATACCACCAATTTGGAGTGTAAGATAAAATATTCAATCGTGAAAGGAAAAAAACATCTTAATAATTTAAAATAGATTTATTGAAACCCACACTATAAAATTAATAGTAAAACATCCTATTGAAAAGGGGTAAAGAGAAAAATAAAGATCACATTATATAATACATATTTAGGTTTCAAAATAATAAATTAAAATATTTTTGGAATGAAAGATTATGGACATGGATGAGAAAGATCTCATTATAGAGGATGATGATTATTCATAACGATAACATTTTTTGTTAAACAAATAAATAATTTAAAAAAGAAAATTTTAATGATAAAATGTAAATTAACCAATGGTAAATAGAAATTATGATATGAATAAATAAATTTAAGAATATAAGAAACTTAGAATAACATAATTAGTGGAGAAAAACTACGACTTAATGGAAATGAGGCTGAGTTGATAAAACCCTAACAAATATCATAATCTTTGAAATAATAATCCTCCAGAAAAATATTCATGAGAATGAATTTAAAATCCATATAAATGAAAATGGAAATACAATATTATATAAGTATAGGGTGGATGAAACTAACATAGAATAATAATTATTAATAATAAACATTATAAATCAAGGAAAATAATTTTTTTTATGAAAAACCCTTACGACTTAGTTAACTTTTGAATCAAAATTATTTGAAAGAGAAATAGTTCAATAGATATTTAATTAAAAAAGATAAAAATATATTTATGATATAATATTTTAAAGGTGTATTATATACACTATATAAGTGAAAATAGGTGCATAATAAGAAACATGTCTCGATGAAGGGAATTTGAGATAAAAACCTTACGAATTTAGTAACATTTAAATCAAAAGACCTTGAAGGAGAGAACATGAAATAGATTTGTAAACCCCTTAAATTTTTGGAAGAGTATTATGAAATACATAAAAATGGTAGTGAATACACCACAAAAAAGAAAAAAGTTATGAAAATGAAATAATGCCGAAGAAGGGAAAATTGAGTTGATAAAACCCTTATATTGGATTCCTACTTGGTCAGACATGATCTAAACTCATTAAGGAATTTATTATTCTCTTAAAAGACCTTTTGAAATTATAGAACCAGAGATTTTTTTGGTAAATATGGGATTTTAAATATGTACTAAGGCTCAATGGGATGTAGAATTATTAGTTGTTAAATGTTATTTTTTAAGGATAAGTGTATCTTAAAGTGGGTGAAATTGATATCCCTTTAGAAGTGAAAAAGGTACATTTCCTTGGAAACTAAAGTAAGGTGTAGGTTAAAGATAGAATCACATGGAATTTAGGTGAGTTAAGTGAGTAAATGTTGGTGAGACATATGGGATTTACTTTCCTAGCCAAGAAAGTTCTTCTAGAATTTCTAAGCATTATTTTCATTTAGTAAAAATAGATCCAATGTGGATTAATTACTTTTTACACTTTAATCTTGATTAAATATTTACTATCGTAATTTTATTTTTACCAAAAAATATAATATGAACCTTTATAATAAATTATTACATGCATATTTGAAATTTGGTAACCATTTAATTTAATTAAATTTCTAAATAAGAAAAATTATCTTTTCAGTTAAAACATTTTATATGTATATAATCTATTTCTGTAGAAAAATGAATTTTTAAATATTAACAATTCATATCCTTATTTAATATCATTTAATAATTAAATGGGTTTTAATATATTTTTTATTCATTGAAATATTATAGTATATCTATAATTTAAAAGCAATCAATTTAATTTATTATAATAAAAATACACAATACTTTGTAAAAAATAATTCCTTAAAAAATAAATTTTTTACCATGGTAACCAATATTTAGCTTGGTAAATATTTTTTATTTTAAAAAAATGAAGTGAAATTATTACCGGATATTTATATATTGATAAAAAAATATTAAAACCATTTTATTATACACAATTTTTAGAGGAGATGAATTAATTATAATATAGTCGATCATAACACATAAAAATAAGTTTTAGAAAAAAGTTATTTTTAAGTATAAAATGAATTAATTCTTATTACATGCCTAGTAAAAATTATTGTATGAATGCTAATTTATTTTATTTTATATATTGTCAAAAAATTTCATTTAGAATCATTATTTAGTGGTGATTAATTAATAAAAATAACAACACTTTTTAAAAAAATTTCCTTTGAAAGATATAACTTTTATATTAATAATCATCACCACATACCAATAAAATTAACTATTTATATTATAAATGTTTTATTTTATCAATATATAGATATTAAACTCTTTTTTTGAATTTTAAAAATATATCATATCATTATTTATTAATAATAATATTAAATGACTATTTTTTTATTTAAATAAATATTTTATTTTAATATTATAATTCTTTTCATTATTTTTTATTTTTGAATTATGTTATTTTAAATATGTTATTAAAAATATAAAAAATAAATAAACTTATTATATATATTTATATGCAATGACTATATTTTTAATGACCATATTTTCAATGACCATATTTCCAATGACTATATTTCCCTTTATAACAACTATACTACCACTATTACTCCCTATAAATTTATTCCATTCTAACATATTAAATCACACCTCTTATTCCCTTAATTTTAATTTTTTTATATCACAACTTACTTTCTCATTTTTTGTTTTTCATTCACATTTTTAGTTTAGTTATAATAATGGTGATCTTCAAGAGAAAAGATGATCCAGAGAATTTATTAGTTTCAATAATATTGTTTTCTATTTATTTTATAATTTTAATTTATTTAATTTTAATGGATGTAATCATACATTTTATGTTACCATATATTTAATGTTATAATTATTTTCATGTAATATTATTATAGTATTACATTATTATTGAATAAAGTGTTTTTAGTTTGAATAATATATTTTATAAATTATTTTAAAATCAAGTTTAGTTCTTATGAAATAATAGAAAAACATTTTTAAGAATTAAAGACTTGTATTTTCAATAAATAAAATATTTCCAAAAGACAAGGGTGTTATACTCTCCCCCATAAATAAATTATATCTTTTCAATTTTAATTACTCTCACTGTTGAAAATATATGAGTGTATTATTTACATAGTCATGAATTGAGGTATAAATTCTAATTATATAACTAACTTATGATATTAGTTAAGAATATAAAACACATATTTTCCATCATAACAGACATATCAATAATGTTGAGTTTCTCTCCAATAATTTAAGCTAAACCACTTCATGATTGGGTATTAAAACCTAAATAATGGAATTAATTTTCCTAGAGAGTTCATATTCTTACCTGAACTGATATATGATCCTTGGTTGATTTTTAATGTGAAATGTGATTTCCCTATTTCAATAATCAATATCATTTTCTTATGGATATAGTCCATCAATTCCAAAAATCACCTCAAATTTATCTAAAGGAAGATCAAGAAAATTTTCATGAGGCATATTTCCACAAACATAAAATTGGGATACAATAATAAATAAACAATAATTTATATTCATAATTCAATATCAAATCATCAAGGGTTGATTTGATTCTCCTAGGAAACATGATAGATATAATGTAGTGTAAAGAACTAGAATCCAATAAGACATCGAAAATTATAGAGTGTAGGATAAGTGTACCTTAATTATCATGATCCAGTTTAGCAGTTGTTATTTAATAGGATCTTCATTTTTCACATGGTCTAAGAGGTTTCAAATGTCTATTATGCTCATTATACCTTGGATTAAGGAATAGATTTTCATAATTCTCGAACTCCATACAATTGAAGCATTGAAGTGTGGGTGGTGTATTAGTTTGTACCTTATTCTCATCCGTTTCAACGACCAAACTATTTCACCCTTTTTAAAATTTTGGGATTCATGGATGGATTTCCCATGTTTGAAACATTTTATAGTTACTTTCAAAAAAAAATTTGGGTGCTTCTTATAGCACCCCCGACTTCAAGTAACTGACCCTTAATTTATAATTATTTAGTACGTAAAGTGTTTGAGTGAAGTTTGGGAGTGTTTTTAAAAAATTTTAAATGTTTTTGGGGGATTTTATAAAGGTTCTCTATTGGTACACAGTTAGTGGAGATTGTGCAACTTCCCTAGGAAACCATGCACAATGAGACATGGGGTAAGGAGAAGGTGCATGGGCAGACACACGGTTTGTCCAAACCCTATAACTTCCTAGGAGAAACATGTAACTTGATATAGGGTAATTTCTCATGGTTGGTGCATGGTTTGGAAACCGTGCGATCTAGATTTTCAAGGATCCTACTTGAGATAAAAGCCAAGGCATGGTTAACACACAGTTTTCCTAATCATGTGACAAACCATGCATGGTTTAAAAGCTAGATCCGAAAAAGTGGATCTGGTTCAAGTTTAAGGATCGACCACTCATTTATTCTCCTAAATATCCCTAACTTGGGAATTTTTCCTTTAAAAGGTTGGATAAACTCTCCCCATCAATTTGGATCTAATTTGGAGGCATTTTTTGGTGCGTTGAAGCCTGATTATCACGGAATGGAATCGTTCATAGTAGTTTTTCTTGGTTTTCCTTTGATCTAGCTCTCCCTCTCTCTCAATTTCCTAGATATACTTCTTATATGGATATATCTAAGGAATTTTATTCCAAATAGGCTGAGATTTGGATTTTTTAATGATATGGGAAGAGATCTAAGGTGGGTTTTTGGAGTTTCAACCCGGTTTCATGGACGTTTTCATACAGTTTTCCATTTCTATCAAGTTTTATGAGGTAGGTGGCTTCAATTACGAATCCTATATTTAGAATACAAAGGATTTAATTCTATTTGGTTATTTTTAATCAAATTTATTGTGAAATTTCTATACAATTATTTTTGAAACCTCTATTGACTGTTGGTTTTTTTGGAAACATAAAAATTGGGTGTTTTTATAGAAAGTGCTCTGGTTTCTTGATTATAAAATATAGATTTACGGGAAAAATGGTTTTTTGATAAAAGGTTGGTTTTATTGAAATAATTTTTTTAATGGTTTTTAAGAAAATAATGGTTTTATTGAAAATGATGAAATTGTTGTTTTGGAATTGGGTTGGGAATGGTTGTGTGTGTTCATGTGCATTGGGATGGATAAGGGCATGAAGTACCCCCTAAAAAGGATTGGATGGATATGGGTGTGAAGTACCCCCATAAAAATGGTTCAATAAGTGATGGATTAGTGGAAGGATAACTCACCACTCATGAGTATAGGGAGTTCCATGGTTTCACGCATAGTTGGATGTGTGGATATGTGGAATAGAATAGATTATGCCAAAAATGGGTTTATGAAATTGTTTTAGAGAATTGTTTGGTTCATTTCCTTTGAACTTGATATTGTTTTGTGAAAACTACTTAGTTATGAAATTTTTTTATATTTTGATATGAATTGTTTAGAAATTATTTTATATAAACTATTTTATATAAATGTGCTAACATGTTCTATCTTATTGGTATGAGTAGGGAATTCATTCGGGGAAAACCTAATGAGTTTTAGTACACACCCCTGCTTTGGTAATTTGGTTCTTTTTTAGATATTGTGTATCAAGACATGGGTTAATTTAATGTATCACACTTATCTAGTGGCACTTAGTGATACTTGGGTTGATTTATGGAGTGTATCATGGAGAATGTTGGATCTTGGGAGTTGTGATAGTCTTTGAGTTTTGTTGGATTTGTAGTCTTCCCTGTGTACTTGTTATTTGTACTCTTTCAGTTTGGTACTATTATATAAGTTCAGAATTGATATAAATGGGTTTTCATTGAGTTTTATTTCATTTATATCATGCATCATTTAGTGTTTTATTTGGTTATGGTGTGTTTTTTTGGTTGTTAAATTTTCAAAGGGAAAATCATCCCCCAACTATCAATTAATCCCTTGGAATTTATTGCCATCCTTTGGCATCATGGGGATGTCTATTAATGAAAATTAACATCCTACCGTCTTCTCAAGACAATGAGGGGGAGGGGGGAGATGTTAAAAGTTGTATTAGTCTTGGTTGTTATAAATATCTTATGGAACAAGTTTTCTTCAGTTCTTTTGGTGTTGGAGTTGAAATTCATTTTGGTATATTCCTTTTTTCAAGTTAGTAGAAAGGAGTATGATCTTTGGGACATGAAATCTAAAGCTTAAAAATTTGTAGCTAAACTTTTAATGTTGAGCTACAATTTACTAGGAGTTGGGAACATAAGTGTTTTGGAGACACTTATAGGAATTAAAATCTCACTGTCATGGGTTTATCCAATGAGATGAGTGTGACATGCATTTTATAAATGAATTCCCACTAGGAGTGAATATTTCATTTTTAGTAATGATATATGATTTTTTACAATGTGTTGATTTTTTGAAATTGTTAAAAATGTTTTAAATTAATTATTTTGAAAAAATCATTGTTGTAGTATTTTTAAAATAGATTGATTTTCTAAAAAATGTTCAATATTTTCCAAAAATGGGTGAACATGAAAAAATTTGATTTTGGAAATATTGGTTGTGATAGTATGATGTGATAGAATTTGAAATTTAAATCCTTTAATTGATATAGAATTAGAGTTATAGAGTTTTTTGTGTTTCTAGAAAATGGTACTCAGTAGGCACTGTAGAAACCAACCAGAAGAAGATGCTAAGTATGTGGTCGCACCTGAGCCATAGGCGAACCAATAGCTGGTTCAGAGTATTGTCTAATAATTTTAGGCTGTGGACAGAGAGAACATAAGGGAAGAACCAAGGTGAGTGGATCATTCCATCCAATTCCAAAAGAAGAATCCACCCCTCTTTCAATTTGATTTTGAACTAGAAGAGGTAGAGGTGTGACTGAATTGGATGAATCGTATCTTTGATTTAATCGGCACACCAGCAGAACTGAAAGACTAGATGGTGGCATATATACTGTAGGATATTTCATGCTAGTGGTTGGATTTAGCTGTGTTGGATAAAGTGGATCACGTAATTTGTTGATAGGATTTTGATGATTTTTTTAATAATAAATTCTATCCTCACAAGATCATAATTCAATGAATGTTATACTTATTCATCTTGAAGTAGGAAAATATTTTTTTTCAAGGATTATGTGGCTAAATTCATGAATCTGGTGTGCTTTCAACCAAAGTTACTCTTAGTACATCCCTGAAGGCAAGCATCATTGAATGTGGGATGAGGTAGGACATTTTCATGAATATTGATGTGCTCTGTAATATGGATTATACAGAGATGGTCAATAGAGAGACTGTGTCCTAAAGGGACATCTTAAGAGCTATGGGTGGAGGTAGTATATTGATGCCTATGATAAATGGTGGGAACTCAAATGCTGGCAGTAAGCGGAAGAGGGACACCTATTTCCAAGGTGGGAACATGACTCAGAATAAAGCAACTAGATCAGTAAATCTTCCTCCATGACCCAAAAAAAGAGGGATGTTTCCAATGTGGATCTCTTGACCACATAAATCGAGAGTGTACATAACAACTTAGAGCATGACCCAAATACAATCATATGGGGAATCTTCAGCGTTATTGCTGCAGTGCTTCGAGGTTAGGTGCTTGGGACACTTCTCTGGTGTCGCAGACGTCATATTCTTTGGTGGGATGATGGTATAAAAATAACTCTCATCAATATAATAGAGCTATACATGGTGATTCTAGGAACACCATGACTCCCCAGGAAGTGCAATCTCACTAGGTAAATAGAGAGAAAAGTGCAGAAAGTAAGAAATTATATGGAGCTGAGAAGGTTATTGAGGATGATCATTCTGAACCATCAACCATGGGAGGTATCATTATATTTACTTTTACCATTATGAAATATTTTTTTGATACAAGTTCATCCCATTATTTTATTTCTTTTCATGATATTGATTTGATAAGTTTAAAAGTTGAAATGATTCCTTATGTCTTACAACTTAAAACTCCTCTTGGCCAAAGAGAATGTCGAGCCTTTATGTGTGGTGAAATATCTATAACTATTGATGGAGATGAGCTGAGATGGGATTTATCAATGCTATAAGTGGATATTTATGACATTATCCTAGGTATGTATTTGTTGATGACATTCAAGGCTCACATCGACTGTTATACTCAAAAAGTTAGTTTTATGACTAATGATGGCATAAACAATATTTTTCAAGGAGACTATAATGTAAGTGTTGGTGAAATGATCTTGTTGGAACCAATATTTGGAATGATATCATACCAATTGGTATATTTGACCTTGCCATCGATGGAAGAGATCAAGAGTAATAGTTTTCTAGCAGTGGTTGATCAGTTTCCAGATGTATTTCCCAAAAATTTATCTAGGTTACCACCTATGAGAGAAATGGAGATTATGATTGATCTTTTTCAGGGAACAGTCCTATATCACTTACATCTTATGTAATGGATCTAATATAATTAAGATACGGGAAATTGAAGTTAGAAGAGTATGAAAGAAAAGGGTTCATTCACCTAAGCACTTCTCCATGGGAAACACAGGTCTTATTTGTAAAAAAGGCAGATGAAACTCTAAGGTTGGGTGTGGATTATCATAAGATTAACCAAGTTATGATAAAGAATAAGTATGCACTTACTTTAATTGATTATCTTTTTAATCAATTTAGGGTATCTCAGTGGTTCTATAAAATTCACTTACGACTAGGGTATCAATAATTGTAGGTTCAGAAAGAGGATATTCTAAAGATAGCTTTCAGAAGTAGATATAACAATTATAAATACGTGTAAATGAATTTTGGTCTTAAGAATTCACCATCAATATTTATGGAATTAATGAATGAAACACTTCATAGGTATTTGGATTCTTTTGGGGTGGTGTTTGTGGATGACATTTTAGTGTATTCAAGGTCAAGTACTAAAAATGAGAAACACCTGGAGAATGTGTTGGGAATGTTAAGGGACCATCAGTTGTATTCCAAACTTTTAAAGTGAGAATTTCATATACAAGAAGTACATTACCTTAGCCATGAAATTTTTAAAATTGGTATTTCTAGGGATCCAGAAAATATAGACGTTGTTGTCTCTTGGAAACCACCAAATAATGTCTTTGAGGTATATAGTTTCCTTGGATTGGCTGGTTATTATCAACGATTTGTTCATGATTTATCACAAATAGCTTCACCTATGATAGATTTAACAAGGAATGATGTTTCAATCCAATGGGATGAAGAATGTTAGAAGTCTTTGCAAGAGCATAAAGTTCTAATTACATCAACATCTATCTTGAAACTACTAGAATCAGGACAAGGGTACATGATGTATTATGATTCTTCAGGATTAGGGTTGGGATATTTTTTCATGAAAGGGGACCATGTTGTTGTATATGGTTCAAGGAAGTTAACGTTGCATGAGAAGAACTACCAACACATGACTTGGAGTTAGTTATTATAGACCATTCCATGAGGACATGACGTCATTATCTCTTTGGTGATAAATTTACTATGTTTATAGATCAGAAGAGCTTGAAACATATATTATCACAACAAGATTTGAAACTGAGACAATGAATATGGATAAAGTACTTCTAAATATTTGACTTTTAATTGATGTATACAATAGTAAAAGTCTATTCAATGTAAGATCTATTAAGAAAAAAATAATATGCTAGGTCGGAAAAAGAAGCTTCAGATGAGGGGAAGTTGAAGTCATTTCTCACCGATATGTGCTTGGAATGTGAAGACTGAGGTGAAGATGTGGTTTTATTTGCACTTTTGTTTGTTCCTAATTTTTTGAAGATGGTTAAAGAGGCACATACATCTAATATTGAATGCATTACTGTGATGTCAAAAATCAATCAAGGAGAGTCCATTAAGGGATGTAAGCTAGATGAGATTTTAGTATTGTGGTTTAGAAATATGATGGTCATACCTATGGATTGTTAGGAAACAATTCTTCATAATTACCACTATTCAAGATGCTCTTTTCATCCTAGAACACATAAGATGTATAAGTCATTGAAAGCATAGTTTTTGTGCGTCAGTATAAAATGGAAGGTGGATGAGTTTCTTTCAATATACTTAACTTGTCTGCAAGTTAAGGAAGAACATCAGTTAACAACATGTATGTTGTAGTCTTTAACTATCATTGTATAGAAATGCGAGTGGATAGATATGGATTTTGTAACGGATCTCCCAAGAATGGTTTAAAAACATGATTACATATGGGTGAAAGTGTATCAACTCAAAAAGTTAGCTCATTTTATCCCTATTAATGAATCTCATTAAGTGGAAGAATTTTTAAATAAATATATAAGAAAAGTGGAAAAGAGGCATGGAATACCAATTTCAATAGTTTCAGACATAGATTCTAGGTTTACATATTGTTTCTAGAAATAATTATAGAAATCCATTGAGACTCAGTTGAAAATGAGTATGGTGTATCATCATCATATGAACAGTAAATCTAAAAGAATTATATGAAAGTTAGAAGAAATGATGAGATATTTTGTAATGGATTTTGGTGGATTATGGGAAGAGCATGTCCCATTAGTAGAGTTCAATTATAACAAAGTATTTCAGGACTTGATTCACATGGATAATTTTTAATAAATTTATGGGATCCCTTTTCATTCTCCACTTTTTTTGGGTGTAAACAGGTGAGACTTCACTGGTTGGGTTGAGCCATGTTCATAAAACAACAAAGAAGATTCACTTGATTAGGAAATGGATGGAGACGACTCAGAGTCATAAAATATCATATAAAGATCATCGTCAACAATCATTTTCATTCTATATGAGTGATCATGTGTTCTTGAGGTTCTCTCCAAGGCTTGGGAATCATCATTTTGGGATGTAGGGAAAGTTATCTCCTAGATACATAGTCACTTTTTTGATACATAAATGGGTTGGTGAGGTGGAATATTGGTTGGAATTTCCCCCATAGTTGAATGTAGTGTATAATGTTTTCATGTATCTCAATTGAAAAAGTATCAACCTGATCCCGACCATATGATTCAATGGGATCATGTTGACCTAGATTTAGATGCTTCGTTTGGTACACATTCCAGTGCAGATTGTGGATAGGCAAGATTAATTCTTCCATGGAAAGAGCATCGGTCAAGTGCGGGTTTTGTGGAATCATGGTCAGATACAATAAGAGAATTAGGAATGGGAGATGTAAATGAAAGAGTAATGGATTTAACTCTTTCTTTATAGTGATGGTTTTCTACTTTCTAAGGAATGAAAAACCAATGGTGGGTAGAATGTAGCACCCCCGATTTCAAGTAAGTTACCATTATTATTTTTTAAGTACATAAAGTATTTGTGTGAAGTTTGGGAGGGTTTGGAGACCTTTTAAAATGATTTTGGGGATTTTATAATGGTTTAAGGTTAGTGGAAACCATGAAACTTCCCCAGGAAACTATGTACAATGATACATGGGCTAATGAGAAGGTTCACGGGTAGGGGCACAATTTTTCCAAACCGTGCGGCCGCCTAAGAGAAACTATGGAACTTGATACTGTGAGATTTTGAATGGTTGTAATAGAGTTTATAAACAGTGTGATCCAATCATTCAAGGTTCCAACTTGAGATAGAAGTTGGTGCATAGTTAGCACATGGTTTTCTTAACCGTGTGACTAATCATGTACAATTTAAAAACTAGATCCCAAAAAAGTGGATCTAGGTTGGGGTTAAGGGTTGACCCCTCAATTTTCTCCTAAACAGACAAAAATAGGTATTTTTTCTTCTAAAAGGTTTTATAACATCTCCCTATTTATTTGGAGATGATCAAGATGCGTTTCTTGGTGCATTGAATCCCAATTATCACAGTAAGGCATCATTCATTGTTTTCTTGCTCAGTTTTCCTTAGATCTACCTCTCCCTCCCTCTTGGTTTCTTATATATACTTCCGTAGTGGATATATATAATGTAGTTGATGCTAAATAGGTTTATATTCGGCTTTTTTAATGATTGGGGAAGAGATCTAAGGTGTGTTTTTGTAGTTTTAACCTAGTTCTGTGGATGTTTTCAGGTCGTTTTTTCATTTTCATCATGTTTTTTGAGGTAGGTGGATTCACTCTCAATTCCTCTATTTAGAATATGAAGTCTTGATTTCAAATTGGTTAATTTTCTTGAAATTGATTGCATTTTTTTGTGAAATTATTGTTGAAAACCCTCTTGACTGAGAATTTGTGGAAACATGGAAATTGGGTGTATTTGTAGAAAGTACTTTGGTTTCTAGAATTTAAAATATGGATTTTCTAGAGAAATGGGTATCAATGAAAGGTAGGTTTTATTTAAATGGTTATTTGAAAGATTTTAATAAAAGAACAATATTATTTAAAAGGTTGAAATGGTTGTTTTGGAATTGGTTTTGGCATGGTTATGTGTGTTCATGTGCATTAGGATGGATAAGGGTGTGAAGTTCCCCCATCAAAAGGTTGGGACGAATATGGGAGTTAATTACCCCCTTAAAAATGGCCCACTAAGTGATGATTTAGTGATAGGATCACTCACTACTCCAGAGTATAGTGAGTTTCATGACTTCAGGCATGGTTGGATGTGTGTATATATGTAATGGAAAGGATTATGCCAAAATGAGATTATGAAATGGTTTTAAATAATTGTATGTTTTCCTTCCTTAGAACCTGATATTTTTTGTAAAAATTGATTGGCGATGACAATTGTTTATATTTTTATATATAGTGTTTAGAAATTGTTTTATATAAATTATTTTATATAAATGTTCTTACATGGTCTATCCTAGTGGTCTGAGTGGGGAAGTCATTTGGGGAAAACCTACTATGTTTTAGAACTCACCCACACTTTGGTACTTTGGTGCTTTTAAATATATTTTGTATTAATATATGGGAAATGTAAAATTATCACACTTCTCTAGTGGGACATAGTGATACATAGCTTATTTTATAGAGTAGATCATGGATTAGGTTGAATCTTGGGAGTTGATGTTGTCTTTGAGTTTTGCTGGCTTTGTAGCCTTATGCTACATACTTGGTAATTTTTAGTCTACAACTATGGCACTCTTGTATAAGTTAGGTCTTGATATAAATGGTTTTTCATTTATTTGTCTTACATTTATATCATGCATCATGTAGTGGTTTATTTATTTATGGTGTGATTGTTTGGTTGTTAAATTTTCAAAGGGTAAATTGTCCCCCAATTATTAATGAATCCCTTCATATTTATTGCTAGCCTTTGGCATCTTGGGGATGATGCATAAGGACAGGTAATGTCTTCCCACCTTCTCAAGACAATGAGGAGGGTTAGGATGTTACACTTCCTCCCCTATTTTGACACATATGAAATTAAATATCCTTTCTTACGTGGTCTTTATCAACTTAAATTCAACAGAACTCCATTATTATTTTATTTTATGTGTTTCAAAATTTGGCTAAGTTCAAGTTGTTAATCATAACTTTAGATAGCTAGTTAGGCATAACCATAAGATTTTGGACACTAGATCCCATCATGTTTGTATTTTTACTAGGGTAATCACCTCATTTTCCATTGCACCTAATTATAATATGGTTTCTCTGGGCATGATCTATTATTTTAAATAAAGGAAATTTGATGTATGAAAATAGTTAGAAAATTAATAAAAGGAAAACTATTAAATTATAAAATGAAATTCATAAATGTCTTATATACACTAGATTATGAATATTTAGTTTTAAATCTAGGTTATCCATGTTAATATTTTTTATGTTATCTAAACTAACAAATTTTATAGTATATATTAAAATTTCATTTAAATACTTAATAATGGGTTGTAAAGAGTATGTGAATCAACTAAATCATATCCCTTAGGAGTGTCAATCTTGGTGTGTAGTTATACAAAAAAATTGTTCACTGAGTGAATATTGATTTAATACTAAACAAATTTTTTTAGGGTTATTAACCTTATGTGTACTTGTTCTAGAGAATATATCCACATGCTTGTATCTAGATAAGAATTTCATTATTGAAATTTCACTCACTCTATACATTACAAAAATTTAATAATTTTTCCTACATTTAGACTTATCACTAGAGTTTTCAATAATTTTATTTAGTCTTAATACCAAAAAATATCTAAATCCTACTTTGATACCTATTGGAGTTAGTTCCCTAGAACTAACTTCTACGTAATTTATGAATACATGTATTCATTATCTTGAATGTATGATGTCTCTTATCACATGATGATTGTTCCTCTACATGACATATCATGTTATAATTTCATAAGAGTATATTTTTCACTAAAAAGTCATAGAAGTTCTCCACTATAATGAGAACCTAAAGGTTTTATGATAGAAATCTTAAATAAATTCCCTATAACTAGATGATATCATTTGATAGGACACAAATGATATAGTATATCTGGGGTAGAGACTCATAGGACGTTGAGTCACCCACCCACGGTGTGTTCCCTTGGTAATTTTCAGAGCATGAGATTATTATAATGATACATTTCAATAGGAAATCCATATTTATTTGTGTCATTGGATGTTCCTATCTATGGGCATGTTTATTTATCCTTATAATTTAATATTGTAATTAATAAATACCATAACTCATGTACTTTGATGTATTGAATAAAATGATGATGACATATGGTCATAGTGAAGTAGGAAATTTTGGGTGCATCATGAGTGATCTTGCATTAAGGGATAATGTGAGAAATGATTTATCACTTTTGTCCCTGGGAAGAGGTTGATATCTCAGGACCTTTGATGAGAGTAAAACAAACTAGATAAATCCATGGCATGTTCAATGATGTAATTTTAGAGATATAAAAATCAAGCAGATAGGTTGATGACACTAGTATGGAACCTACTTGATTAGTGACATCATGAAAAATGGATTATATCACATAGTGAGAATTTGTATGAGGTTCTATATTGTTTTTACATTAACTTCTTTCTCTTTGGATTCCTTGGCATGTTTTTAGTTCCCAAATTATGATTTTAGGATTATCTACCAATTTCTATTGAGAAAGTGGCCAAGAGGGTCACACACTAAGTGTATCCACAATATATGTTAAATTCAATGTTAGATATAATAATTTAAAATAAATATTATTCATGGTTTAATAATTATTTATTTTTTATTGATCTCTAAGATCAAATAAAAGTTATTCAAAAGAATAAGTGAGTTATATAATAACAATAAATTTTTAGTTATAAGGTTTTTAGAATATAATATTTATTATATTTATCTATGAATAATGTAGTAATATTTATTTAATAAAAAATAGTCATTATTCAAGGGTCAGTAAATGATGAGGAGGATAAGTGGACCGATCTTAATGGTCTAGTTAGAAATTATTTAAATGATATTGAATTATACATTCTTAAATTGTTTCACATGTAAAGTGAGTAATAATAATATTTGTGTTATTATTATCACACATGGGTAAAATAAGAATTATAGAATTGGCAAGGGTATTATGTGATAATTAGTAACCTTAAACCTTCCATAATAAATATCTAATTATATCATTTTCTATAAACACACTTGTTGTGAAAAAAAAATAGAGAGAATATCTATAAAACCCAAGAGTGTGTTCTAGAGACCTTGAATGTACCATCTCCTATTCCTCCTCCTCTCCCAATACATCAAGTGAACATCAAGATTTCTTCATCTTTATAGAAGAAGTATGTTATGATAAACCATGAATGATGGAAGTGATCAAGATTAACCATGTTAGCACCTGAAGGTTATATAATTAATTCAGTTATTATTGTGCATTATTAGATCACCATTAGAGGGATTTGACACTTGGATCCTGTAGCGCGATGATGATATGATGACATCATGTCAACCAAATGATCAATGAATAAAAAATTAAATGTTTTGTAAATTATATATCTGCTCATAAATTTATTATAAATTACATGTAAAGATCTTACTCTTCATTTTTTAATGATCAAGTCATGTAATCCATGATTTGAATCCATTTTTCATGACTTCATTAATCATTTTCACCAACAATTATTCATAGATTAAGGCTAAAATCTGAGTTTTTCATGCCACCTATACACTTTTATTGCACTTAGAACCTATAAGTGGCATGAGAGCATAGATCAATATATGATGTCTTGTAGTTTGAAGGCCACATTCTGTGTAACATGCGTACATAGAGTTTAGTTCTTGTATATACATGATATAGAACACATGGGTCCAATCATGTAATATATATTCTACATAGTATAGAGATGACAAACCATGCACCATCAAGACCACACATCTTATCGGAAGGATACACATTTTTTTCCTCATACATGTTAAAAGAAAGTGACATTCCTAGTCCCCGGACGTGTGTTCAGATATAGGTAGAATATAATACATTCCATGTAACCTAGTATGCATTGTATAGTCTGATACATCTAGTGTTATCAATTTAATAGAGAGATAATAATTATTTATATGATTATACCAATACACATGTGTTTCATGTGTCATTTATTTGATGGTATATGGAATATCATAAGATTATTAACTATATATGAAATTAATTTTCAACTTAAATTCTATACTACAAGCTATGTATAGTCATTGTTTATATTTTATTATTAAAACATCAAGAGAATCACATGTTGTGTAATCCACATGTGTTATATGTGTCATTTTTTTGATAATACATGCCATGTAATTACATTTCATGTAATGTGTGTTCAATGCAAAGGGAATGCACAAGTACAAATATCATTCCAAGTGGGTTGGATGAATAAAGTTCATTTCCTCTAAGTACACTTATGTACTATATTTATTTTAAATAAAATTAATTAATTTATTTTGTTTAAAATTTTGAATGATGCAATTTTAAGGATTCTTGTATGGTATTAAGATAAATTGAATTAATTTGCGGTGATTTATCTCAATTAAAGAATTAATTAAAGTATTTGATGAGTAAATTGAAAATGTATGTTTATTTCATGCTATGTGGGTGATCATGATATTAGACCATACCTATGTATTTTATTGGTTTTCTATTTAATAAATTAAAATGATGGACTTTGAGTCGTCCCCTCTATATTATGTAGGGGCCTGTGTGCTCAGAATTTATTTTATGTAAACCACCTTATCAAATCCATTAGATCCCTTCACCTGTGTTTCAGTAAAATCTTATGTAAGGATGGATATACCATATTATAGGAGGTAGTCTATGTCTTAGAGAAAAGGAAATACCAGTCGAGGTGGTACATAGGAGCCAAGGTGGGATGCTAGAACATGAACCAAAATACTGGTCAATGTGTTCTCCCCAAGGGTCAAGGGTTATTTTATCATCCATTAGATAAACTAACCCTTATAAGATCTCATTATCATGATGATTATATTAAATATATCACTTTTATGGTTGATTATTTATGTTTGTGGATGTTATGTGATCAATTAATAAATGAATTACCAAGCATGCAAGATGGAATAAAACAAAACTGGATTATGCTTAAATTTATTAGACATGGTCAATCACTTAAGTAAAATACATTTAATATTAACTAGAAATGTGATAAGATAAAACTAGTGTTTTGTGTATAAGGATAAAAGTAAATCAAATAAAATATTAATTTAGTATATCATTCCATTACTTATGTTAGAATTCAAACCCATAATACAAATTTGTTGGCCGGACCATGTTGGGGCGCTTTAAATTATCAAGGATATTTTTTCTTGAAGTTTTGGTTTGACATAACTTTGTTTACATCAAGGGTTTACTACCCAAGTTGTAATTAGCATAAATGAGTGGAAAGGGTTGAGTAAATCTCTATCCAGGATTTCAGGATTGGGGATTCCACTTAGTAGATCATGGAATTAAGAGTAAATGTAGTTGGAAAAGTTACACCTACCTAAAAAACTTCAAATAATTTTCCAGGTACATGTCTAGGTTATGATAATGGGATATGGTTCCTTTAAACTATAATTTCAATGAAATAGGATATTTTGAAACTCATGGTGATGTCTGTTAGGTTTACAAAAAATAGTGTTATATTAATAATATTTCATGTAAATTTATTAATCTTTTTTTGTAATCAAGGGATTACTAATAATCGAATCTTATTTTTTTAGAAATGAAAAATCACATGACTTCAACCATATAACTATAATCTATACTAGGTAAGGATAAAATTCTCACTAGTGTAAATTTATAGGAATGGCATAGACACATACACATTATACTATGCCATGAATGGAAATTATACATATTGGAAACCCCTCTTCTTGAGTTTCTTACTAAAGATTACAGTGAGGAAGAAGTATCTATCCACCTGAAACATGTTTATGATGTAATTGATGTCCAATTTTTCATGATATCCAATATTTATAGTGATATTATAAATAAATATGAGGATATGGTTGCATATAAAATCATTTTACACCTTCATAGTTTTTATTAGGAGAAGTAAAGACAAGAGAGATATGCGATCTCCAATGCACTATTAATGTGAAATAAGGGAGAGTCGGTGCTAGATGTACCTCATGAATTTAAGATGATTGGATGTATAGAACTCTTATAAATCTTAGAGTTTAAGATCCCAGATGATTTGTGCATAAATATCATTCTATTTTCACTACCTAAAACCTTATCCAGTTTCATTATGAATTATAATATGAGAAATAGTTAGAAGAATCTTTCATAAATTCTTACTCCAACTCACCAAGTTGATATAGAAATAAGTAATGATAAACGTATAGTCCTTATAGTGAAAATGAAAAGTAATAATAGGAAAAAGGGTTCTAATAACCCACTCCATATCTAAGTCTCTAGAGTACCATACTACTAAGAAGAATAAGATATAGTGGTAAGCAAGGGAATGAAATGTGGAGTGTTTTATATATGGTGAGAAAGGCCACTAAAATAGGAACTACACCCAGACAAAGAAGAAAGGGGAACATTTATGTGCATTAATTATCTATTGTAATATTTCTATATCTATAATTTGGGTATTAAATTATTTATATGGTTCTAACATTCATATATAAATACATGAACCATGTGTATTTCTGAAGGTTTCTAGAGGTGAGGTGGATATGTGTGCTTCCAATGGGGTGAGGCTAGGATATATATACATTATATTCTAATACCTCAAATTTCCAGTAGGAATGATTTAGGTTTTAAATAAATACTATTTTTTCCTAGTGTTACCAAGCACATCATCTTTATTTCTTGTCTAGACATGGATTGATTTATTTTTTTAGTTTTGAAAATATGGATTGATACTTTTATAAATATATTATATGTTATAGTATTACATGGTTATTTAGTGGTTATTATGTATTAAATTATGAAAACCAAATATTGTAAATTGATAACAAATCAAATTAACTTGAATCATTTCACACCCAGTTATGGTATAACTATCCCATTTATGTTAATGAGAAGTATTTAAGAAAGAACTATAAAGATGGTTACTTATAGTATTTTTAACATAAACCACTTGAAATATGAAATTATTTTCTATAAAGAAATATGAACAAACCATCATTTAGTAGTCAAGGTAAAAGGTCCACAAAGCTTCTAGAATTTTGACACACTGATGCGCGCATACCTTTTCAAGTAGAATCTAGAGGTGGATTCTCATACTTTATTACATTTACCAAAAACTTGAGTAGATACGGTTATATCTACTTGATGAGGTATAAATTTAAATCCATTGAGAAGTTCAAGGAGTTTAAGAATGAAGTTGAGAAGAATTATGGTATGAAGATAAATAAACTTCAATCTAATTAAGGAAATTAATATCTTAACCAAGAGTTTATCAAATTTCTATGGGAGTATATTATTTAATATCAACTCCCTATGTATTATTCATAGTAGTTAAATGGTGCTAGTGAAATGATGATCTATACCTTGTAGGATATGGTAATGTTTATGATGAATCACACAAAACTTCTATTATCCTTTTGGGGATATGCATTACAAATAACATCATACATACTAAACTGAGTATCAAATAAAGCATAAAACTATATTATATTTGAGTAATGAAGTGGAAAGAAATCTTTTTTGTCATATATTAATTCATGTGGGTGTGAGGTGTTTGTTAAGGATAGATCAAGTGATAAAATGACACCCTAGGGAATAAAGTGTATCTTTATAGGTTAACCCAAGTAAATGAGGAGATATTACCTAAATGAACCCTCAGATAAAAAGGTTATAATCACTAATAGAGATGTATTACTTGAGAGGGAACACATCCTCAATAAGGTTAGTGGGGGAAAATATTGACTTTTATGTAGTTGATTCTCAAGATACACAAGAGTTGGTACATGAACATATTCCACAGGTCCCCATGGAAGAAGTTGTTCTTGAAACAAAAGTACTACATTGGATCACCAAATAGTTTAAAGAACTAGAAAGAAATGGTTTTATAGTCATAGAATATGGTGACTCATTATTGGTTGAAAAAATGACACTATATCCTATAAGGAGGTAGTAGATATCTCAAAAGTTTCAAGATGGAAATAATACATGAATTCAAAGATAGATTCCATGCATCATAACCATTTTTTGGTTCTAGTTGATCATCCATAATATGTAAATCCAATTGGGATAAAATGGGTATTTAAGAGAAATATGGAAATGGAAGTTATTATTAGTACCTCTAAATCATGGTTAGTAGAAAACGTATTAGAAAACTTATGGGAAAAGACTATGGAAATTTTTTTCTCTAGATTCTATGATTAAATATTTCAGAATTTTACTTGCCATTATAGATTCCATGACTATGATTTTTGGTAGATGAATGTAAAACCCCTTTTACTTAATGAGAATATTTATGAAGATGTTAATATGACATAACCATAAGGGTTTGTGACTCAATTTGATTCCAAATAGGTATTAAATTTACCAAGATCCATTTATGAATTAATGAAAATATCTATGTCATGGAATATTTAATTGGATAAATATATAATAGAATTTTGTTTCATAACGAAAAAATGTAATCCACATGTTTATAAGTGGTTTAGTGGGAGTATAATCATTTTTATAATTGTATATGATAATTATATATTTCTAATTAGAAATGAGATGCATTCCTTAAAATAAGTTAAGGCATGGTTGAGCAATTGATTCACTAAGAAATAACTGTGTGAAACAGAATGCATTCTAGAGATCATGATTATGTGTTATAGATCAAAGTGTTTTCTTAGACTAAGTCAAAGTACATATATCAACCAAATATTGAAGAAGTTTAATATGAAACAATCCATGAGGGGACTAGTTACATTGTCACATGGTATACATCTTTTCAAGAAAATGTGTCCTCAATCACAATAGGAAAGATAAAGAATGAGTAATAACATATAGGCTTATGTTATAGGATTTGTCATGTATTCCATGTAATATATGAGGATTGATATTGCCTATGATTTGATAATGGTTGGTATATAACAAGAAAATCTAGGTGAACAATATTGGATTACTATTAAAGTTATTCTTAAGTATCCTGGGTGAACTAAGGATATTTTCCTGGTGTATGGAGAAGATAGAGAGCTAGTCATCAGGGGTTATATAAATTCTTGAATCCAGATAGATCAAAATGATCTAAAATTACAGGTAGGTTATGTATTTAGTCTCAATAGAGGAAAAGTGAGCTGAAAGAGTTCAAATTATCCAGTTTTCCAAATTCTATAATAGAGTTAGAGTATATTTCAATTTTTGATGTTTATAAGGAAGAAATTTAGATTCAAAACTTTCTCTATGATCATTATGTTGTGTCTATCAATCGATACACTATCCCAATTAATTTTTATAATACTATAATAGTGACTCTTTCTAAAGATACGATGTCACATGAAGGTAAAAAATCATATACATCAAAAGATTAATCTATTAATATATTTTTCTCAGTGAGGGGAAGTTGATGTGATTGAGTATCCATAGAAGAAAACATAGTGTACCCCTTTATGAAGAATCCATCTTAGCAGAGGCATGAGTATCATGTGAGATCTAGTGGATTCAAGGTTGTTAACAACATGCTCTAGTGAAAGTGGGATTATTTAAAAGTTGGTTCCCTGGACCAAATTCTATGTAATTGATGATTACATGTATTCATTGTCTTGAATGTTAATTATGTTTCTTATCACATCATGATCATTCATCTGTATGACATAGTATATGATAACTTCCTAAGAGTATATGTCACACTGAAAGGTTATAATTTTCCTCACTACGATGAGAATCCCGAGTTTCCATAATAGTAGTATTTAATAAATGTTATATAGCTGGATTATATCAATTGAGATAACCCAAATAATATAGGATATCTGGGGTGGATACACATAGGAATTTAGAGCAATATCTCATATTGTGTGGCCTTGGTAATCTCCAAAACACAAGATTATGAGAATGAGACTTGCTAATAGAAAATCCATATTTATATTTGTCATTGAATCTTCCAATATGAAGGCATGCTTATTGATCATCAGACATTAATATTATCAATAACGAATACCATAATTCATGTAATTTGATCTATTGATTAAAAAAGTGATGACATATTCTCATGGTGAAGTAAAATATATTGGGAGTTTCATGAGTGATACTTCATTAATCAATAACATGATAACAAATTTATCCCTTTTCTCCCTTAATAAAAGTTTATATATTATGCCCTTTGATGGGAATGATACTACCTAGATAAATCCATGGCCATATTGTTCTGTGGGAATGTCCAATACTAAAAATTCAAAGAAAGAGAATCAATCACATAGGTTGATGACATTATTATACAACTTTCTTGATTATAGATATCATGATTAAGGGATTATATTACACAATGATAATTCATAAGAGGTTTTATGTTGTTGTGACATTAAATTCTTACTATTTGGGTGGTTTGACATGATTCTAGATGCTAACCTTAGATTTCAGGTGTTTTTACCTATTTCCCTAGAGAAATATGCCTAGAGGATCACACAATAAGTGTATCCACAATCCCAATTAAATTCAATGTTGAATTTATAAGGTTAGAATAAATATTATTCCTACTTTTTTGGTTTAATAATTATTCATGTTTGATTGATCGCTAATATTTAATCAAAATTCATTTGAAGGAATACGTGATTTAAATAATAATAATAATAAATATTTATTTTCAAGGTTTATATAATATAACATTTAATATTTTTTTTATGAATAATGTAGTAATATTTATTCATTAAATAAATATTCATTATCCAAGGTTCTGTAAACGTTGAGGAGGATAAGTGGACAGATCTTAATGATCCAACTAAAAATAATGTAAATGATATTTATTTATAAATTCTTAAAGTATTTCACATTTAAAGTAATTAATAATAGTAATATATTATTATTATTAAACATAGGGACTAATAAGAGTTATATAATTTTCATGGGTCATATGTGCTAATTTCTACCCCATAACCTGTGATAATAAATATCTAATTATATCACTTTCAATAAACACAATTGTTATTCACAATGGATATAGAGAAGCTCTATAAAACCCTAGGGAGATTAATAGAGTTCTAGAACACTCCCTCTCCTATTAACCTTCCCCATATATCAATAAATCAAGAGAACATAAAGAGTTATTCATCCTCAGATAAAAAATATTCTATCATCCACCATAAATGACACAAGTAATCGAGATCAAATTTTCTAGTACCTGACAATTATATGAAGAAATTTAGACATTTTGGTGCATGTTTTGACCACCAATATAGGGAATATTTACTTGGATAATATATTCAGTTATGATATGATGAGACCGTGTTAACTGGTTTATCAATGAAGAAAGAATTACAAGTTTAGGTAATTTTATACCTGTTTACAAATTAATTATAAATTACATGTGAATATTCTCCTCTTATGATTTCGATGATAAATTCAATTAATCCATGATTGAAATCCATTGGTTTTTATTTCATTAGTTATGCAAAATAATTATTATTCATAGATTAAGACTAAAAATTTAAGTATTACATGCCACGTAAGTGCTTCCACTATGCCTGAACCCTATAATACCAACTTAGATTCTCTAGACCCTGATTCCCGAGTCCGATGCTAATGAATCATACTTTAAATTCCATCTATGATACCAAGTGAAATTATCTAAGCTAAACATACATATATTTCACATCATTTTCATAATTTAAACATTATCTCTCATAAATAATCATATAACCCTATGAACTAAAGGTTTAATGTCTTTGGAGATTAGCTACATAAAAGAATTATTTTATATAATCACCTTAAAATTCTCTCAAAATCTCTATATATGACTTATTAATACACATAAACATTCAAGTAATTTCCTACGGAAATGGGGAACAATATAAATAGGTGATCTCAAACACTCAATAAGTGAAAATCTTTTCAACGAGTCATAAATAGTTTGATCATAAGCATATATAGAACCTGATCTTGGAAGAAATATCTAATTAAAAATGAACATTGAATAAGAAGACTCATTAATTTATCCTGATAAAAAGACATAAATATCTAATGACCAAACATATAACATTTAATAAGGGAATGGAAACTTGAGACAATATGTATTAACAATGGGGTATATCATTGGGATATAACAAAGAAATGTGGCATAAGAATAAACATGGGAAATCATAACATTGGGAACAAAGATACCTGAAATCATCTCCATGATCAATATTGTGAATATACCAAACACAATTAGGTTTGTGATCAATCTTGTGAACATAGATAACCATGATCAATTATAGGGTCTACCCCATTATCTCATGAGTCATAAATCTTTAACCAATGAATTTGAAGGATATATAGGACACCACTATCATGAATCGAACCATCAGGACCCCACATGGTTTGAAAGTAAGCTAAGTGTGACAACCCAATACAACATCCAATAGGCCAAGGACTAATTACAAGAATCAAGTAGTCTTATAACTAAAATAGGAGGCATTAGCCTAAATATATGTATGCACACACAAAACCAAATCTATGAAAAAGTGTACAAATATAATAAAATAATGAAATGTAAAGAGTAAAAACAATGATTTCAAAAACCAATATGAAAATATCAAAGTAAAATAATGTATAGTAAAAGATTTAAAAGGTAAAAATACATGTCTCAACAAAAATTAATTCCCAACCTAAAAAAACTAGAAAAAAGGAAATACTGAAGAGAGCCTAGCTCATGATCTCCAAGACTGACCATCGAACAAGGCTAGAAATAAGAAAAACCACTATGATCCTCTAAAACTAGGTCCACTAATATCACCACTTATATACTTTTCATCTACATAAGAAACAACATGTGCAGTAAAATCCCATGTAGGGGTGAGTTTATACATACCTAGTATAATGCCACAAAAACCATGAAGGGGAAGTAATATAAATAACAATGGTTAGTTCAATCCATAAGAAATAGTGTATAGGAAACCCAACATTAGACATGATTAGAAGAAATCCAAGTGACGGGAGAAAGAGGATATCTATATTCACAACCAACTAAGAACAAATGTTCTACTTGTAGCTCTAAAGGTCCCATATCTGTTGTCGTACACTATGTATAGCCTCATGAGAATCATGGTAGAGGGACTTCTCTTCATCACTATGTGTCATAGATATGTGATCACTATCTCTTAGACATGAATCTCAAATAACTACTCAAGAATAAGTGTACAAGACTCAAACCTCACCATTGTGTTTCACAGCTAAGGGGACACTACTCCTATGTGGGACTTGCTCACTACCTGAGCTCAATGACAGGGAGTCCACTCTATAGACAAGGGAAACACACCCTCTGTAATGTGGGAAGTTCCATATCTACCTATATATGGATATGGGGGTCCCACAAACTAGAGAGACAGTGGAGCACCAAACCTAGTAACACTACAATTACCACACTAGACCAATTCCACTGGATAAGAGTCAATGAAAGAAGCATCCCCCTCATAACATCGTGTTTTGTATCTCTGATACTGAAAAAGTCTACTATCACATCTTATATGGAAAATACTCAGGTTTTTCTACTCATGATCCCAAATATGAGTCCTGAATAAGAAGATACATAGGTTATATATCTTTAGGGAAAGTACACAACATGTACATAAGGTCAAACGAACTATATTGTATAAACATATAATCTTGTTTCCTCCACCCCATTACAACGTAATCTGGCTTGTGATCCTATACTCTAGCTACGCCGGTGTACTATATCCATTCCTGCGCACTTTGGTCATGTACGGGTACTCGATTCATGTCTGTAACCATGTACCTGGTCGTACCCATGTACCCAACCTCACCCATGTACTCTAGCCATGTCTGGGTACTATGTCCATGCCCATGTACCCCAAGGGTACATTCCATATTTTTTGTACCAAGTCACATGACATGTGGATAGTCCACACGATGTGTGATATTTAATTTCTCATGATAGCCTAGTCACCTCATCAAGGGTCTACACAACATGTGTTCATCTAAACTACACACTATGTAACATCAGATTATCTTGAATCCCTTATCCTTCACAAATTTCCACCAACACCACTTACTCCTTTGATCTAGAGACAAAACTTCCAAGTAACTCATATATGGGGTTTATCAAACCCAAATCGCCACTAATAGATGAATTCTATCCACTTAATCTACTCTTGAAATTCTATTTTTGCATCAAACCACTACATCGCTAAACCACAGATGGAAACCCTCAATACAGTCTTTGATCCATGAGACCGTCACCCAAATACCACATGGAATATCGATACATATAAAGAAATATGATCCCTTCATGCATCCTCCATGAATTTGGGGGTCCGATCATGATTGAATCTAACTCGGAAATTTAGAATCTCCAACCCCATAGGCCAATTATGAGGAACACAAAGAATGGTGGTAAAAAAAAACAAGGATTAAGTGAAAACCATTGTTAGCTTTCCCATCCATGTCCAATAATTTCATAAAGTGGAAAAATGATTAAAATAATCCACCAAAATTAAATAATTTGGTTCAAGAACACTAATTTAAAATATTCACATGAATAGAATGCAAATTGGAGACAAAAAAATCATATACGCAAATCCATTATTTTAAAATGATTAAAAGGGAGTAAATCCATGAAATAATGAACCCTAACTCAAGAAAATATTGATAATTAGTGAAGAATATGTCCTCTAAAAAATAATTAGATTATCCAACTTCATTCATCATCTATCACATGACTCTCCTGGATCATTCATCATCAACCCACATTCCTGAGATACCAACCCCAATATAGCTCTCTTCCTCATCTTATATAATATCTCAGGGTTATGCAGCTAACCCTAGAAATTTTTTATAATGTAATACTTATAAATGAGTTTAGGGTTTTAGGTTATTTAAGAAAATTAATTTAATTTAATTAATTAATTACTTAATGTTGCCTCAAAAGGTCTCCTTCAACCGGACTCTTGATACTAATCAAATTTTTGTAGAGCCTAGGGTAAAACCCAAATTCTAAAAAAACTATCATTCCATTTTCCCCATCCAAGTACCTGATTAATAGGAAAACTATTTATTTTGAAAATATGCACATGCATACTTTGATATATATTAGTATTTTTATTATAATAATTATGGGGTCCTATAACACCAAAAACACAATTCCAACTCTAAGAAAAAAAATCCTTATATATATATATATATATTCAAAGGATCATACAACAGAAACCAACCTAATTAACCCCCCTCAAGGATTTTCACCTCAAAAAGAATGATCTATACAAATAGGTGAGGGTACTTATCCCGAATCTAGTCCTCATGATCCTAGGAGCTCTCATGCATTCTCCAATGTAACCATAGCATTAAAACCATAGGAATTATCCATCAATGCATGATCCTCTCCTATCAATTCTCGATCATCATTTGGTACTCTAAGAAAGTGGATGCATCCTTGATTTCTAGATCTCCCCAATCAATAATGTGTGATGGGTTGTAGATGTATCTCCTGAAATGTGAACCATGAAAGACTTAATAGACATGGTCTAACTATATGGGAAAGTTAAGTGGTAAGAAACCTCTCCAAACTTCAATAAGAACTACAATGTCTTAATAAACCTCATGGATAGATTTCTTCCCAAGCAAAATGTCTACAATCCTCATCATGGGGAGACTCTCAGGAAAACATGGTCTCCCTACTCAAAATACAATGTCATAAAATTTTATACCATATAAAATTTTTATCAACTATGAGCTATCCTCATATTCTCATGGATCAACTATACCTTCTATGTTGTTTCCTACATCAGCTCTGGCCTAAAAATACATGCCTCACAAATCTCAATACAGAATAAGGGTGACCAATTGGGTATTCTATACAAGGTCTCTAAAGGTTCCATTATAATAATAGAATGATAAATATTATTATAAGAAAACTAAAAAAACTACAAATTATCCTCCAAGATTAGGCCGAAGTCTAACACATAGGCTCTCAACATATACTCCAAAACCTAGATAGTCTGCTCGTCCTGTCTGTACATCCGGGGAAAATCACTATACTCATCCATAACTGGGTCTAAAAATCATCTTGAATTCCTCTCTAAAACCAGGATGTGAACAATGAATCATATTTGGAGACAATTTGAATGGATACCCCATGAAACCAGATGATCTCACTCATATACAACTTCCCCAAACTCTCAACCAAAATCTACTCCCTGATGGCAAGAAAGTGTACCAACTTGGAAAGTCGGTTGACAATCACCCAGATAACACTGTGGCCTCACAATTTCCATGAAATACCATCACTAAATCAATCAATATTCCATCCAACTACTATTTTGGGTACTAAAGAGGTTGATTCAAAACAATTGGAACCTGATGTTTAGAATTTACCTACTGAAATGTGAGACACCAAGACACAAATCCCAGCTACGATAAACCTCATACCAGACCACATAAATGTTACTGAAGGTATTTATACATCTTTTAAATGACCATGTGTAATATGATAAGAACTACCATTAATCCCTAGAAAAGGTTGACATGATCCCCTCTCTCAGAAAAATCATATAATACATCCCTTGAGGATATATGTTCATGTAGAACCTCATAGTCATTGTATCCCAAATAGCCCTTCCATACACATTGAAAAAGTGGTGGAGTAACCACCATTAACCGAAGATAAAATTCTCCCCCCTCCACTAGGGAATTCTATAATGAATCGAACTTCTCAGATACCTCCTCGACCAAGTGATAATGAAATATCCTACTAAGGTAATTTACCACCACATTTCCGTTACATAGAGTATAGGCTATCTCAAAGTAATATTCCTAAGGGAAATACCACTAATTCCTATTTCTTTGGTTGATATCTCTATGAGTAAATATGTACCTGAGACTCTAATGGTATGAGTAAATAATTCAATTCTCACATAGAAGATAATTTCTCAATATCTTTATGTCGAAGACTACTGATGCTAAATACAAGTTGTGTTACATGCATTTATTTTCCTAGTATCTCAAATAAATAGAAAAATAAATGATCACTACCAACCTCCAAATTAATACACATGGAAGCCTAGCTCTAGAGGCATCATGAAACACCATATACTTGATGCCCACCTTAGGTAATATCAACACAGGAGAACTAGTCAATCTCAGCCTCAAATACTAAAAGGATCTCTAACACTTATTAGTACAATAAAATGTTTACCCCTTTCATGTCAAGGATGTAAAAGGTCGTTCTATCCTGGAAACGTTTTCCATGAACCTCCGATAGTACCCTACCAAGCTGAGAAAATACCAAACCTCTAACACACTCTAGGGTGGGTCTCATGAAATCATTACATCAACATTCACATTATCCATATATAAACCATGCTAAGGGTTGATATGCCTCAGAAATTTAACCTCTAAAATAAAAAAATGACACTTTGAGAGATTACCATGTAGCTGGTACTCTCGGAGTAAGTCTAGGACTATACTAAATAACCTTGAATAATCCTCCTCTAATGAAAAGTATATAGGAATATCAACAATAAAGAAAACTGAAAATAAGTCCAAGTATGTATGGAAGATATAATTAATTAGATCCATGAGTATAGTGTGGATATTAATATCACTAAAAGGAATCACCAGAAACTCATAATTTCTATAGTGACCTCAGAATGTCATCTTAAAAATATGATCCTTATGAACCCTAAACTGATGGTATCCAAAGACATGATCAATCATTAAAAAGTAACTCGTACCTTTCAAATATTCAAAAAGGAATTAAATCCTTGGAAATGGGTACTTTTTCTTGATTATTACATGATTTAGGAGACAATATTTCACACAAATCCGCAAACTTCCATCCGTATTTTTCATGAACAACACTTGACATGCACAAGGAGACATAATGGATCTGATAAAGCCTTTATTTTAATGGTCTTTCAACTACACCCTTAGCTCTTTGAGATTGGTAAGGGATATATGGTATGCCACATAAGATATCAGTGCAACCTCAAGGTGAAAATCAGTGCAGAATTCAATCTCCCACCTCAGAGGTAGACCCATAAAATATTTGGGAAATATGCCCATATAGTCCTCAACTACCACTAGAATTTATATGACTACATATCCTACTAAACAAAAGGATAATAGGTTGTAGCTTCCTACTCACGATCCCCACTTACACAACCATAAGATTCATCGCAACCATGAATGAGAATGATGTCCCATTTGTACAAAGATATCTAACTCTCTAATGATGAAAATCTATCTAGGCAAACACTACATACAACCAATCCATATCCAAGATGATGTCATATGTTTTCATTTCAATGAACTTGTGGTCCCCGGAGAAACACTCTCCTCTGAGAACCAAATATCCCTACCAGTAGTTGTACGTTATAGAATAATCACTCCCTATAGGCACCTCTATCCATAGCTGATGGGCCAAAGGCTCAACGAGAAGCTCTATCTGTCGCACAAGGGTTTGGAGATAATGCAATAACTTGCACTTACATCCACAAGTACTAGAGATAATCTATAGAGGAAAAAAACAAGACTCAAATCATATCTTGAGTGGAATTATACTAACCTTCCATATCATTTAACTATTCATACCCTCGACCCCCAGCACTTTTAGCCTAGTGTGGGACACCAGATAGTGGTGGTGGAAGAAGATCATAGCGTCATCCTCCACTATAAGGTCCTCCCATGGGAGCCCCATCTACTCCTCTATTAGCACTGAATCCATATGGAGAAACCTAACCATTCCTAAGAGATACCTAATCATTATATTTACTATGTTGTGGAGGTCTATCCACCAGTTATCCACCATTGGTAGTACATCGGGTCAGAAAATAACGAGCCATGTGACCTCAACCATCACAGGCGTAACACTGCCCCTCTTAAGGTTGACTAGATCCCTTGTGTGAACCATTTGTTGTAGATCCATGTGTTTGAGTCTGGACATGAGTGTGCCTCCTATAATGGTACCTTAATGACTGATTCCTGCTAGCAACTGCTGACGAATCAGACTCACAAGGGGTGCTTCCAGCTCTAATCATCTGGTATCCCTCTACTAGAAAGTTATCTTTAACCATGGCCTACTGACATCACCCAAAAGTGTCATTAATTATCTCATGGATGTAAAAGTAAAAATTTATAGTCACCCTATTACATTAACTACAATAACATAGAATAGTGGTAATATATGGTCGATCCTAGGCGGAAAAGGATTATAATATTTCAAAATCATTGATGTTTGTCATAATATGTTTAACTAAAACTAAAATTACCTAATTATCTTGAGGGATGTGATGAATTGAATAAAAAAGAATGGAAATACGATAAAGGGAATGGAGTTTATATCAAGCATGGTTTCTTCAAAATTTTTAATTCAAATCCCTTAGTTGTGAGAATTATTGTGGTAACTAGTCATGCTTCTCACCCTCACCTAGAACAATCTAAATCACCCAAATCCTCTCTCAAGGTTTCCTATAAATAATTTTTGTACATGATGTTTAATATTTAAATAGAAGGTGAATTTAATGTATTCTCTCACTCCCCACCCCCCTTTACCACATTGAGTTTCGTATTCTAAATTCCACAACACTCACTAGACAATTAAAGGATTTGATTTTATTAAAGTTAAAGCGATACTAATTAAAATATGATCTTTAAGGTTCAGATACTCATCCTTTTATCAACTCAAATTTCCATTTAATACATAGTTATTCTTGGATAATATCTCAATTGACATGAATACAATTTATTTTAGGTAAAGGAATAGAAATATAGATTTAATATAAAAGTATTGTGATAAAATGAAAACACACTCTTATTACTTTCACAGTAACATATTGATTCAAAGCTACATAGTGAAAAGAAAAATATAAAATAAAAATTGCTAATTATTTATAATCATGGTTAGTGATTACCCTTATCCTATAATCTCACTCCATGTGCTATATATATATCTCCCACTTTCCTTCTACATTGGCATCCTAATTAGTAGTGGAACCTCCAATAGTTCTGTAAAATTCTTAGACTCAGTCCCTCTAGGTCTAGATTTTGATCACCAAAAACATCATCATCCATTTATATAGAAAATGTCCAATTAATTTCCCCTATTATTAGTTACTAAATAATTTTTTATCTATCCTATATTTTTTTTGGTTTGAACAGGTCAGTATTTTTAATTCTCCTCAAATAGTTGGGTGTTGGTCGGGTCTTCCTTGTGTTGCGAATGTAGGAATCAAACATGCACAAGATTAATTTTAAAATACCTCCAAGTGTTTGAATGTAAAAATTCCATACACAATGATATCAGGTATTTAAAAAATACATCAGCAAAAACCTGATGGTGTAGGAACTCCTTGTTTCACAACCTTGCATGGCTTGCATATCCTACCGTGTAGCCTGACACCCATGATTTCAAGAACTTATTCCTTTATTTTTTATGATACTAACTATTTTTTCACCTCCAAATCACCATGAAGACCCTAATATGTACTATGTACTTCCTCTTAGAATGTTAGTTCTATTAAAAATAAAACCTCCATGATATAGTGAAACACCTATGCCATAGGGCCTTATCCATTATATTCTTCAAATTTGACTATGGTGCAATGTTTTATACACTTTCAAAACCTCATTTCGTCTCCTTCCATCCAAAAGTGACTATTATGTAGCATCCAAGACTCTTTACAACTCATTTTCTTCGGTTCAGTATCCCAAGGCCACTATGATGCATGGGTAAAGCCTATAGTGTAGTAGTGATTTCTTATCCAATTTAAGGACCGACTCCTCCTTTAGACATGGAGGATTTATAGTGTTTTAGTGCATCTTGTGGTGTAGATCGGGTGAAGGTTGTGTTTTAGGAAGATGATTCACAACCCAGGTGAAACAACATCGTCTCATTTAATTTCATAGTACTCAAGAGTAGTGTGTGTCCCACATTGAAAGTACAGATGTTCTGCCTCCTTTTAATAATTGTTTCCATATCGTCTTAGCGGTAATGATGCTAGACTAGGGTCGAAGGATCCATAAAACCATCATGAACCACCTTGATCCAACAAAGATCTCCTACCACCACTATGTGGACCTGACCTACACCTATCGGTGTGCTCATGTGTGTCTATATATGCTAGATATACTCTTTTACCCCTATGTTGTCCTGAATATGGGCTTAACCCAACCACACTACATTCTTAAGGATGGTCTCGGTTGGTGGGACCTTCCTAGAATTACCATTTTTCTTGTTTTTTTGTTGAGAGTTAGCCGATTGTGGGATATTGTTTTTACTAAGTACCGCATTTATCATTTTTTAGTTATTAAACAACAGACACAAAAAATACTTAGAGAAAATGACATGTATTTATCTATATTTTAATTTTTTTACATATTTATCACATAAATAAATTAAATACCCAAAATTATAATTAATACTTAAAACATGGGTTTTATAAATTAAGAACGTATTAAATTTCATAATTAAAATTTGAAAAATGTATGAAAAATATGAACTCATAAAATACCCCACACTTAGATAATTCTTGTCCAATAAAATATACCTTTACTATGAATTAAAATTAAAACACTATTATACCAATATTCAAAATTCAAAATTCATGAAACAAAAAAATATTCAATGTGGGAGAGATAAATTTCTAGTTTCACATAAATAAATTGATCCCAAAACCTCACTAAACATAATATATTTTAGTTTACAATGAAAAGTGATAAAACTTCTCATCTCTTCCATTCAAACATATGAATTCATAATTATTAACATTCTAAGTTATGATCTACCTCACCATTATTTTCTCTTCTCTCATCACTCAATGTAGAATATAAATGTAAATTTTTCCTCATTCTCTGAGAACATATACCAAACAAATTAATGTTAAAATTATATGTATTTCCCACTTAATAGAGAAAAATATCACTAAAAAACACGAGGTCTTTGAAAACTAGGATCATATGATTATGAGGCCTAATAATGGTAGGAAATTGATGAATAAAACATTAAGTTCAAAAGGATTATTAGATCTAAGTATTAACAATGATAAAAAATTAAATACGATGATATTTTCCTCTTTAAAATTATATCTTCCACATATCCCTAATATCAAAGTAGGGCCATGAATAATGAAATCACACTGAATTAGCTACACCACTAAATTTTTCTTTTCTAGTTTTTTAATTTTTCTAAATTTAGTAAGGAAAAGTTTCTCATCCATCACCCAACTCCAATTGTTGAAAATAATTGGTCAAGTGATGGTGATTTATGACCCTTCATAATTCATCCCATATATATATATATGTAGTTTTTTGTTTTTTATACAGGGTTTAACAATAAAAATAATGAAGGAAACATGAACCTTCTTTAAAAAAATACATTGTGACACAAATAAAATATTATCTAGAAGAATCATTTCCCTTTTTCCATGTAATCCATCTCCCCCCACAATTAAACTTTAAACATCATGTAGAACACTAGAGTATGGGTAGGAATGAATTTTTTTTCATGAAATATTGTTATTCCCATCAAAGTCCATTTATGATCTCTAAGGTATAAAAGAAGGATTAATGTTAGAAAGATCTCAAAGACAATAGATAAATAAATAAAAATGCATTAATCATATTTTAATTGAACTTGCACAATAATCATTTTGAAAATGTCTAAATAAGAATCCAAGTATGTGATATGTGCCAAGTTCTCTCAATAAATTTAATATGAAAGATTTGAAAAATCTGGTTTGGAACCCTATTTGGAATAAGTGAATGTAATTTAAGTTAATCACTCATGGAATGTGTTATAATAAAAAATCAGTAAACATGAATTAATAAAATTCAAAGCATGAAGGATTAAAGGTAATTTCATCTAAATGTGAATAATAATAAAAATCAAGATTCACATAATTTCAAAACCCTATGTTTCCATATAAAATTATAATCTCCCTATATTACTTGCTCAATTAAATAAACTTGAAAATTAAAAACACTATCATGGGGTTCATAGAAAATTCTAAGTGTAATTGATAAAAAAGTAAGCACTAATCTTAGTACAAGAAAGATTTTTTCTCATTAAACCTCACAAAATATATTCTAACAAAATATCAGAGTAAAATTACTAAAAATTAATTCTTACTCCCCCTTTTCATTAAGATCTTATCCTATTTCCTTTCTACCCTTGTTATTTACATACTTACAACACAAATAAAAATAGTTAAATTCATAAGATCCATGCAATTGATATTCATAAATTATGGGGGTTGTTTTAGTGCATCTAAAATAAAATTACAAAACTATGAAAGAAAATATATTAAAACTCATGTTTCATCCCACAAGGGACGTTTATTTAGGACATTAATCTTGGACTTTCCTCATTGATCATGAAATAAGGTTAGGGTATAGAGTCAATAATCTTGTATTAAACTAATTTTTTCATTGTTATGTGTTTGGTGTAACTATTCTACCATCCCTTATCCTTAAAATCTCATCTTCTTACTATTGAGTGAAGTACCACATAGTGGAAAACCCTAATGTTTAGAATAAAATATCATGGGCTATCCAAATAGGGAACCTCTCCAATTTTTCTTCTTTTTATGGATTCTTTTCTTCAATTTTTACACTCAACTCTTCATTTTCAAAATCCAATATCTCTTATTATTCTTTATGGGGCTTATATTCCATGAGATCAAAAGTATCATTTCAAATTTCAGTAGCCCTGGCCTCTTAATCCTCCTTTCAGTATCCTTATTTTTTAGTGGATGTTTCCCCTACATATTCTTTCCCAACAAGAGGGGGTAACCAGAATCATGAAAAGTGTCACCATAAATTAAAATATACTAAAATCTATCTAAACTAGGTACCCTTGTTTTTCATATTTGGTATGAATTACTGTTAGCATTGGAGGTTCTTCTTATTTAGTAGGTTTTAGATCTTCCTCCTCTATAATGAAAAACATGTTATCCCATAATTTAGAAGCTCTCATATCTATATCATCATCTTATTCTGGTGAACCTTCTTATTTATCCCCATCATCCTTCTCTTTCACAAGTGTAAGGGTGTTCTCTATGGAAATTTAATAATTAACATGGGGAAAGGGTCTTACCTCTGATACTACAACCACCTTGTTCATTATCTCTAGTAGTTTCAATCCCTAAATGAACTTAAATTCCATGATGAGGAGTGCCTCTTTTGAACTTGAGTATGATTTTGGTTCACAGGGGTTTCCTTGAATCTCCCATATTTGGTATTGGATATCCCACTTTAGTAATTCAATTTATTATGAGAAGTTTGAAATATCAATTACTAATAAAATGTGGGATTTTAATTTCCCTATTATTAATATCACAAACAAAAACAACCAATGTGTAAAATATAAGAAAAATGAAAATGAACCTATTATAAAATCAGAAAATATAAAAGGTGAAGAGAAAAGACTTGTCTAACTATTTAAGTATAAACACATTCTCCCCATCAACAATGCTAGTTTTGACATCTACAAAAAGTGTTGTTAATTCAATTAGGTATATCAAAGTAAAATTTATCATCACCCAACCACACTAAATACAAGAACATATAATATTGGTAATACGAGGAAGATACCACAAAGAAAAGGCTAATAATACTTCAAAAGATTCAATGTTTGTCTCAATTTTTTTAACTAAAACTAAAATTACTTAATTATATTGTGGGATGTGATGGGATGACTAAAAAATAATCAAAATAGTATAAAGATAAAGTAGTTTATTTTTAGGATGGTTTTACATAAATATAAATCAACTCCATTATCCATGAGAATTTTTGAGGTAATTAGTGTTGCTTCTCAGCCCCATCTAGAACTATTTAAATTAGTGGGATCCTATTTCAAGGTTGTATATAACCAATTTTGATTCATGATACTTAATATTGAAATGGAACATGATATTAAGGTATTATCACACTTTCCCACTCCCCTTTACCAAATTTAGGTTCGCCCACTAAATACAATCACTATCGCTAAAAAATTATAGATTATGATTTGATTAATGTAAAAGTGATACCAATTAAAAGATAATATTTAAGGTTTAGGTACTAATCCTTTTTGTCAACTCACATTTCCATTTAATACATAGATATTCATGGATAATATATATATATTAACATGAATACTATGTGTTCAAGGGAAATGAATAGAAATTTGGATCTAAAATAATAGTTTTTCACAAAAATGAAAACATACATTTATTACTTCCACACAAACATATAAATTCAATGTTACAAAGTGAAAATAAAAATATAAAATTAAAGTCCTAATTATGCAGAATCATGGTTCATGATCTCCCTTCTCATATACTCTCACTTTATATTCCAAATATAGATCTCCCACATCCTTCTTATGTTAACATCCTAACTAGTTTGGAACCTCCTCCATTTTGTCAAAGTTTAAATTTTGGGTCCCTATGGGTATGGATTTTTATTACCATAATCATAATTCTCTATTTATAGAAATATTTTACAGTGAATTACCATGATTCTCATTATTTGAGTAATTATTTTTCAATCATGTATTTTTTCAGTTTGAACTGGTCAACCTCGGTGATTCTCTTCAAATAATTTGGTGTTGGTCGGGTATCCCTTGTTTTTTTTGGTAAATTTCATCTACCTTGTGGTAGGAACAAACCATGAACAAGATTACTTTTAAAATATACCTAAGGCTTGAAATGTATATGTGTAATACCTTAAGATATTAGGGATTTAAAAAATGCATGAGTAGTAACCCTATGTCCCAGATAACTCCTTGAGACATAGCCCTACATGGCCTGTATGTCCTATGGTGTATCCAGAAACCCACACTCACAAGAACTTATTCGTCTATTTTTGTTGATATTTTCTATTTTTTTCATCTCCCATCAAAATGGAGACCCTAAAGAATAACATATCCTTCCTCTTAAAAACATGATTCTCCTAAAAGAGAACCCTATATGGTTCTATTAAACACCTACTATATTGGGAATTATCAATTATATTGTAAAAATTCAGCCATGGAGTACCGCTTTGGATTATATAACAACCTTATTTATTATCCTTCTGACCAACATTGGATAAGTCATAACATCAAATACATGATCTATCTCATTTTATTTGGTTATATATCCCTAGTCCACTATAACACAAGGGAAAAGCATGTGACATAGTGGTTCTTAATTATCAAGTGGTAGAAACCTCCTCCTCCTATTTACATGGTGGATTTTTAGGTATGATTTTCATGAATTTTGGGTGAATAGTGTGTTTGAGGACGATTATGCACAACCTAGGTGAAATAGCATTGTCCAATTTAAGTGAATATTACATAAGAGAGGATTACATCCCACATCAAAACTTTAGAGTTTCTTCCTCTACTTAATAATTATTTTCATGGTGGATTAGGAGCAATGTTGTTTGATAGGTTTTGGAGGACCCATACAACTATTATACAAAACCTCATGCTGATGATGCTCCCCTTCTGCCACTATGTGGACCTGATCTCAACACATTGGTGTGCTTCTATGAACCAACCCATTCTAGCTAATCCCCCTTTCCCATGTGCTAACCTGTGCAGGGTCTTAAACCAACTATACAACCTTTTATAGGATAAACTTGGCTGGTGGGCCCTTCTTAGGACTACTATCTGGCTTTCCTTCCTGGGTCAAGGGAATACTAGTTGTGTGATATTTTTTTTACTATGTACAACATTCCCCCTTTTCCACTTTCTACACAACACACAAAAAAATTACATAGATAAAATAACATGTATTTCTCTATATTACTATTTATTTTTCACAATTTTCATCCAAATAAAAAAATACCAAAAAATGATAATGAATACTTAAAACATGGGTGTTATCAATTAGAATAATGAAATATAAAAATCAAAATTTCATTTTTTTAAAATATGAACTCATCACCCACTCTAGTACTTAATCATAAGTGATAATTCATAAGGAGACTACAGTAGAAAACATTTCTCTATGGAGACATTGCTCGAACTTCCATTCCAAAAAGTATCCATCTCGCACCATATAAAGTGAGTATAAAGTGAAGTTATTAAACCACGAGGAATAATAAACCACTTACATATCACCATAATACAGCTCAAGAAGCATCTAGATCTACATAGAGTGCAATATCAAAGGGTAATACTCACCATGTAAAAAATACCAAAATTATGTATATGAGAGTGTCATCTGATCACGGTTTTGAGTGAATAGACCCCACAAGTGCCCTACTATGACATAAAGGATATTGGTCACTAGCACAACCATATATGGGGTCTGAAAAAGATGAAAAACTAAAAACACCACCTTAATCCAATACTTAGATACCTGAGATTTTGGATCACCATGAAACATAAGTGGTCTATGATGCTAAAACTCTCATATTGCATTAATCCAACACACATAATCTTCTTAACCTGTCAGTTCTATTAGCTTCCCATCATATGGGAGCACTTCTATCTACTATCTTGGAGGAAACACCTCATGAATAGGCCCCTAAACTGAGGCCTCATCTCTCAAATATTTATCTTTATGATCTTCTATTAGTATCCCAGCCAGCTATTATCTTGGAGACATCCTAAAACATAACAAGATGTACCTTAATTTGATGAGAATACCTAGGGACATGACTCAATATGGACATTAAATTCAAAATACCTAATCCAATACGAAGCATATACCATTGGTTCCCTACAACCAATGTGTTGGCATGTCTAGTTGACAAGTAGGTAGTTAGAGTCCTGGTGTATGGATATGTTGGATATCACACCATCACTAGGTTACTTGGATTAAAATATGGACATGAGAAAATTTCATATAGTTGAACTATGTTCCCAAACCTGTTGAGTCAATAAGGTTTTCCTTATGACTTTTCCATTCCTTCTTGTTTTGAAAATCAAAAACACATTTCTTTAAGAAAATCGCTTTTATAATGAAAATTGATTTTATAAGGAAAATATCTTTTGTAAGAAAAATTATCCTTATCATATTTTCATCCATATTTTTCTTAAGTATAAGATTCGGATTCATTTCTATATTCTCGGAATTGTCTGAAACTTTGATATGAAGTATTCTGTTTTAGGAGCTGAATTCTGGATAAGAACTGTAATAAAGTTTCACTCCAAAATCCAGAATGAGAACTGTGATAAAGTTTCATTCCGAATTCCGGATACGAACTCTGATTAAGTTCTACTCCAGATTCTGGATACGAATTCTTATGAAGTTCGACATCGAATTCTCCTTACGAATTCTATTGATGAATTCTCATTCCGAATTCACCTATTAAACAGAATCTGATCATCTTTGTTTTATACACTCCGAATTTATTTAGACTCTGAAAATTATTTTTGGTTAGACTCTAAACTTTCATTTTGCTTACGCTTTTATAATTTGTCTACTCTTTAATATATTTTTTCACTCCGAACTTTCACTCCGAATCTTCACTCCGAACTTTTTAGTTAAGACTTAAAACGATGTCGTACATTATGTTACACTTGTTTTGTTATAAAACGATGTCGTCTATTCTGTTATAAACTAACTGTTGGTTAAGTTACACGTGTATAGGTCCCTCCTATTATTAAGGAAAATATGACCGTTGGAAAGGAGGCCGACCTTACCTATAAATAGAAGCTCATTTGAAAGAGCTCAGTGCTGAAATGCTGACCGATCTTCGACTCATGTGATTACACGCTTGAAGTGATTTCTAGAGAGATAGGCTCTTATTAACTCTCAAAGCTTCGTGCGACTCCGAATGTTGGTGATTACATTCTAGGACTTCCGGGGATAGGAAGATAGAGGTGCTGAATACCTTGAAGTTCGAGGTCTTCCTTGCGGAGGAAGACAGAGGTTGCCAACTACCTTGAAGTTGAGGTCTTGCGGGGATAGCAAGACAGAGACTCTGATCTTCGTATCGAGGGTTAACCTGGTGTGGGTAAGATAGACTTGCTTGAAAGTATAAATTAAGGGACCTTTATCCATGGTTGTTGGATACCCTTCTCTTTGGGTTAAAAGACTTATATCTTGTTACTTATAGTTTTACTACTTGTTTATTTCCTCTGCATTTTGTATTATAAGGAAAGTATAACTTTATTATACTTCCTTACTTATACTCTATTTCATTTAGATTCTATACGCTTTAAGGTAGAATCTCATATTGTAATCTTTTGTTAAGTTTCAATTTCCGGAACCATATTTCCGGAACCTACTTTTGGAATCTCTTTCCAGTCTTAAGAAAGTTCATAGGACTTGAAGTTTATAACTTCAATCCTTTTACAAGTTTTTAATCGGTGTTAGAGGTGTTGTGAATTTTCTTAGTTTAACCTTTTTAAACATAGCTCTTTCCTTTGTTTAATGGAATTTTTAATGTATACAATTCACCCCCCCTCTTGTATATTGAGAATCTACATCATTATTTCGATCCTAAAATTGGTATCAGAGGTTGGAAACCTCATACTCTATACCAATCCTACAATTGGTATTAGAGGAGGTCTCTAAAATACTTGTATTCACGTATAAGTTTTTCTTGCTCACTCTATCATTCCGAACATTCTCATTCCGAACTTTGTGATTCCGAACTTTTTCTACTAACAAGTTTGTGTGCCGAAGGTTATTCTAAGTATGGCAAGAATCAATGTTGGTTCTATTGATAATATAAATCCTACAAGACCACCAATCTTTGATGGTAATGACTATGAGTACTGGAGAGATCGAATGAAAACTTTAGTTATCAATACTGGAGTGGACAACTTTGTTATGCTTACTGGTGATTATAAAATTCATGATAAGGAAGTTAGAACTTTCACTAACCAAAAAAATCAAGAGTATCAACTCAATTATAAGGTACACAATACTCTACTGTGTTCAATGACTAGAAATATATATAGCCAAATTTCTTCTTTTGAAGCAGCTAATTGTATCTGGAAGAAGTTAGAGGTTACACACTTTGGAACTTCTAAGGTGATTGATACTAGGAGATCTATGCTTAGAGCTGAATATCATGGCTTCAATTTTCCTTATGGAGAACCAATATGTAAAGTTCAACAGAGATTTATGACTATAGTCAACAGCCTACAGTCTATGGGAGAAAAAGGGTTATATGATGAAGCACTTGTGGATAATATAATTGACATTATCCCAAATGAGTGGGAATCCAAAAGAACTGCTATAGATGAGAACAGGAAGGTTACTCAAATTTCTCTTGATGAGTTGTTTGGAACTCTTCTCCAACATGAAACAAGAATGAAGAGAGATGCTGACAACATCAAAAAGAAGAACGGGAATGGTATTTTTTCTTTTACAACAACTTCAAATCAGATGAAATCTAAGACTCCAGAGAGATTAACCAGATCCAAGTCTATGAAAGTTATTTTCCAATCCAAATCTAGGGAGAGTGAAGTCTCTGAAAATGAGTTAGCAAATCTTGCTCGAAGGATGAACAAGATAGCCAACCAAAGAAGTTTCCAATCCATGTATAAGAAAAAGGAAAGGAAAGATAGAAAAGATGGAGAAGTCACTTGTTATGAATGCAAGAGAGATGGACTTATTAGACCAGATTTCCCTTTTCTTAAAAAGAAATAAAGGAAAGAAAGGCATTCAGACAAGAAAAAAAAGAAGTATTATAAATCCAAAGCTAAGAAAGTTTTTAAAGCTAATGATACATAGAGTGCTAGTGGTGGTGACTCTTCAGATGAATCTTCAGATTACAAATCTTCAGGACAGAAGAATCTTGGTCTTATAGCCAGACTACCTATTGATAATCATTGTTTTATGGCTAAGGTACGAAATGCTGAATCATTGACCAATGTTTCTTTAAATTCTAATGATAGTAAGTATTATAACTCTTCTGATGAATAAACATCTTCTGATGAAGAAAATACTTTACCTACTTATTAAGAAGTCTCTAGGTTTGCTGAACTTCTTGAAATTGAGAATTCAAAACTCAATATGATACTTGATAAGGAAAACTCTAGGAATTCTATTCTTACAAAAGAGATATCAGATCTTTCTAAAGATCTTGATAGGAAAAATGCTGATTTTGAAAGTATTTCAAAAAATCTTGAGGAAGTAAGTTCTGAGAAGAAAAAACTTGCTAAAGAGTTAGAAAAAGTAATTTCTAAGAAAAATATTTTCGAGCCTAGCTCTAGTTATAAAACTAATGATTTTGAGGATAAAAACATGGTTATAAAACTCAAGTCTGAAATTTTTTCCTTAAAGAAGTGTTTATCAAACTTTACCCATGGTAAGGAAAATTTTGATAAAATGTATTCCCAAATACCACCTTTAAGAAATAAATCCGGATTTGGTTATACCCATGAAAAACCAATTTTTAGTAACAATTATTTTGTTCCTCAAAGTGCCCCATTTTGTACTAAGTGTCAATGTGGTGGTTACTGGGCAAATAATTGTTCCTTAAACAAAACCCAATCTCTAGGATTTCACAAAGCTTACTTTTCTAAGAAGATGTGGATTCCTAAAATTTTGTTATCTGGTAATCTCGGATCCAAACAAGTTTGGATTCCAAAAGTCTAATTCTCTTCTTGATTTCAGGAAAATAAAGAGAGTACCAACAACAATACATGGTACATGGATAGTGGATATTCCCGACACATGACTGGTAACAAAAGCTATTTTGAAAAGATTATCAAAACGAAAGGAGATATTATTCTTCAGTTTATCAGAACGCAAGATCAACTTGCTGATATTTTCACAAAATCTTTGCCTTCTAATAGATTTGAATACATTAAACAGATGTTAGGAATGATAACTATACGGTAATCCTTCTTAATTAACTTTATGTTGAAAAAGTATCCTTACAGTAATGAACTCTTTTTCATAGGGGGAGTACATTTGATTGTTAGAGTAACTAAATTTTTCAAAGTTATTTTTTCAAACCTTTTGGAACTAAAATTCCGGAAAGGGAATTTCCAGAACTAAAATTTTCCAAAATGGATATTTTCGTATAGAAAACTTCTGGAATGGAAATTTTCGTATTGAAAACTTCCGGAATGGAAAATTTCGTACTGGTATTTTCATAACGAGATTTTCGTAAAGAATATTTCATAATGTTTTTTTTTGTTTTCAAATTTTGTAATGAAATTTTCATACTGAGTTTTCCGTACTATGTTTGTTTTTCGTAGTGAGTTTTGCGAACATTTCCTTTTCGTAGTAAATTTTTTTTCGTAGTTTTCTTAAGAATGTTACGAATTACGAATAATCTTGCTAAGCCAATCCGAAAGGTATGATTTCCTTACTCAAGTTTTCATAGTCATACTTTACTTGCTGGAATTTTCTTATATTTTTTTCGGATTATAATTTTCTTAAATCTTTGTTTTAATAAAACCTCAAAAGATCGGATTCATGTTTTCATGATAATTGGTTTTCGACTGTCAGATCTGATCTTAGCTTGTCACAACCGTTCGATCAACTGAGGAAGTTGAACCGTCTTCTCGTTGCCTATATAAAGGGGACCCCAAATGGTTGTCCCACATCACTTTTCAAGCTCCAGTGTCTCAAATCTCTACCTCTCCGTTTTAAAAACGTTCCAAACTTCATCTTTCTCTGTTCCAAACTTCTCATAGGTCTTCAGATCCGAATGTTTGTGGAAGTATCTTCTCAAGACATGTCTTCCTCTAAGCCGATTTCGAAGTGGTTAGTTTATAGATAAAGGTTGGTTCATCTTTATTTATTCAACAAATATGATTCTCTCATATCCAAGAATATTAATCTCAATGGATGGGAAGATGTTGCGGTGTCAAAGCCCAGGAATCAAGATGAAGTTTATTCGGATTTTCTTGTAGAATTCTATGAGACAGTTTCCTTCTATAAGGAAGATGGCAAGGAGAAGTTGTTGTTTAATTCTTATGGAAAGACAGATAAACTTTCTTATGCCAAGGAAGCCAGCTTGGTAGGGATGAATAATGAAGGAGAAGCCGAATTCATATCTCATGTGTTGCCGGATTGAAAGGGAAGCTTCGACAAGGAAAAGGATTTGGAGACTCTTGAACTGTCAGATGACAAGGATCCGAAGATTGCTACTCTGTCTACAAATTTCCAGATTCTAGAGTTATGGGTACAAGGCCTTATCGTACCAATAAAGGGTGACAAAGATAGTTTGAAGAAGAGTGAGATCTACATCCTAGATTTTCTGATAAATATGAAGAAGTTTAATCTGATGAAACACATTCTCATTACTCTTGAGAATGTTAATAAAGGGAATTTGAGAGCTCAGATCATAATGTATCCATAAATCCTCTCAAAGTTGATAGTTCGGTGCCTTGAGTCTTTCAAGGAGGCTTGAAAGTCTAAGCCAAGAGTTTGTAAAATTATGCTGGTGAGTGATGGTACTCTTAAAAGGAGGGATGTAGTCTTTGACAAGAAGACTGGAAAGTTTATTGATTTACCTGCTCAAGAAGAAGCATCTCCGAAAGTTGTTGATCCGGAATCCTCTAAGACAGTGAGGAAGAGAAAGCTGAAAGAAGTTGAAGTTGAAGAAGAGAATACCAAGTCTAAGGAAGTTCATTCCGCACCTCCAAAACCAAAGAAAAAGAAAACTTACCCAGATGAGGTAGTTGCTAAATGGAGGGAGATCAAAGAGAAGAGAGTGTAAGGGGAGCCTCAGTTTGTCTTGGATCCTGCGGAGGCTAAGGACTTGAAGGAAAGAACTACAGATGAGCTAGAAAAAAAGTGAAAGAAAAGAAGCTTAAGAAGAAGATGTCTGAAGCTGAGGTAGCTCAGGCTTTGTTGAAGTTCACTGAGATGGTTTCAGAAAACATTCCTGTTCTGACATCGTTTTCTCTGGAATCTCTACCTGAGACTCCAGGAAGAAACTTTGTTGCTCTGGAAGAGGCAGTGGCTAAGCCTGTTGAGGAAGTAGAGAAGGTTGAGAAAGTGGAAGAAGAAGAAGCTATTGCTGAAGGAAGTGGTGAAACCAGAGATGTTTTAAAGCAAGAAGATGATTATAAGGGGACATCTTCGGAACATTTTTTGCTCCGAACCTCAGAAGATGAGTCTTCTAAGTTAGTCACTCCAGCAATGGATGATGAGAAAGGAGAAGTAGAAGTAGCTTATCATGCAGAGGAAGAACAACTTCTACATGATATTGCATAAATGGAGAACGTAGAAGGTGGTGCTCAGAAAGTTGATGATGATGAAGACAATGTTGTTCAAGTTTTTGATTGTGAAAAGAAAACTCTGGAACATGAATCCATTCCGAAAAAGGACAAGGGAAAGAAAATTGTTCTTGATACCCTGAGCTCAGAAGTTGTAAAGTGAAGGGAAGTGGGTAGTTATTCTAAGAAGAAGGTTGAGCGCTTTGAAGAAGAAAATTCTCCAAGAAAAGTCTCATATTCAGAGTCATCTTCGTTGGGGCATGAATTTGTTGTTCAGTCTTTAAAGAAGTTGGTAGGTACTATTCCGAAATTCTCAAGTATAGATTCAAGATTCCAGATGCTCCAACATGCTTTGAATCAGAAAACAGACTCCATATCTATGGTTATGGACAAGTGTGTTGAAATAGAGGCTCAGTTCAAAACATTATTTGTCAGCTATGAATCCCACAAAAGTTCTTTCAAGAGGATGACTAGATGGTCGAGGAAGACTATGGAAGAGATGAGGGTCTTTGATGAATTACAAGACAATGTAAAGGATGCCTTTGAGACAGAAGACAGGAAGATAAATGAACTTAATTCATCCTTTGAAGAAAATTTGACAGATGAAAAGAATTTCCGGATTCAAGAAGTCAGAGATCTTAATGGGAAGCTAAATTATGTTTCTCAAAACTGGAAGTTTGAAAGGGATCATCGGATTGAGTTTGAAGAGAAATTGAAGACTCAGGAAGAAAAGTTTAAAGCTCAGGAAGAAAAGATTAAAGCCCAGGAAGAAAATATTGAAGCTCAAAGTGCAAGAATTGTTGTGTTAGAGAAGAAGTCGAGGAAGACCATAAATACTTGAAGAAGATAATGACTATTCTTAAGGGTATCATGGAAAAGGAAAAAGATCCAAAATAGACAGATCTGATCTTTTGTTGTATCTAAATTTCTTTGTTTCTGAGCTTACAAACTTAATGAAATTTGTTCTTGCTCGTTTCTTTTGTTGTTGCTACTAATTTTTTTAGGCACTTTGTTATACTTTCCATTCCCTCGAATTCGTTTTGAAAATCACAAAGGGGGAGAAGGAAAATAACCCTAACAAAAGGGAAAAATAATCTTAACAAAGGATGAGAAAGAAAACAAACTCTAATAGAGTTTATCTAAGGGGGAGTTTTTTATCAATGAATAATTTCTTATTCTTAATGAAATATCATTCTGGAAATCTAGAATATGATCCTTAGTGTTTCAAAGCCTAAGGGGGAGTTAGTCGTATTCATCAACATCCATAAGCAAAGGGAGATAAGCCTTGATGTTTTCTTTCTTCTTAGACTTTCTTTTTCATATGGATGTTTGTGCTTTCCAAAAAGGGGGAGATTGTTGAGTCAATAAGGTTTTCCTTATGAATTTTCCATTCCTTCTTGTTTTGAAAATCACAAACACCTTTCTTTAAGAAAATCGCTTTTATAAGGAAAATTGCTTTTATAAGGAAAATCACTTTTGTAAGAAAAATTATCCTTATCATATTTTAATCCATATTTTTCTTAAGTATAAGATTCAGATTCATTTCTATATTCTCGGAATTATTTGAAACTTTGATATGAAGTATTCTGTTTTAGGATCCGAATTCTGGATAAGAACTGTAATAATGTTTCACTCCGAAATCCAGAATGAGAACTGTGATAAAGTTTCATTCCGAATTCCGGATATGAACTCTGATTAAGTTCTACTCCAGATTCGGGATACGATCCTTATGAAGTTCAACATCGAATTCTCATTACGAATTCTATTGATGAATTCTCATTCCGAATTCTCATTCTGAATTCACCTATTAAATAGAATCTGATCATATTTGTTTTATACACTCCGAATTTATTTAGACTCCGAAAATTATTTTTGGTTAGACTCCGAACATTCATTTTTCTTACGCTATTATAATTTTTCTACTCTTTAATATATTTTTTCACTCCGAACTTTCACTCCGAATCTTCACTCAGAACTTTTTAGTTAAGACTTAAAACGATGTCGTACATTCTGTTACACTTGTTTTGTTATAAAACGATGTCGTCTATTCTGTTATAAACTAACTGTTGGTTAAGTTACACATGTCCAGATCCCTCCGATTTTTAAGGAAAATATGACCGTTGGAAAGGAGGCCGACCTTACCTATAAATAGGATCTCATTTGAAAGAGCTCTGTGCTGAAATTCTGACCGATCTTCGACTCATGTGATTACACGCTTGAAGTGATTTCTAGATAGAGAGGCTCTTATTAACTCTCAAAGATTCGTGTGACTCCGAATGTTGGTGATTACATTCGAGGACTTATGGGGATAGGAAGACAGAGGTGCCGACTACCTTGAAGTTTGAGGGATTCCTTGATGAAGAAGACAGAGGTTGCCAACTACCTTGAAGTTGAGGGCTTGCAGGGATAGCAAGACAGAGACTCCGATCTTCATATCGAGGGCTTACCCTGGTGTGGGTAAGACAGACTTGCTTGAAAGTATAAATCAAGGGACCTTTATACAAGGTTGTTGGATACCCTTCTCATTGGGTTAAAAGACTTATATCTTGTTACTTGTAGTTTTACTACTTGTTTATTTCCGCAGCATTTTGTATTATAAGGAAAGTATAACTTTCTTATACTTCCTTACATATACGCTGTTTCATTTAGATTCTATACGCTTTAAGGTAGAATCTCATATTGTAATCTTTTCTTAAGTTTTAATTTCCAGAACCATATTTCCGGAACCTACTTTCGGAATCTCTTTCCAGTCTTAAGAAAGTTCATAGGACTTGAAGTTTATAACTTCAATCCTTTTACAAGTTTTCAATCGGTGTTAGAGGTGTTGTGAATTTTCTTAGTTTAACCTTGTTAAACTTAGCTCTTTCCTTTGTTTAAAGGAATTTTTAAAGTATACAATTCACCCCCCTCTTGTATATTGAGAATCTACATCATTATTTCGATCCTACAAAACCAAACCTCACAATAAAGTACAACTCCAATCATTAACTCAAGGTTATACCAAATTTGATACCACTCTATCACTACATGACCCACCAAGACCCTTTATTTACTGGTATTAATCCAAGTGTGATACCCTAAACCCACCTAAAATAGTCCATGGGTTGGTGAAAAGTTCCAATTCATCATATAACTTAAATGGGAGGCCTCAACCTAAGTACCTATATGAACACACACAATCATCTCCTTGAAATAGTGTTCTGATATAATAAATGACTAGAAAATATAGATTGTAAACCATAAAATCAACAACATCTAGGAATATGTCAATGTACAATAATGTATAGTAAAATATATAAAGGGGTAAAATACACACCCAACTAGAAATGAAGTCCCAAGATGACAACAACCAGAAAACATGAAAGATAGAAAGGATCCTAGCTTACAATCTCCAAGATTGACCATTGAACATAGCCATCGACACCATGCACCACTATACTCCTCTAAAACTATGTATACTAATATCAACACTGATATTCCAGTCATATTTATAGGACACAATACATATATGAAAAGCGCATGCAGGGGTGATTATATACTTACCCAGTAGGATGCTCCGAAAACCAAGAAGGTGAAGAAATAGAAATAACAACAATTATCTCATCCCATGAGAAAGAGAGTAAAGGAAACTAATGAAAAGAGATAATGTGGATATCCATCTCCTTAAAAATCTTGGAATGAAGATTCTACATGAATCTCCAAAGGCCCCATCTTTGATTCCAAATACCATGTGAAACCTCATAAGAATTAGGGTGGATAGACCTATCTTTACTACAGTGTGTCATAGCAAAGGGAGAACTATATTCAAGCCATTAATCTCATGTAACCTCTAAATAATGAGTATGGATAACCCTTACCTCACCACTGCATGTCACAGCCAAGGGAGAACTACTCTAATGGGGGACTTAGTCACTACCTAAGCTCAAAGGTGGGGATTATAATTCATAGATAGATGACTGAAACCCTCTATAATATAAGAGAGTTCTATCTATACTTTTATATATGATATGGTGGACCCATAACATAGAGAGATAGGAGAGTACCAACCTCAATAACACTCTAATAATCACACCTAACCACTTTCACCGACTGAGCATCGCTAAAAGAAGAATATAACTCATAACACCTTAAATAATATCTCTGATGAAAAAAAATTCCACCATCACATCCTTCGTGGAAAAATACTCATGATAGGCTATTCACAAGCCCAAATCCGAGTTCCGAAGAAAGAGATACACATGGTATAATTCTTCGAGGAATGTACAGATCATGAAAATTGGGGTACATGACATGTCTTATCTAGAAGGGTAAGACCATGTACTATGGCCTGTTCCTGTTTACTCTGGCCTATTCCCATGTACTTAGGTCATGACCATGTACTCAGGTAGAAACTTTTCACTCTGGGCTTATTCAGGTACTCTTTCCATGTTAGCGCCCACATACCAAGTCATTACCATGTACCTGGATATGTATGGGTACTCTGTCTAAGTTCATGTACTTTGTCTATGTTTGTGCTCATATACCATAGGGGTAAACTCTGGGTCACTAAAAATGAGTCACACAACATGCAGACAATCCACATGGAATGTGATATTTAATTACCATTAAACTCTATCCACTATATTAAGGGTCCACATGGAATGTTTTCATCTTAACTATATACCATGTAATTCAGGATTTTTCAAAATCCAACATCATTCATGTATTTTTTCCCATAATTATTCCTCCTTCAATATAACCACAAAAATCACCAAGTTACTCATATTTAGGGTTTAATGAATCCAAATAATCACTGATGTTTTGATTATGGACACTAAATCTTCCCGGGAAATTCTATCTGTCATGTCACATCACCACATCACCAAACCATAGATGGAAATTATTGATATGGTATTTGACCCATGACTTCATCAACCACATCCCACAATGCACCTCAATCCATTTTCAAAACATGGATTCCTATTACATTCACACAACTTCCATGAATCTAGGGTTCTGATCATGCTCAAATATTACCCGAAAATATCGAATCACAAATATCATGTACAAACAATGAATAATTCAAAGAATAATAGGGGGAAAATAACAAGAATAATGTGAAAACTATAATTGTACAGTGATATCCCATCCAACTATTTCATAAAGCTAAAACAATGGTGAAAATTAGGTGTAGTAATTAAATAATTAGGATCAAGAACAATAATTAAAATCGAGATCGTACGAATGATGTAATTTTCATATAAACATAAAATATATGAAAAAACATGATTGGAAAATAAATAAAAGGTTATAAATCCATGAAATAATGATCCATACATTAAGAGAAGATAATTTTTGTGTAAAGAACACATCTTTCATTGAAGAATATTATGATCCCACTATGTTCATCATCTGTCTAATGACTCTCCTCGATCATTCGTTGTCAATCCACATTCCTGAGCTACCAATTCCAATGAAGATCTATTCCTCCTATTGTCCAATATCCCAAGGTTATTTAGCTAACCATAGAGATTTTCTACAATGACATACTTATAATGGGATTTTATAGTTTTATGTCACTTAAGATAATTAATTTAATTAATTAATTAATTACTTGAAGTACCCACCAATGGTCTACTTTGACCAAATCCCCAACATCGTAACTTTATGTCGCACCTAGGGTAAACCCCACTTCATAGAAACAACCGCAATATCATTTTTTTTGTTTGAGGTCACTATCAATGATAAAACTATTTATTTTTAAAATATAAATGTATGTGAATTAATATATATATATATATATTTAATATATTAATTATGGTTTCCTATGACACTGAAAACGTAGTGCCAAATCTAAGGAAAAATCTAGAGATATATATAGAAATATTTAAAGGATCAAACTACAAGAACTGGAGTTGTTTCACCCACCCATCACATAATGATAATCCAGATGCATGAATTCCACTAAAAATCAATCATATGTCATATCATGAAGAACCCATGAAAGTAAATTGGTTTTCATTAGATTTAAAAATGGTATCACATTAAATTACATGAAGAGTTATATTTGTGAATACTAAAAATTCAATCACTCAAAAAAAAACTATCTCGTAAGGGAATTTAGAGTGTGATTCATGAAACATAACTCTATAGGAGATAAATATTTTGTATAAAAATAAAAAATTATAGTGAAATAATAAAAATAGATTTCATAAAATATTTTTAACAATATCATAAAAAATATAAAGTTACAGGTCACTTTCAAAGTTATTTTCATGAAATTAGAATGAATAATTTTTCAAACCTCATATTTAATGAAAACAAAAAAATGAAACCTTAAGATGAAATAAAGTTTATGTTGAGAAATTTGGAGTGAAAGATAAAATATATAATCATGAAAAAAACTTTTTTTAGATTTAAATAACTTTATTGAAATCCACATTATAAAAAGGATAACAAAGTATCCTTTTGAAAATGGTTAGGGAGATAAATAAATAAAACATGAGATAATACATACTTAGGTTACAAAATAAGAATATAAAATATTTTTTTAAATAAATAATTTTGACATGGAAGAGAAATAACTTATTGTATAGGATGGTATTTATTATTAACAAGAACATTTTTTATAAAAGAAATAAATTATTCACAAAAGAATATTTTGATGAGAAATTATAAATTACCAAGATATAATAGATATTCCCATTTGATTTAAATAAATTGAAGTTTATAATAAACTTATAGGAACATAGTAAATTGAAGGAAACTATAACTCAATGAAAATGAGGTTGAGTCGAAAAACCGTTAAGGATATCATAATCATTTAATTAATAATCCCTTAAAAATAATTTATTGAGAAATAATTGTGAATTAATTTAAAATAAAGTGAAAATGAAATATAATATAATAATATGGGTGGTGAAACCAAACTTATAAGAATAAATCTCAAGAGGAAACACTATAAATCATGGAAATGAAATTGAGTTATGAAAAAACCTTATGGATTTGGTACCCTTTGAAACAAAATACTTTGAAAAAGAAAAAGTAAAATAAAATTTTAATCACCATGAAAAAAATATGTTTATGTTAAAATATTTTAGATGATTAGTGTCACAAAATATAAATGAAATTTTTTTCATAATATGAAACATGTCTAAAATATTGAAATTTTAGATGTAAAACCCTTACAGGTTTTGTATCATTTGAATCAAATGAAACTGAAGGAGAAAACATGAAATGAATTTTTAAACAACATAAATTTTTAGAAAAGTAGGATAAAATAAATCTATATGGTATTATATGTACCACATAAATGAAAACAAGTGGTTAAAATAGAATATTTATCAATGAAGGGAAATTGATATGAGGAAATGCTTACTTGGAATCCTTCTTGGTGAAACATGCTCTAAACTTGTTGAATTCATGAATTTTGTAACAATGTAGAATTATATAAATTAAATTACCTTATGAATGAATACATAACTTATCAAGTTATTTATTTATAGAAGTAACTTTCACTATATTCAATTTTTTATTTTGGTCTATTATAAAATATATCCATAATTTGGGTGAAAGTATTAAAAGAACATTAAGAATCATAACCATCGTTAATATAGTCATTATAAAGTGACCATTAAGAATAATGTATATTAATTGTTTTAAAAAATCTAATTTACATGTAATAATTGATGGCCTCAACTAGTAGAATAGTACCCTATGAAGCCCATTTGTTAGAGATTAGAAGGGGGTGGCTTTACTAAAATTTGACTTAACCAAGATAAATCTGAGATTAACCAACTAAAACTTAATAAAAATTATTTATGAGATAATTTTAATCATATAGATATAATATCCCAAATGATATTCATCTAACTACCCTAAGAAATCATTACATTCACAAAACTTACCCCTACGAAATATATTAGTGTAATACGATGTTATGCATCTAGACCCTAGTAGTATGAATTTATATATTTTATTTTTATAATTATTATATTGACCCTTTTTTATTATTACATTATATATAAACATGATTATATAAAGATTTTTATAAAGAATATATTTTGATATAAAGAATTGAAAATTGTATTGTTGGGAAATATATTTTTTCAATTAAGAAACCCTTTTTATTAAATTCAAGACTTCTGAAATAAATTTTATTTTTATGAAATATATTTATTAAATAATATTTATTTTATTATAAATTATAATATAATTAAATTAAGTCCAATGTAATTTTTATAAAGGTGAAAAATTTATTAGTATCATAAAAATTATTATTTTCTAGTAAATAATATTTTTTATTTAAGTGTAAATTATCATATTTATCATATTATTTTATTAAAATAGATATAATTTTGGGAATAAAAATTTCAAAATTATCCAACGGTTAAATTTTCATAATTTTCATACTCATTCAAATTTTTGGGTAAAAATAAAATACGATATAAATATACAGAATGCGTTATGACATTATAATAGGACAAACATGTTGTAATAAATACAATAAAATGTATCCATGAAAAAATAGGTTCTCTATTTATTATAATGTGTTTTTAAAGCTATTTTATTTGTTTTATTAACCTATAATGAATACTTGAAAACCTATATTATATTTTAATATTATTCTTTATGAATATGACTCACTTCCACAACATGAAAGGTATTATTTTAATGCGTTTGTCTCTTAACCTAATTTATTTTTTTAATACTCTTCTATTTTGTAAATTTTATTTGTAAAAACTATGGGATGTTTTTTGTTTTTGGTTATTTTTTTACTTAGAGTCCAAAATATATGTTTAGGAATTAATAAATAATTCAACTCTCTTTTTATATAAATACCCACTCAACCTCCCTTTCCTATTCAATCAAAATCCATTTGGATTTTTTTCCTTCTCTCCCTATATAAATCCCTCAAAAGGTGTTGAAAATCTCTTAATAATCTTCTTTCAATATTTAAGAAGTAACATGTCAAGTAAGGGATTCTCTATCTTTTCTTCTTCATTCAAGTACTTCCTTTATATTAATTATTTTGAATCTAAATTTGTTATGATTTCATGTGCTTACAAATACCCCTCTAATATATGATTTATGTTCTAAAAATGTGTGATTAGTTTCTATCTCTCAATATAACCTTTACCTGAGTTGTTAGTATGCTGAAGTAATAGACCTCCCTCTCTTCATTTCCATTCAAGAACTTTCTTTGAATTAAGCCTTTTTTATTTGAAATTATTCGTGTTTTCATGTATATTTACACATCCCATTACTATCCTTATGTTACCCATGTAATGAGATACCAAATTTTACTCTTATTAATCCCTTCTAGGAACCTCTATGTACACGTTCTATATCCCTGTAATTATCTCATAATTTTCCATGAAAAAATTTATTATGGATCCTCATCCCTATATACCCTCAAGGTAATTCACCTAGATATATCTATACTTCATTTATTGGTGAATTCCACATATGTAACCCAAATTCTATAATCATGAGATTAAAAGTGATGAAATACATTTTTATGTTTTATGATCTATGTTGCACTTAAATTAATATACATGATATGATTATGAAAGGTGGACCTAAAATTATATATCCCTCCAATGAATTGAATAATTATTTAATCTAATGAGATGCAATTTATGGTTCATGGGTACTTAGCCTAAGAACACTTTATTATGACATCTTAGTGGTAATCCTTGACTTATGCTTATAACACCATGTTTTATGTTATTTACAGATTTATATAATGACTTGATGTTATTATACTATATCATGATTTGATATTCAGTATTATGATTCTCACCGTTCTATGTCATCATGTTATACCTATTGACTCACATGTACTTCCTTACATTAAGTTATTTTTGATTACTTCTATAATGGGATTTATGGATCACACTTTTCTTATATTCATCCCCAAGTTATCTCATAATGTATTAGAAGATAAATGGATTTTAAGGACATTCTATGGCATTTTGAAATAATTTAGTTTTATCCCTATTTCATGTTATTATTCTATGTATCTAATTTCTCAAAAACACTAGGCCTATCAATTTTATGGGATTGTATTATGTGTATATTTATATATTAAATTATGAAATAGAGTGTATAAAAGATATTGGTTTCTATAGAAGTTATCAGAGAAAGTTCTAGTTATTTTTTGGGATTAGGATTAGAAAACCATAGTAAAAACCATTGGGATAAGACTAATCATAGGAAAACGTCCCTAAATCCTATAAAACTATATATTTATTGATTTTTTTATAAAATACATCCATTTATATATAGTATAAATTGGATGCGGTTATAGAATAGATGTACCTAGGGGTAATAACTCTGAAAGTGCATGTTGGTTATTAACTTGACCTGTACCAGGTACACGAAAAAGAAACCTAAGACTACACACTTGGACAGTCACTCCCAAGGGGTATTATTTGGTCAATAACATGTTTTTTATAAACTAGTATGAAGGGAACGAAAATTACTATGAAATTAAATATTAAGAAATAGACTATAATTATCTTAGTTTGAAACCTATAAATTCATAGTTTAAAGAATACATGAAATTTAGGAATTATCCCTTCCATTTTCACAATTTTTCTTTTATATGTCTATATGTTTTAAAATCCAAATCCCAAATTCTATTTTTCTGAATTAAATAATTATAAATAGAATTAAAGAGTGAAACCCCGACAGATCTTCCATTCATGAAATTCAAATGTTCTATGTGACTATGGTTTTTTGAATTATTTCATATCACACATGTTTATTAAAACTCTACACGAACCACCTCAAAACATGGAAGCTGAGTGAGCAATAAAAATATAAAAATGATCAAATTTTCACCCCAGTCAAATAATTTCTCATATGTAAATATTTGTGGGATGAATTTCCTATAAAAACTTTCAATACTCAATTTAGTGGAATTTGATTCTGTTATAGGTATGAATTGTCTTTCTTTGTTCTAGGCTAACATAAATTGATGAGAGAATTAAATCAACCTGTGCATCATGAATCACTCTCTGCATCATGAATCACCCACTGATTCTATACATGTGTATAGAGTAGGATGAATATCCTTTATAATCATCATATCAATTATATATATTATTTTCGGATAAACAAGAATATCTAGCTAAAATGATCCCGACTAAGGGGAAGACCATCCTTGAAAAAATTCCCAATGTAAGAGAATATTATGAATTGTTTCCCAAAAAATTTATTTATCTTAATCATAGCCAAGAGGTTAATTTATAAATCAAACATTAACCCAGAGAATTTAAAATATCCAAGACTCCATATAGAATGACCACAATTGAACTTGATGAGCTGAAAAAGTAACCATAAGAGAATCGGGATAAAGGGTTTATATTCCCAGGTGCTTCACCATAGACTTCAACAGTACTTTTCATCAATAAAAAATATGGTTCAATGTTCCTATAAATTGATTATCAAGATATCATAAAGACAATGATAAAGGAAAAGTATCATTTTCCATATATCGATTACTTGTACAATTACCTATGTGGATCCCATTAATTCTCTAAGTTGGTACATAGATCGGGATATTATCAAATAGAGGTGAAGAAAAATTATACCCCAAGACTAATTTTTTTATATTTTATGGTCACTAAGAGTTCATAATTATTCTATTTGGACTCACTAATGCTCCAACAGTCTTTATGGACTTAATAAATAGAGTTATCAGGTATTACCTTAGTAAATTTATAGTGTTATTTATAGATGATATTATATCAACTCCAAAATAAAGGAGCAGCATGAGGAGCATTTAAATTTTGTTCAAAAAACCATTAAAATTGAAATGTGATATGAAAGGTATAATAAATAAGATTTTTGGATGGAGAAAGAAACATTCCTATGGAATGATATCACTAACAATTAAATATCTATGGATCTTTTGAATATAGAGGAGATTGAAGGATAGTCCAGAACAACATATGTGATAGATATCCATATTTTCCTTGGATTAGTTCGGTACTATTTTTGATTTGTAAAAAACTTTTCATGATTGTCAATCCCTCTAACTAAGATGACTCGAAAGGGAGTAGGTTTTTTTTCAGACAGATGAATGTAAGGAGGGATTTAAAGTGTTAAATAATAGGCAAATCACTAAAACGTTTCCCAAATTAACAACCATTATGGAAGGATTTGTGATCTATAAAGAAACATCTAAAAAATTACAAAGTGATAGCCTATGACTCACACTAATTAAAGATCCATGAGATGAACTACTTGGCGCATGATCAAAAATTGGCTATAGTGATCTTAATATTGATGATTTGGAAAAATTAAATCAATATGGGAGAAGTTTTAAATATATAAATATTATAAGTTCCTCAAGTATATATTCACACAAAAATGGGATCAATATGTTCTAAAAAAGGTTGTTAGAGATGATCAAGGATTATTAATGTTCAATCCATTACCATCATTGGGAGGTGAATAAAGTGACAGATACTCTAAGTAGAAAGGATACTGAAAAATTATATTAGAAAAGGATTAAATGGGTTCAAATATTACTATAAATGAAAAGGATATACATGGAAATCATAAAATTAATGTTATCCTACCTTTCTCAAATAACTACTGAATCATCCATTGTTAAGAGGATAAAGGAGGCCCAAATATATAATGATGAGCTACATATTATGGTATTAAATATTATTAAGTAAAATTTTGATAAAGATAGAGTAATAAGGATTGGAACCTAGATATGTGTACAATTAAAATTAGAATTGAAGATGGAAATTTTCGATAATGTGTAAAGGTCATCCTACTCTATTCATCAAGGAAGAACTAAGATGTATAGATATTTGAAGAAAATATTCTGGTGGGATATCATAAAGTGGAAGATTATGGAATTTTTATAACAATGGTTAGTATTAATACAAGTTAAGGATAAAAGATATAAGTATAATGGTTTTATGCAATAATTTTTTATACTATCATGGAAATGGGGAAAAAGCCATGTATTTTGTTTTAGAACTCCCTTGGACCTTTAAAGGCCATAATTCCATTTGGCTGATAGTTGAACACCTAAATTAGTAAAAAAAAATCATTACCATAGAGGAAGATTTACCTATTGAACAAATTTCCATGATATACATAAGATAAGTGGTAAGACTACAGCGAGTACCACTCCCCATTTTATCTGTTCAAGATCTATGGTTTACCTCTTGGTTCTAGAGAGGTTTTAAGTAAGCATTGGATAGATAGATGACTTTATTAACTAATTATCAACATTATAAATATTTTCATTCTAGTGAAACCATTAAATCTCTATAGGATATGATGACATCCTTTTTAATGTATGTCCAAGGATATTGGGATCAACACCTTCTCCTAGTGGAGTTCTCATATAGAAAAAAAATTCCATTTTAGCATTTAAATGGAACCTTATGAGGGTCTGTATAGTAAGAGGTGTTAGAATCTAATATAATGGGATTAATTTGAAGATATAAATATTATGGGACCTAATATTATCCAAAAAATGATAAATAATGTTCAAATCATTCAGTTTAAATTAATATCCATACATAGTGGGAAGAAAATAAACATATAAAATCATCAATAATAACTAGAGTTTGAGAGATAAGGTGTTCCTTCATATATCATCATGGAATAAAGTCATATGGTTTTTGAAGAAGATAAAGGTTAGTGATATATACATTTTACCCTTTTATATCCTTTATTTCATCATATTTATTCCTTATTAACTTGCACTCCCACCCAACCTATCTCAATTACATTATGTGTTCTATGTATCCCTCTTAAGAAAGTATATACCAGACCCCTCAATTGTGTTTAATCCATAGGTTGTACCATTGTAGAATGATATTAATATGAGGAGAATTTTGTGAAGATATTAGATCATAGAGAAAATGTTCTATGAAACAATATAAATCACCTTGTAAAAGTATTGTGGTGAAACAATAAGTTTGAGGAGGTAATATGGGAACTAGAGGAGGAGATGTAATAGAAATACCCTAATCTATTTTAGTGTATGAAATAAAATTTTTATGCTAAAATTTCTAAAGGGGGGTAGAATTAAATGATTCAAAACATTATAATTGAAATTCTCTTTTTAATGAATATATACCTTATTATGTAATATAGTTATATAAGACACATGAACTATATTACATTTTTCATTTGGACCGTTATAAAATATAGCCATAATTTGTCTGTCAGGATTAAAATACCATTAAGAATAATAATTGTTGTTAATGTATCTATTCAATAGTGACCATTAATATTTATACATATCAAAGGTAATAATAAAATCTAATTGACATGGAAGGATGAAGAGATGGTCTCAACCTATAGAATCATACCCTATGGAGGACATTTCTCAGAGCTTTTGAGGGACATGGAATCACTAGGATTTTCTCTCGACCAAGACAAAGTATAGATTCAACAAATAAAACTAAAGAAGAACAATTTATGATAAAATTTCAAGCTTATATAAATTACTTACCAAATCATGTTTTATGAACTACCCTAATAAGGTACTACTATTACACACCTTAACCTTAGGGAACACACTGGAATAATAATGGTTTATGTATTCAGAACCTAACAGTATGAATTTTATATTTTATTTTTAATAAAATAATGACTAAATTGATCCCTATTCATTAATACTTTATATATATACATGATTATATAACGATTTTGATAAAAAATAGATTTTGGAATAAAGAAACAAAAATTATATTTTTGGAAAACATATAGTTTCAATTAAAACACTCTTGTTGATAAATTCATTAGTTTTGAAAGAAATTTCATTTTAATTAAATATACTTATTAATTAATATTTATTTAAATGTAAATTATTATATAATTTGTTGATGTCTAATGTAATTTTTATAAGTGCCAGAAATTTGTTAACGTCGAAAAGACTAGAATTTTTCCATGAATAAGGATTTTTATTTAAATTTATAAATTTATATATTTTAGAAATTATTTTGGTAATATAAATATTTTTTTTTGAAATTATTATGTTGAAATTATATGGTGGAAAACTTTTTATAATTTTATAAGGCATTCAATTTTTTTGGTAACATTAAATATCGTAAAAATATATTGTTTGTATTATGACATTATAATAGCTCAAAAATGATGGAATAAATAATATAAACGGAATAAATTACCAAAATATGATTTAAATTGATAATAATTTTTTAATTTTATTTTATACATTTTACAAAACTATAATGAATCCTCTGAAACCAATATTATATTTTAATGTTTTAAAAACAATTATTTATGAATATCAATCACTTTAACATCATGAAAGGAATTGATTTAATATATTATATTATTATCCTAATAAAATATTTGAAACCAATCCTATTTTTTAGTAGCTATCGTAAAAAACCTTGGATGTTTTGTGTTTTTTTTTATTTTATCACATAGTGTCCAAAAAAATATGTTTAGAAATTAATAAGGAATCCACCTCTATTTTGATATAAATACCTACTCATCATCTCTTTAATCCTAGATAAAACTCATTTATCATGAATTTACTATCCCTATCACTCTCTAAATCCCACCCAAGGTGTTACCAAGCTCTAAAAAATATCCTCCCAAGCTTTTAGTAACAACCTCTCAAGTAAGGGATTATCGTCCTTTTCCATTCCATTCAAGTACTTCAATTATTTTTAACCTTTTGAATCTCAAATTATTTTGTTATATTTTCTTTATAAATATACCTTTACTATTAAATTTATTATAAAATAATTATATATAATTTATCCACTCTTATTATAACTTTTACTTAAGCTGTTACTATAGAGAAGTAATGGACCTCTCTCTTTATTTCAGTTCAAGCACTTTTTTGAATTAATATTTTTTTATATGAACTTATTCTAGTTTCCATATGCTTTTACACATCCCATTACCATAATGATTATTCCAAATTAATTATATACCACCTTTAAATATCATTAATCCATTCCATGAACCTTTATATAAACCTGTTATGCTACCAAAATAATCCTATGATTTTCTATGGAAACATTCTGTTGTGAATACATGTACCTTTTCCACTAATGTGTATTAACATAGATATATAAATAGTTAATTTAATTTATAATTACATATATATAACCCAAAATCATTATTTATGGGATTAAAAGTGATGAAATATGTTTTTATATTCTATGATCTATGTGACACACAAATACAAGTACATGATATGATTATGACGGGTGGGTCTAGAATCATATAGCCTTATAATACATTGGGTAATGTTTTTATCTCAAGAGATATCATTTTTGTTTCATGGGTGTTTAGACTAAGCATACTATTATATGATATTTAAAAAATTAGGATTGATTTATGCTTTTGATGTTATGTTTTATGTTGTTTCTACATTCCTATGATGCCTTGATGTATCATATTATGTCATGCTTTGATGTTCATGATTATGATTCTCACAATTTTATGTCATAATATTATGCCTATTGACTCCCATGTACTACATTAATTTATTATATTCCTTGAAAATTCGCTAATTATTCTTTATAGCTCCCCACTTTTTGATGTTCGTCCAAAGGTTATCCATGTATTATTAGAAGATTAATAGAATTGAGGGAATGTTATGATGTTTTTAAATAATGTAGTTGTACCATAATTACAATTATTTATGATATGTATCTAATTTACCAAATAAACTAGTACAGTTAAAATTTTAGGGTTTTATTATGTGTATATTTATTTACTAAATCATGAAATAATGTGTATATATGATACAGGTTGTCATAAATCTTCCCTTGAATGACCTATTGTAAATGGAGGTCTTCAGAAACTTTCTTGTTACTAAGGGATACCAAACATGGAAGAGAAATATATGGTAGGTAAAATGTATAGTTGTACATGGGAATTTAAAATGATAAATGTGTCTTGAAGTGTGTGCAAGTGATCTCCATTTATAGGTTAGAAATAGAGACATTTCCTTGAAAACTGATGTTTAGTGAAGAGTAAAGATGGATTCACATGGAAGTTAGGTGTGTTAGATGAGAAAAGTTTGTAAAGACAAGTGGTATTGACTTTCCTACCAAATAATGTACTTCTATAAAGATTACGTTTCAAATTTTTTTAGTAAAATTTATTAAATGGTTCATTCATTATTTTTTACCCCTCAACATTGATTAAATATTTACCACAATAATTATGTTTTTACTAAAAAAATAATATGACCATTATTATCAAGTTTTGACATTATGATTAAAACTTTGGACATCATTTAATCTAATTAAATTTCTAAACATGAGATAATTAGTATTTAAATTAAAAAATGATATATAAAAAACCATTTTTTGTATAAAAATGCTTTTTAAATATTAACTATTTGTATCCTTATTTCCTATAAATTACTAAATAAATAAGTGTTAATATATTTGTTTTTTTATTGAATAATTATATTATATTATTCATTTAAAAGTGATCAATTAGATTTGTTAGGTTAAAAAAATACAATAATTAAAAAATAAAATTCTTTAAAAAATAACCATTTTACTCTGATAACTAATATTTATCTTGGTGACACATTTTGGGGGTAAAAAAATTAAAATTAATTATTAAAAAATTTAATATTATGAATAAAAATATAAAAACCATTTTATTATATTTAATTTATAACACCCCATGATTTTATGGAATGTTTCTTCTTAAATAATTTCAATTCATTAGATAGTTTCTTATGCATACAACACTGAGTATCTATGAAACAAAACTTTGTTATAGGTGATAGTTATAACCTAGCTATTAAACTTAATTTTTCCACTTTTGTGATTTGAGTTTCAAAAAATAGACATACACTGCTGTGTTCAGTAAGATAGTTTGAGACTGATAGGTTCAACTTAACATTCTGTGAATAGTAACTTGCCCTTATAAATAGTAATGTTACCCTTATGACTAGTAATGTACCCTTATGAATAGTAATATGACCCTTATGAATAGTAACATCACCCATTAAAGTATAAATAAAATTTAGGCACCTTATAAATGAATGTGAATATTTTAAAAATTAATAATTAAGTGTTAGTATTTTTGTGAGCAATAAATATTTAATTACAATTTTAGAATAAATAAATTTATTTAAAAGAAAATTAATTTTCAAAAAATTTATTCCTAAATAAATATTTTTATTACCTATGATTTTTTGATAATCTAATAAGACCTTAGATAATTTTTCATGGAATTATAAAATCAGTCATAATTTTAAAAACATATTTTTTTAGCAAATGGTGATTTTAATTAATAAAAAATTTCTCATAACTTGAAAATTATTTTCCTAAAATGGATTTAATTTTTTTATTCTACACATTCAAAAATGGTTAGGGTGAATTTTGGTATTTTTCTAAAATACTTTATTTTTTTTGTGAATTGTGAAATTCGATAATTTACAAAATTTTCTAAATAAATGAATTTATGCAACATGATTGAGTGATGGATGATGTAAATTGACATTGGTTCTAACTCACATTCAAATATTACTATTTTTTTCACAATAATAAATAATATTTCTTGTCTTGAGTAAAATAATAAAAGAATAAATAAAATATTGAGAAATCACTTCTCTCCTCCACTATAAAAACCAATCATCACTCCCTCTTCTCCTCACACTTATAAGCCTTGAATATTTTTAAAGTTCTAAAAAAATACACTTACCAAGTCCCTCCACATGTATTGGAGCTCTTGGTATTTCCTAAAGATCAAAATCAATCCCCTTAAAGAGATTATCGAGGAGTAGTATCCAAGAGGTAAAATCCACTTCCTTTTCCTTTTATTTTCTTTTCAAGTTCCTTCTTTATTTATTATTCTCTCCTAACCTCCTCTATACAAATGATAACGATTAATAAAATATAATATATATACTATAATTATATCATGTTAATATAAGATACATTATCAATATTTTTAGTCTCTCTCTCTTTTATTTTAAAAATGAAATCATCTTCTCCGAGGTGTCGATTTACAACCTTCTTGGACGACGAACTTTCATTCTTTCATTTATCCATCAAGTATGGTCATGAATAAATTTTTATGGTTGAAATTGATTATAAAATATTTATTATATATTATATGAGGTTCTAGAAAAATTTTATATAAATTATATTAAATAATGGATCAATACTAGTTCATTGTGATCCATAACTGTCGTAATAATCTAACCGATTATCACTAAATGACTTATCTAATAATTCATCCTCATACCATGTAAAAAAATGATATATATAACCATTTAAAATTATATATGTTCATTAATAATTTATAAATTCAATTCTATAAAATTATATCCATTCCACATGAACTTCTATACTCATACGAAAGTATGCTGATGGTGAAAACCAAGGAAACAAACGCTCTAGAGTGATAAATTTGTATCATATAACTAATCCAAAAGGCCATAAATGAACATAATAAAATTATAAATAATAAAATAAATTTATAGAAGTTTATTAATTAATTATTTAATATATTTAATCTGATTATTAAGGATATTAAGATCAAGTCAAGAACACGTTTGGGCATAAGGTAAAGGGGCTTCTCATCTCACTTTTATTTCTGTTATATTTCCATTGTTCGCCAATTATTTCTTGTATGTGGTTTATGTATAATACCACTTGATATTAATATCATGATTCTATTTATATCCATTTTATTCAACTATCCATTTCATTATTATTAATTTTTTGTTGTGTGGTTCAATTAATTATGATGTGGTAAGAGACTTCTTCTCAATTTTTATTTCTTTGAGACAAACTTCATATTGTGCAACTAATCATTTTTATGTATTTTATCTACTTCCAATTTGATAACATTTTTCATTTTAAATTATATTATTATTAAATATCCATATTCTTGGATAATTAATATCATTATTATCTTAGATGTATACCCTTTTACATACAATGTTTATTTTGAATGATGTATTAATTGTGGAAATATTGATGAATCTGTATCCTCTTCTCAATATGGAAATTGATAATGCATAAATTTATTGAAAAAAAATATATTTTTATAAGAATTATTTGGACTTGAAGTGATGGGAAGATCCCATTATAGTACCTCGATGCATCAACAGATCTCATGAGACAAAACTTTTGGTGACATACCCTTTGAGTATGTTTCCAAAACATAATCAGACGGATTTCCACCCATAGAATTAAACTATCTTGATGGTATGATGGTTCATGTGCCAGATACATGACACTAAAATAATAATACTTATCTTTATTCTGAATTCAATTATTAATTTCCACAATGTTTTCACTATGACAAAATCTATGGATGCATTTTTATTCTCAATTTATTGATGACATGTGTTTTTAAATTACTCACTATTCCATATTGATTATGTCTAATGGATTATGATTAAGTTATAATTGATTCATTATTCCACTATATGTAAACATTCCTGAGCATTTGAGATCACCCATTTCATTTTTTCCCTAGGTTATAAAGAAGGGATCGTTTATTGAGTTTTCATGGATGTAGATTATTAGCATTTGTTAGGTATTATATACTGTTTTCTTCTCCAAATGTAAAATGGGTTCTATGTATGTATATATTTTATTCAATACTACTAAAATAATCAGTCCTTTAGGATTTTATTCCTTTTTAATCATGCTAATGTAATAAAATAATGCACTGGATCTGAGTTTCGGGGGTCAGGGTGTTATAGTTGGTATAAGAGGAATTTTAGTAGAAACCTTGGGAACTGGATTTTGAAAATTTATATTAGGGAGCACAACCATAAGATATAAATTTAGGATAAGTATAGAATAACATCCTTAAATTTTGGTAAGGTAGAGATTATGTGTGTATTCCTAGAAATATATCCCTTTCTGGATACTACAAGTGGATATGGTTTTGGAAATGATGTGCCTAAGAGTAAAAACTCTGAAAAGTTATTTCAGGATTGACTCAGGGTAACCTTGTACATGACAACGGGCTTTAATACACACCTAGTTTGACACTCCCAGAGGATATGCTTAGGATAATTCACATTTTTTCTACAAACCATTGTGAAGGATTTAAAAGTAAATAGAAATCATGTATATGATTATGAGATTATTTGTGCATAATTTTTTAGATTATGTTAAGTATCTTTCTAGTTCGAAATAATAAATTCCATTGTTTAGTGGTGGAACATAATGCAAGAAAGGGAATTAACACACAAAAATAATGTAGGGATTTTCCCACTGAGCAAGTCAACACAATTAGTGTTGGAGCTGAGCAGATCATGACCCTATTAGGGAAACTTACTCAGGTTGTGACAAATAACCATAGTACACCTATGTTGGATCGTTTCAGGTGACAAAATCCCCCATATTTTAGTGGGAATACTAATCCAGTGGTTGTTGAGTAGTGGATCTAGTCCCTTGAAATGATATTTTTGGCATTAAGATGCAATGAAAATGAAAAGGTAGTAATCGTAGTATATTGTATCAAGGTAGATGTTAACCAATGGTGGTCCTTGATCCAGAATACCATGGAGGAAGATGAAATAAAATATATGGAATTAATAACTTTTAAGGAAGTATTCTTTGATAAATATTTACCTCATGAGTAATGGTATGAAATGAAGAGAAAATTTATTATCATGAAACAAGGATAAGGCGAGAGTGTTGCAGAGTATGAGGATACTTTCACAAGACTAACCTGGTATGATATAGATTACATGCATGATTCAAAAGAGAAGGTTGATCATTTCTTTGAAGGTATTAATCCAATTATTCAAAAGCATCTAGTCTCTAAAACATTTTCATCATATGATGAAATAGTACTAAGTGCCATAAAAATGGAGAAAGAATTTTCAATATTGAATTTGTTCAAGGGAAATCAAGAGAATAATAAGTCTTCTAATAATCATGGAAAAGGTGAATAAACAAAGAAGAATAAGGGAATGACACAATTAACATTATACAAGAACTCTTTAAAGAACCATCTGGGAAAATTATTGAAAGGCATGGGAGTTTTTTATAAGTATGGAGAAAAGGGTCACTAATATAATGAATGCAAGGGGAAGAGGAAAATCAATGATGTTAAGTACTATTATTATAGGGATATGGGTTACTATGAAAATGATTTTCCTAAAAACCATGGAAAATAGTCTTAGAAAAGGACACTACAGTAAGGGTAGACTTTCGCAATCACAATTGTAGAGGTTGAAGTTATTAATTATGTAGTGTCAGGTACTTTAATTGTTTCCTCAAATTTATCCAACTCTTCATTTGATTTTGGAACATTTCATTCTTTTATATCTTTCCATATTTTCAAGAAAATTATACATTTTCAATTAGATATAATAAATGAGTTTTCAGAGAAAAATCCTAATGAATGTATCATTGAAACAAGGATGTGTCAATCAGTCCCCTTTTTGACACATAAACGTACTTTATCATCATACCTATGTTTGACTTTAACATAATTCTTAGTATGAATTGGATTTCGAATTATTATGAAAAAATCCATTGAAAGATGAAGGAAGTTACAATTTTGGAGAATGATGTAGAATACCTTATCTTTAGAGAAGAAACATCATCATCTGGATCTTATCCATATCCACCTATAGAAGCTATTCTAAATGAAATTCTTGGGGTGTAAGAGAAAACATCATCTATGGATCTCCAAATTGAATATTCACCTATTGTGAAAGAATAAATTGATGTATATCGAGAGGATTTACATAAACATCCTCTAGAGAGGGAATTTGATTTATCTATTGATTTAATTCATTCTATAAGACCTATATCAAAGACTTCCTATAGAATGACCACTGTGGAATTAGTAGATCTGAAGAAAAAACTAAAGGATTTGAGTGACAAGGGATTTATTTTCCATACTGTTTCTCTATGGGGATCCCCAATTCTCTTTTCCAAGAAGAAATATGGATACATGAGGTTGTGAATTTATTATAGAGAAATCAATTCTATTAAAATAAATAATAGGTATCCTCTACCTCACATTGATGATTTATTTGATCGTATTCATGGAGATAAATATTTTGTGAAGATTGTCCTTTTCTTGGATATTATCAGTTTTGTGCGAGAAAGGAAGATATTCCAAAGAAAACATTTTAAACCAGGTATGGAAATTATGAGTTTACATTATTTCCATTTGGACTGACTAATGCACCCTCTATTTTTATGGACCTAATGAACAACATTTTCATGGAATATCTTGATGATTTTTTTTGTGGTTTTTATTGATGAAATCTTGATATATTCCAAAATCGTTGAGTACCCTAAGAACCTCTTGTGGGTTGTTCTAGAGACTCTTAGAAGAAAATGTTTATATGGAATGTTTAGTAAATATGAATTTTGGATTCAAAATATCTCTTTTCTTGGACATATTGTCTCTAAGGATGGAATATCAGTTGATTCTATGATGGAAAATGTAATCCAAAAAGTGACTAATCCAACTGACATAACTGAGATACATAGTTTTATTGTCTTAGTAGGTTACTATTGGAATTTCATACATAATTTTTCCCGATTGGCTAACTTGCTAACCAATCTCACACGTAAATGGGTTATGTTCATATGGACAAAAGAATGTATAGAATTCCTTGAGGAATATAAAAGAATATTGGTCAAAGCTCCAATTTTGACTCTTCCATTTGGAAATGATGGGTTTGTGATATACAATGAGGCATCAAATAATATAATGGGTTGTGTTCTTATGAAAAATTATAAAGTTATTTATTATGCATCAAGGAATTTGAAGACTCATGAACAAAATTATCCAACTAATTTTCTAGAGTTAGAAACTATAAATTTTTCTATAAACATATGGAGACACTATCTATATGGTGAAATATGTGAGATATATACAGATCACAAGAGTTTGAAATACATTTTTATATATAAATAACTCAATTTTATGAAAAGGATAAGGATTGAGTTACTCAAAGATTATTATTGTTCAATATACTACCACCCAAGAAAGGAAAATAAGGAGGACAATTTACTAAGGATGAAAAAATGGGCTTCTAACTCAAATGAGGATTGAGAGAGATCCTATATTCATGGATATAGTGAATATGTGTATGTGAATTGTTTAGAAAGAGGAAACATAATTCCTTTTTCAAATTATTTCTAAACCATATTTACTAGATATGATAAAAATATCTCAATTTGATGATGATAATATATTAATGAAAATTAATGCTTTTAAGGATGAAAGATTGGAAAACTTTGTGTTTTATGATGGAGTTCTGAAATTTGGAAAGAGGTTATGCATCCCAACAGTACATGAGATAAAAAAGGAACTATTAGATGATGATCATATCTAAAATTTACCTATACACCATTGTATCACCAAGATATATAGAGATATGAAGGAACATTTTTGATGAGATAACATGAAGCGAGAAATTGTTGACTATATGTCAAGGTGTCTAGTTTTGAAACAAGTGAAGGTCGAGAGAAAACATCCTAGTAGAGTCATGAAACCTATAACTATTCCCATGTGTAAGTGGGATGACATTTTGATGGAATTTTTCATAGGACTACCAAGAAAACCTAGAAGGAATGGTGCCATATGGGTAATTATTTATCGTCTTAAAAAATTAGTACATTTCTTTGCTATAAGAGAGAATTTACCACTTGATTGCCTATCAAGACTCTATATTGATGAAGTTGTAAGACTTCATGGTGAACCTATATCAATTCTATCTGATCGAGATCCTCGATATACATCAAAATTATGTAAAATTATTCCTAAGGATTTGGATATTGTGCTTCATATGATTATAGATTATCACCCCAAACCAACAGACTGTCTGGAAAAAACTATTCAAAAACCGTAATACATGTTGAGATCATGCTCATAGGAATTTCAAGGTATGTTAGATCATTAGTTACCTTTGGAGGATTTTTACTATAATAATGATTTCCAATCTAGTATTAAAATTGTGCCATATGAAGTATTATATGAAAAGAGATGTTGAACTCTAAATTGTTGGGATGAAGTTAGTGAGATGAAACTTATGGGCCCAGAACTTATTGATGTAAAAAAAAAGTTAAAGATAACTCAAGACCATACTAATGTAGAACAAATTTGGAAAAAGAGTAATGTTGACAACCATAGAAAGGATTTGGAATTTCAAGTGGGATATCATGTATTTATAAAAGTATATTTATGGAAGGGTGTCTTAAGGTTTGGTAAGAAAGGAAAACTGAGCCCCTGGTACATCAGACCATTTGAAATTATGGAAAGAATTAGAGCTATAACTTACCATTTAGCGATGCCCCCAAGTCTATCCAAAGTTCATGACGAGTTCCACGTTTCATTGTTAAATAAGTACATTTCAGACCCAACGTATATACTCTCTTATGAATAAATAGAACTTGAACCTGATTTGTTATAATGTGAAGAGCCTATCAAGATTCTTGACACAATAGAGCATGTATTGAGAAATCAGACAACTCAACTAGGAAAGGTTCTTTAAAGAAACCATAAAATGGAGAATGTAATGTGGGAACCTAATTATGTTATGAAGAGGAACCACCCACATCCTTTTAGAGGGCTATATGCATGAAAAATTTCAAGGATGAAATTTCTGAAGGAGGAAAGAATATAACACCCAAAAATTTTATGGTATGTTTCTTTTTAAATAATTTCAATTAATTAGATAGCTTATTATGCATAAATTTTTGAGTCTCTATAAATTTTTTTTATAGGAGATAGTTTTAACCAAGTCATTAAACTTAATTTTTCCACATCTGTGATTTGAATTTCAAAAAACGGACATACATGATTGCATTCAGTAAGCTATTTAGAGACCAATAGGATCAACTTAATATTTATTAAATAGTAACTATACCCTTATGAATAGTAATTTTACCCTTATGACTAGTAATGTACCCATATGAATAGTAACATGACACTTATGTATAGTAACCTCACCCATTAAAGTATAAATAAAATTTAGGCACTTTATAAATGAACGTGAATATTTTAAAAAATTAATAATTAAGTATTAGTACTTTTGTAAGAAATAAAAATTTAATTAAAATTTCATAATTAATAAATTTATTTAAATGAAAATTATTTTTTGTAAAATTCATTCCTAAATAAATATTTTTATATCCTATGATTTTAGGATAATCTAATGAGACTTTAGATAATTTTTAGGGTATTAAAAAATTAGTTATAATTTTGAAACCATATTTTTCGAGAAAATGATAATTTTAATTAAAAAATAAATTTATCATATTTAGAAAATAACTTTTATAAAATAGAGTTAATTTTTGGATTCTACAAATCGAAAAATGGTTAAGGTAAATTTTTTGGATTTTTCTAAAATACATGATTTTTTTGGTGAATAGTGAAATTCGATAATTTACAAAATATGCTAAATAAATGATTTTTTGCATCATGATTGATTCACGGATGATTTAAATGTTAATTGGTTCGAACTCACAAAAACATATTACTATGTTTGGTCATAATAATCAATATTATTTCTTATATTAAGGAAAATAACAAAATAATAAATAAAATAATGAGAAATCACTCCTCTCATCCACTATAGAAACCACCCTCACCCCCTATTGTCCTAACACTTATAATCCATGAATAATATATAATTTCAACCAAAATTCTATTCCCTGGTCCCTCCCCATGTCTAGAAGATCTTGGTCTTTCCAAAAGACCAAAATCAATCCCCTTAAAGACATTCTCAAGGAGGAGTATCCAAGCGGCAAAATCCTATTCCTTTTTCTTTTATTTTCTTTTGAAGTTCCTTATATATTTATTATTATATCCTCATATCCTATATTAAAATTAACATGATAAATCCATTATAATTTATATACTATAATTATACAATTTTAATTGAAGATACATCATCTATCTCCTTACTCTCTCTCTTTTATTTTAAAAACGAAATCATCTTCTGGGATGTGCCGATTTACAACCTTCTTGGATGACGAACATTTACTCTTCAATTTATCCTCAAATTATGGTCATGAAACCCTTTTTATGGTTGAAACATATTACAAAATATTTATTATCTCTTATATAAGGTGATATATCCATTTTATATACATGATATTAAATAATGGATAAAAACTAGTTCATTATGACCAGTAACCACCGTAATAATCTAAATGATTTTCACTAAATGACATATCTAATGATTAATCCTCATACCAAGTAAAAAAATGATATATATAAAAATTTAAACTTATTTATGTTCATTAATAATTTATAAATTCAAATTTGGAGAATTATTACCATTCCACATGAACTTTTATACTCATAAACAAGTATATCGATCGTGAAAACCAAGGAAACAAATGCTCTCGAGTGATAACTTTGTATCTTATAACTCATCCAAAAGGATATAAGTGAACTTATTAAAATTATAATAAATAAAATAAATGTATATAAGTTTAGTAATTAATTAATTAATATATTTAATTTGATTATTAAGGACATTAATATCAATTCAAGAACACATTTAGAAATACTGTAAGGGGGTTTTCATCTCACTTTTATTTCTGAAAGATTTCCATTATTCACCACTTATTTACTTTATGTGGTGTATGTATATGGAAAATTGAAATATAATATAATTATTCTCTTTATATCCATGGTATTTAATGATTCATTTGATGATTATTAATTTTTGGTCGTGCAATTGAATTGATTACGATGTGGTAAGAGATTTCATCTCAATTTCAATTTCTTTGATACTTACATGGTATTGTGAAGCTAATAAATTTTATGTGGTGTATCTACTGACCATTTGAAATATTGTTTCATTAGAAATTATAGTCTTATTAAATATCCATATTATTGGATAATTTATATGATTATTATCTTAGCTATATACCCTTTTACATACAATGTTTATTTTTAATGTTGTTTTATTTGTAGAAATATTGATGAATACATATCCTCTAATCAATATGGAAATTGATAAGGCATATTTTTATGGAATTAAATCGTTGTATAAGAATTATTTGGACTTTCAGTGGTGGACGGGGCCCACTATATCCCCTCAATGCATCGACAGGTCTAATGAGACAAAATAGTTAGCGACAGACCCTTCGAGTTTGTTTCCAAAACATAATCAGATAGGTTTCTACCCATAGAGTTATACTATCTCGATGGTATAATGGTTCATGTTCCAGAAAAACGAAATCCAAATAATAAGCACTATCTTTATTCAGAATTAAATTATTAATTTTATGAATGTATTCACTATGACAGAATCTATGGATGTATTTTCATTCTCAGTTTATTGATGGCATGTGTTTTTAAATTATTCACCATGCCATATTGATTATGTCTAATTGATTATGATTAAAATTTTGTTGTTTCATGATTCCACTATATGTAACCCTTTTTGAGCATTTGATCTCACCCCTTTTATTTGTTTTACTTCCCTAGGTTATGAAGAAGGAACTATTATTTAGTTTTCAAGGATGTGGATTATTAGATTTTGGTATGTATTATATGTTTCTTTCTTCTACCAATGTAAAATTGTTCCCATTTATGTATATAGCTTCTTCAAGACTACTAAACTGATCAGTTCTTTGGGATTTGATTCCTTTTAATTAATCCAATGTGATAATATAATGCATCGACACCAGGTTTCTAGGGTCGGGTAGTTACAAAATTTATTTAGGTTAAATTTTAATTGTAATATAGTCACAAATAACACATAAAATTATTTTAGAAAAAATGTATTTTTAAGCATAAAATGAATTTATTCTTTTTTTCTTTCCTATTAATAACTGTTTTATGAATGTTAATTTATTTTCTTGAATATAATATCAATATATTTTATTTAAAATAATTAATCAGTATATATTTATTAAATAAATATACAATATTTTACAAAATATTTTTTCAAAAATATCACTTTAAAATTAAATATTCTTCACCAAATACAATTAATTTTTTTTATTTTTATTCTAAAAATTTAATTTTATCAATCCATTAATTTTAAAATATTTTTCTGAATTTTATAAAAATATCAAATCAAAATTTAAAAATAATTTGTAATGCATAAAAATATTTTTACGTATAAATATTTTATTTTTGTTTTACTATGTATTATTTGTGAATTATATTGTTATAAATTTATTAATAAAAATAAAAAAATCAATATAATCCTCGAATATGTGTATATCAAATAACTATATTTCGAATAACCATCTTCCCATTATAGTAGCTGTATTACTACTATTAATCCTTAAAAATTCATTCTGTTCTTACTTCTTAAATCAAAATTATTATTCCCTTAATTTTCATTTTAGATTTCACAAGATGCTTTCTCCTTTAATGTTGTTTTCATTATAGGTTTAGTTATACTAATGGTGATCCTCATGGATTAAGATGATCTAGAGAATATCCTAGTTTTAAAAATATTATTCTCTCCTATTTTTTATCAAATTTTAATTTATTCACCTTTAATAGATGTATTCATCTGTGGTATGTAACCTTCTATGGAATATTGTACTAATATTCATGTATTATTATTTTATTTTTCTATTTTAAAAAAATAATGTTCTCTGAGTTTGAATTATATCTTTTATAACCGATTTTCTACTCAAGTTTAATTACTGTGAAAGAATATGCAAATTTTTTTAATAGTTATGGACATATAGTTTAAATAAATATATTATCTTCAAAAATCTAGGTTATTTCAGACTGGGATCATTGATCATGATTGATTATGACTTGATATTAATTATAAAATAACTTTTGGATTTATTCTAATAGTTTATCATGAATTATATAAGGACCCAACCTTATACATTACATAATCTTGAGTAAAGTCAAGAATACACATTAAGGATCTTTTCAGGTTTAGAGTTTTAGATAATTATGCCACAACTTTTACATTGCATCTCAAAAAATTACAAGGTATACACTTATACTCTTTCCAATGTTTCACAAAAATAAAACTCCTTAAATAAAACAAGAGTTCTTTTATTGATATAAATCTTCTCGAATAATTTTTTTCTCTTACCCTTCCTTACACACTATGAAAAACATTTCAAAAACTTGGGATGAGCATAAAAAGCTCAGTAAGGGTAATCAAATAAAGAAATAAAACATTATCCCATTAATAAATACAAATCAATTAAACCATACTTTTCAATCATAACATACCTCATGAGATCATAAGATTTATGAATAACACATAGGAATCATAAATCATAAAGGTAACTTATGGAATCCATATAAAACATACATTTTAGTTATCGTAGCTACATAGGGAGTTACACTTGGAATACCCATCATATTATATTCCCTAAATCTCTTAGGAGAAACATCACTTTTACCTCTGTCATGTTACCCAATTCATTGGAGAGCTATCTCAGGCTCACCCGCCCGAGGTTTATCATGGAACCACCCATATACGTAAATAATGCCAAATATTCATTACATATTCAAAACATGTAAAAAAATCATAAGGGAAGATAAAATTTCCACATTGCAATCAAAATATATCATTTCTAGATATTGACATAATCAATGCTTTATCAAACCATTTAAAAAAACTTTTAAAACTTTTAATAAAGATATTTTTGAATAAAAGTGCCCAATACCGCTTTGAATATTTTAAAGGAATTAATATTTTAAACCATTAATATCTATATAAATAAATCCTTAAAACCATTTTTAAAACATGTAAATTAATGAGAAATATTTACAAGAATAAGTCATTAAAACATTTAAAATGATATTTTAGTTAAAGCGTTTTTAATAAAATAAGAGACACTTGAATACAAATAATTGAGGAATAACATTTAGTCACAACTTTATAATATCAAGAGAATAAATTGAATAATGATATAATATTCTAAATAATAGTATATACACCACATAAGAGTGAATTAGTGCATAACAACATTGAAGTCTCAATGGAACTTAAATTGAGACGAAATCCCTTATAAAGACGGTATCTTTAAATTAAGGATAAATCAATGACATGATTATCTTCCAAATAATAATACACCCAATATTATTGGATATTAAGTTTAAAAATGTCATAGGTTATTCACACATATTCATAGCACTACATAATGAATAAGTAGAAGTTTAACCCATAGAATTGAAATTGGGTGAAGAAGTTCCCTTACAGAAATTCGACAGCCTAACAACGTCACATTAAAATTCATAAAATGAGTTGATGAGAGAGAAATGGGTATATCATCACTTGGACATAAAATTTACATCAATAAGGATATATAATAACATATCCGAATATTTTAATATGTAAATTAAAAGGCATATCAAAAAAAGAACTCTTTTAAAAAAATAGTGTGAGAGGTTCCCTTACCGATTTGGTAACTTATGAAACATACACCCCATGAAAGAAGGATCAGACAATGGAGATGTAAATACCCATAAATTAAATTATATTACACAAGGAATACAATCATGGTTAGTACATACACCACACAAAATGAATTAGTAAAAAATATAGCATGAATCTCACAGGAATAAAAAGTGAGATGAAAACCCCTTACCATGTTGTAATTCAATCGAGTCGTATGAACAAAAGTTAATAACCACCAAATTTATCACATAAAACCATGTATATAAATATAATAATTATAGTATATATCAAATATAAGTACACAATACACCACATACAATAAATAAGTGGTTAACAATGGAAATCTCACGAAATTAAAAGTGAGATAAGAAATCCCTTACCTCGTGTACGACTTGACTAGTATGTTCCGTGTTCTTCATGAATAATAAAATTAAGTTAATTACTACTTAATTAAGAACATATATAATTTTTATTATTCCTTTTATATCACTTATTACCTTTCTATAACAATTAGTTAATTATTTGAGTTCATATTAGACATTTGGTCGATGTTCGGAACTTTAGTCAAAAATGAACATGTAATAATTACAAATTGTCCATGTGGTCAAAATTCCATTATATCCAGAATTATATTAATGATTTAGATATCATATATATCATATATATCATGTTTATATTTATTTATAATATTCCATATCATTTGGAGTTAAGAAATGAAACACACTGTTCATAGAGACGGTAAGCCGTACATACGCATGAACCCTACTTTCATTTCTATTTTATATTTAAAGGGATCAAAACATAATAATACGTAGGTATATTATAATTATATTATAATATAATATGATATATATGTTACATATTTTCATTAAATCCATCTTTTATATGCTCCATGTATGTCATAAACGAATCATATCACCTTGAGGGGGCGGTAGTCCGCACTTCCTCAAATGAAATTATCATGTTTACACATATTGGAAATCATAAATATATGTTTGTAAACAAAAATTAGAGAGAATATAGAAAAAATAAACATAATATATAACATATATAAATAAAATTCCATCTTAATGGCCACCATTAGAGGCGGTAGTAGATAATTGAACAATCATCACTTTGTGAGGCGTTAGTTTTCCATCCATAGAAACAGTATGTTCTTCACTCATTAGATGGAGGTGTGTGTAGTTGTAGTTCAAATAATTCTAATTAATACATCCTATTATATTGAGTATACTGGTGTTTTTATAAAATAAAGGAATAAAATGATTTTAGGGGTTGGAGAAGTAAAATAAAAGAAAAGAAGTTAAGAGAAACTGTGACCTTTAATTTGGGTAACCCACTTTGGTTTGAACCAAAAGGACTTCTTGAAGTACATTCTACCTAAGGTAGGTATTCTAGGAGGAGAATAGGGATATTGAGAGATTATTCGGTCATGATTTGAATGATCCAAGGGGCTTGAGAGGTGTGAGGAATGTGTAAGAAGTAGTGTTATTTTATAAGGGATAGGAGGGGATCTTTAGAAAAGTTTGAAAATGTTATTTTATTATAAACTTATCTTCGGTTTCAAAAGGACAAAAACTCATTAAAGTATAAGATATGATTACTAATTTTAGAAATAAAATAATCCAATAAGAATTGGATAGGTTTTGGATATTGTTTTTATATTAATAATCTTATTTATTTAAATAATTTATTAAGGAGGTAAATACTACATCATTATTGTGTCATAAATAATTTAATATATTTTTTGTCTAAAAATTATAGAAAAATACAATAATATATTAAATCTTATTATATTTCTAATAAATATTTATAGTTGAAAATATGACTTATATAACCCCATGTAAAAATTGATATGCTAAAAGATATTTGTTAATGTCAATTTTGTCTTAATTTTAAGTTAATTAAAATAAAGTGTCATTATCACTCTTAAGTGGATCCATTGAACCAAATTTTACTTAACAATAACAACCATGTATGTTTTATTTTCAAAATTCAATTCATAAAAGCGGTAAAATTTCATTTAAATGAAAAAGCCAGTTTTTAACTACTTCTAAGTGGTTTCACTATTCATCAAAAAAATTTAAGTTTTTCATAAAAATACCAAAAATTAAACCTAAGATATATTTTATATTCCAAAATAAAAAATAATGTCTATTTTACCAAATTCAAAACATATAATTTGCATTAATTAATTTAAAATAAATTCCTGTTGTCAAAACAAATAGCGTGTTTTAAAGAAACAATAACCATCAAAAGATTGACACTTGTTTATATACAATTTCAAAGTGAAATTAAATCCAACGACAAACATTGAATAAAATGGAAAAAATATAATCTAATTACACTTTAAAACCAATTATAATGATAATATAACTATATATATAAATTATATTAAAATACAATTTTGAATTAAAATACAGTATTTAACACTATACATTAAAAATGAATTTTATCAGAAAAATACTAGAAATTTACCCAAAGTAAATTTTGATGTCCTGAATCTAAAGAAGAATTTTATTTTTTCAAATATAACATATAAAATGGACAAAAACTATATTTAAAGAGGTTTCTCCATTAAATGGTTGTAAATCGAACTTTTAAAGAATATTAGAGTATTTTTTCTTATAGATTATTTCTTATTTTAAGGATATAGAATTTATTGGATTAATGTAAAAAAATTTAACAATAATGTATAATCATATTTTAGTTAGTTCTATTAATTCCTTCCTTTAAAACATCTATTAATTAACTACTATTTAAAATAACAATATTATATTATTATTTTTCAGTATAACTCAACATTTCGTGCAACGTAAGATTTCAAAGAAACCCATTGTGGCGTATCATGTATACCATAAAATCATATCGTCCCCTTTAAAGTAAAATTAATATTTAATTCAAAAATATTAATAAATATAAAAAATTCTTACTCATCATTTACCTGGGATGTTACATCCTTCCCCCCTTTTGCAAATTACAACCTCGGAATTTTAAAACTGGGCTTGGAATATTAATTAAAAGTCCCAATTTGGAAAAAGAGTCAATAAATATATCACTTTAAAAGAAACAAAGAGAAGTACAAAGGTCACCCGAGATAATCCCATACTAGGATTCCATGTAGGAAAACATGGGTATATAAGAGAAAAAAACCATCAAGTTCTGATAGAGTGTGATAGAAAACATAGTTATGAGATAGTTAACCACTATAAAATCCCAAACTTGTGGTAGGTTAAATGGTATTTGATTACCCAATAAGAAAAGTAAATGGATAATGTTTTTGTTTTAAGTTTATTTTCATAAATTTTAGGAATTCTTTTACTACTTAGAATAAGAACATAGGGAAATATACTTACTTTTCATGTAGAATTTCATCCTTTAATAAGTTTCTACCAGAAACCCATATTTTCTCCAAATGATGAGTATTCAGGATGACTTGGTCATACCTAAAGTGGTAGAATCAACTTCTAGAGAATCACATGATCCACAAAAGATAAATCATATATTTCCAATGTATTTAGAAATTTACCAATACCAAAAGGTTAGTAGAAGATCATATAACCCCCAAAAATGATAATCCTTTATAAAAAGAAATACTATTCCAATTCTCCAAAATTCAACAAACAACGCCCTAAGTTCAACAAAGACTATTCAATAAAAAACATTCCTTAAAATTTTTCAATATAATCCAAACTAATATTTAAAACCAAAACTCAGATGAGTTTAATCCCATAGTCTTCCCTAGTAAATCTTAACATTTATCTTCAAATAACATCGACTACTTTTAAAGTCTCACACTGAAGTGTAATTAACCGAATAAAATATTCTCTATGATAGGTTAATAATTTCCATAAATAATCCAAATAGTCATATTTCCAAAATAAAACATAGATTCCTCCAAAAATAATATTTCAACCATTAATTCACAAATTAAATCCCATAGTATTCTATTCTCCTTAGGTATATAATATTCCAAAAAAGAGGGAACGTCTTCCAAAACATCCTTTATCACTTAATCACCAAGTCATTTCTATAATAATGATATCCATTTTATAAAACATAAGATCAACTTATTCTTGATCCATAAAATAATTTAACTTAAAAAATTAATTAGTCATACTAACTAGGGACTTCACGTAGGCCAGTGGTAGGTGATGTGCCCTTGTCTCCCTTCGGTTGTGGGTTTGATTCCCGTAGCCTTACCGGACGCGACATGTTGTCACCCTTCCTGCAGGTTTTCCTTTTTCTAAAACCATATAATTTTATAACATTCTCAAAAATGAGATAAATTACTCAAAAATAACCATAACATATTTTAACCACAAGAGTTCTCATTGCATCTCCCATTTCATTCAGTATCTCATTAAGAAAAACACTATAGTTTCTTTCACATCTATTATTACGCTGGTTCCTTCTAGATCCAACCATTTACTAAAACCAAAAAGGTTAGTGTGAGTTTATCCATAAAATCATCGTATATTATCTTATGAAGAGGGTAAACACTAGGATATACTTATTCATGTTATCTTAAACTCATTCGATTTATTTAAAATAACCATGACTCTTTCTAATATGATAAACATTATGGCTATGTAACTTATGATTAAATAAAAACCTAACCTCTAAAGTTATCTAAACCGACCTTTTATACCAACTATAAGGACCTGACCTTATACATTACATAATCTTGAGTAAAGTCAAGAATTGGCATTTAAGATCTTTTCAGGTTTAGAGTTTTAGAGAATTAAGCCATAACTTTTACATTACATCTCAAAAATTAAAAAATAGACACTTCGATTCTATCCAATGTTTCACAAAAAAACTCCTTAAATAAAACAAGAGTTATTTTCTTGATATAAATCTTATTTAATACTCCCTTTCTCTTACCCTTCCTTATACCCTCTGAAAAACATTTCAAAAAATTAGGATGAGCATAAAAAGCTCAGTAAGGTTTATAAAATAAGGAAATAAAACATTATCCCATTTATAAATAAAAATCAAAGAAACCATACTTTTCAATCATAACATACCTCATGAAATCATAAGATTTATGAATAACACACAAAAATCATAAATCATAAAGGTAACTTATGGAATCTATATCAAACTTACATTGTAGCTATCACAGATATGTATGGAGTTAAACTTGGAATACCCATCACACTATATTCCCTAAATCTCTTAAGAGTAATATCATGTTTACCTCCGTCACGTTACCCAATGCATTGGAGTGCTATCTTGGGCTCACCCGCCCTAGGTTTATCACAGAACCACCTGTATACGTAATCAATTCTCAATATCCATTACATATTCAGAACATGTGAAATAATCATAAAGGAATATAACATTTCCACATTTAAATCACAATATATCATTTCAATATATTGACATAATCAATTCTTTATCAAACCATTTTCAAAACCATTTAAAAAATTTAATAAATTGATTTTTGAATCAAAGTGTCCTATACCAGTTTGAAGATTTTAAAGGAATTAACATTTTAATCCATTAATATCCATATAAATAAATCCTTAAAACCATTTTTAAATCATGGAAATTAATGATAAATATTTATAATAATAAATCATTAAAACATTTAAATTGATATTTTAGTTAAAGAGTTTTTAATAAAATGAGAGACGCTTGAATACAAATAATTGAAGAATAATATTTAATCAGAACTTTATAATATCATGAGAATAAAGGTATTAATGATATAATATTCCAAAGTATATCATACAGACCATATAAGAATGAATTGGTGCATAACAACATTGATGTCTCAATGGAATGTAAATTGAGATGAAATTCTTTATAAAGACGGTATCCTTAGATTAAGGATAAATCAATGATGTAATTATGTGTGAAAAATAATAATACATGAAATATAAGTGGATATTAAGTGTAAATAAATCATAGGTTATTCACACATTTTCATATCATGACTTAATGGATAAGTAGAATTTTAACCCAAAGAATTGAAATTGGGTAAAGAAGTCCCCTTACAGAAATTCGACAGCCTAACAGCGTCACATTAAAATTCATAAAATATGTTGATGAGAGAGAAAAATGGTATCTCATCACATGGAAATAAAATTTACAGCAATAAGGATATATAAGAACATATCCCAACATATGAATATGTAAATTCAAAGACATAACAAAAAAAGAAGTCTTTTAAAAAGAACAGGGTGAAAGGTTCCCTTACCGATTTGGTAAATTATGAAACATACACCCAATGAAAGAAGGATCACAAAATGAAGATTTGAATACCCATAAATTAAATTATATTCCACAAGTAATACAATCTTTTACAGTACATATACCACACAAAAGGAAATAGTTAAAAATATAGCATGAATCTCATGAGAATAAAAAGTGAGATAAAAACCCTTTACCACGTTGTAATTCAATCGAGTCATATGAAAAAATGATAATAACCACCAAATTAATCATAGAATACCATGAATATAAATATAATTATTATATTATATATAAAATGGTAGTAAAAAATACACCACATGCACTAAATAAGTGGCGAATAATGGAAATCTCACGGAATTAAAAGTGAGATAAGAAATCCCTTACCTCGTGTCCGACTTGACTCTTATGTTTTGTGTACTTCCTGAATAATAAAATTAATTTAATTTATAATTAATTAATAAAATTTTTAATGTTTATTATTCATTTTATATCACTTATTACCTTTCTATAACAATTAGTTAATTATTTGAGTTTATATCAAACATTTGGTCGATGTTCGGAACTTTAGTCAAAAGTGAACTTGTTATAATTAAAAATTGTCCATGTGGTAAAAAGTCCATTATCTCCAGAATAATATTCATAATTTAGATATCATATATATCATATATATCCAGTTTATATGTATTTATAACATTCCATATCATTTGGAATTAAGAAATGAAACGCACTGTTCATGGAGACGGTAAATCGTACGTACGCATGAACACTACTTTCATTTCTATTTTATATTTAAAGGGATGAAAACATAATAATACATAATTATATTATAATTATAGTATAATATAATATGATATATATTTTACATAAGTCCAATAACTCCATATTTTATACATTCCATGTATTTCATAAACGAATCATATCACCTTGACGGGGCGGTAGTCCGCACTCCCTCAAATGAAATTATCGTGTTTACATATATTGGAAAGCATAAAGGTATGTTTGTAAATAAAAATTATAGAATCATAGATAAAACATAAACATAATATATATTATATATAAATATAGTTCCATATTAATGGCCACCATGAGAGGCGGTAGGAGCTAATTGAACAATCATCGCTTCATGAGGCGTTAGTTTTCCATCCACAGAAACATTATGTTCTTCACCCATTAGATGGAGGTGTGTGTAGGTGTAGTTTGAATCATTCTCATAACAAAATCATAGTATATTTATGATACTGTTTTAATTATAAAATAATATAATAAAATGATTTTTTGGGTTGGAGATGTAAAATAAAAGAAAATTAGTTAAGAGAAACCGTTACATTGAATTTGGGTAACCCACTTTGGTTTGAACCAAAAAGACTTCTTGAAGTGACTTATGCCTAATTTAGGGATTCTAATAGGAGTAGAGGAATATTGAGAGCTTATTTGGGAAGGTTTTGGATGATCCAAGGGGCTTGAAAGGTGTAAGGAATGGGTTAGAAGTTGAATCATTTTGTAAGGGAGAGGAGGGTCTCTTTAGGAACGTTCAAAAATGTTATTTTATTATAAACTAATATTCGGTTTCAAAAGGTCCAAAACTCATTAAAGTAGAAGATAAGATGACTAAAGTTAGAAATAAAATCATCCAATAAGAATTGGACAGGTTTTGGATATTTTTTTAATATTAATAATCTTCTTTATTTAAATCATTTATTAATTAGGTAAATACTGCATCATTATTGTGTCATAAATAATTTAATTTATATGATGTTTAAAAATTGAAAAAAATACCATAATTTAGGAAATATAATTATCTTTAAAATGAATATTTATTGTCAAAATGATGACTTATATAACCCCATGTAAAAATTTATATACTAAAAGATATTTATTAATGTCAATTTTGTCTTTATTTTAAATTAATTAAAATAAAGTGTCATTATCACTCTTAAGTGGATCCATGGGATTCCAAAATAGTCCCAAGGATTCCAATGGTATTTCATGACTCATCTAATATGGTTAGAACAAGTGTTAAGGTAATTTTGTATTATTATAATATTATTTTTACCTTGAATTACCTGATTTACTTTTAACCGCGGTAAATAAAAGTCAAAAGTTACTATTCAATAAAAATTATTTTCATCTTATTGAACCAAATTTTACTTAATAATAACTACCATGTATGTTGTATTTTTTTATTTTAATTCATATAAGTGGTAAAATTTCATTTAAATGAAAAAGTCATTTTTTTAACTACTACTAAGTGGTTTCACTAATCATAAAAAATTAATGTTTTTCAGAAAAAGACCAAAAATTTAGCCTAACATATATTTGATATTCGGAATTAAAAAATAATGTCTATTTTACCAAATTTAAAACATATAAGTTGAATTAATTAATTTAAAATCAATTCTCGTTGTCAAAACAAATAGCATGTTTTTAAGAAACAATAACTATTAAAAGATTGACACCTGTTTATGTATAATTTGAAAGTGAAATTAATTCCAATAACCAATATTGGATAAAATGGTAAAAATATAATCTAATTAAACTTTAAATCTAATTATAAATATAATCTAACCATATAAATAAATTATATTAAAAGGAATGTTTGAATTAAAATACAATATTTTTCATTATTCATTAAAAATTGAATTTTATCAGAAAAATACCAAAAAAAATCCAAAAGTAAATTTTAATTTCCTGAATCTAAGAATGAATTTTATTTTTTCAAATATAATATATAAACTGACCAAAACTAGATTTAAAGAGGGTTCTCCATGAAAAGGCGGTAAATTGACCTTTTAAAGAATTTTAGAGTATTTATGCTTAAAATTAGATTCTTTCTTATTTCATGGCTCTAGAATTTATTGGATAAATGTTAAAACATTTAACAATCATGTATAATCATATTTTAGTTAGTTATTTTCATTTCTTCCATTACAACGACTAGGTGTTAACTACTATTTAAAATAATAATATTATATTATTGTTTTTCAGTATTATTGGGCATTGTGTACAACATAAGATTTCAAAGAAACCCATTGTTGCGTATCAGGTATTCCATCAAATCATAACATCCCTTTTAAAGTAAAATTAATATTTAATTCACAAATATTAATAAATATGAAAATGTATTACTCATTATTTACCTGGGATGTTACAAATTAAAACATTAACGAGTTCAAAAAAAGCTTACCTGGTCTCCTAAATATGTTGAGGATTGTTGATAAAGAGATAGAATGTCCAATATTAAGTAGAATTATGATGGTAAATAAAATAAAAAATAAATGTTTTTCTAGTAAAAGAATAAGATAGGTCTTGGAGAGTCTACGACAAATTCTAAACTGAAGGAAGGAACTTCTCAAGAATGAAAATGTTTTCACTATGGGAAAACTGAGCAATGAAGGATGAATTTTCCAGAATACCGAAATGAGTGAATGAAACATTATTAAGATTCAACATCAAGTACTTATGTTATAGAATCAATTATTATATATTAAAAGGTAATATTATACCAACTATACATTAAAAAATTATTTTGAATATGTATAAGAGTTAAGAATTGATGGAAGATTGATGCTTAGAGATTAAAGTGTACATTCAAGAGGTAGAGAAAGTGTTTGATACATCATGGAGTTAGATGTATTGGATCACTTTAAAGCTCTAATGGATTAGAATAATAGATTTATTTTTTATCTTGATTCTATTGTATGTTAAGGAATTTTTTCTTGTGTATAATGACTATTTTTTTTCATTTTAAGACTTTAAAATTTTTTGAGGAATATTTTTTGAGCCAGACACCGAGTCACTGTTACATTCAAAGTCCCAAGGAGGTTCAATATTTATACAAAAAATACAAATAAATATATTATATCAAGCGCAAGTAAATTTTTTAAAATAATGGAATAAATCTAGAATAGTGTCTTTGATCAGAAATTTGAGAGTGTATTTGATTCCAGTATAAAGTTTTTACCTTAGGCATCATATAACATTTGTTCCCATAAAGTTTTCATCTTGAGTGGAATCGTGGGTGAAATAATAAATTTAATAAATTATTTAAATTATTTATTTTTTTTATTAAAAGTTTATCCTAAACATCCTCTATAAAAATATGGCATTGTAAAATCCTTCGGGTTTACCGCATGACCCTAGGGATTGAGAGAGGTCCATTAGTGGATGATTCTCAGATGTTCAATGATGAATTGTGGACCAGAAATCTACATTCCAATTAGATTATGTGGATCTCACTAATGAAGTTACATGAAACCATTCCTCATTAGTGATCGGTCTAAAAGTGAGTTTGGGTGTTTTCCAATTTGTTTAATCCCCATTTTATTATCCCATGATGAACGTGAATTAACTCCACTAAAATATTGATTCATGGGTTTGTCATGTTTTTCAGTATTTCTTTATCTTATTATGGTTTGGGAAGTAATATTATCAAATTATTCCTTTTTTATTCAATTGACATTATAACATAAATGAATCAAGTCTAACCCAAACAACAGATGAGGTTTATTATTATTGTTTTGTTTTTTTATTTTCTCCCACCTTTCATCATGCATTCATTGTCGGTATCCCATTTGGCTGACAATTCAAAAAATACCCAGTGGGTAATTTGTGCACAACCATTATATGTAATAACGGATTGATAATGTTGGTTCAAGTTTATAATCGACATTACAATCATGGTGAGACATCAGTGTTTTAGGAATGATAGTGTATTTGGATTGATGGATTTATATTGACATTGTGGTGACAAGATGAGGTGAAAAAAGATGAATCCCAAGTGTATTGGATGGATGGAATCCAACCAATGGTGATGGAAATGATTGGTCAACCCAGATCTTCCATTATAAGAAAGTATCATAGTGGATCCAGTGGTAGTGGAGGCGTGAGTGGAACCACATAGAGAACTAATGAGTTATATAAAAATCCTAACTACACATCATTCAGTCTCAAGAACAGATTTTTTATAGTACCATGGCCATGGCGTCTAGGGTTTCGGTGAAACTAAAGTATCATATATATTGTGTTACCCACCAAAATCTATGTAACCCATGCTTAAAAACTCACTGTGTACCCTTGGCGTACACGAGAATGGACATGACCAGGTACATAGGTATAACCATAGTATACAGGCATTACTCAGTACTCAAACATTTCTATGTACATAAGAAAAACTAGAGTATACATACATAGCTTGATACACATGGGTACATGTCGGAGCACATGTATATACCCAAGGTAGAAAATACATTCCATGACACTCTAGTAGACTCCATGTACATTTAGAAATATAGTTTGAGGCCCTTTTTCTCTTCAATATGGACCAATTTTCTTAGGGTATATTCTCTCACTCCATCCCCAAGAGGGTATAATAAGGAATCAATTCCCAAAAAAGGAGGTGATCCCATCTATGGGATTAGTCTAGGATATAGTTTCAGGAATCCCCATGGGTTGAAGTGGGATCATCGATCGTTTCCCTAGGTGGGGTTTTCTAAGAATCAACATGATCAACATACTCAAGCATCGATCCCCTATTTAGTGGGTTATTTAAGATAGGGTTCTATATAACCCATAGACTTGGGAGAGACCCACTATCTGCTATAAATATATTCTACATTGTAGCATGTAATTATTCTTGGAGATTCCGGATGAGAACGACCTCTTATATGAGCACCTTCTATGTAATCAGGCTCATGGAGTGAGTTTGTCACGACCAGTCCTCGGGGCCCGTGCCGTGACTACCCCAAGCCCGCCTTCCATAGGTCAGGGGCTGGCGACTAGCACCAAGGCGTAAATCCAGGTAAAAAGGGAAGGCATTGCCTTTGTAAAGTAAACAAGCACCATAGAGTAAGCAAGCGGAAGAAGTAAACACTAAGTAAAAACTGGTACAATAGTAAATGCGTAAAAGTAAAGGGGGGCCGAAAATACAAGCCCAACTGTAATGTACAACTGAAAGGGGAAAAACAGCAACTGAAAGAAAAACCGCAGCGTCGAGCCGTCCTCTGGAAGTCCCACCTGAAGGGTGGGTACAGAAAGCCTCCACTGCTCCTCGGGTCCAGCCGACCGCTCCGAGTACGTCCAACCCAGTGGTCCACCTCCAGGTACCGTCCTGCTCTGCAAGCCTCCACCACGATCAGCGCTGTCCGTCGTCTGAAACCAACACAACGTAGTGCAGGCATAGCCTGTGTAGGGGTGAGTATAAGCTACTCAGTAGGGACCCCGAGACCCCTGATGGTCTCTCAGAATCCACAAAGGAAAGATACAATCATGAAGTAACATCTGACACTGCTTAGGTATATTCCCATACATATACCTAAGTCATCAATTATCGCTCGGCTCCAACATCCGAGATCAAGTACAACCCAGTCCACATAGGAAAACAAAACGTAAATCCACACAGGATAGTACAATCCACAAAAGAAAGAAAAACGTAAATCCACACAGGATAGCACAATCCACAAAGGAAAGAAAAACGTAAATCCAAACAGGATTGCACAACAAAATCCACAAAGTAAAGCGAAAACAGGATTCATCTCACACAGGTATACTTCTTCGAATGACGATAGATATGATCACTGATCCATCGAAGTCATCGAACCCACAAAGGATCGATAGGTACTAACCCCCACAATGACCCACAAAGAATCTGACCCATAAAGGATTGATAGGTAACTAACCCCCGCAAAGACCCACACTGGATCAGACCCACACAGGATCGGTGAGTGCTGTAGTCGTCGCCGTCGAATCCACTAAGGATCTCTGTACAGTCATCGTCGTCAGAGTAGCAGTCGCAGCCAGCTCTAGGGTTCCCACACACAACAAGCTTGTTCGGGAGGGTCTTCTCCACGATCTGAGAGGTTGATACATCAACTGACACATATTCCAGAGTTGATGTATCCAAAAGTTCCGTATCGTCAACAGGAACTCAACATCACAGACGGCGCGTCAATCGGACGCCCGGTCTGAGAGTTATTGGCCTTTTCGTCCCAGGGGCCCGGTTGATTTTTAAGGCAAAACCAACCCGACCATACTCCAACTGCGTCCAAAACTCGGGCGGAGTAAGACAAAATAACCGTCTTACTTAGAGGAATTCAACAAAGTCGACGGCACATCAAACGGATGTCTGAAGCTCAAGATATGAGCGTTTCCGCTCCGAGGGCCCGGTTGGTTTCGTGTACGAACCAACCCGGCCGAACCCAAATTATTCCGAAACCTTGAGTGCGATATTCCAAAACGACCGTCTCGATCCAAGGATCGCATCGCCGCTGACAGCGCGTCGTTCGGAGGCCCGTAGCTCAAGTTATGAGAAAAAGAACAAAAAGTCCTGAAAACGGGGGGTCTGGGCCCAGACCGACCCGGCCCGGCCTGGCGGCCCGGCCCGACCAGGGCGCAAACCGGACCGGCAGGTCGGCCCGGCTCGGCTCGGCCGAGCGGCCGAGCGGTGGAACCGCGGGGCATGCTGCCCCCGCGGGATGAGGTGCCACGGCCCCGCGTGGGGCCGCGCTTGGTCAGCGGATGTGGCTTCGCCGCGTCTTGTGTGTCACCGGACCCGCGCGGTCGCGGGTCTGGTCGACCGCCGCCGCCGCAGCTGGGGTGCCACCACCTCCGGCCGCCGGTGGATTCCGCGTGCCACCGGAGTTGCTCTGGTGGTCTGATTCCATTTCCGTCTGCGCCATAGCTCCTCCCGAGCCCTGTTCTTCACTACGGATTTAACAAATCGTCTCTACGGACCGTTTTGTCGTTGTCCACTATTCCGCACATCAACGAAGAATTGAGGAGTGTTGTCGGGCCATGTTTGTTTGCCCCGCACCCTCCGCGTTAGGCGATAAGAAACGGGAAATAATGATCAACACATGAATACATAACAAGATACAATTTTAATAAATTAAAATTGCACTTTGATCCCGGGCTCTTTGTTTTAGAAGGAATCAACAACGAGAATAAAATATTATTTTCAAATAAAATCCCTACCTCGACGAAGTCGTCGAACGTGCGTTCTTCGCGGAATGGATCGTCGCGGAAGGAGAGGATCGTCGCATCGCGGAAGGGTTTCGCGTCGTCGCGGTATACGGCGTTGCGTCGACGAACTCCGAGGATCAAGAACATATAGATTTAATTATAAAAATTAAATCCATGTTGTTGTTATAAACCACAAAGAATTAAAAAGGGTTCGCAATCTCTTACCTCAACTGATGATAGAAGATTTGTCACGGATGAAGGAACGTCGCTGAAGAATGTCGCGGGAGAAGAATCGTCGGCGTCTCAGTACTTGGCGTCGCATCGTCGATCTCCAAGGGCTCGTCGTTTTTCGTCGCCCTTCGTCGAAGGCTGGTGTCTTTTCGTTCTTCGCGTTCTTCGTGTTTTTCGCGAAGGAGGATGAAGGACCTAAGGTTTCTATCAAATCCTCTGAACGAACAACACTCAAGAAGAAAAATGTTGGTCTTATATTATTACATGCCAACAAACGAAAAACAAACTAAGTAAAGACCCATTAATTCATAAAATTAATTTCAATGAATAAACCACCCAATTAATAGGAGAGTTTAATTGTTTAAGAAAACTCCCCAGTTGACTTTTATTTAATAGGGGTTTTTGCGGGTGCGTTACTTAGCGGAAAAGAAACGGTGGGGATTGTGCGGGCCCCACCTCACAAATATCCTACCAAGAGGGTAGGATATTTTGAATTCCACCATATCCACATAAACTCAGCTTAAGTGGCTTTAAGTGGATTTTAAGCGGCTTTAAGTGAAATAAAAATAATGTTGTCGCACCACTTTATTTTATTTCTTAACTTCACCCCAAAATTTAAAAAAACCACACCTGAGAAAACACAACTCTGGAAGAGGCGTTTCTAATAACATACCGGTGCTGCGATTCCATCGGTGCCCTCAGAATTCGATTCCAAGCACCAGTTTAAAAGTTAGAAAAACCCACTCGTTCGTTCACTGAACGTACCAGAGCCAAAATTCAGAAAATGATTCCTGGCACACCGGTCCTCAGAATCAGGTGCCGTCAGAAACTACCTTCTTGTAAAATTCCTAAGAAAATTAAGAAAAAAATTTCCTTGAAATTTACGGGTCTTTACATCACTCCCACCTCAGGGCTTTACGTCCCCGTAAAGATACAACATAAGCTAGGGAAACAAATGTGGGTACTGAGCACGCATCTGAGGCTCCCGCTCCCAAGTTCTATCCTGGAGGTTCCCATGCTGCCATCTGATGCGCACTAGAGGAATCGATCATCCACGTAGGACCCACTCCTGTCAATCCTCGATCTCCACCAGGACCTCCACAAAATTATACCCATCATCAACGTCTAGCTCCCCATGGTCAATGATGTGCGTTGGGTCGTGCACATATCTCCCCAGCTGAGATACATGGAAGACGTTGTGCACCCGGTGCAACTGAGGTGGTAGAGTCAGGCGATAAGCCACCTCGCCAATCCTGCTGAGGACCTGGAATGGTCTGATGAAGCGTGGAAACAAATTTCCGCCTCAGACAAATATCCGTAATCCACGTCGAGGTGAGACACACAAGAAGACGTGGTCGCCATCCTCGAACTCTAGTGGCCTCCGCCTCCTGTCAGCGTATGACTTCTGCCGGCTCTGAGCTGTCCTCATCCACTCCTGGATGACCTGGACCTTCTCTGTCATGGCCCGGACCATCTCTGGTCCCACAAGTGCTAACTCCCCAGGGTCTGTCCAGCACAAAGGAGATCTGCAAGGTCTATCGTACAACGCCTCGTATGGTGCCATCCCGATGGTGGAGTGGTAGCTGTTGTTGTACGCGAACTCCACCAAGGGTAGTTGGTCCTCCCACCTGCGACCAAAGTCAAGGACACATGCGCGGAGCATGTCCTCGAGAGTCTGAATGGTCCTCTCTGTCTGGCCATTCTTCTGAGGGTGAAAGGCGGTGATCAGATATAGCTCTGTCCCGAACGCCTCCTGTAACCCCTTCCAAAGATGGGAAGCAAAGCAAGCATCTCGATCGGAGACGATAGATGGTGGCACACCGTGAAGCCGTACAATCTCCTGAACGTAGAGACGTCCCAATCTCTCCACTGAGCCCTGCTCTCTGATGGGTAAGAAGTGTGCCGACTTGGTGAGTCGGTCGACAATCACCCAAATGGAGTCGTGCCCTCTGGAAGTGCGTGGAAGTCCAGTCATGAAGTCCATAGATATCCCGTCCCACTTCCACTCTGGGACCTCTAAGGGTTATACCAAGCCTGCTGGTACCTGATGCTCTACCTTCACCTGCTGGCAGGTGAGGCATCGAGAAACGAACTCTGCCACAACCTTCTTCATGCCCGGCCACCAGTGCTATCATTTGAGGTCCTGGTACATATTCGCCACTCCAGGATGTACCACCAAAGGGAGAGTGTGAAACTCTCTCAGCACCTCCTCTCGTAAAGCGACTGGTACCAAGGTACGTCCTCTGAAAAGGATGTCGTGCTCTGCTCCAAAGGAGAAGCCATCAGGTTCCTGTCCTGATGATAACTGTGCACGCCGCGTCTCATAGTCGGCGTCCCCACGCCGTGCCTCTCTGACCCGCTGAAGTAGTGGAGGAGTGACTGCGAGAGACTGAAGGAAGGATGCTCCATCTCTATCCACAAAGGATATCTACAAAGCGGCTAGCTGCTCTTTCACCTCCTCAAGTAGCTGAATGCCCGTCCTCCTACTAAGAGAATCGGCTACCATGTTCCCCTTCCCAGGAATATAGTCTATCTCAAAGTCATAGTCCTGGAGGACCTTGAGCCATCGCCGCTGTCTCAGGTTCAGGTCCTTCTGCGAGAAGATGTACCTGAGACTCTGATGGTCAAAAAAGACTGTAAAGTGCTCGCCCATCAGATAGTGTCACCATGTCTTCAGGGCGAAGACTACTGCTACTAAATCCAAGTCATGGGTAGCATAGTTCTGCTCATGCGGCCTCAACTGACGTGATCCATAGGCAATCACTGCCCGCTCCTGCATCAGGACACATCCGAGTTCGGTACCTGATGCATCGGAGTAGACTACGTACCCTACTCCCTCCTCAGGAAACCTCAAGATAGGTGCGCTGGTCAATCTCTGTCTCAGCTCCTGGAAGATCTTATAACATATGTCTGACCACACAAAGGGATTCCCCTTCTTCGTATGAGATGAGATTGGTTCCGCAACTCTGGAAAAGTCTGTCACAAATCTTCGATAGTATCCAGGTAGTCCCAAGAAACTCCGCACCTCCATCACGCTCCTGGGTGGCTCCCAAGCTAGCACTGCCTCGATCTTCGCAGGATCCACTGCAAATCCCGCCTCAGAGATGATGTGTCCCAAGAAGTGGACCTCACGTATCCAGAACTGTCACTTCGAGTGCTTACCATAAAGCTGGTGATCTCGGAGTGTGTCTAGTACAACCCGTAAGTGGTAGGCGTGCTCCTCCTCAGTCGTTGAGTATATCAAAATGTCGTCGATGAAGACTACGACAAATCGATTGAGGTATGGCTGAAAGACCATGTTCATGAGGCCCATGAACACTGCTAGAGAATTGGTTATGCCGAGTGGCATAACCAAAAACTCATAGTGGCCATACCGACATCTGAAGGCCGTCTTCTGCACGTCCTCGTCCCGAACTCTGAGCTGATGATATCCCGACCTGAGGTCTATCTTCGAGAACCACCATGCTCTCTTGAGATGATTGAAGAGGTCATCAATCCTCGGTAGCGGATACTTGTTCCTCACTGTCACCTGGTTCTGGCGACGATAGTCGACACACAGTCGCATGCTCCCGTCCGCCTTCTTGGCGAACAATATTGGGGAAGCCCAGGGTGAAACACTGGGTTGGATGAATCCGTTTCCCTACAAGACCTCCAACTGTACCCGTAGCTCTCGAAACTCAGCGGGGGCCATCTGATATTATGGAGTCGATATCGGGGTTGTCCCGGGGTACAGGTCAATATAAAAGTCTACCTCTCTGCGAGGAGGTAGCCCTGGAACGTCGTCGGGAAAGACGTCCGCATACTGATCCACCACTGTAGGAAAACTAGGACTCCGTACGTCAACAGCTCCTAGGATGAGGCTAGCCAACTGATTAGTGATGGGTTGTCCTCTCCTCTTCGGAAGTCCATCCTGTGTTGCGAAGGCTCCCTTCTCGCCGGTGAAGGTGAACCCGCTCCCATCGGTGCATACACATCGCACCTTGCGCCTAATACAGTCAATATGTGCACGGACTATAGATAACAAATCCATGCCCAAGATGACGTCGTAAGGCCTCAACGCCGCTACAAGAAGATCCCAGCTGAAGCTCTCACCTCCTAGAGTAAGCTCACACTGCCGGCACCAGTGTGTAATCGTTGAGTCTGCTCCCCTAGGAGTCTCTAGCTGTAAGGATCGAGCCAAAGGCTCTGTCGGAATCTCCGAGCTCCGAACAAGGGCAGCGGGTATGAAAGAGTGACTCGCTCTTGTGTCTATAAGAACTGCAGCAAGGGTGGAATAGACACAGATCATACCTCGAATCATCTCGGGTGTGCCGTGGTCATAGGCCTCCGCTTCCTGGAGCTGTGCCTGTCTCTGCCCGCCAACTCCCTGTGGTCGTGGTGGACCTCCTGGTGGTGGTGGTGGTAAGGACTCAAAGCGTCTCCCACCACCTGCTGCTCGGCCAGCTCCTCTTCCTCGTCCGCCTCCACCCTGTGGACCGCCACGGTCGACCCTCTGCCTCTGCCTGGGTGGCCCTTCAATCATCTGCTGCTCCTCAGCACGGTGGGTCAGGCAGTCACGAGCCATGTGGCCATGCCCGCCGCATGTGTAGCACTGCATGCCTCTCGAAAGACTGGCTCCGCGCTGTGTGCCCTGCACTGCTGAGCCAGTGTCCTGAGGTCGTCTGCATGAGGGTCTGGTCTGCCTGGACCCCTGAGTCATCCGTCGACTGCCTGCTGCAGAAGACTCTGCTACGTGTCGTCCCGCGGTAGGTCTCACTGCTGATGAAGGCTCAACAAGGAAGCTCTCGATCAAAAGGGATCCCTCCCGTACTCCTGCGTGAGTCGGGATGCTGAGGGAGATCAGCGATGCCCTGATCTCGTGTCTCAAACCATGCTCAAAGGTCCGGGCCTGGAAGAACGGGTCCCGTACCATGTCTGTCGAGTAGCGAGAGAGATCGGTAAATCTCACCGAGTACTGGGCGACCATCATGCTGCCCTGCCGCAGCTGAAGAAGCTCCTGGATGCATACCGCACGGAGGGTGGCTAGGAAGAACTCCGATCGGAAGAGGCTCTCAAAGTCCGTATAGAGAAGATATGCCTCATCGTGCACCTGGAGCATCAAGCTCCACCATCGGCCTACTACTGCGTGCAGTAGGCTCGCTGCGAGGATCACTATGAGGTCTGCTGGTGTCCTCACTAGCCTGAAAACTCGTACAACGGCCTCCAACCAGTCCTCGGCTGCCTGGGGGTCCGTCTCCCCATGGAACCTGGGCGGTCGCTGGCGCTGGAACTCATGCAGTGCACTGAGGTGACGTGCATCGTCAGCGGCTGGGTCTGGAAGCATCGGTGGCTCGGCAGGTAGAGGTACCGCCATCTACTGTCAAGGGGCCCTGCACCGAGGCCTCGTCACTCAGCGGGCTGTCGTCATGATCAACTCTCGGAACCCTAGCTGGCTGCCGTCGTGGGGACATCCTGAAAAGGAAACAGGTGCCCCACAGTCAGAAGAGTATACCTGGTGAGCTGATACAAGTAATCACAAAGTAAACGTGAAACACACATGCAATCAATGTTTTCGTGCATTAAGTCAGAAATCAGAAGTCAGGGTCCTGGTGTACGGATACGTTGGCCGCTGCACCAACACTGGGCTCCCTAGACTGATAACCACACACAATACGCTTAACACTATTTCTTCACATAGAAGAAAGATCAGAGTCTTCGGTAGAACTGAACTCCTATGATACCAATTTATCACGACCCCTCCTCGGGGCATGTGCCGTGACTACCCCAAGACCACCTTCCATAGGCCCGGGGCTGGCGACTAGCACCAAGGCGTAAATCACGGTAAAAAGGGAAGACATTTCCTTTGTAAGGTAAACAAGCACCATAGAGTAAGAAAGCAGAAAACGTAAACACTAAGTAAAAACTGTTACAACAGTAAATGCGGAAAAGTAAAGGGGGGCCGGAAATACAAGCCCAACTATAAAGTACAACTGAAAGGGGAAAAACAGAAACTGAAAGAAAAGTCGCAGTGTCGAGCTGCCCTCTGTAATTACCACCTGAAGGGTGGGTACAGAAAGCCTCCACTGCTCCTCGGGTCTAGCCGAGTACTCCAAGTACGTCCCACCCAGTGGTCTACCTCCAGGTACCGTCCAACTCTTCAAGCCTCCACCACTATCAGCGCTGTCCGTCGTCTGCAACCAACACAACGTAGTGTGGGCATAGCCCGTGCAGGGGTGAGTATAAGCTACTCAGTAGGGACTCCGAGACCCCCGAAGGTCTCCCAGAATCCACAAAGGAAAGATACAATCATGAAGTAACATCCAAAACTGCTTAGTTATATGCCCATACATATACCTAAGTCATCAATTATCACATGGCTCCAACATCCGAGCTAAAGTACAATCCATTCCACATAGGAAAGAAAAACGCAAATCCACACAGGATAGAACAATCCACAAAGGAAAGAAAAATGTAAATCCACACAGGATAGCACAATCCACAAAGGAAAGAAAAACGTAAATCCACACAGGATAGAACAACACAATCCACAAAGGAAAGCAAAAACAGGATTCATCTCACACAGGTATACTTCTTCGAATGACGATAGAGATGATCACTGATCCATCTAAGTCGTCGGACCCACAAAGGATCGATAAGTACTAACCCACGCAATGACCCACAAAGGATCAGACCCACAAAGGATCGATAGGTAACTAACCCCCGCAAAGACCCACACAGGATCAGACCCACACAGGATCGGTGAGTGCTGTAGTCGTCGCCGTCGAATCCACTGAGGATCTCTGTACAGTCGTCATCGTCACAGTAGCAGTCGCAACCAGCTCTAGGGTTCCCGCACACATCAAGCTCGTTCGAGAGGGTCCGCTCCATGAGCCGAGAGGCTGATACATCAACTGGAACATAGTCTAGAGTTGATGTATCCAAAAGTTCCATATCTTCAACAGGAACTCTACGTCGCAGATGGCGCGTCAATCGGACGCCCGGTCTGAGAGTTATTGGCTTTTTCGTCCCATGGGCCCGGTTGGTTTTTAAGGAAAAACCAACCCGACCGTACTCTACCTACGTCCAAACCTTGGGCGGAGTAATACAAAAGATCCGTCTCACTAAGAGGAATTCAAAAAAGTCGACGGCACGTCAAACGGACGTCTGAAGCTCAAGATATGAGCGTTTCTGCTCCGAGGGCCTGGTTGGTTTCGTGTACGAACCAACCCGGCCAAACCCAAAGTATTCCAAAACATTGTGTGCGATATACCAAAACGACCGTCTCGATCCAAGGATCGCATCTCCACTGACGGCGCGTCGTTCGGAGGCTCGTAGCTCAAGTTATGAGCAAAAGACAATAAAGGCCCGGAAACAGGGGGTCTGGGCCCGGACCGACCCGGCCCGACTCCCCCTGGGTCGGCCCGAACCGAGTCGACCCGACCCGGGTCCGGGTCCGACCCAGTTGGGCGCAACCCAGCCCGGCCTGGCGGCCCGGTCCGGCCTGGGCGCGACCCGGCCCGACGGGTAGGCCCGGCTCGGCTCGGCCGAGCGGCCGAGCGGAGGAACCGCCTGGCGCGCTGCCCCCGCGGGATGAGGTGCCGCGAGCCCGCGTGGGGTCGCGCATGGTCAGCGGACACGGCTTTTCCGCGTACTATGTGTCACCGGACCTGCGCGGTCGCGGATCTGGTCGGCCGCTGCCGCCTCCGGCCGCCGGCGCCGCCGCGCAGGCGACCCGCGCCGCTGGTGGATTCCGCGGGCCATCGGAGTTTCTTCGGTGGTCCGATTCCATTTCCGTCTGCGCCATAGCTCCTCCCGGGTCCTGTTCTGCACTAAGAAATCAAAAAATCATCTCTGCGGCCAGTTTTGTCGTCGTCCGCCGTTCCGCACATCAATGAAGAACTGCAGAGGGTTGTCGGGCCGTGTTTGTTTGGCCCACACCCTCTACGTTAGGTGATAACAAACGGGAAATAATGATCAACACATGAAAAAATAACAAGATACAATTTTAATAAATTAAAATTGAACTTTGATCCCGGGCGCTTTGTTTTAGAAGGAAAAAACTATGGGAATAAAATATTATTTTCAAATAAAATCCCTACCTCGCCGAAGTCATTGAACGTGCATTCTTCACGGAATTGTTCGTTGCGGATGGAGAGGATCGTCGTGTCACGGAAGGGCGTCGCATCGTCGCGGTATACGGTGTTGCGTCGACGATCTCTGAGGATCAAGAACATACAGATTTAATTATAACAATTAAATCCATGTTGTTGTTATAAACCACACAGAATTAAAAAGGGTCTGCAATCTCTTACCTCAACGGATGATCGAAGATTTGTCGCGGATGAAGGAACGTCACAGAAGAACGTCGCGGGAGAAGAATCATCGGCGTTGCGGTACTTGGCGTCACGTCGTCGATCTCCGAGGGCTTGGCGTTCTTCGTCGCCCTTTGTCGAAGGCCGGCGTTTTTCGCATTCTTCGCGTTCTTTGCGTTCTTCGTGTTCTTCGCGAAGGAGGATGAAGGACCTAAGGTTTCTATCAAATCCTCTCAACGAACAAAACTCAAGAAGAAAAATGTTGGCCTTATTTTATTACATGCCAACAAACGAAAAAAAACTAAATAACAACCCATTATTTCACAGAATTAATTTCAATGAATAAACCACCCAATTAATAGGAGTGTTTAATTGTTTAAAAAACGCCCCAGTTGACTTTTATTTAATAGGGGTTTTCGCAGGTGCGTTACTTAGTGGAAAAGAAACAGTGGGGCTCGTGCGGGCCCCACATCACAAATATCCTACCAAGAGGGTAGGATATTTTGAATTCCACCCTATCCGCTTCAACTCAGCTTAAGTGGCTTTAAGTGGATTTTAAGCGGCTTTAAGTGAAATAAAAATAAAGTTATCGCACCACTTTATTTTGTTTCTTTACTTAACCCCAAAATTTAATGAAACCACACCTGAGCAAACGCAACTCCGGAAGAGTCATTTCTAAGTAAATACCGGCACTTCTATTCCATCGGTGCCCTCGGTATTCGATTCCGAGCACCGGTTTAAAAGTTAGAAAAACCCGCTCGTTCGTTCACTGAACGTACCCAAGCCAAACTTCAGAAAATGATTCCGGGCACACTGGGCCTCGGAATCAGGTGCCGTCAGAAACTGCGTTCTTCTAAAATTCCAAATGAAATTAAGAAAAAAATTTCTTTGAAATTTACGGGTCTTTACAGAGTTATCCAGGACAAGTGTTACCTTGAAACCTCAAGAAGAATCATAGGGTAACAGTGTGGTTATGACCTTAACATGATACATAATGTATATCTTGGGTATATTTTGGTGAGTATTATCATGCCTCATATTCTGATTGATATAACTTTGTGATTTTGAGTTGAATATTCTCTTGATTATTTATGTTTTGTGATTTCATGGTGTCCTACTGGATATTGTTATACTCACCCCTACATGGGATCTTTCCCCACATGTCATACCTTATACAGATGTTGAGCCGTTCGATGAGGTCTTAGATAGACCAAGATAATATTAAGCATAGTTTAAAAAGAAGAACCGTGGTTCATACTATGTGTTTCATTTGACTGTAGTCCCATCCTTCAAGCAGGTTCAACTTCATTTGCAATTTTGGTGGAATTATATTTGGTCCTTTATTATTTCCAGTAAATCTATTATACTCTGATTGTGTGATAAAGATGTATGCATGCATTGGGTATTAGTTGTATCTTACCTCTTTAACATTGTATGAGTATTTTAAAATGTGTGTGTGTACAAGTACTTAGTCTAAGGCCTCCCATGTGGGAGATATTCCTACTCTGAACTTGTTTCCATCCCATTTCCTCTTGGAGACAGGCTTGGGGTGTTAAACTTAGCTACCAATAACTATAATTTCTCAGGTGGGCGAGGTTTTGATAGAGTGTTATGAAAGGAGTTTCATCCTAGGATAAGATTTTAGATATTTTCTTGTTGTGAAGACAATTTAGGAATTGGGAGAATAATGTTAAAGTGTTTTAAGTTCATATCTCAAGCCAGGAAATCTAGTATTAGTGTGGTGGTTGACATATCCATTCACCAGGACTCTGATAACTTTCTTGTTAACCTGGTATATGTAGGCACTAGTTATTGGGAAAATATTGGTACATGCATCATATAAGAATGGGTAATAGTTTCCATATACTTCTTGAGTCATCTACCCAGATATACTCTTGATTGTGGTACATATTTTCTATTTCAAGATTCCTCCATGATGATTTCTAGCTATGATTGAATATTAGGATCATGAGGATGATCCACCTAGTAACAAGACTTCATCATAGGGACATGTTCAGAAGTTGGTACATCTAGTTGGTTTTCCAGTCATACCTCCACCCATCAAGCGGTAGATTTTACCATAAGTACTAGAGTATAATACATGTAGGATGAGTTTACTTTATGAGTTTTAGAGGTAGCTACCCCTTAGGTTTTAGAGTGATCCAAACCCCCAGGTAGCTAATGATTTTCTTGTTCCAGTTACACAAGTTTTCCACTCCATTTGGATACCTATATATCAAATGGTGGTCCATGTGGTGAACCATATTCATGGATCCATAGGGTGATAGTGGGGTCTGCTGACTATGTCATATGATGAGATGAATCTTTCATGGATATATTTTGAGAATATTTTCATAGTTTGTTTCCCTCTAGTAAAGTTTCAATCATTGAACATCAAAGAGATTTTATAGATTTAGTAGGGAAACAAGACTACGACTGAGTATTAATTGAGGTTCACTAACCTATCATGATACTCTATGGATATATTTCATGATATTTTATTACAAGAAAAAACATTTAAGAGGGTACTATGTATTGATATATGGTTTAATGTGATATCTTTTTTCATTCCTACTTATGATGGGGTGCTAGAGTTTTATTCATTAGTATAGAGATTTTTGGCAAGTAGACATTGATAGATGGTGCTAGTAGTAGGCACACAGAAGATGAGACTTTGGAAGTTGGTATCCAAAGATATATGTATGAATCTATAAGTGCTATATACTTTAATATGAGGTCTTAGGATAGAGGATTTATGGTTCAAGGCTTTAGGTAATGTTCTAATTATCCCATGGAGAGGGGTTTGTACTATTTTGATGGTCAAGGACATGTCATGCGGGATTGTCTAACCCTCCATATGGCTGATAGAGAGATGGTGGATAGACCACCATAGTAGATAGAGGGACACGAGTGTGGAAGTACAAAGGTTGTAGGATGTGGAAGAGTATCATGGAGAGATGCTAGAGGTGGTAGATGGTTTGAACTATTTCCACCACCTCCCATGGGTGGTCCCCAGAAGGATTAGGGTGATGGTTGTCATGCATAAGGATATATATAGGTAGTGGAGGCATATGAACCAAATGAGAAAGGGATTATTAGAGGTATGGTCATTATCATTTCTACCATAGCTGAAACACTTATAGACACATGAATGATCCACTCTTTTCTTTCTAGATCCCTAGTTCAAGACCTAGAGATTCATGTTGACCCTTTGGATACACCCTTGTGTTTAGAGAATCCTAATAGAGGTGATTCATTGACCAAACACATATTATGATAGTTTGAGATAAATATTAGAGGAGATATATTTTTTTGGGGTCTCTTTGTTGCAGTGAAGATGCCTTATTATTCCGTACTAATTATCATCTAGCTATATACATTTCATGAGTAAATTGAATATTTTAGGCGGAGGATGCTGTGTATCCCCATAGATGGGATATGGTTTTCCATCATTAATGAAAAGGAAACCAATGCAGAGTAGGATGATATCATACACAGGTGAATAAAACTAATTACTCATAGATTGGTTAGTATTACCCTTAGGGTGGTGGATTCTATGATCTTTCAGCATCTTGTAGTAGTGATAGATCATGAGTACTTATTCCTTTAAGACATGTCAGACTTTCCTCCCCACTAATAGATATACTTTTATACATAATTTCACATAGGGAATACCCTAAAATTTCCACCAGTATATCGTATGGCTCCTAAAATGATTCTTGAGATAAAGGTGCACTTGAAGGAGATGTAGATAAATGGATTTGTTAGACCCAGTGTATCAACTTGGGTAGCCCATGTTATGTTTACCAAGAAGGAAGATGTGAACTTGAGGTTGGGTGTTGATTACTATCTCCCAAAACAGGTTAATTTTAAGAATAAATATACACTACTGAGGATCGATTAAATCCTAAACTAGCTGAAGAGGGGGGTGGGGGATGGTTCATAAAGATTGACCTTAATTCGGGTTATCACTTGCTCTAAGTACAAGATTAGGGTATACTAAAGACAATATTCTAATGTTGATATGGTTATTTAGAGTACTTGGTTTTGACTTTATTCATAATTTACAAGCCAACTATGTTCATGGGACTCATGAACCATATATTTCATCCTTTTGTTGACTGTTTTTTATATTTTTCTCATCAATGACTTCCTGGTGTACCTAGTATCTGAAGAGGAGCACACGATACAGTTGAGGATAGTCCTTGTCTTATGCTGAAAGAACCATAATTATTAGAATATCCTGAAGTTCTAGTTATGGATTTGATATATCCACTTTATGGAACATGCCATATAATCATATGGTGTGGTAGTGAACCCAACAAAGGTTGAGGTGGTGTAATCTTGGGAGCCACCCAAGAGAGTGACTAAGGTTGAGAGATTTCTTGGGTTGGAAGGATACTATCAGAGCGTCATGCAAGATTTATATAGGGTATTGGAACAATTTACCTATTTAACCTAGAATGGGAATCCTTTAATTTGGATGAGGAGATGGTAGTAGGATTTTCAGGAGTTATGGAAGAGGTTGACAAACGCCCCCCCATCTTGATACTGCGAGAGAAGGGTGTTGAGTATGTGGTGTTCTGTTATGCCTTCAGTACTAGGATTTCTTGTGTTTTGATTCATATGAAGTTGGTTATTGCTTATGTCACATGAAATATGATTCCACATTTGTATAACTACATTCCCCATGATATAGAGTTATAAGAAGTGGTTTTCTCCCCAAATATGTGATGACATTACCTTTTGGGTGAGTGATTCAACATCTATTTTGAACAAAAGAGTCTCAAGTATATCTTCTCATAGAATGATATTAACTTTAGACTAGGGTGATAGACCAAGTTCCCCTTAAATAATGATTTCAGTATAGTCTATACTCCCGAGAAGGGGAATGTGGAGGTATATTCTCTTGGAAAGAGATATTGTTTTTATTTTTTGAGTGAGGAATCAGAGAAGTTAGCCTTGTTTTAGTTGTCATTAGTTGTTGATGATGATGAAAATTACCTCCAGTAAATATTTGTTACTCCACTATTTCTATAACATGCTATGATGAACCATCTTAGAGATAATTTCTGCGAGACCTTTCATATTCATACATCCACTAGACATGATCCTGATGGATTTTCCAAATGTGGGTAGCACATAATCCTTTTAAGAGGGTGTTTAATGGTACCAGAGATATTTCATGAAGATTATTTGGAGGATTTTCATACATCCCCATTGGTGGTTCATCCATGAGTTTCAAAGATGTACCAAGACCATTGGCATCAGTTCTAGTGGCCAAGTATAAACAAAAGTATAGCTGAGTTTTCTCTCAATCACTCACTTGTCTACAGGTAAAGGATGGGCACAAAGTTCAAGTGAGTTTATCTCAACCCCTTGTGTTTTTAGAGTATAAATGGGATGGTATCTATATGGACTTTTTTATGGGGATCCCATGATTTTTTAGAGAACACGATTTCATCTGGGGGATCATAGAGCAAATCACCAAGTGAGCCTACTTCCTAGCTATATGATAGAAGTATTTAATTGATATATTAGGATTCTTTTATGTACATGATATATTTTTACTTCATAGAGTTCCCTAAATGATCACTTACTATAGTGATGATCGATTCATCTCATGATCATGGAGAGGATTACAAGAGAGCTTTTGGATTTAGTTTTGTTTGAGTACAACATTTCACCACCAAATGATGACAAGATTGAGTGAATCATTCAGGTTGTGGAGGACATGTATTAAGATTAAATTTTGGACTTTTTATATAATTGTGATTATCAAATTCCCTTTATATAGATTTCTAACAACAATAGAAATGATTCTACCATCGGTATAGAACTATTCAAGGCCTTTTATAGGAGGCCATGTAGTTCGCAACTATATTATACTGATCTAGGGGAGTCTATGCTCATGGGAACATACTAAATGAAAGAAACAATAGTGAATGTGTAGATCATAAAAGAGAAAATGAGGACTACACAAATACATGAATATTCATATATGGACTGAAAATAGAGTAATTTTGAGCTCAATGAGGGAGACCATTTGTTTTTGAAGGTCTCACATCAACAAGTATTATGCATATTTAGTTAGGATGAAAATTTATCCTCGATATTCATTGGACTTTTACCAATATACTATAGGGTTGGTGTGGTGGTGTACTTATTTTAAATAATTCTACAGTTAGATTGGGTATATGAAATCTTCCATGTGTCACAGTTGATAAAGAATGTGCATGACCCATCACATGTTATCGATCGAGGAAAACTGGACATCGAGGATGGGGATACCATTTCAGATTACCCAGTAGAGAGTGAGGATATGTGGGAGAAGATCCTTCGTGGGTGAGAAATTCCATTAGTGCATGTTCGATGGTAGCATGGGATTATTAAATAATGTACCTGGGAGTGGGAGAATGATATATGAGCTCAGTACCCACAATTTTTTGAGATGGTTTTTTCTTTTTGAGGTAAAAAAATATGAGGTGGGGAGAATGTAATGACTATTTTTGTTGTTGTGTAAGACTTTCAAATATTTTGTGGAATATTTATAGAGCTAGGAACTAAGTCAAAGATAGATTCTAAATCCCTGGGAGACTTCGTATTTATAAAATAAATTTTTTATATATTTTATTTCACGTAGGCATCATATTTTTGGAAATAATGGAATAAATCCTAAATAGAGTCTCAGATCATAAATTTGAGACCACTATGGAATCTGGAATAAGAGTTTTAAAAACACCATATAATCCTTGTATGCATTGGAGGTTCTTTTTAATCATTTTCATGGATGAAATAATAAATTAAATAAATCATTTTATTAATTTTTTTAATATTAAAATCTTAACCTAAACATTCTCTATATAAACGTGGTTATGTAAAATTCATAAGGTTATCTGCATAAACCTAGGGTTTAATAAGGTTCCATTAGTGGAGAAATATTAGATGATCAATAGTGGATCTTGGATTGGTATTTGGAAAGAAAATTAGAGAATGTGGATCTTACCAATGATAGCAACATGTGACCACTCTTAATTAGTGATCAGTCCAATTCTAAGATAGGAAATTTATTTTCCGTTAGTTTAATCAAAGTTTGATTAACCCATGATGAATGAAAATCCTCTCCAATAACAGATTGATTCATGGTCCATTCACGTTTTCAAGTATTTATTATTTTTTTTATCGTTTGGGAATTTATATTATTATATTATTTCTTGGTTATTCATTTTATGTTATATCAGAAGCAAATTAAGTAAAACCCTGAACAACGACTATGGTTCATTCATCTTATTGTGTTTTGTTAATTACATCCATCCTTCTTTATTCTTTAAATGTTGGTATCCCATTTTAATGGATTTTCAACAAACATCTGGTAGGTGATCATTGTGTAACCATTATTTGGTGAAATGTATCCATACCACAGGTTTTGTTTTGGAATTGAAATTAGGATTATGATATGGTATCGATGGTGGAGGAATGAGAGAAAATCAAGATTGATGGATTTGGATCAGTGTTGTGGAGATGGCAGGTGAATCCCTACTAGATTGGATAACTAGAATCAAAGCATCAGAAATGGAAAGGTTTGTTCAACCCAAATCCATGATTTTGGTTGAGAATCATGGTGTATTAAGTGGTGAAAATAGTGTGAGTCGAATAACATGATGAATATAAGTGTTCTAAAAAATATCGACTACATGATGTGTATTATGAATAACACACACTGTGAAGAACCATAGTTTTTAAGGATAGGGTTTTGATAAAAATAAAGTATCACACACCGTGGGATACCTTCCACACATTGTGTGTGTAATGCCTCAACACCAGAAGTTCAGAGTCGGTGCATTACTTTATAACATTTTTATGATTACCAGGAATCAAATCTAGATGGAATGATCGGTTTATAAGTTTTAGAAAATAATATTACATACCTGATATCCATAATACATTGGGAAATAGAAAATAAAATATGATACATAATAAAATAAAATGAACTTCATCCTTGAAATCTCATTCAAAGATTTATTCTTCATATCATGGAAAAAGGAAACAAAATAAGAGTGATCTAAAATGATAAGTAAGGGTATGTACAACATAAGAAATAATGAACCAATTATAATAATCATTAGGGAAAGTTAAATAATTTAACACACATTCCATATAAATATTAGGATAAGGGATAATCAATATGGAATAATAGATAACTGAAACACATTCTATTTAATCAATAAACTTAAAATGAAATGCAACCATAGAAAATGTCAAATAAAAAAATTTCATAGATAATAATAATAATTGAATTAATATGAAAGGAAATTCTTAATTATTATATTTCATGTTTCCCAAGAACATCATACCTCTACCATCAAGATATATTCTCAAGATAGTTTAAACTACTCTGATTTATCTAACTGATTTTTCTCATGAGACTACTGATGCATCCAGGGGCTTGTATTAATTGGTCCCCAACCCATATAGTTCATTTCCAAATCATTCCTTATATATATAATAATTTATTTAATTACTTAACAACCTGAATTATCATCAAATATCCATATTGAGTGAAATATATGAATTTATCATTATTTTAAAAAATTTTCAAAGTAATCACGGTATGGAAAAATGGTATATAGTTTATAAAATAATTATATACATTTCATGATAGTTTGAATATTTAATATAAATGTAATGTACAATAAAAATTATCATAATTAACTGATTGTTTCAAGATAAACTTAACAATCCCAAAAGAAAGTGATATTACAAAGATAAATTTTTCCACTTTGTAATTTTCAAGTCAAACCCGATTAAATGAGATAGTTCCAAGTGAAACATAAAATACCATGAATTATGAGTGAATCATGATATTAAATGAAAAATGGGTAATATATACACCACATTAACATGAATTCTTGTATAATAACAAATAAGTCTCAATGGAATGTAAATTGAGATGAAATCCCTTAAAACCGTTGTAAAATTTGAATTAGAAGCCACAAAAGTAATAATCATCAAATGAATCATTTAAATACGATAAAGATAATACAATTATTGATATAATATTTAAAAATGGGTAGTATTTACATAAAAAAAGTAAGTGGTAAATATGACATTTATCTCACATATATAAAAGTGAGATGAAAATCCCTTACCTTGCATTTTTTTTAGGTGAACATCCTTTAAACTCATGTATAAGGGTTTTAAACATTTTAATAACTTATAAAAGAACCATAATAATATTTATAATATCGTATATTATCTTATTATTATATATCATTACCCTTTTGTTATTAATCTTTCATTATTTTCACTATTTCAGGTGTTAATTGCCAAGTTTTTTTTAAAATGTTTTGACTTGTTTTTTGTTCTTACTATCACTTAAGTAATGATTTAATCATATTCAGAATGTAAACCATGATTTTATTATAATATATATTCAATATAAATTTATTTATAATATTCCATAATATTTGGATATGGGAAATTAAATTCATTGTTCATGGAGACTGTGGATCGTACGTACGCATGAACGCTACATTCATTTCTTTGTCATATTTAAAAATAAAGTGATATATATATATATGTATATTATCATTATAGTATCATATTTATATCATATATTTCACATGTTTTTTTATTTAAACCATCCCTTAATATATTCTATGTATAACATGAATGAATCACATCACTTTGATGAGGTGGTAGTGCACAAGTCCAAAAGTCCACAAACGAAGTTATCATATTCCCATAAAATGGAAATCATGAAGGTATGTATTATATAATAGTTAATAAATAATAAATAAATTATAAATATCATATATGAAATATATAAACTATAAATCCATCATTATTCCAAACCTTGAAAGGTGGTAATGGAAGAATGAAGGACATCAGTTTGCGATGAGGTAGTTTTCTGTACACACGAAAAATGATTATGTATCCCATTTGATGGAAGTGTGTATGAATGTATGTCATAATGTTGACATAAAATTTTTTTGTATAGTTAATATAATTATTTTATTATATATATATTTATATAATAATTATTTAAGGGGTGGATAAAGAAATCAAATAAGAGTGATTGTTAAAAAATATTACGTCTTATTCAGGTTACTACTTTTGGTTTACTCCAAAATACTTACCTGGTTGGATTTATGCCAAAAGTGAGGCTTATAGGAAGAGTCAAGGGGTTTTGGGGAGCTATTTGAGCATGATTTGGACAATAAAAATGGATTTAGTGGTGTGAATAAGTTGGATGGGTGAGTGCCTTTTTAAAGTAGAGAAGGAGTGTCATTCATGTAAATATAAAGAGGTAGACACTATTGAGAGATATAAAATAAATCACATTATTCCAATAATTAAAAAAACTATATAAAATTAGTATATTTTCTAAATATGTAAATCGAATAGGTTTTGGACACGTGTCTAGGTCATTTTGGACCTTATGTTTATGATTTAGTACCTTGCTAAGCTAATATTTCTATTCACTATTGTTATTAATTTTAATTACTTTCACTAATATATGTTGTAAAAAAATAAGTTAACCATAATATAAAATATAAACTATTCTTATTAATAATATGGAATACATTTTTTTAAATTATAATCACATAAGTGGCATAAATTATTTTAAAACTAATCACATAGATCGGTTGAGAACGTGAGTTTTTAAAGTAAAAATATTTAAAATATTGTGATGTTTTTATATCCAATTTCATTGTGAAATTGATTCCAATAACCTCGATTGTATTAATTGATGTAAAATTTATCTAATTTTACTTTATAACAAATTTAAAATATATTTTATCATTAATAATAAATTAGATGAAAAAGTAGTTTGCAATTAAAATTTAGCATTTTTCCATATTCATAAAAAATGAATCTTCTCAAAAAAAATAAAACAAATTCATGCTAACCCAATTTTAAAATTTATATTTTAAAAAATAAGTTTTCTTTACAAATAATATTTATAAAATTAGTAAAATTTGGTTTTAAAAATAGTTCTCCATTAAAAGGAATCAAAATTTCCTTTAGAAAAATATAGGTTTTTATGCGTAAAATTGGGTTTGTTATTATATTATGCCTATAAAATATACTCTATGAATGTATAAAATATTTTATTGAATATATAATATATATATTTCATTAATATCATTCAATAATAGTAACTAATTTATTATGATAAAACACCTTTTGTGAGCATAAAAACATTCCCATTATATTCAATTGGTTTTTATATTCATTTGTAACGAATTAGTAACCAATAAATTAATTTAATATTTTTGTAAAAAGTATATTTTCATAATTTTTTAATTATATTCATAAAATATAATTTAATGGATAGTTTATACGTTATTATATTAAATAAAAATATTTTAATAATTTATTTTGGTTTGGTAAAACTCGGTCATGCGTATAACAAAAACTATTGAAGGAACTTGGTATTATAGGAAATACAAGATAAATTAGAGTTTTCTGTAAAAAAAGATAATATTAGTGTCATGTGTTGAAAAATTTTAATGTGGTTTTGTATATAAATAATTAGAGAAAAAAATTAAATTTATTCTAAAAGGAAAATATTGTAAAGTCTTGGGGTTTTACATTCCCCCAACCATAAATAAATTGTGTCCTCGCAATTCAAAATTGTTATTGGTAACCATGGGTCTGATATCTGAAAATACTATTATTTATAAACCCACATCATGAATAATATTAATAAAACATATTCTTAATAAGATGAAAAGGAAAATGTGAAGGTAACCATAAAACTAGGCTTCCAAATTATATAATTTTATTGAAAAATTGGACATTAAAAAGAAATCCAACTAACAAGTTCTGATGGTGAGTGATAAAGAACCTGTTCAGATGAAATTTGATGTACTTAAACCATAGTTATAATAATGTTCATTGATATCATAAAAATGATGATAATAGAACAATTTTTTTTCAAGTTCATTTTTTCCAAGAGTTGAGGAATTCCTTCACTCTCTAAGAATATAAGTAAATATATGTTTCTATTTTTCAAAAACAATATTATTCTTTGGTTGTGCCTTGAATCAATTCTAATTCATTTATTAGTATATGTTTTATCATATGTATAATTAATACATTTACCTCTAAAATATGATCCAAAGATCAACTTAAACCATTTCATAAATTATTAACCTTTCAAAATATTATGATCCAACACTTTAGAGTCATTTCCATGGTAGTTAGTAGTAACTAATATACGTTATCCATATCAATCATCATTATCTTCAAATTAAGAACATATTGAGTTTTTTCCCTCAAACAAGTGTTTTTCAAAAAATTTAACTTGCTACCAAATCATTTTTCTTGGTCATCAATACCGATCAACACATGCTTTTAAATCCTTGATGAAAAATTATTATAGTAAAATCCTTAAACATTTTATAATACATATAAATAGGATATCATAGATAACATAGTTTTATAAAATTATTCAATTATCCTCATATATAAGAAACATAATCATTCCACATCAGCTATATCAATAGCATAATCATGACTTTGATCTATTAGCTTATTCTGAGATATATTCTCTTCAAGTTTTGTGCATTAGTTTTCATAGTTCCCCATATCCTTACATTTATAACACTGAATAGTAGTTTTTTAATTATTCTCTTTGCATTATATTGTTTGGTGACCTATTTATCCCCACTTATAAAAAATACCAATCCTTTAAAGTATTTTCTAAGGTGATTATTTCAATAGTTATCACTTGTGAGAAAATCCTTCATTCCCTTCTTCCCTTTATCTATTATTTTCACTTTCGTCCTCTTCTTCACTTTATTACCTATGAATCCATAAGACTTATAGAATTCTTTCTCGGTCTTGATAACACATAAAACTATTTAATAGTACGAAGATATGGTTTGAGACAGAAACACCCTTTGGAGACTTTTCTTAATCCTTTCTATGTAATGGTCAATATTAAAGTTCGTATTGCGTATGAAATCCGTAGAATACCTTGATAGCCTTATAAATGAAACTTCATAATACAAAACACATTATTTCTCATTTTTATTTAATATAAGAATCTTTCTCTTCATTTTATTTTGTTTCTAATGAGGGAAATATTTTTAAAATAATTTTTCTTTAAAAAACGTTCCATTACATGAGTTCTATTTCCTCTTCCTGTCTAATAATTTATATCAATGACCACCATTTATCTACATGAACAATTATAAAATACAATGTAAATGTAACATTTTCATTTTTTCTATATCCCAAGGCCATAAACATAATCTCTAGGGACTTAATCCTTTTCTCATCTACAATTGGATTAGTAGTCCCACTAAAAAATCATGGCTTCTATTGCATAAAGAAATCCAGTATAGGATATTCTCACCACATGATAGTTTTCTCTATTCGGGAAAGGTTACTTATCATAACCTAATTAAGCTGCTCAAATATATCAACAACTTGCGCAGTTCAAAAAAAAGTTATATTTTCTTCCTCATAAGGGAAACCTATACATTGGATATGAGTATTGATACACTTATTCCTTCTAGGTTCCTTTTATAAACAATAGAATACACTATATTAGATCATAACATTACAAATTTTAAATCATAATGTATAATTTCAATTCTGTTGTGATGATAAACATAATTTCTTTTTCACTGTAAATCTTATAATCATTAACTTTGGTTTCTTTGGGGGTATATTTACTTTTAAATAATTTATAATGGTTTGTAAATAAAATTAGAATTATCCTAAGTATATCCATTGGGATTGTCAAAACAGGTGCATAGTAAGGTCTATTGTCATATACTAGGTTACACTTGAGTCTGGACTAACCCATATTTTCAATGTTTTTACCCCTAGGTACATCTGTTCCAGATCCATGTCCACTTATATTATCGAGATATGGGTTATATTTCTAGTAAGACCCAAATAATCTCCACCTTATCAAAATTTTAGGATGTTATTATATACTTGTAATATCCCATTACCAATCTATCATGTACCCCTTTAACCTTGTCATGGTTTTCCCTTTACCGTTGTCTGTATATAGATGAGAAGTAATTAGAAGGATACCTATAATGGTGAAGTGAGAGATTTGTTGGACTTTTAGTTTTAACCAACTTTTCATGTTGGCTATAGGACATGACATGTATGATTTGCTAGATGCAATTCAAAAAAGACTTCATGCTATGAAAGGACACAACATGAAGTGATGTTTCACATCAGGAATGTTTTAAATAACATATTTTTAATTTGAGATGATTGATTTCTCGGCATACTTAAACACTGTGGATCTCACAACGTGTAAAGGAGTTACACATCATGTAATTATCCAATAAAAGAAGTTTTAGGGAACCGTTCGAGACTTGGGTGACCATTCGGCTGCCACATTTCCTTTTTTCTCAACCTAGACTTCCACTCCGGTGATTTTTGGAGACACTGTTCCTTCTAGAATAATCCAATAAACGTTCGATATTTTTTTTGGTTAAGATGTGTCTCTCCTTGTAATTGATAATTCCACTTCTTCATTGTCTTTGATTATGGCAGCACCCTTGGGTTACGTTATTTGATATTTTGGTCCAAGTTAGTCTTTTCTCTCATCTTATTTCATGATACGTCGTGTGATCTGGTTTCTAGAGGCCATTAATTTGTTCGTCATGGTATGAAGGGCATTCATCCTAGAGTTATGTGGGTTTCCTCCTTTCTGCCAAACCCTTTTTGTCTAAATTGGATCAATCTTGTGATGTGTATTTGATTCTATGTCAATTAGTAGATGTTGTTGGGTTTTCATTGTTTTTTGATCCTGTTATGGGTGTGTGGACCCAAGTTTCAAGGTAGGTAGTTCTGTCTCTATCCTTTTTTGATGAACCTTATTGTTCCTGCTTTATAAACTGATTTATATAAGGAATTTGGAATGATTTATTTTTGTGCATTGAAATGAGTTTTTAAAGAGAAAAGGGGTTTCCCTGATTGTTTATAAGTGTAAAGAAAAAGGGTATTTTCAATGCATTGAAAATGGTTTTGTGAAAAGGTTTTGAAATGATTTTTGGAACATTGAAATGATTATGAAAATGAGCACATGGATTACCTTAGGTACTAGGTTGAAGGTTTATCTTTAGGCCATCATCCATTATGGGGGTTCACTTCCTAGGGGTGTTCCTCTTGTCCAAGAGTGTATATTATTGGCTCAAGTTACATATATGATTTTGGGGTTTCACTTTCTAGGGTGTCTCTTTAGGCATAGAGTGTATATCATTGGCTTCAAGTACCGTAGTTCACTGTTTCATAGATTTTGGGTTTGAGTAGTCTGCTTCCTGACCTATTGTATTCCTTAGTTTTGTGATACTTGTGATACTAATGTCGTTTTTGTATTTATTGAATTCATATTGTTATATCCTTGATATGCCTGATGATTCTTGTGAAAGTTGATATAAAAAATTTTATTTGAAATTGATATACATGCTTTTGTTTTAGAACTATGAAAAAAGGGAAATGTTTACCATATTTTATATAAATATTCTATTCTTTTTATCATGCCATATTTTATTCAAAATGAACATGAAATAATTCTTATACAGATACTTTCTATGGAACAACTGGGTGGGATCCTACTGAGCCTATTAGATCACACCCTACGCACCTTTTCTATGGTAAATATACCATGAATGTCTTCCAATGTTTGGAAATGCAAGGTGTTTTAGTGCATCGGTGAGGATTCTTGTCAGCTTAGTTGGGTAGCTGGTGGTGAGATGATGAGAGTTCGTCCACACCATCACATGGAGTAGCTATTTTCTTTTGGTCCTTTTCAGTTGGGCTTGTATCTTGGAGTTTTGTATACTTTTACAGTTGTCTGTTTTTGATATATTTCTTATAGTTATGGTATATATCTGTTGTATTTATGTGGTTTCTTCGTCCTTTATGTATATATATTCCATGTGTTTTTTTAGGTTGTGAAAAATTGTTCCCTCTTTTTTTTTCATTCGATGCCTGGGTTCTTTTCGCCAATCTATAGGGGCTGAGAATGCCCTTTTGGCTTGTGATGGATCGTCTTGTATAGTGTCCCAACCTTTTCTTACATTACTATTGAATCATTTTAAAGATAAAAAACATAATAGTGTTACACATAGAGGATCCAAAATTTTATTGTCTTGTGAAAACTAGGACCATACATAACAATTACAACATCAAGCATGAACATATATTTAATTTCTTATTCTCTAGCTTCTTAGTGGAACCTGTACTCTCCTTATGTAGCCACCTTAGGATATACATAAAAAGGGGTGAGATAAAAGCCCAGTAAGAGGATAGATAAGAAGAATATAACATGGGGTGATCATAAGCATGACATTGGAAAAATATCATGAACATGTGAGGAGCATAAATGAAAGACTTGATATGTGGCAATGCATAAAAATGAAACATAATGTCTTAGTGGTTAACTACCACACATACTTGTGAACCAAGCTAGAATATTTTTCACACATAATTTAATATTTACTCATGAGATTCATCACTTTACCCAATTCATTGGAGAACTGTATAATTCCGGGCCCACCCGTCACATTCAAGCATTCGTATAGCGCTATATAATTTCGGGCGCACCCGTCACCTCATAATATTATCTTTATCATGCACACCACATATAACAAATATCAATAATAAACATAACAAACCCATGTTAAGGAATGGTTTTCATCTCATAAGAATACATTCATAAGCTTTGAGTTCCAAAACGAAAGAGGGAACAACATACTTGATACAATAACCATGGACCATGAATGAGAGGTAAAAGATGAGTTCTTAAAAGAAGAGTTATTTTGGAAAACATTTGGATTGACATAAAATTCATTAGAAAAAATTTATATCCCTAAAAAGTTAAGATAATGATGAAAAAATTATTTTTAATAAGTTACCATACCAAATTGGAGTGAAAGAGGGAGAACCCGAAGAAAGAAAATTGGGTTCGAGATTTTCCCCTTACCTTGTATCCGAATGCTTCCTTATCTTTAATGTCTTGTATAATGACATTATTTTAATTAATTAGAAATCCAGAACCTTGTGTACATTAATATGGTTTATTATGGTTTTATTAAGTGATTTTATGTGCCTTTGTAAGAGTTGTACAGTTTAAATACATTGTTTGGGAATGTTTGTTTTTATGGTTTTCTTGAGGGGTTCACTTGTATTCTTAAATTGATGTTCAGGTAGAACATGGGTAAACATCAATAATGGATATTACATGTTATTAATGATATTATAGTATTTTTATTTATCTTATAATGAATCATAATAGATCTTTGTGTGTGAATCATTAGATAATAATTAAATTATGATTATTTGGGTTAATTTGGGCGGTTTTTTGATCACAATGAACTTGTTTTAATTTAACACTTAGTAATATGGACATAAGTTATTTACAGAACTTTAAATAGTATATAATACATATAAAAAATTATGGTTAAACCATAAAATGGTTTTATTACTAGATCTGATGGTAGAAATGGAAGAAGAAAGCATGTTGTTCTTGAAGTTGATAAATTAACAACGTTCTCTTTAATAAAATAAAAGGAAGAGGGAAAGGGGGTTGGATGATATAATATCTCATTAGCATCATAAAATTCCATTATATGTATAATAATGGAGTTAAAATACCATTTTTATGAAGATAGGTGGGTAGAGATCAAGAAATGAACTTGAACTTAAAAGAGAATTAAAGGAGAAGAGGGAGAGAAATTACCTCTTAAATCCTCCTCTTGAGATTCTCCTTAAGGAATCTATGATTGGCATTTTGATGAGACCCGAAGCTCTTGAAAGTGGGAGAGAGCCTAGGGAATATTTTTGGGAAGATTTTAGAGAAGGAATGGAGCTTGAGATGTGTGAGGAAATTAGGGTGTGAAGGGTGGTTCTTATAATGCAGGGAGAGGGGTTTCCTTAATATAAAATTCATCAGTTTATTAATTTCCCCTAAAACAAGGAATATTGAGTAATTAATGACCAAGAATAGTAATTTTATCATGTGATCTAGAAACAAGTTTTGTTACTTCAGTATAACATCACACATGACTCTATAATTAGCTTATTTAGTTTTTTTGTAAATTACGGTATTTCACTATTCATAAAAAATTCGAGTATTTCAGAAAAATTCCAAAAATTTACCCCAACAATTTTTTGATGTGAAGAATCTAAAAATGAAGTCCATTTTTTAAAAATAATTTTCTAAATATTATTTATATAATATTTTATTAAAATCATAATTTATTTAAAAAACAGTTTTTAAAAAATATAACTGATTTTATAGTGCTTTCAAAAATTACACAGGGTCTTATAAAATTATCTAAAAACTATAAGACATTGATTCGACAATTTATGAACAAATTTTACGAAAATAAATTATCTTTTAAATTAATTAATTAATTATAATTAATTATTTATGACTTACAAAATAGCAAAACATTTACTAAGGTCAAATTGTCACTTTCTAAGATGTCTAAATTTTATTTAATTATTCATGGGTAAGGTTACTCTTATGTTGGATGATTTACTATTCATAAGGTTCATATTACTATTCATAAGGGTATGTTACTATTCATAAGGGTACATTACTATTTATTGAAAATTATTTTTGTTTCATTAGACTCCAAAAATCATCTTGAACACAACCGTGTATGTCATATTTTTGAAATTCAAAACATAGATGTGACAAAATTATGTTTAAAGGTCACTTATCACTTAGTAGTTTATTATGTTTTGTTTTCATGTGATTTTATGGCATATTTATAAGAAGGTAAATTCCATTGAAAAACATTGGGTCGTTACACTCTTCCCGCCTTAGGAAATTTCACCCAAAAAATTTCGTTTTACAAAAATAAGTGAGGGTACTTCTCCTTCATCACCTCTTCTAGTTCCCATGTTGCTTCCTCAAACTTATGGTTCCTCCAAAACACTTTGACAAGATGGGTTGTCTTGTTGCGTAGAACCTTATCTCTCCGATCCAGAATCTTTACTGACTGCTCCTCATCGGAGAGATCATCTTCCAGCTGCACCACCTCTGAGTTTAGTACATGTGAGGGATCAGGTATGTACTTCCTCAAGAGTGATACGTGAAAAACATCATGAACTCAAGCCATATTCGGTGGAAGTTCAAGCTGATAGGCCATGAATACTATATGGTCAAGGGTCTTAAAGGGGCCAGTATACCTTGGGCATAACTTCCCTTTATTTCTGAATCACACGACTCTCTTCCATGGAGATATTCGAAGGAAGAATTTATCTCCAATGCCGAAATCCAAGTCCCTTCGACAGTTGTCAGCATAGATCTTTTGCCAACTTTCAGTAGCTTTGATGTGTTTCTGGATGACTTGAACCTTCTCTGTCATCTATTGAACAATATCGGGTCCAAGTAGCTTTCTTTCTTCAACTTCATCCCAATAGGTTAGATTTCTACATCGCTTTCCATACAGAGCTTCATATGGAGCCATCTGAATACTCAAGTGGAAGCTATTGTTGTGTGAGAACTCAACCAATGGGAGATGCTGATCCCAACCACCTTTGAATTCAAGAGAGTAGGCTATTAGAATATCTTCAAGCATCTGAATAGTCCTTTCAGATTGGCCATCATTTTGGGGGTGATAGGTCATGCTGAAATTTAATTCAATACTCAAAGAATGTTGAAGGATCCTCTAGAATTTAGATGTGAACCTTGGATCATGGTAAGAGAAAATTGAGAGTGGAACACCATGAAGTCTCATCACTTCTTCCACATATATCTTTTCATGTTGTTCAAGTGAGATATCTTCCCGAATAGTGATAAAATGGGCAGTCATGGTGAGTAGGTCAACCACAACCCATATCCCATTATTTCCCTTCAACGTCTTCAGGAGACCCATGAAAAAGTCCATAGTAACATTTTCCCATTTCCACATGGGTATAGGAAATGGCTGTATCATACATTTGGACTTTTTTTCTCAGCTTTAACTCGCTGACATACCAAGCACCTTGATATATATTCAACAATCTCCTTCTTCATGTTATCCCACCAGAAGTGTTCTCGGAGATCATGGTACATCATGGTACTCACAAGATAGATAGAGAAAGTTGACCTATGTGCATTATCCAATAGCTCCTTTTTTATCCCAGGTGATGAAGGCACACAAAGACACTTTCCAAACCGAATCACACCATAATCATTGATATGGAACTCTTGCAGCTTCCCTTCTTTTACTGCATTCACCCTCTTTTGTATATCCACATCATCCCTTTGTGCTTCCTTAATCTTCTCCTGGATGGGTGGTTGCACAATATTTTGGGCAAGGTAGGATGTATCTCCTACCCTTATGATTTCCAAATCCATCCTTTGCATATCTAAGAAGATAGGGTCTTTCTCAATCCATAACGTGGATAGAGTAGTGGGTTCTTCTCTGCTTAGAGCATCAGCTACCTTGTTCACCTTTCTAGGATGGTAGAGAATAGAGAAATCGTAATACTTGATTAGCTCTAAGCATATCCTTTGACGCATGTTGAGCTCCTTTTGTGTGAATATATACTTTAGGCTCTTTTGGTCAGTGTATATGTCACACTTCTCACCATAAATGTAGTTCTGCCATATTTTCAAGGAAAAAATCACGGCTGAAAGTTCTAGATCATGCGTCGGGTAGTTATGCTCATGGATCTTCAACTACCGTGAGGTGTAGGCTATCACATTTTCATTTTTCATGAGTACACAACCCAAGCCTTTCTTTGAAGCATCACTGAATATCAAAAAACGTTCTCCACTTTTCAGTAGTGTGAGTACAGGTGCAGTGATCAACCTTCTCTTTAGCTCTTTGAATATTCCCTCACATTCTTCTGTCCAGAAATACTTTACCCCTTTACTTGTTAACTTAGTTAGCGGGCTTGACAATCGTGAGAATTTTCTCACAAAACGTCGTTAGTACCCAGCTAATCCAGGAAAACTACATATTTCTGTGACACTCGAGGGACTGGTCCATTTTTCAATAGCCTTTGTTTTTGAAGGATCCAAAATATTTCCCTCACTTATGATCAAATGTCCCAAGAACATGACTTGATTCATCCAAAAGTCACACTATCTGAACTTGGAATACAACTTCTCCTTTCTTAATTTCGCCAACACAAGTCTTATATATTATTTATGTTCCTCCTTTCCCTTAGATTAGATGATAATATCATCAATAAACACTACCACAAATTTGTCTAGGTAATGTCTAAAGACTCTTTTCATCAAATCCATGAAGATTTCAGGGGCATTAGTAAGTCTGAAGGGCATCTCCAAAAACTCATAGTGCCCATACCTTGTTTGGAAGGAAGTCTTCTAAATATATTCCTTCTTCACCTATACTTGATGATATCCAGAACGAAGATCCACCTTTGAGAATTATTGAGCACCGCTTAACTGATCGAACAACTCATCAATCCTTGGGAGATGATACTTGTTCTTTATGGTGATCTTGTTGAGTTCCCGATAATCGATACACAACTGCATTGTTCCATCCTTCTTCTTCACAAAGAGCATTGGCGCACCCCAAGGTGATGCACTAGGGCATCTGAACCCTTTGTCGAGATGCTCTTACAACTTCTTATTTAACTCTTCCAATTCGATAGGAGCCATCCTATAGGGACACTTAGAGATAGGAGTAGCTCTAGGTATGAGTTCAATTGAGAACTATACCTCACTATCCAGGGGAATTCTGGGAAACTCTTCAAGAAATACATTGTTGTATTCCCTCATGATGGGAATTTCCACAAGGTTGGCACTTTCCTTCAACTCAACCATTTGGGAAAGGTATGCTTCTTCATAGGGAATCAACACCCACACCATTGGAGGATTTTTCAAAGGATATTCTTGATATTCCTTGAATTTGTAGAGGATCATGGGATGGTTTGGAATATGAAAAGATATTTCCTTTTCCCGACATTTGATATGTGATCTATATAATGAGAGCCAATCCATTCCCATTATTGCGTGTAATTCCACCAAGGGAAGTATTAGGAGATTTGATGGAAGAATCTTACCACATACGCCAACATGAGAAGATTCAAACACTTGGGTTTCAATGATTGCACCAGTTGGTGTTTTTACAGATATCTCTACTTCATGGTTTCGAGGCTGCGACTCTATAGTACAAGCAAACTTGCAAGATATAAAGGAATGCGTAGAACCAGAATCAAATAAGACTGTTTCCATTCTTGAGTGAATAAGAAGTGTACCTTGTATGACTTCATTATCTTGATCCACCTACACAGTAGTGATGGCATAAGACTTCCCTTGTTCCTTTGGCTTTGGTGGTTGCTGACATTGATTACCCTCGAGAACTCGATGTTTAGTGCACTGACTTGCATAGTTCCCTAGCTCCCTACAGTTGTAGTATTGAACCATGAGTGGTTCTCTCCTTTCTTCTGCCACATTCTCCTTCATTTTTGTGTCTTTTCGACACTCCTGAGCATGGTTTCCTTCTTTCCCTCACTTGAAGAACTTCCCTGTCCCTTTGAGGGAGTTCCCACGGTTAAAATTCCCACATTTTTGGCATGTGGGTCATTGAGTTTTCTTCCCACTTTTATCATTAGATACTCCAGCTTAAAACTCCATCTTTCATTTCTTATCCCCATAGCCAGAGGACCATTCTCTGAACTCTATATCCACTTTGAGGGCACATTGAACAACTTCTTCATAACTCCCAAAGTATCGAATTGCAAGATCCTTTCTAAGGTGTGGTTTTAATCCACTAAAGAATCTATCAATTTTTCTATCATTGTTGATAAAAAACCCAAAGCATACCTTGAATGAATTGTGAAATTCTCTTCATAGTTTGTGATAGATTATTCTTCTTTTATCTTCATCTCGATTAATTCTCTCTCCATCTTCATGCGAAGATTTCTTGGGAAATACTTGTTAAGAAACATTATCTTAAAGTATTCCCATTCCATCTCTTAAATTTCCTCCCTTCGCTTGGTGTTCTTAATAGAAGACCACCATTGATTGGCTTCTCCATCTAGATGATAAATGGCTAGGTTCACCTTATCCATCTCAAAACAGTGAAGAACAGAAAATATCTTCCCCATGGAGTTGACCCACTATTCTGCAGCTAGTGGATCAGAAGATCTATTAAACGTTGGTGGTTGTTGCCTCATAAAACATTCGATAGCCAGTTTCTCCCTCTTTGGTGAAGGAGTAAGTTCCCCATTATTATGTATATTTTTCATAACCTAAGATAATTGGGTAAGAATATCCATGATGTTTTGAACTCCACCTCCCAAATCATTGGGGATGTCGTTTAGGGAATCGTTGCATTGACCCTCACATGAGTTTTTGGCATGATTTTTCCTAGTTCCCACCATTTTCTAAAATAGAAAAGGTTAGAACAAAACATAAGTAAACAAGTCATGGATAAATTACTTACTTAAACAATTTATACCAAAACATAACATATGGTATCCCTATGTAAATATTCTTGTGTGCATATTTGTATGTAGTCTCATGCTAGAGTTTTTCACTAGGGTTCACTAATCCTAATTCCCAAATTAACTAAACCTTTGCTCTGATACCAACTATAGTGTCCCAGCCTTTTTTTACATTACTATTAAATCATTTTAAAGATAAACAACATAATATTATTACACATAGAGGATCCATAGGTTTAGTGTCTTGGGAAAACTAGGACCATACATTACAATTACAACATCAAGCATAAACATTTATTTAATTTCTTATTCTCTAGATTCTTATTGTAACTTGTCCTATACTTAGTACATGTAGCCACCTGAGGATATACATGAAAAGGGGTGAGATAAAACCCCAGTAATAGGATAGATAAGAAGAATATAGCATGGGGTGAGCAAAATCATGACATAGGCAAAAGATCATGAACATGAGAGGAGCATAAATAAAAGAATTGATATGTGGAAATGCATAAAGATGAAAAATAATGTCTTTGTGGTTAAATACCACACATAATTGTGAACCAAGCTATCATCTTGTTCACACATCATTTCACATTAATTCATGCGATTCATCACATTACCCAATGCATTAGAGAGCTGCATAATTTCGGGCGCACCCGTCACCTCATAATATTATCATTATCATGTATGACACATAGAAAATATATAAATAATGATCATAACTAACCCATGTTAAGTAATGGGGTTTATCTCATAATAATACATTCATAAGCTTTGGGTTCCCAAAAGAATGAGGGAACAACATACTTGATACAAGAACCATCAACCATGAATGAGAGTTAAAAGTTGAGTTCTTAAAAGAAGAGTTCTTTTGGAAAAAATTTGGATTGACATAAAATTCATTAGAAAACACGTATATCCTAGAAAAGTTAAGATAATGATGAACAAATTATTTTTAAGAAGTGACCATACCAAATTGGAGTGAAAGAGGGAGAACCTGAAGAAAGAAAATTGGGTTCGAGATTTTCCCCTTACCTTGTATCTGAATGCTTCCTTATCTTTAATGTCCTGTATAATGACATTATATTCATTAATTAGAAATCCAGAACATTTTTTATATTAATATGTTTTTTTTATGATTTTATTAAGTGATTTTATGTGCCTTTGGATGAGTTATAGAGTTTAAAAACATTGTTTGGGAATGTTTTTTTATGGTTTTCTTGAGTGGTTCACTTGTATTCTTAAATTGAAGTTCCGGTAGAACATGGGTAAACATCCAGAATTGATATTACATGTTATTAATGATATTAAAGTATTTTTAATGATCTTATAATGAATCATAATAGATCCTTTTGGGTAAATCATTAGATAATAATTAAATGATGATTATTTGGGTTAATTTGGGTGGTTTTTTGATCACAACGAACTTATTTTAATTTATCACTTAGTAATAGAGCCATAAGTTATTTCCAGAACTTTAAATAGGAAATAATACATATAAAAAATTATGTTTCAACCATAAAAATGGTTTCATGACCAGATCTGAAGGTAGAAATGAAATAAGAAAGCATTTCGTTCTTGAAGGTGATAAATTAACAACGTTCTCTTTAATAAAATTAAAGGAAGAGGGAAAGGGGGTTGGATGATATAATATCCCATTAGAATCATAAAATTATATTATATGTATAATAATGGAGTTAAAATAACATATGGATGAATATAGGTGTGTAGATATCAAGAAATGAACTTGAACTTGAAAGAAATTAAAGGAGAAGAGGGAGAGAAATTACCTCTTAAATCCTCATCTTGAGATTCTACTTAAGGAAGCTAGGCTTGGTCTTCTAAAGAGACCAAAAGCTCTTGAACGTGGGATAGTGGCTAGGGAAGATTTTTGGGAAGATTTTATAGAAGGCTTGGAGCTTGAGAGGTGTGAGGAAATGAGGGTGTGAAGGGTGTTTTTTATAGTGGAGGGGAGAGGGGTTTCCTTAATATAAAATTCATTAGTTTATTAATTTCCCATAAGAGAAGAAATAGTGAGTCTTGAATGACCAAGAATATTAATTTTATCATGTGATCCCGAACTAAATGGGATTATATCAGAAGAACATCACACATGACTCTATAATTAGCTTATTTAGCTTATTTTTGTAAATTACGGTATTTCACTATTAATAAAAAATTCAAGTATTTTAGAAAAATACCAAAAATTTACCCCAACCATTTTTAAACATGTATAATATAGAAATTAAGTCCATTTTTCAAAAATAATTTCTTTAATATTATTAATTTAATATTTAATTAAAATCATAATTTACTTAAAAAGAGTTTTTAAAAATTAAAATTGATTTTATAGTGCTTTAAAAAATTACACAGGGTCTTACGAAATTATAGAAAAACTATAAAAAATTTATTTCATAATTTATGAAGACATTTTAGGAAAATAAATTTTCTTTTAAATTAACTAATTAATTACAATTAATTATTTATGACTTAAAAAATACCAAAACGTTTACTAAGGTCAAATTGTCACTTTATAAGATGTCTAAATTTTATTTAATTATTCATGGGTAAGTTTACTCTTTTTTTGGAGGATTTACTATTCATAATGGTCATATTACTATTCATAAGGGTATATTACTATTCATAAGGGAACGTTACTATTCCCCGAAAATTATTTTTGTTTTATTAGACTCCAATAATCATCTTGAACAAAACTGTGTATGTTAGATTTTTGAAATTCAAAACACAGAAGTGACAAACTTATGTTTAAAGGTCACATAGCACTTAGTAGTTAATTATGTTGTGTTTTCATGTGATTTTATGGAATATTTATAAGAAGGTAAATTCCATTGAAAAACTTTGGGTCGTTATATCTTGGGTGCTAGGTCTGAGGGAAAACTGGGTCAGTTCGTCACAATTTGTTATCAAAGGAGGTCTACCCTCGAGATTCATTATATTGGGATGTCTATTAGACTCGGGATAGGATTTTCAGGACTTGATATGTATCTTGCGATATGTTCTTGGCCATCTTTTATCATGACGAGACTCAAGTTACCGTTGGATGTTGGGATATGTGTCTCCAGTGTTGGAATTTTTTTAAATCTATGTTTCTTGTTATGGGTTTTTTGATTTAAGTTGAGATTTACTCTATTGGTTGATCATTCCTTTTGTTTTGGTGCATAGAAGTATGCCTTTGAGACATATTCCACGAGTTCCTTAGGAAGATGTAGCTGATGCTCTATAGGGAAATCATCCAGTGGATCAGAATATCAACAAGACTATCATATGGTTAGTTCATGATATTGATCATGAAGTTCCATGAGTTCAGAACATGGTTGTTGAGGTATAACTATATACTAGAGGAGAGAGATATTGGTTATGGGAATTCTTTCATAAGAAGCCATCATCCTTTAAATAAATGAATGTACCTCAAGAGGAAGAGTACTAGATGGATAGGATTGATCGAATCTTTGACTTCTTATAGACACCTGAGAATATTAGGGTAAATTGTGCAGTGCTCAGTTTCAAGGGTTTCAGAAAGTGATGGCGGGATTCTATGGTCGAGGTAGACATACACATGGACCTGGATTGGAAGTGTTTCATAACTCTGTTCTTACAACAGTTTTTCCATATTCACTGATGGTGACAATGTCTCCCTAGTTCCAATCTTTATAGCATGGAGAGCATTTGGTGTTGGGGTACACAAATCATTTTACTGAGCTTGTCCATTTTTCTCTTTACATGGTAAAGAATGACCATCAGAAGGCTTAGAAATACATGCAGACATTGCGACCAGATATCAAATCATAAGTATTTATATTGAATATTTCTACATATATAGAGAGAGTAGATAGATCTATGATGGAATATATGGATATGGAAACCAAGTTTGGTTTTCCCAAATCTTCTCTTATATCTAGTGGAATCTTTAGTGGTGTGAATGGAAAAAAGAGGAAGCGGTAGGATCATCACAGAAGTGGTGGTGGGTCTCAGCAGAAAGACCTCTCTGAACCATCTGCTACAACTAGTAGTGTGACTATGACTCTCTATCAGTGTGGTAGGGTCAGACACACCATAAATTTTTGTCCTATTCCTGTTAAGATGTGGACTAGTCGTGGATGTGTTGGTCATATAAAATGTTTATGTTAGGCTATGACTACACCTCATTATATTCATGTTTCGTCGGCTCTAAATGCTTCTACGGTGCAGTAAAAAATCCAAACACTATAGGGCTCTTGCCGTAGGACTCAAAATTGAAGCACTTTCACATAATAGGTGAGTGTCCAAGGGAAATCGATGTAGGTCCATAAAAAATGAGAGGTACCATCCTTATTGCATCTTCAGTAGAAACTGTTTTACATGATACTGGTTCCTCCCGATTGTTTATATCTACAAGTTTTGTTGATATGAAAAAACTTCCAATGGAACTTATTTACTATATAATGGAGTTAGTGACACCTCTCAGAAATAGGAGAGACCAAGGGTTTTGGTATACTTTTTTTCGTTAACAGTAGCTAATACAGAGTTGGTCATGGATTTTATTATTCTTGGTTTGGATTTGTTTGACGTCATCATCGGTATGGATTGGCTTGTCTCTCATTGAGATGAGATTGATTTTTATCATCTACATGTCTCATTTCTTACTACTTATGAGAGCTATCATGTGTTTCAAGGGGAGTGTCACCCGAGATCAAGACATGCAAGGCCTTTTTTTCCAGATCTCAAAAGTTTGTTGTCTACTATTGTGTTTGAACCTGATGAAATTTATCCTAAGTTTGAACTTTTGGTTTTTGTTCAAGAATATCTTGATGTTTTCCTAGATGACTTATTAGGTATTAATCCAAAGAGAGATGGGTAGATTTTACAATTGCACTGATTCTAGGTACGCAGACAATATCAATAGCTTTTTATCATATAGAAACATTAGAGCTAAAAGTGCTCAAGATTTAGTAGGATGCCCTATTAGAAAAATGTTTCATTTTCCCTAGTGTTTCACCTTGGGTATCCCCTGTTATCTTTTCCAAGAAAGAAGATAATTCACTTCAGTTGTGTATGGACTATCAGAAATTGAACCAGGTAATAGTTAAGATCAAATATCATTTTCCTAGTGTGGATGATTTATTTTATTAGTCAAAGGGAGGAAAAGTGGTTCTAAAGGATTGATCTTCAGACATGTTATCATCATCTTAGAGTTTAGGATTCTAATTTACTGAATACAGCTTTCAGGAAAAGTTATGACCATCACAAATATCTTGTGATTCCTTTTGGAATGACTAAAACTCCTATATTTTTTAAATCCTTGATGAATATGATATTCCATCAATATCTCAACAATTTTTTGGTAGTGTTCATAGATGACATCCTAGTTTATTCGAAATATGGGAATGAGCATGAGAACCATCTAATTTTGGTTCTAGAAATTATAATAAGTGACCATTTTTATGGTAATATTTCCAAATGTTGTTTCTGGATTCAAGAAGTAATGTTCTTAGGGAACAAAATATCTGAACATGGATTATCAGTTAATCCAAAGAAGGTGAAGGTTGTTTGGACTTGTAAAGAATGACAAAATGTCCTTGAGATATGGAGATTCCTTGGTTATTCTGGATATTACTAAAGGTTTGTTAAGGATTTCTCAAAGTTTTTGTTACCATTGACTACTCTTATTAGGATGGAAGTGAAATTCGATTGGGATGTGAAGCGTGAGTGTTATTTAGATGAATTGAAATGACTTATGACATCATCTCCTATTTTGATCTTACCGGATCCCAGTAAGGGGTATGTGGTATTTTGTGATGCTTCTGGTTCTGGTTTTGGATGCATGATTATCCAGGATGAATATATGGTAGCTTACGGTTCTCATCAGCTTTGACCATATGAGAAGAATTACCCCACTCATGATTTAGAGATTGCTGCAGTTATGAATGTGATTAAATGTTGGATGCAGAATATTTTTAGGGTGATGTTCATAGTCTTCTATGATCATAAGAGTTTTAGTTATATATTTTCTCATAAAGACTTGAATATTAGATAGAGATAATGGTTATAATACCTTCAGACATTTGACTTCGATATCATCTACACACTGGGGAAGGGGAATGTCTTTGCCAGTGATCTTAGTAGTAAATTACAATCTCAGTCTGTTCTAGAATCGAAGTAGGAGTGAAACCTTATGTGGATTTTCACTCAGTCTCACAATGATGCTCAAGAGGATGTTTCAGATATGGTTCTGACCAGTGTTCAGTTATCATCATCTCTCATGGAGTCTATTTTTTAGAGTCAGTAGTAGGTTGTTGAGTTTAGTAATGTTCAAGAAATACATTATGGTGGGGAGATCATTTGAGGTTGGTCTCTCTCTTTAGATGGTATGCTCCACTTTGGGAAGTGAGTTTTCATCCAAGTATCCATGAGGAGTTTAGTCTTGTTTACTATCACATCTCTTTGTGAAATATGCATCCAGGAACTACATAGATGAATTATGACACAAGATGATGATTTTGGTGGCTGGGTATGAAGCATGAAATTACAGGTTATGTGTCCCACTGTTACACCTGTCAACAGATAATGGAAGAGCACTTAAAACCCTCTGATTTACTTTATCCTCTTCCAGTGCCAATCTAGTAATGGGATGAGGTATCCATGGATTTTTTTTGTTGGATTACCACAGACATCCCTAATGAAGAATTTTTTCTAGGTGGTTGTTTATTGGTTAATTAAGTATTCTCATTTCATTCCGATCAAGTATACCACTATGGTCGAAGATATGGGTAAGTTGTATATGTATGAGATTGTGATGTTACATGGAATTATTTATTCCATTGTATCATATAGGGATCCTTGGTTTACCTTGAGGTTCTGTAGGAGCCTCCAAGAGGCAATGAAAAACCAGGTCAAGTTGTGGAAAGACTACCATCCACAGAAAGATGGTCAGATAGAGCATGTGATTTAGATCCTTGAGGATATTCTTCATTCCCATTTCTTGGATTTTTGTGGATAATTGGATATCCATCTAGGATTGGTTCATTTTGTTTACATCAATAGTTATTAGTCGTCAATAATAATGGATCCCTTAGAGGTATTTTATGGTCACTCGTGTAGATAACCTCTTTGTTGGGAAGAGGTGGGAGAAGTTTCTATAGTTGGCCCATGTTTGGTCTTAAAGACATCTGAAAAGATTCAAGAGGTACATCGACGACTGGTTACAACTCAAAGTCAACTAAAATCATATAAGGATTGGTAGCATCATCCAATAGAGTTTGATATTAGTGAATTGTTTTTCTAGAAAGTATCCCTTCAGTAGGGTCACCATATTAATAGAAAACAGGAAAAGATTACTCATATTTATGTTGGACCATGTTAGGTCACTGAGCGGCTCAGGTAGGTTGCTTGTCATTTGGAATTACCAGTTTAGTTATCAAGTATTCATTATGCTTTCCCCATATCTCAGCTTAGTAAGTACCATCATGATCATGCTCACGTTCTAATTTGGGATGAAATTGAGTTAGATCCAGATGTTTCTATTTTAGAGAAACCAGTTGGGATTGTTGAAACTAAAGTGAACTTCTTTCATGGGAATTCTGTTCTATTACACATGCATTGATAGAGTACACAATCACGACTTGAAGTCCATTGTCATAGGACATTCCACATGGGAAGACCCATGGTATGAAATAAACGTCATGTAATTATAGTACACATGATGTACATTTTAGAGGGTAGGTTGATTCCCTTTTTATCTTTATTGTGGACTAGTTTCCTTAGGGTACATTCCCTCGACCCATCCTCATGATGGTACAATGAGGAATCACATCTTAAACAAAGCATATGATCCCTTTAGTAGGATTAGTCTCATATAAAGTTTCATAAATCCCTTAGAGTGGAATAGAGTGTGATCCTCCATAGTTTTACCTAGGTGGGTTTTTCTAGGATTCAATATGACCAACATACCCAGGCATCGATCCCTTACATAGTGTGTTATTCTAGATAGGGTCAGGTATACCCCATATCTCTAGGATAGATCCCTTAACTATGTATCAATCTCTTCTACATTTCATCATTTACTTTTTCATGGTGAGTCCTGACAAGAATGACCTCTCATATGAGTGTCATTATCATTTTTAGTCTCATGGAGTGAGCTCTCCTAAATGATAATTACCTTGAAACCTGGATCATAAGCCTAGGTTGGTAGTGTGTTTGTGACCTTACCTAGATACTTTGTGTTTGTCATTAATATATATGGGTTATTATTATTATGTATCATATTCTAATTGGAATACCTTTGTGATGAATATATGAATACTCTCTTGATGCTTTAGGTTTAGTGATTTTGAGGTGTCCTACTTGGTATAGTTATACTCACTATAAGAACTTGGATCTCCCTTTTCAGGTATGTTTTCCCTTTCCTAATGTTTTTAAGAAAAAGAGAAATTTCGGGAAATTTCTTAAGAACACATCATGTACTCGGTTACTACGGGTAGCCGTGTGTTGGTCGTGTAACGACCATGCATATGGCTGTGTGTGGTGACCTAGAGAACACCTAATGCGGGGGCCGGTAAGGGTAAGTACACGCTGTGTACGTATAAAGTACACACTGTGTACTTTTTTTCATTAAATGGACCGTGGTTGTGTCTAATGGACATAACACCTCTCTTCTCGACCTAGTTCATCTGAGAGTGTCCGTACGACCACGTTTCTTCTCTGATTCCCCGATAGAGCATCTTTTCTCCAAATTGACCACCGTCGATTGCATTAGGATTATCATGGTAAGATATTCCTTCTTCTAGAGATTCATGTAACAATTCATCCTCTTTCAAAAGTTATCCCCGGTTGAGAGTTTTTAGCATTTTTGTAGATCTACGGTGTTCTTGGGCTATTCAAGGCTCAAGTTTCATGTATAACAATCTCACGACACCGAGGTAGGTGGTTTGTGCCTTTCCGTAGTTAGTCTTTGAATATTTTGTGAAAAAGTGCCCAGTACCCTTGTTCAGGGTATTGGTTGTTTACGGTCTTAGCCCTATTAATTGCCTGTTATGCTTGTATTCTTGAGTAGAGGTTAATTGAATGTGAATAGGCTTAATTTTTATGATTTGGAAGTGTTTACCCATGCATGTTTTCTTGTATTGTCCATTTGTCTTAGTTTCATGTTAGGCTGTTTACTTACATGCCTAGTATTGTTTGGATGGTGTGATTATTTATCTGACATGCTGTTATGTTTTAGACTATTATCCAAGTAGTTCATGAAGTTTACATTGGCCGATATGCATTGGTATGCTCGATAGACTTACACGGGGCTGTGAGAACCTGGTGTAGTAGAACATAGGGAGAATGGATGTGAGGGCTTCTCCATAGGGTATGTTTTTACTATTACGATGTGAGACCATAGGGGGAATTGACGAAAGTGCTTCCTCAGAGTGTCTGTAGTTTCTCGATGCTGGACACAGGGGGGATGATATATAAGTGCTTCCCCATAACGCCTTTTATTAACTGATATGAGACTATAGGGGGAACTGATGACGAGTGCTTCCTCAGAGAGTCTATGCTAAAGTGGAATCAGAGGGGTTAGACTATTTTTACTTCCTAGAGGGTTACTAGTTCTTATTTGGTTGAACTGGAGGGGTTAGGCCGTGAGTAATCCCAGAGGGTTACCTGCTTGATTATCTACTTTCTTGATACATGATTTTTAATGCATTGAAACTATAGGAATGTTTGCATTTGAGTACCTCCTTGTTTACTACTTCTTTTTGATTATTGCCTTTCATATATATTCACTGACTATTAGGAACATATCTTCTAGTGGTTTCCTACTGGGATTAGTCTCACACCATGTTTGGGGCATGCTTTTGGTCCCGAACAGATTATATTACTGCATGTATAGATAAGGTCAAGCACCCTTCTACTTCAGGTACTTGACTGCTTTGGATCTGGAGAGCATGAGACCAAGTTGAGGCTTATGATGCTGAGGAGTTTTTTATTTGTTTACTTTTGTACTTGGTTTAGTTGTATTCCAGAATTGTGACTTGTTTGGATATTTTTCTAGACATATGTATCATGCATCATTTTTATATGTGTTCCAGTTGTTTCTTATTTTCAGTCTTCTGCTATTTACTATTTTATGGTATGTTTACTGCTTTCGCTATTGTATATCTGTTTTACTTCCACTATGGTACTCTACCATTGAGGGAATAGTTTCCACACTATCACACCCAAGACCCTCACTAGTAGTAGACATCCTCTTTCATTCAGGGAAATGCGCTTGAGGCCATGTGACCAACTAGGTACGGGGCGCCTTTGGGCGGCTTCTAGAACCGGGACATTACAAAGTTGTATAAGAGGGATTATTTTCTTCCTAACTTACTATTTGGAGCATATAGTCAGGGATAAGAAGTAATAGGTTGTGCCTAAGAGTAGCTGACCCATGTATAGGTAAAAGAAAAATTACCTCGGTTATTTCAATTTTTCTGATTTTGCAATTTTACAGTTGACTTGATTTCACCGTTGGAAGATTCACATGTTTTGTGATGTTATTGTTGATATTATTGAGGTTCTATTTCTGTTGTAACCCGATGAGATGAGGGTATTCCATCTCATGCATCATATAGGCTCTTTCTAGATTTCAAATGTCATGCATTCTTACCACGCCATTTAGGGTGTATTAACGATTACATATTGTTGTGATAGATGTTGTGCAAGGTATGCATGCTGTTGTGATATATGACTTGATAGAATACTTTCTTTGGATAGGTTATTGTTTTGTGTAAGGTTTTTTTGAATGAACACTAATCTTTGGTTCTTGAGGTGTTATGGGACCTCATGGACCGGAATTTTGTGGATCATTGCCCTGTTTTCCTTGTATATTACATGCATAAGACGCTAGGATTTGATTTTCGGGGACTATGGGCCCTCATGGATTAAAATTTGGCACTTAATGGTTCATTTCAGTGTTTTTTCTGGGTCTCGGAGTAGTTTCTGAGGCTTACTATCTAAAAAAAACCCAGAATACATAGCGTGTAATGTTGAATACACTCCATGTGTTCTTCTTTTTGGGAAGAAAATGTTTTTATTAAGTAAACGACGTGTACCGTATGTATATGCCGTGTAGTCTCTAACCATGTCTCTGATTGTGTGGGAAGAGACACGGGGTTTGGAAATTTTTGGTGGGACACGCCGTGTACCAGATTTACATTCCATGTTGCAGAACCATGTAACCGGGCGTGTCACTAACAACACGGGTCGGTTGAGTCTTTTCTAATACACACCATGTCCGGATGGATCATGCCGTGTAGTGTGATTTGTGTATCCGGCAGTGTCACTAACAACATGGGTCAGTGAAGCTCGTGTAGTACATGCCATGTTTGGAACGAACACGCCATGTAGTCTTGTTCTATGAGAACCGTGTGGGTTAGACATACAGAAGAACTCAGGCAGGGAAAGAAAATTCAAGTACACACCATGTGTTAGGACAACACTCCATGTATGGGGTGTTACATGACCAGTTTTGCAAGAGTACATTCCCATGTGAAAGGCTTTAGGGAACATGTTGTGTATTCATTATGCATGTCATGTATCCATGTTTTGAAAAACATGAATTCTTCTTTTCTCCTGTTACCTTCTTACACTTCTAGTTTTTTATCCTTGAAATTATTGATCTAAGGTGTATGCTGGACCTTGTAGAGTAATGCCACCGAGACGTCCTCCGGTTGTACGCCAGTTGCAAGGCAGTGATCAGACACCTGACATGGCTGATCAGGGACTACCTGTAGATCCTCCAGTTGTGCTAGTCTTGACAGCAGCTGTCATTCCAGACACAGGTGCTGACAAAAAATTCAGAGAGGGATTTATGAGGTTCATGAAGACCTTCCGAGGCATACCTCATCCTTCCCTTTCTATGGAAGAACTGACGTGGGTTTTCTAGCAGCAGCAGCATCCCACCTTCACAGGGGAAGAAGGACCTTAGGCTGCAGAGTCATAGTTATAAGCCATTCTTTCTATCTTCGACCATCTAGAGACGCCTCTATAGAGGAGGGTGAAGCTCACTACTTACATGCTATGTGATTCCTCAAATAGATGGTGGGATGTTGTCTCACAGGCAGGATGCCAACAGGTTATAGCTTGGGATGAATTAAAACGTGCCTTCTATGACTACTTCTATCCAGAGACTTTGAGGGCTGATCGAGCCTAAGAGTTCATGAGTCTGGAGTAGGGTACTCTTTCTGTTATGGAGTATTATCTTCTCTTCACAGAGATGTAGTGCTTCAGGCCTATTCAAGGAGGTTATGAGTTATTCCAAGAAAGGAAGTTCTAGTATGGTCTCAGGCACGACATCCGATCACAGGTGAACATATTCATGTTGAATTCCATCACTTCTATAGTCAACCAAGTGCTGATCACAGAGAAAAATCTGAGGGATTATGGAGTTGTGAGCCAGGGAGTCTTGACATCTGGAGTTAGTATCCCTCCTAATGACAGTAGGAAGCGCCTTAGGGAGTATACATATAGAGATATGAGGAGGAGAAATACTTTTTCTAGTAGGCTGGTGGTATGTTACCAGTGAGGGAAGAGCGGGAATATGAGGCCGTGTTTCCCAAGAGACCCAGTGGAGTACTGATCTTGTAGAAAATGGGACATATTTAGCACTTCTATCAGATTTTATCACCATCAGTTGGTGATAGGGGTTCTTATATGACTCCTCATTTAGGAGCAACACTACCAGTCTTGCACCAGTCAGGGAACTGGAGTTCTTCCGTCTGTTCAGGCCGAGGTGGAGGTCGTGGCCATGGTAGTCAGTCACAATGCTTTCAGTGACAACAGGGTGGATCAGCTAAGAGTGTTCAGGAAGGGTCATAGGGCCACGGTATAGGCCAGACTTTTGTAGTGGAGTAGACCCAGCATGAAAAGGATCTCATACCCTATTCAGTTCGAGGTATGATTCTAGTTGCCTCAGTTTTAGCTTCTACTCTTTTTGATACAGGAGCTTCCCATAGCTTTATATCTATTGTTTTTGTGGAGAGCCTTGGACTTTTCATCTTATCTTCTGTTGATATATTGACTCTAGACATTCCGTTGGGGACTGGAACGTCTAGTGTACGTCAGTGCAAGGATTTTTTCTCTTGAGGATGGTGGGTGTCACTTCTTATGGGACCTCCGTGTCATGGAGATGACAGACTGTGATGTCATTCTCAGAATGGACTGGTTAGTTCCCTTCCAGGCTATTATCGACTTCTATCATCATAGGATGAGTTTCATGTCACCAAAGGGTTGATCGTTTCTTTATATGTGAAAATGGGATGTCTAGGCGAGTAGAGCGGGACCCGAGCATCATGGGTTGGGAGGAGTTACAACCCGGATTTCTAGTCTATATCTGGATGACCAGGGGACTTCACAGATAGACTTTCCTCTAGTAGTGGATCATTTTAGGGATGTCTTTCTAGAGGAATTTTCAGTTTTTCCTCTTGAGTAAGAGGTGGACTTTTCTGTTGATCTTGTGCTAGGAGCGGTACCATTGTCCATTCCTCCTTGTAGGATGGCTACACCAGAGTTGCAGGAGATCAAGAAGCAGTTGGAGGAGTTGCAGGAAAATGGTTTTATCCAACCCAACACTTCTATGTCGGGTTCACCTGTGCTGTTTGCGAAGAAGGTGGACGGTACCGTAAGACCTGACATGGATTATTGGAATTTGAACCTATTGACGGTCAAGAACTGATATCCCTTGCCGAGAATTGATGACATCTTTGATCAAATTTGAGGATCCTGGGTTTTCTCAAAGATTTACTTTAGATCGGGTTACCATCAATTGTGCGTTATAACATATGATATACCTCTTACTACCTTTTGGAGAAGGTATGGTCTATACGAATATGTGGTTATGTCGTTCAGTCTCACGAGCGCACCTACAGTATTCATGGAACTGATGAACCGAGTGTTCCATCAATACTTGGATTCCTTTGTGGCAGTCTTTGTGGATGATATCTTGGTGTACTCTCACACCCGACATGACCATGACACCCATATTGAGATCATTTTGAGTACACTGAGAGAGGATTAGTTATATGCTAAGCTCTCAAAATTCTAGTTTTTTATGGATTGGATTCACTTCTTGGGTCATGTTATCTTAGAGACATGAGTATCAGTAGACCCAATGAAATTGTGAGCAGTAGTTTCCTAGGAGCATCTGAAGAAAATCTTTGAGGTATGAAGTTTTATAGGGCTGGAAAGTTACTAAAGACGCTTCAAACATGACTTTTCACACTTAGCACCACCACTAACATGTCTAACTAAGAAGGGTGAGAACTTCTTGTGGTCAAATTTTTGTGAGTTAGCCTTTCAGGAGTTGAAAGGGTGGTTTAATTCAGCACCGATACTAGTATTTCCAGATCCGGGAAAGAGATATACTATGTACTGTGATGCATTAGGTATTGGGTTGGAAGTTGTGATTTTGTGGGGGGAAGGAGTTGTTACGTACGAGTCTCGGTAGTTGAGGCCACATGAGAGGAACTACCTAACACACGATCTCGAGCTGGCTGTAGTTGTTCATGCTTTACACTATTGGAGACATTATCATTTGGTAGAACATTTTCTGGTTTTCACTGACCACAAAAGTTTCAAGTACATCTTCACTCAGCATGACCTGAATTTGAGACAGCGAAAAAAGGTTGAGTACCTTCAGTCCTTTGACTTCGAGCTTTCATACATGCTTGGGAAAGACAATGCAATGATTGATGCATTGAGAAGGAGGAATCAGATACATGCAGTTTAGGAGGTGAGTAGTGAGTGGCAACTTATGGCTATATTCTCTGAGATGCATTTGGAGGTTCATGATACGAAGGGGCAGACTTTTCTTTCTTCTGTAGCTATTACCTCTACTATACATGATCAAGTGCGAATGAGGCAACTATTTGATTCAGACGGCCTAGTCTTACGGGAAAGATTGTCAGGAGAGGAACCTATTCCTGGATAAACCATAGGCTAGGATGAGATCTTTCATTTTCATGGGTGTGTGTGGGTGCCAACAGACATACGCGGGGAGCTAATGCGGGACTTTCATTGTTCGGTTTGGTCAGTTAGTCCTGGTGTCACCATGATGTATCGTGATCTACATCGTTAGTATTTTTGTCCAGGTATGAAAGTCGATATTACTAGTCTTTCCATGAGGTGTTTCACCTATCAGCAGGTGAAGGCAGAGCGTCAGCAACCAGTAGGGCTTTTGCATCAGTTTCCCATTCCCGAGTGGAAGTGGAACAATTTTTCGATGGAATTAGTGATAGTTTTTCCATGTTCTCCTTGATGGAATGATGTAGTATGTGTTTTCATTGACAGGCTCACGAAGGTTGTACACTTTTTTCCAATTAAGTATACCTTTAGTGTTGATGATATGGGAAGGCTGTACATCTAAGATATTGTACGTCTATATGGGGTTCCACGCTCCACTGATTCAAATAGGGATGCTTGTTTTACTTCTTAGATCTGGTAGGGGATATAGAAGGCTTTGGGTACACATGTAATTATGAGTACAACATACCATCCCCAGATAGATAGCCCGTCTGAGCGTACGATTCAGGTGCTTGAGGACATTCTTCGAGCATGCATCTTGGATTTTGGAGGTTCTTGGGAGAAGACCAAACCTCTTGTAGAGTTTTCCTAAAATATAGTTTTCAAGAAAGTATTCAGATGGAACCTTATGAGGCTTTGTACGGTAGGCTATACTGATTACCTTTATGTTGGCTGGAGGTAAGAGAGACAACTATACTAGGACCTCATCTTGTCCAGGAGACCACATAGTAGATAGAGTTGATTCAAAAGAGGATGGATACTGCACAGTCCTGACAGAAGTCTTATGCTGATCATAGGAGATGACCTCTGGAGTTTGAGGTTGGAGATCAGGTGTTCTTGTGTGTCACACCATGGTTGGAAGACATGAGGATTAGGAGACAGGGTAAGCATTTGATGAGGTACGTCAAATCATTTGAGGTGTTGGAGAGAGTTGGTCCAGTTGCCTATCGGTTGCAGTTACCTTAGAGGTATCGGGCTATGCATGATGTCTTCCACGTTTCTCATCTTCAACGTTACTTCTCAGACCCGTCTCATGTCTTTCAACCCAAGAAGGTTGAGTTAGAGGTGAACGCCTCATTCGAGGAGTATTCTATCCGAATTTTTGATCGAAGTACAAAGGTTCTCCATTGTTGGTCTGTTCCTCTGGTACGAGTGCTATGGCAGCACGAGTGAGTATAGGACAAGACTTGAGAGAGGGAGGCCGATGTACGATCGAAGTGGCCAGATATTTTCAAGGTTTCTTCTTCTACGCCACCTTGCTAGGGAAATTTGGGGATTAATTTCTTTAATTGGGGAAGATTGTATGAACTCATATCTCCCTTTTCAGGTATGTTTTCCCTTTCATAGTTTTTTTAAGAAAATGTGAAATTTCTGAAAGTTTCTTATGTACACACGGTGTACTTTATAAGTACATGTCATGTACTCGGTTACCACAGGTAGTCTTGTGTTGATCGTGTAACGGTCATACACCCGACCATGTGTGGTGACCTGGAGACCACCTAATACGGGGGCTGGTAAGGGAAAGTACACTCCATGTACTTATAAAGTACATACCATGTACTTTTTTTTCATTAAATGGACCGGGGTTGCGTTTGATGGACAGAACACCCCTCTTCTCGACCTAGTTCGTCCAAGAGCGTTCGTACGACCGTTTTTCTTCACCGAGCCCCCGATCAAGCATCTTTTCTCCGAATCGACCACCATCTATTGCATTGGGATCACCACAATAAGCTCTTCCTTATTCTAGATCTTTCTTTCCTGATTCCTCGTCTTTCAAGAGTTATCCTCAGTTGATCATTTTTAGTGTTTTTGTAGATCTACGGTGTTATTGGGCAATTAAAGGATCGAGGTTCTCGTATAAAGGTCTCACAATAGTAAGGTAGGTGGTTTGTGACTTTCCGTAGTTAGTCTTTGAATATTTTGTTCAAAAGTGACCAATACTATTGTTTGAGGTATTATGTGTTTACAGTCATAGACTTGTTAATTTCCTGCTACGCTTGTATGCTTGAGTAGAGGTTAATCAAATGTGAATAGGGTTAATTACTTTACTTTGGAAGTTTTTACCCATGCTTGTTTTCTTGTTTTGGCCGTTTGGACAAGTTTTCATGTTAGGATGTTTACTTCCATGCCTAGTATTGTTAGGATGGTATGATTGTTTATCTGACATGTTGTTATGAAATAGATTATTAGACAAGTAGTTCTTCAGGTTTACTTTGGCCGGTATGCATTTCTATGCTCGATTAACTTACACGGGGCTGTGGTAACTTGGTGTAGTAGACCATAGGAAGAATGGACTTGAGGGCTTCTAAAGAGGGTCTATTTTTGCTGTTACAATGCGAGAACATAAGGGGAATTGATGAATATGATTCCTCAGAGTGTCTGTAGTTCCTTGACGTGAGCCATAAGGGGGATGAGACATAAGTGCTTCCCTAGAGTGGCTTTTTGTTTCCGATACGATACTATATGGGGAATTGACGGTGAATGCTTCATCAGAGAGTCAATGATTAAGCTGAACGAGAAGGGTTAGACTATGTGTACGTCCCATAGGGGTTCTTGTTCTTGTTTGGTTGAAACAAAGGGGTTGGGCTATGATTAATCCCATAGGGTTACCTTCTTGATTAGATGCTTTCTTGATACATAATTTTGAATGCATTGAAACTATAGGAATGTTTGCTTTTGTGTACTTCCTTGTTTACTTATTACTTTTTCTTATTGCCTACCATATATATTCACTGACTGTTAGGCACATATCTTCTGGTGGTTTCCTACTAGGATTAGTCTCACACCCTGTTTGGGTCATGATTTTGGGCCCAAATAGATTATATTTCTATTGGTATAAATAAGGGAAAGAGCCAATCTACTTCAGGTACTTGACTTCTTTGGAGTTGGCATTATGACTTGTTTGGCTATTTTCCTAGACATATTTATCTTGCATCATTTATATATGTTCTCTAGTTGTTTCTTATTCTTAGTCTTCCGTTGTTTACTGTTGTATGGTATGTTTACATCTTCCGCTATTGTATATTGTTTTACTTCTGCTGTGTTACTATGATAATGAGGGCATAGATTCCCCACTATCACACCATAGGCCCTTGCTGCTAGTCGACAGCCTCTGGAGTTCCAAAAATTCTCTTGAGGCCATGTGACCAACCGGGTACGGGGCACCTTTGGGTGGCTTCCGACACCAGGAAGTTACACTCACCCATACATGGGTTCTGCCTGCACAAGTCATGTATTTTGTATATGACAAACCATCCAATGGGGTCCCAGGTGGGATAAGGGAAGAAAAAGTATAGTTGATATATACAGACCATGGTTCATACCAAGTGTTTCATTTGACTAAAATTCCCTCCTTCTAGTTTGTTTAACTTCACTTTCAGTTTGGTGGGCTTGTATTTCGCCCTTTATGATTTATAATACTTATATCTTACTCAAATTTTGGGATATAGAAGTATTCATGCATTCAGTATCAATTTTTTTTTCATTTCAACATTTTATATGTATTTGGAGACATTTACATGTATATAGGTACATAGGCTAATGCCTCTCATGTGTGACACATTGTCACAACCTGTCCTCGGGGCCCGTTCCATGACTACCCCAAGCCCGCCTTCCATAGGCCAGGGCCTGACGACTAGCACCAAGGAGTAATTACCGATAAAAAGGGAAGGAATTTCCTTTTTAAAGTAAACAAACACCATAGAGCAAGAAAGCAGTAGAAGTAAACACTAAGTAAAAACTGATACAAAAGTAAGTGCAGAAAAGTATGTGGGCTAGTATACAAACCCAAACTGAAAGTAAAGTACAACTAGAAAAGGAAAACAACAACTGAAAGTAAAGCCTCATCCTCGAGCTGTCCACTGGAAGACCCACATGAAGGGTGAGTACAGATAGCCTCCACAGCTCCTCGGGTCCAGCCGTCCACTCCGAGTACGTCCCGCCCAGTGGTCCACCTCCAAGTATCATCCTACTCTGCAAGACTCAACCACGATCAGCGTTGTCCGTCCTCTGTAACCAACACAACGTAGTGTGGGCATAGCCCATGAAGGGGTGAGTATAAGCTACTCAGTAGGGACCTCGAGACCCCCGAAGGTCTCCCAGAATCCACAAAGTATAATCCACAAAGGAAAGATACAATCACGAAGTAACATCCGACACTGCATAGGTATATGCCCATACATATACCTAAGTCACCAATTCTCATTCGGCTCCAACATCCGAGCTCAAGTACAACCCAGTCCACACAGGAAATCACAATCAAATCCACATAGGAAAGCAGAACGTAATCCACACAGGATATCAAGTCAATCTTATTTAAGATAAGGATTGAAAGTCAAGATTCAACTCACACAGGTATACTTCTTCGTAAGACGATAGAGATGATCAGATATTTCCACTGATTCATCTAATCTGTCGGACCCACACAGGATCGATAGGTACTAACCCCCGCAATGACCCACAAAAGATCGATAGGTAACTAACCCTCGCAATGACCCACACAGGATCCGACCCACACAGGATCTGTAGGCGCTGGCCCACATAGGACCGCTGAGCACTGACCCACATAGGATCAGACCCACACATGATCGATATCACTAATCCACGTAGGATCGCTGAGTGTTATAGTCGTCCCCATCGAATCCACAGAGGATTCATACACAGTCATCATCTTCGTCGTAGTCACAGCCAGCTCTAGGGTTCCCGCACACTGCAAGCTCGTTCGGGAGGGTCCGCTCCATGAGCCGAGGGGCTGATACATCAACTGACACATAGTCCGAAGTTGATGCATCCAAAAGTTCCGTATCGTCAATAGGAACTCAACGTCACAGATGACGTGTCAATAAGATGCCCGGTCTGAGATTCATTGGCTTTTTCGTCCCAGGGGCCCGGTTGGTTTTTAAGTCAAAACCAACCCGACCGTACTCCAACTGCATCCAAACCTCGAGCGGAGTAATCCGAAAGGTCCATCTCAATAAGAGTAATCCAACAAAGTCGACATCACGTCAATCGGACGTCCGAAGCTCAAGTTATAAGCGTTTCCGCTCTGAGGGCCCGGTTGGTTTCGTGTACGAATCAACCCGGCTACACCCAAAGTACTCCTAAACCTTGAGTGGAATATACTGAAACTACCATCTCTATCCACGGATCACATCGCAGCTGATGGTGCGTCAATTGGAGGTCCGAAGCTCATGTTCTGGGCAAAAGACCAAAAGAGGTTCGGTATTAGGGGGTTCGGGCCCGGTCCGACCCGGCCCGATACCCCATGGGTCGGCCCGAACCAGGTCGACCCGAACCGGGTCCGGCTCAGCGGAATGACACGCTGGCGGTCTGGCGCGCTGGCAAGGGGCTCGAGTGAACGACCTAGCCATTCGGATGCGGGGGGGGGGGGGGGGGGGGGGCTTCCCCCCGCTTGTAGTAACCGCGACCCCTTAATGGGGCCGCTCACGTCCGGCTAGTCGGAGGTTTTGAACCCCCGATTCTTCCCTGTCTGTCCGGCCTGCTCCGGCCGTCCGGATTCTGCCGCCACGGGACCGGCAAGGCTGGTCCCCCTGCCCCGACGCCGGCGGCCCGATTCCGGCCGCCGATTCCCCTGCTCCGCCGCGGCTTAAGCCACCGCCTTGGTCCGTCAGGCGCGGTGCGACAGCGCCGCACCCCTCCGCCGCGGCCCCGCTCCGGTCGCGGTATCTTTGGGTTTTTCCGGCGCAGAACGACGGCCCCGTGGCCTGGTTCAATTTTCAAATGTGCGGTGTGACGGCTCTGCGCATCCTTGCCGCTCGTTCCTGCACGGTGCGACGGCACCGCGTCACTTCCCTTCGAACCACAACATCAAAAATAATAAGGGAGGAGGGTCGGCCGTGTTTGTGCGGTCTGGCCCTCTCCCGTTAAATGATATCAAGCGGTCCAAATGAACGAGGATAGATGACAGAGGAATTCACAAATAAAATCACATAAACCCCTACCTCAACGTTGTCGTCGAATGAGACTTCATCGCGGAATTAACTGTCGCGGAAGCAGACATCGTGGAAGGAGACGTCGCGGAAGGAACATCGTTGGAGTTAGGTGATCACCAAGGAAGGCGTCCCTCATCGTCATCCACCATTTTAGGTCGGCATTCTTCATCGGCAGCGGTGCGTTCTTCACGTTATTCGTCGAAGAACGAAGAATCCTCAAGACCTCTCTTTTCCTCCCAAAGACTTCCACAACCAGAATTCCAACAAAATAAAATAAGTTCCACACTTATTTTATTAACATAACCTATGCATTTGAAATTCACACATTCACATTTAACTCACATAATTAATTAACATAAGTTGTCAAAAATTAATAGTGATTTGAGGGGGGTTAGAGAATATGAAGGGGTGGGGTTCGTGTGGGCCCCATCGGCTTCAAAACCTCTCATTGGAAGTTGGGTGGTTACCCAACATCCACCCAAAGATTAAACACTTAGAAAGATAAATAAAATTTGTCATTTAAATTTTATTTTAACTTCCACAAAATTTAACAACTACACCCATGAAAACGCAACTCTGAAAAAGGTTTTCCTAAGCAATTATCGGCGCTGTGGTTCCATCGGTGCCCTTGGAATTTGATTCTGAGCACCGGTTCAAAAGTTAGGAAATCCCGCTCGTTCTTTTACTGAACGTACCCGAGCTAAACTTCGGATAGAAATTCTGGGCACACCGGGCCTCAGAATCAAGTGCCTTCAGAAACCGCGTTCTTGTAAAATCCCAAAGAAAATTAAGAAAAACTTTTCCTCGAATTTTATAGGTCTTTACAGAAATGCCCACTCAGTTCTTGTCACCAACCCTAGGCCTATTAGAGGAAGTCTTGGGGTGTCAAACTCTGCTACTTCTAGCCTAGAAGGCCCTAGTGGGTAGCTCATGAATTTATGAACAATATGCATTATAAATAAAACATATAATGTTAATAAACTTGGTTTATGATTTAATAAAATTAGATATCAAGTTTGAAAAGGAGATAAGGTAAAAATGTTTTACATTTTATAGAATTGTTATCCAAGATTCTTTATAAAATTGGAATGAAAATATCCCACCACCCTATAGTTGCATATTTTAAATAATAAACTCATATTTTTAGAATATATATATAAACAAATAGAATATCACATGAGATATGGTTTTTAATAGTTTATTTTTTAAATATTCACACTAAATAAAACAATTATTATTTATTAAACACATTTGATTTTGTGTATCTTAGTTGGATATTTTTTAGAAAATGTAGTTTTGGAGAGTTTAGTGGGAGTAAGTTTGAACTTAGTGAAGTTGAAAGTATAATAAAAAAATTAAACCAGACAAACTCTAAGAAAATTTTACATTATATTCTAAAAGAGTTTATGATGTGTTGGTAAATAAAGATAATGTAAAGAGTTTCATTTTGTTATAAAAATGATATCAAATATAATTTTAAATATAAATGTAACATAATATTTAATATTAACATATAAATAGTTCTAAGTAGATAGTATAATTTATTAACATAAAAAATTTTATTTTGTGAAGTAATTATGTTTGAATATTATTTTCAAAGAGTTGACCATTAAGAATATGATTCCCAACTCTCACTATTATTAAAATATCCCTTATCAATATATGTTACTTAGTAAAAGAGTATATTATGTGGTTGTATCATATTTTCATATAGAGATGTGTCAGGAATTACATATTGATGTAATGAATTTAACAACCCCCCAAATGTACATCAAATATAAGGTTTCTTTAGTAGTATATCATATTGGATATGACTTGAAAAACAGTTGTGTATGGTTATGTTAGTATTTTTAAAAGAATTTATAATTTTCAGATGTATCATTTTATACAAAAGTTATCCTCTACTTTATTATTCTTTCACATTGTTTGTATATATTACATTAATTAAAATATTAATCAACCTCTTAATTTATGACTTTGAATTATCCTTAATTAATTTTTTTCTGATTATTATAGTCTTTGAGTAAATTTTAAGGTTAATATGAATTGGATTTCATATAATGATATAAAATATCCTCAGGATACACTAAAAATGAGCTTTTTCTGCTAAATAACCCACTAATTATACAAAATATAGTGTTATACACTATTTATTCTATATAATAAGGGTGAATATTTCATTTTTAATTCTCAAACCTAAGGTTAGAAAAGGTCCTTATCATGAGGAACTTCATACGTTTATACCATTATTCCTTTAGTCTTTGGTTAAAGTAATGAGGTGGCGTTTGGTATAGTTTGATGTTGTCATAAATTTAGGTTTAAGAAAGATTTTATTTATCCTACAATATAAAGAGTATGATATCAGGAACTCAATAGAGACAAATCAATGAAGTTTATGGACATACCTAGATAAGGTAAAAGTGATTTACTTATCAGTTTGGATGTGGTGGATGTGATGTGCTCACTAAATTATGTGAATGATATGTGACATGTTCATCCATCTGGTCAGTCTATACTTAGATAATAATGAATTTATTATAAGGATATATGGGATTAACATACTTTATGTCATGTGGTTACTCAATATCTTATATAAAAGGATTTAATGATTATGAATACATGAATATGATATAACTTGTGGACACAATTTTGGTGGTACATTTGTTTGATAGAGATCACACAATATCCTTTTCTATATTTAGTAATATTGATTATTTTTTAATGGACACACTTTTTTAAAAGTTATTAATTTTTGTAATTCATAATTACTATCAATTTTATAATGTCCCATGGGGTCATACTATTCGGTTTTGTGAATGAGGATTTGGTTTTAATACAATTTTTTTAAAACTTTTAGTGCTACCCCAAAAGTGCTTTTGAGGATGTACAAAAGATGTTTGGGATAAATTTTCATAAGTTGTTACATATTATAGAACATATAGTGAAAATGAGTAATTAATTTTCCAAAATAAGTTTCAGAAGATATCCAAAAGAATTTTTGAACATGTTTTTGATTTTTTTATATTTTATATGATATAAAGTGAATGTGTCCTAAGTATATGAGGATTTAGTTCAAGTAGAAGGTCATGCAACATGTACTCTAAAGGCCCCACCATGTAATCATGGTTTATACCACATCATGGTTTATGTTGGTTTCCACCATGATATTGTGAGGGTCACTATATCATAGGGATGTGCAAGGGAGTTTTACATGTTATATGATACTACATGCTTTGGTTAATTTCTATAAGAAACCATTCTTGGTTTGATTATCTTTTGATTATGATGTGAATATTTTGAAAAAACCAAATTAATTTTTAAACATTAAACCCTAAAAAAATGAACTTTATAAGGATTTTTAACTTATAAAACATGCATTAAACATTTAATTAATATAATCAAGGTATTAAGTTCCAAATAAGTTTATTGTATGGTTATATAAATTGGTTTAATCAATGGAGAAACGTGTGGTCAAGATACTTAGGAACACCTCAAGACCAAAAATAAATAGCTTTATTTTCCATATTTCTATTCAAATAATAGGTTCTATAAAAATACAAGGAAAAGTGGATCCTTCCTATACTTTCAGAGATTCATATAAATCATATATACCCTAAAAGGAAGGACCTCAATAGCTACTTATCAAGGATTGATATCATTATCATGGAGTGGAGCTTAGATAGTCTATAGAATCAATGAAAATGAAATTAATTCTTCATTAATTTATTTCAGTTTAATTAATTTAATGGATATTGAATTTTAAGGTATAATTCAAAGTAAATTTATATCTTTGAATTTATTTATGATGGTTATTTAGTGACATTATTGTGTGGAGTCAGGTATTAGTGATGTTTCAGAGAGGTGTAGTGAAGGATTTTCTACTATAAAATGATATAAGAGTTCAATAAGTACTAAATGCATAGAATATAGTACCTGATGTACTATATAAGGGACCTAAAACCCCTATATCCCTAACGATCAGACAATGTAAATTGACCGGGTTCTTAGTGCATCATTATATACCTTGTTTTAGAGGATCAAGTGTGAAGTTTCTTACCTACTTGTTTATTTGTGTTTTAATCTTTTCAACCTAAACCCCCTTTTATCATATCCTCCTTCATCAACCCCAACTTTACTAAAACCCATTTTTTGGGTTCTCATTGGCTACCAAAACCCATTAATATTTTTCCCTTTCAATTTGAAGTGTATTACATTTTGATGATCCAACCTTGGCATGTCTAACCCCATCTAAGAATAGTATGTTTCTCTATTTTAGTGTTTCTTATTACCTCATGAAATATATTCAATTTATAGGTTTTCTATCTAGTTTTAGGAATTTTATGGGTAAATATTGAATAGGGTGATGTTTCTTAGTGGGTTAGCTCCTCGAGGCTCATGGTAAGATGTATTTGCTATGTTAAAACATTATATGGGAATGCATGTCCTATATCACATGTAGGTTTATGCATATGTTTTATATTAGTTAGATTAATGTATCATAGTGTCCATGTTAGTTTATAAATATTGAATTAATCCCATGGTAGATAGACATGGGTGTGTTAGTGTGGTAGTTTTCCTTGTATAGATAAAGTGAGTTTCTTAGGTTTGTTGTGGTAGTAGAAATAATGTGGCTTTACTTTTGGTTTTGTATTATAACCTCATTCAATTTGTATGGGGATAGATCTTAGTAATTAATATTATTAAGGGTGAGAAGAAATGAGTTAAAGGAAGCCCCAATAGGATAAATATTTATTGAATTGTGTTTGAGAGGTTGTTTTAGTTTGATTGTTACAACCATCTATGTTTGGGGTGTTAGTTTTTGTGAACCTTATTTCTATTGAATTATTGTTTGGGATAGATTTTTCCCTGGAACCATACCTCCATGGAGGCTATTAGTTTATCTCATATAGAAGGTTATCTATATTATACCATCAAACCATTTCTTATGGCATTGAGCATTTGTGTGAAATATACATGGGACTTTACCTTGATGAGGGTATAGGTTAAACTTTTGTGAGATGATGGAAACATTACTCCCTCTTCATACTACCTCCTATGTTTAAAATCAAGTACAAGACATATTTATGGGAACCTACCAAGATTTACTAGATGATTCAGCTTGTGTGGGAGGTTAGTTATATTATATCATTCTCAGATATTTTCTTATTATTCCTATAATGTGACCTAGTTACAAGATGACTCTCCAAATTCAGTGTAACCGGATCAAGTATGGTTCCGTTTAATGGAATCATGGTTAGTGTGCGATGACCAAAAATGGGTGCATTCTTTATTGTTGTTTATTTATTTTCCCATTAGGGCATACAATCACATATATCTTTTCATAATTATTCTAAGGATGAATTATTCGTGTTCTAATATGTTTTATTACTCATATCACACATGAACACCCTAGGGATCATATAGAATTTACTACTAGATATCTAAGTAAGAGGAATGACCCTATCTTGATCACTTTATCTAGTGAAGTTAAGAATGGATTGTGTAGAAACTAGCACATAATATGGAATTATTTTTATAGAAAGGCCTATGTTTTAATTATTTTTTCTTTGTTTTATCACACATATAGATCTATTACATATGGGGATCCTTATTTTGACTATTTATATATTGAATACATGGGTTTATATTATGATTAATTATGATATTTTAATATGGTTAGAATGCTGATATGATTTTATACTTCACTTTTATTGATAATTACTTATTTTAATTTTATTTATGTTTAGACAACTTGATACCAAGGACATAGTCGTTATATTGAAAGATATTGGCCCTCATTACTAGTTATAAACTTCTTGTTCATGGGGAGGCACACATGAGGCAATGTGGTTCTCTAGAATAAACCTAGTAAATTAGTTTGGGGCATTACAAATGGTTATTTAGTTCTCTAATTTCATTTTCTATTTATTTTTTGATCTATAGAATGGAGGTATGATAGTTGAGACTAGAGTGGGAAGTTATAATTTTTTTCTATCCAACTCCTGTATAGTGGACACTCAAGATTCCAGGATGGTAGGGTTTCATTTATGGGTTATTTGGTAATGGTATGATTCTTTTCCATAATAATGAGTGTGTGATTATAGTTTATTTAGATTTTACTCTTACGTGGGTTAGCAAGAGTGTGTGAGTACATGACATTTGATTTTTCATAACGGTTCACATGTCATGTGTCTACTTATGTATTATTATAGAAGTTTGAAATTAATTTAATTATAGTAATAATCTATCTGGTGGTTTCCTAAATACATTATTGATATAATCTAATTAATTATATACTATGTTTTTCTATGTTATAAACTTTTATACATCTATGATATATGTGAAAGTACATGTTATGTGAGATTAAGCCTTGGTTTAATAAGTCGTGATGTTCTGGAGTCTTATTTAATAGGTCCTCAGGGTGTGTATCCTAGAGTAGCTAGTACTAGTTGGGTAAAGTGGTTGTTCTTCAGTACAACTATGAATGCTTAAATTCTATTGAGATTTAATCTATTATGGGGTGTTACTAAACCTATTTTTTTTAAATTTCTAAAATTATACCTTGATATATCCAATGGAGATACCCATCGAAAGGATTGTGGATATTACCAAGGTTTAAAATTCCCCTATTGTTCCTCCAATAAATCAAGATGGGAATGTGGAGCATGCTCCCAATGATACTCCAGCAGTTCAAGCAGCTAAGCCCATACAGGTGGGGGTATTTCATATAGTGTCAGTAGTATATGAATCTATATATCAGGGTGGATATTCTATTATAGGCCTTATCCGATTTTTATAGATGTAGTACATTCAATATTTTCAAGGTACTAGAGAACCTTCAGATTTCAAAGACAATATCGATATAATTGAGGTCATCTTTGAGCTAGATAATATATCCTATGAGCGGTGGGTAATGATAGAAACCTTTACTCTTTAAGGACCTTCCATGAGGTTTCCAGGTGTTATAGTTTAGGATAGGATGTACAAGGGCTTGTCAAGGGAGGCCTTCAAGGATATATTCTTCAAGGAGTTTTTCTCTGTGTTATGGAAGTCATACTTTCCTCAAATATTTATAGAGATCCATCCAATGGTGTTATTGGTGACAAATTAAGCCACATATTTCTTAAAGTTATTGTGGTTTTCTACCTAATTTGTTGGGAATAAGGACTAGAATGTTTGTAGGTTCAATATTGGTATTAAATAATTTATGAGGTTCTATGTCAATATTTTTAACTAGAAATAACATTCTAAGGCACTCTGTAAGGATATTACTCTTGAGAACATCTTAGTGGAGGATAGTGTAACTAGTTATTATCTATTTCATTGAAGTTCTAGTACTGGGACGTTAGGTGGTGATAGTGGTGACTCTTATTGTGGTATCAAGAGAAGGTTTGATGAGATTTTCTGTGGATTTAAGATGATGTTAGGGTTTGTTATATGTTCATCTCTTCCTCCCTCAGGAGGTGCTCCAATTGTATGGTATCAGTCTGGGAAATCAGAAATTTTTTATAGCTATTGTCCTAAAACTAATAGAAAATCTACCTGTCTATGAGGCTATAGCTAGGGGTGGAATTCACATGTCTAGACATGGAATACTTCAATGGAAATCCAATTCATTTATATATGTTGGTTCATGAAATAACTTTTTAGCATGGTAATGGTAAGAAATGATATAGAGAAGACATTAATACCATGGTCTAAAATTACTATGGTGATTGGTGAGCGTGATAAACAAAGTTCAGTATGAGAAGGTAATACCTCCATGGAAAAATTGACTCATGGTAGTATGACTTAACGGTGACCCACCAACCACCATGGATGAGGTGATACAAGATCTTCACTCCAGGGTCTGGTTTTAAAAATAAATACTTTACACATAGGATTAGATACTATGTGAGATGAAACCAAGCTAAAAATATCTTTATTTTACATCATTTCCCTAATTTATAAATTAAATATCACAAATAGTAATAAAATACCAAGAACAAGAGGTTTAGTGAATTTTAGGGTCTGTTACATAGGCAACTTATTTTAGGATACATGTAAACATTTCTCCATAATCTAACCACACTAAAACCCCTTCTAGATTCCTTATAGATTACACTCATCTTTATAACTTAGGTAATATAAACATTTAAAAAGGGTGAAATAAAATTATAAGGTAAAAACTATGAATATTCCAGAAAGGGTTGAAACAAAATCATATTAGAAAATATGATAATGGGAGAAATATCTTATTAAAAATAAAAAGTAATAATAATAGTTTTCCACAAGGCGTAATTGAATGAAATGTAGTATTAAATGGTAAAAAATATTCCATATAATTAGTGTATAAGAAAAATGAGAATGTAAACATGATACATGGTATTATAAAATAAGAATATAACATAGAAATTTGACATACAAGAAAAAAATAGGAAATCACAACCTAGTGTAGAAGGAATTCCTACTTGATTCCCATAATGTAGTGGAATTGGGATGAAAACTCGTGTATCATGTTTGAATTGGGCTAAAAAGTCATGTACCCTATTGGGTTTGGGGAAACAAATAAGTCTACCATCATAGAATCAAGATAATAATCCATATACCCTCTTGGTCTTATAAGATATAAAACATAAATTAATGCATTTGAGATTGATATAGGACCCCACCCATACAATAATAGTCATATATATATATATATATTCAAAGAAAACATTAAAAAATACATATTTAAAACATCACTTATTAATCCGGGAAAAGATATATATTTCATGAAATCATTCATAGAAAATTTCATAAGTCATATTGATAAAAGAGGTATCATTTTTCATAAAAACATATCCCCTGTATAACATGAGGAGCATTAAGTATGTTGACGTAAACTAAAATTCACCTTTTAAGATCATAGGATAAATCACTTTAAAAAAATTTGAAATACCCCCTTATATTTTAAAAATCATTAAGATTTATATTTATTTAGAAAACTATTTTAAAACATGGAAAGTTATTTCCATTAAGATTAATTTCTATAATAGTGAAAAATGTGTTTATATGAAAGAAATGTTGAAAAGAGATTTTAGGAAATATTTCTATATTTATGGGTCACTTTAAAAATTATTGTTTTTAAGGTGATGTAATTTTTTTTTAAAAATCACTTTTATAAAAAATATTCAATTATGGATCGTTGAAAAATAAAAAAAGGTTATCTAAAACAAATGTGGACTGGGTGAAAAAACAAACAATCATGGAAGGAAAATACTTTAAATATTTTAAATTAGCTTTTTTAAAACTAAAATCATAAAAAGAGTGATAAAAATTAATTGTGGAAATTGATAAAGTGAATTTTTAATATAAATATAAATAAAAAAATTTAAATTTAAAAATAATAGAGGAGAACATTAGTGGGAAGGGTGAATATGGATATGGAATAGAAATAGATCATTTAGAGAGAATGAGAATTATTCTTAGCAATATCAAATTTTATGAAGAAATAAATCTATCCATTTAATTCGCTAAAAAATAATACAGAAATTAATTATAATAAAATCATATAAAAAAAGAAAATCATATTACAAAACCATGGTCAAAGAAGAATAATAGCAACTCAAGAAAATAAGCTGAGTCAAGAAAAACGCCTTACGACTTTAAAGATATTTAAATCAAAATAATCTAGAAAAAGAGAAATTTTAATTTGTTTTTAAATATATTTAATTTAATTTTAGGTATGATAAAAATCATCCATAGATAAATATATAGACAAAAAAGAGTTTTGAATATGGTATATGTCTCAAGTAAAGAAAATCGAGACTAGAAAAACCATTAACTTTGATCTTAAATTCTGAAAAAGTGATTTAACCTTATGCATCATAAACATAACAATATTAATAGATTATTTTGGAGCCTTATTCCTATATAATACTGTTTATAATATTTATTATAATCATTCATTATGTATTCATTATCGCGTTAATGTTTATTTTTATCATCAGATGTTTGCGATTTTGATTATTTCATGCAAGTTTTAAAAATTTGATATTGATTCCAATTCACTGATATAAATTTAATCATTAATGGTTGATATAAGGAACTAAAATATATCATTTATATTTATTTATAAAGATGATTTTTTTTCCATGATAATTTTATCCATGATTTGTGAATATGGAATCAGTGATGAGTTTGTTTCAGCATTTTTTATGAAATTAATTTGGTTTGCTAAAAATGTGTTAAATATTAATTTAACCCCTAAAAAATATTTAAATAATAATATCAGATTTATTCATTAATTACATTCTTATAACCATCCAAGTATGGTGGTGATGAAAAATAAATTACATCATTCCCTAGAGGCAGTATTCCGCACGTACACACTAAAAATGTTTTTATTTTCCATAGAACACAAAGAATATAGAAAATGGATATATTTTAATAATTTTAAATATGTTTAAAAAAAATATTTATTTATTAAATACCTCTTTTAACAGTATTTTTATATTGGAATGAAAATTGAAACACATCACTTTGTGGATGTGATAGTCGGCACGTACAAACGAACGCCGTTTTAGTTTTTATAAGGGAAAAAGGTAGAGGTTGAAAAATTTTATTGAATAAATATATAAACATAAAAATATATAAATAATACAATTTTAATAATTTTATTGATTAAGGTAGGTTTTAAGTATAAATTTATATAAGTAAAAATATTATAGAGTGATTAGTACTTATGTTGAGAATTTAATTTTATTTTTGAAATACTTCTTAGAAATGGAGGACATAGGATAAATTATTGAGACTAGAGGATTAAGAAAATGAAGGAAGATTATTTTTCTGTAAATTGAACATATTTTCAAGGGATTGTATAATTTTTATAGTGTCTTTAAGGGCTGATGGAATTCCCCTTTTATAAGTGGAGAAAATGATTTTTTGTAAATATAACATCTTAACATAAAAAGAAAACAAGTTTTCAAGGAAAGTTGATTAAAAATTGAAAAGTAATGGAGATGAGATAAGGTTTATAAGATACAAACCTTATGAACTTATTTGGAGATGTGTTTTTAACATTTTTTAGCTCTTCTACACAAGTTTGAACTCTTTTTTCCTTAATTTTTATTTTATATGATAACTACATTTTTAAACTTGATAAATAATTTTTATTACTGAAAATGAAAATATTATTAATACCTAATTTGAAATACATTTTGAAAATATAGAAACTATTTTATCCAATAATTTTTTTGAATATAATAAAAATTAATTATAATATTAGCACACATTATGTGTAAAAACCATTTTTAGAAAAAGATTATTTTTAGCATAAAAATTATATATATGATAAAATTAAAACTGAATTTTATTTTCTTAAAATTAATTTGTTTATTAATAAAACATAAGGGCCATGTGTCTTTAAAAGTGATCCAAAAACCAAATTCCACCCATGGATAATTAAATGAAAGAAACTGAAAATAGTTTTGATTAAAATAAATATTAATTATGTTTCAAAATGTTAAACATGGATTTTCTAAATTCAAAATAGTAATTTTAATTGAATTATTTTACTCTAAAAATATTTTTTTTTTCATAAATATATTTTATAAGTTCTAATATCATACATATTTTATAATAATTTCATAACATTTATGGTATAATTATGAAATTACATGATATACATAAAAAAGGGTGTTGATTTTTTTTCAAATAATAATTCTAAAATTTAATAATTTTACATTACAATAGAAATATAAAATATAATTAATTTTTATAATAGGAAAATAAATATTTTAGATGTTAAATATTATTATTCTTGTACCCTATAAATTATGAATTAAATTAGTGTTACTCAATTATTAATATAAAAAATATATTATATCATTATTAATACATTATATATATATAGTTTCTTAAAAATAAAAATACATAGATTCTGAAAGTATTTTTTTAGAAAATACATTTTTAGTACTAAAATGAACTTATTATTTATTTAGTTATACTAATTTAAAATTAATAGTTAAATAGAATAGAAAATTGCCCATTCATTTTCCTTTACACATATATTTTAAAATGAGACTAATTTTATTTAAACATTCCAATTCAATGGATACATTATGATGGTTATATTTAATACTTATAATTTTATTGAAACAAAATGTATCATAGTTTTGTTTTAGTTTAGTGTTCCATGTTCAGATAGATATCAAACAAATTGTATTTATATAGGAAAACAATGTTTTAGTATATTCTCCCCCCTTGAATAAATTATGACCACAAAATTTTAATTACTACTATGTAATTTAATAGTTAAGGGAGTTCTCTAGTTAAATACGACTCAATATTAACTTTTTAATGTGGTATAATTCTTATTAAATTGGGTGAGACTAAAAAACTCATTGATTCCTTTATAATGGGAATTTAAAAATATTTATATTCTCTAAAATAAATTGAGATAAATATCCCTCATGGTTTGGTGTTAAGACCTATATAATAAAAATAATTTTCCTAGATAGTTCATAGTCAACATTGTAGTGAAAATTGATCATAAGTTGTTTTGAGATATAAAATATGATTTCTCCATTTTTTAATATAGAGTTTATGGGGATATAGCTAATACATTTCACAAAACACATCAAATTAATCTTAAATTAAAAATAATAATTTTCAATTACCACAAACTTTAACTTGAGATAATATATTCATAAACAAGAGGGCTTCACTAATAATAAAATCAATGGGGTGGTGGTTTCATTCTCTTAAATACATCCAAGATATAGTGTATTATCTTGAACTAAAATCGAATAAGACATTCGAAAAATGATGTTGAGGAAAATTGAACCTTAATTATCATGATCCACTTTAGCATTAGTCATTTCATAGGATCTTCCTTGTTTCCTTGGAGATTTCTCATACATATAATTCTCATTAACATTTGGGTTAGGGAATAAATTTTTATAATGCTCAAAACCCTTCCATTTGAAGCATTGATCTGTGAGTGATATATAAGTTGTGACCTTTATGCCATCCATTGTACTATTCAGGACCTTTATCTATATTTCACAATATTTATCTTAATGACCAATCATAAAACACTTGATACAATTTCTTATTCCTTTTAGACATTACCTTGGGTGATTCTTACCATATTATTAATATATGGTAAGTTCAATTAACTTTTATATAAAGTATTAATCCTAATAACTTTCACGGAACTCTATTTTTCAATTAATTGGCGTTCTTGTGAATTTATTTAGCTAAAAATGGTTAATTATAACTCAATATTGTTGGTTAGGAATTACCGTAAGATTTACCACTCTATACCCAATCTTGTTTGGTTGTTTGTTAGGACAATATTGACATTTCCCATCACTTCCTTCATTAACATTTTTCCTCTTTAATATATCCATTACTAAAATAAAATAGGGTTAATATAAGTGATTAATAATTAACATTATAAGAGAACTATCATAAAAATTCTCATGGAAAACTCAATATTGATATGTATTACTCTTTAAAAACATCATGTTTTCTTTCAGTTTAAGAAAAATCACTCTTTTTTCATCCTATGTTTTATTAATTTGGATTCTTTTATATTTATTAACCTAATTCTTCAACATAATTATTCCTGTATAATGTTTCATAAAGATAATGTGGTTAACCAAATAATATTCGTCAAGAGTTCCAAACTAGGAGTGCAATTTGGACTCTTTTTCATGCACTAGGTAAAGATCGATTTAATACCCAACTAGAATTTTATGTTTATTAACCCTATGTTCAAATGTGCTAGAACCTAAATGTGACTATTTGTATCCCAATAGGGATTCCATTACTATGAAACCATATGATCACTACTTTACCGAAAACTTTTGGATGTTATCATATACATATACCTATCCCTATATATCTCAAAAAACATTTCTCTTCATAATCACCAAAAATAAGTAAAATAATAACCTAAAAAACAAAACCCTACTATGATACCAAATGAGGTGACTCGGGACCCGTACTCCCAATTCCAGTTCTAAAAACACATACTTTACACCTAGGATTTTATAATACGTGAGATTATCCAAGCTATTCATGTATTTATTTTACATCATTTCCATAATTTAAACATTATGTATAATAAATAATTACAAAAACCTAAGAATGGATGGTTTATTTTAATTGAGGATCTGTAATAAAAGAAACTAATTTTGTGATAATTTTTAATATTTCTATATAATTAAATCACACTATACCCCCTTATAGTCTCGTTGTTTATTCTTATCTTCATAACTCATATAATAGAAACATAAGGAATGAGTTACTTCAAAATCTTAGAACGGAAAAACTTTTTAGTATCAAATCAAGGGTTGGATCATAAGAATATGAGAAAACAAGGGAATGTGATAAATATATTATTAAAAGGGATATTGAATAATAAGTTTTTTTTCACTAAGAAAAATAAAATGACATGTAACTTAAACTGATCAAACATATACAATGGAATAGTAGTAAAAAATGATAACATAAACATAAACCATGGTAGAATAAGATAAGAATATAAAAAATTTGGAATAAGATAAAAAAAGTAAATCATATCCTAGTAGAGGGGTAGTTGCTACTTGAGTCCCAAAATGTAGTGGTTTTATGATAACATCTTGTGTACCCTCTTAGTATTAGGATAACAACCCATATACCATTTAGTTTTGGGATAAAAAACTATGTTCCCTTTTAACAACCCATGTACCCTCTTAAGATATTGAGATATAAAACATCAACCAATGCATTTTAGGGTGATATAGGACCCCACCCATTAAATAAAAGTTATCCATTCATATGGATTCCACGAGACAATGAAAAACATCCCTTTTTAAAACATCATGCATTAAACTATGGATAAGAGATGGGTTTGATGAAAAATTTAATAAAAAATTGTATAATCCATCCATAGAATGAAGTTTTATGGTGGTATGAGAATAAATCCCAAAAATAACATAATAAGTAATAAGGATATTGACATAAATGAAAATTAACCATTTAATATTATTGTATAATTCAATTTAAAAATATTAGAAATGACCAATTGTTTTTAAAAATCACTAAGAATTATGTTTATTTATAAAAAAATTAAAACATAGAAATAAAAATTAATTTAAAATAATGGTCATAATTATGAAACATTGTGTTCAAATAGAAAAACATTAAAAATAAAATTTACATAACATTTTTAACATTATCATAAAAAGATGATGTTATGAGTGACATTAAAAATACATATTCATAAGTATAAGTGAAAACATTTGAAAACCATTAATTAAAAAATAATAATTATTGGAGCCTTTAAAGAAACATAATGGTTCTCTCAAAGAAATTTTGAAAATAAGATAAAATAAACAATCATGGAATGAAAAACTTATTAACATTTAAAAATAATTTTCTTGAAACCCACATCATAAAAAGAGTGAAAAATCCTCTATTTAAAAAAAGGTAAATTAAGATTTTAATATCACTAAAAATAAGACATATTTTGAGTTAAAAATAATAAATTGAAACATTTTTGGGAAGAGTGAATATAGATGTGGAAGAAAAATTCCTCATTTGGAGAGAATGAGAATTATTCTTAACATTATAAAATTTTATAATGAAATAAATCCATAATTGTAATTTATTATAAAGGAATGAGGAAAGGAATTATAATATAATCATATAAGATAAGAATAAAATCCTGTGAAGTCAAAGTTAATTAGGAATAATCATAAATCATGAAAATAAATTTATTCAAGAAAATCAGTTTACGACTTCAGGGATATTTGAATAGAAAAGCTATTGTTAAATAAAAATTGTGATGTGTTTTCAAGTAAATTTAGTTTTATGAAAGGTATGATAAAAATAATAAATCAGGAATTATATACACCACAAAAAATAAAACAAGTGGTGAATATGGAATATGTCTTAGTGAAAGAAAACTGAAACTAAAAAACCCATACCTTTGCTACCAAATTTCATGAAAGTGATTCAAATTTATCTATCATAAAGATAAAAATATTAATAAACTATTTTATAAACATATAAATATAGAATACCATTTATACCCTATAATTATAGTAATTAATTATTCATTATTTAGCTCATTAATGTTAATTTTCATCATCAAAGGTTTGCAATTTTGATTGATTCACACATGTTGTAAATTTTCAATGTTGATTCCCATTCATCAATGATAAGTTTACCATTAATAAATTATCCAACGAACTATAATAGATGATTTAAAATAATTATATATCTATAATTCCATTATATGGTAATTTTAGTCATGATTTATGAATACATAATCGGTGAATAGCTTTTTTGGTAATTTTTGACAGAGAAACATTGATATATTAATAACATGTTATCAATTAATATAATTATTATAGAACCAAAAAAATACTATTTACATAATATGATCACATTTATCTAAGAATTAAATTATTATAATCTTCTATGTATGTTGTTGATGGAACAAAATTACATCATTCAATGGAGGTTGTAATATTCACGTACACACAGACGCCATTTCTGTTTTCCATAGAATAGTATGAAAGTAGAAAATGGATTATATTTCAAAAACATTAAAAATTTTATAAATAACATATTTATTAATTAAATATCCCTATTTAACCATCCATGTAAGATGGTGAAAGAAAACCAAACACGTAACTTCATGGAAGAGGTAGGCTACATATACGTAATGATAATATTTTTATTATTCAATGGTAAAAGGGAAAAGGTGGATAATGTTTACTACATAAACATAAAAATATGAAATTATATCAATATTAATTTTATAACTTTTTAATGGTTATGGTAGGTTTTTTTGAGAAATATAGACAAGGAAAATTATTATATTGATCAGTACTTCCAACGAGAATTTAAACTTTCTCTAATAGTATTTCTTAGAAATTGAGGTTTTAGGTCAAATTCTTGTGAACGTAAGCTTAGATAAATGGAAGAATACTAGAGGGGAAGTAAAATGGTTATATTTTAAATGGAATTTTAAATTTTTCACGTGGAACTAATTGGGTCGTGAGAGCTATCTTTTATAATTGGAGAGAATGAAATTTTTTAAATATAACCACTTAATGTAAAAGGAACACATTTTTACAGGGAAAGTGTATTTAACAGTGTAAAATAATAGATATGAGGTAATATTTTGTTTATACACACCTAAAATATTCATTTTTAGATATTATTTAATATGTTTTATCTCTTTTACAGTTGGTTATACTCTTTTTGACTTACTTTTCCTTTACCACGGTACCAATATTTTTAACCTCGGTAACAAACTTTAAGGGTAAAATTAAAATGTACTTATTAAATAATTCTAAAATTATGATTTAACATATGAAAATAGTTTTATCAAATAAAATTCATAAGGGTGATAAAAATTAATTTTAATATTAGTTAAAATTAAGTGTAACAACATGTTTTAGAAAAAAAATAAAAACTTAAGCATTAAAATTCTGTTTAGGATGATATTAAATATGTTTTTGATTTACAAGAAATTAATTGGATTATTATAAAACAAATAAGAATTATTTTTCTTTAAAATTAATCTGTAAACCTAATTCAAACTTTTGGATTCTTAATTAAATGAATCTTAAAAAAATATATTTTATTAAAATAAACATTACTTATGTTTGAAAATATTAAAAATGGATTTTATAAATTTAAAATAGTATTTTAAAATGAATTAATTTACTTCTTAAATAAATTTTTGGTCATGAGAAATGTTTTATAATTTTAAAATTCATACTTAATTTATGATAATGTCATAAAAGCTACGGTATAGGTATAAATTGTATTTTTCACCATTCGCCTAAAAATCAATCTTTTTAGAAATATATAAGAAATTAAACAGAAGATAATATTAACATGATAAATACAAAAATAAAATTAATTTTTTCAAATTAAAAATATAAAATTTTATAATTTCACTTTTAAATGGAAATATAAAATATAATGAAAAATTATTTTAAATTGGAAAATCACATTTTAGATATCAAATATTATTATTCTTGTTTCCTATAAATTAATAATTAAATTAGTTATAATCTATTTTCATGCTAAAAATATATTTTCTCATCATTAAACCATAATACATTAATTTTTTTAAAATAAAAATAAATAACCCCTAAAAATAGTCAATTTTGATGAAATTAAATTTTTAGTCATAAAATGATCTGATTAGTTATTTAGATAAACTAATTTAATTTTATCAGTGAATTTGTATTAAAATTTCCTATTTATTTTACATTTGACATATATTTCAAAAATGTGACTTCTTTTAATTATACCATCCAATTCATTGGATATTTTTGAAGATTATATTTTCTACTAATAATTTATTATAATAAAATATATCCTAGTTTTTTTAGTTTTGTGTTGCATGTAATGAAAACTAGGACATAAATTATATTTATATAACATATTATTATGGTGTTAAAATGGGTAGATTAGCTAGTGGGTTTTATCCACCTACTGTGACCCTACCACCACAAGTAGATCCACATATGGCATTAGTGTTCCCTATTTCCATGGGCATATCTTCCGGTGGAAATAGGCAAAGATATATGCCCGGGAATTCAACGATGCAAATAGGGACCTACGTGGACCTAAAAAACACCACAGGTATGGGTTCTAAGATTATATGGTCCCACACAGACTCACCTACTTCCACAAGCATGAAATCCATGGAAATGGATTCTAATTAAAGAAATTATAATAATGTATGTTTTAAAATTCTTATATATATAGGTAGACATGGTGGATTGGTAAAGTAAGTTAAAAAATAAATTGGGATTCTGAGATTGAAGGTAAATTGAGGATAAATTTTTATATTTTCCACAACCTATGGGAATATGTATAATTCCTATGGGATTAGTGTATCATGTAGACCGTTATAAAACCATGGGTTGGGCACCCATAGAAATATTTTTCCACATGAAACCTCTTACAGTCATGAAAAGAAATCCCATAGAAATAGAATCAATACATCTATGGGAATGCCTCCCATGGTATTATATTCCCACATGGGTAGGGATAAAATACATGGGTTTATAGCCATGTTCTATGGCTACGATCCATGACTATGGTTGTATCCTATTTTTCAATTTGTCTAACACATGTAGAGACTGATATTTTTTTGGAAATAAAATATATATCTAATATTTATATATGAGGATGCATTAGTAGTGTTCAGTTAGTGGTTCATGGAAGATTTATACTTATTGAGATTGGTTAGAGGGACCTATACATATAATTAATTGGGAACAATTTGGGAGATTAGGGTGAGGAGTTGTCTGAGGATATTAGGTGAAGCAACAACATATTCCTCTAGGGACAACTCCTTAGGATAGTCCTGGATCTCTTATTTAGATATGTGGATCCAAGGTAAGAAATGTTTTTATGATTTATTAGGTTCCAAGTGACATAGAAAATGATACTTATTATATTATATAAATAGTTTTATTTTTTATCCCCTTTCTATTTGTCAATTTGGAACAAGAGCATCTCATTACTTTAGATCCACACATTTGTTATATATTTTGGTGTTGGATGTGGATTCCTATTTTGGTATTTTATCTCTTTATATCCTCTCAGGAAGAGGTTATATCATATTAAGATATGCTTAGGGCGTTCCATGGTAGTTTGGAGATATTAACACATTTAGGATTTATTTAACCACAATATGGAAAGTTTTGTGGTCATTGTCAAGATGTATTGGATAACACATTTTTGGTCTCACAATGATTTATATTTAGGGAATGTTTTATTCCATTCCATGAAAAGAGAGGTGTTTAATTCCATAGGTGAATGGAATGTTGAAGTAGGAATAGAATGATCTGACCGCAGTCCGATGGGAACCCTTCTAGTGTATATGGTTGTGGTGAAGTTTTTGTAATTGAATTAGTAATTTTATATTCTATATTCACTCTACTGGTTGAAAATTTATAGAATGTATTTCGAGATATTTTTTTAGGCTTTCCCCATATGAGGGATATTTATTTCACAATCACTCTCATTTTGGGTTTTGATCTTATATTTATACCCTATTATCATATGGAACTAGAATGGTTTATAGAGTCAAAGGTATGTCTCAAGGACCCTAAAGTGAAGGGTTTTATTCATTTGGGAACCTCCCTTTAGGATTATCTAATTTTTTTTCCAAAAAGGTTGACAAAATCATGATGTTTTTTCATGGAATAATAGAAGATAAACTAGATTATGGTGAAGGATATGTATCCTCTTCCATAGATAGATTATCTTTTAAACCATTTTAAAGGATCATGGTGGTTCTATAAGATTGATCTATGATTGTACTATCACTTGTTGGGAGTCAGGATAAAGGATATTCCATTTTCATTATTTAGGAGTGGGTTCAAATTTTATGAGTTCTTAGAGATTCAATTTTATCTATGGAATTCATTGGTGGTATTCATGGACCCCATGAATCATTTTTTAATACCTACATATAATTAATTATCATGTAATTATTTGATGATATTTTTTATATTCTGATAATCAAGAGAGGCATGCATAGAAATTTTGGATCATATTGATTATGTTATGATGAATTATTTTTATTCCATGCTACTAGAGCGTCACTTATGGATTTATGAAGTGTACTTCCTTAGGAATTTTTTATCGAAGGAAAAAATTTATCTTGACTCAAATAAAGTGGAGGTCATTACATATTGGAAAAAGATAAAATAATATTTTTGAGAATAGTATTTTCCTTGGATTGGATGGGTATAAGAGTCATTTCATTCTAGATTTCTTTCACATAGAAATGGTCATGGTTATAGTAACTCAAGATTTTGGATCCTTTAAAATAAATATTATGTTATATAACTTGTGTCAAATGATGAATACAACATAAAAAACCATAACATATTAATAATAAATTACTAATAAATATATTATAAACACAAAAATGGTAAATAATTAATTATTATTACCTTTAGAATGTAAATAATTAATATGAGTAAATGTTGGAAATGTTATTTTTAATAAAATCCATTTTATTTATATTATATATTTTCATTTAAAAATATAAATTTACAAATTTTTTAATTTAAATTTGATAAATTAAAATTCATTTTTTAATTCCATACAAAAAATTATCTTAGAATGTATTTATTAGATTTTTCTAAAATAGATGATTTTTTTGTGAATGGTAAAAAAACTAATTTTTCTAATTCCAACCCTTTTATTATAAATAGTAATTTTAAACCTTTTTGATATAAAAAAATATAAATTTACAAAGTAGAAAAATATATAAAAATACTATGTCAATTTATAATGCCCGTGAATATAATTTTATAAAACAAGTGATATTTTATTAAAACTATTTTTCATTTTTTTTCTTTAATTAAACTCAAACATGGTAAAATAAAATTTTGAATTATTTTAATTTCAAATAAAACATATTTAAACAATTTTAATATTGTTAATATAATTATAATCAATAACAGTGATAATTGTTTCTTATACATAAAATTTATGTTAAAGAATAAAATTTTCTTATAAACAAGTTTTTACGCATTACATTCACTTAAGTTATGATTAATTTCCATACATATAGAATGTTAATTGGATAATGTTATTCTTATATTTTATATAATAGTATTAATTTATTGAATTTTGGGATATATCTTGGCTAAATTATCTTCAGATGAATTTTTTATCATTTTTGAAAAATAATGATTTATAGTTGAAAAATAAAGGATATACGAAAATTATAATTTTCATGATTATATCACTATGTAAGATTAGCCTACAAGATTTAAAATTAAAGAAACAAAATAAAGAATTATGTAATAACATTATGAATTTTTAAATATTATTTATATATATAAAACCTATTCCAAACATTTTTAGAACTAAAGAAAAATGTTTCTTTAATATTAAGAAGAATGTTTTTAGACTTATCGTTAAATAAAGTATTTTAAAGGTGAGGTTTGGTTTTGTATTTCATTTGAATACTCATTCATTTCATTTAATTCATAATAAATCAAATTTTTGTAGTAAAATTAGTAAAAATGATAACTTTATCATATATAAATTTAAAATCATAATAACTCTATTAAAAAAACGGTTTTACTTGTTTAAGTGTTTTTATTATAAAATTACCTTTTCTTTCCTATATAAATTTTATTTTATTTTTTTAATTTTTAAATCATATGGTTCAATAATTAAATTATTTTAATTTTACTTTTTTCATTAAAATTAATTACTATGGTTAAAAATTAGTTTCGCTGGTAAAAAGGTAAAAATAGTAAATGGTATTTTACTAAGAAGGAAAGCCTAAAACATGTTAAAAAAATAAAATTTTATGGTTTATGTGTGTATCAGTCCAAAATAACTATATTTCTTCATTTTTCTATTTTCTAATCCCTTCACCCTTTAATATTGAAATTTAATTATTAAAATTCAATGGGTATTTCCAAAACTACCTTTCTCTTCACATATAAAATAGAAAAAATTATCCCACTTTAACACTCACATATATTTTTAATTCCTCATTTAAAATCATATATCCTACTCTCTATATAACCCTATATCATTAAAATAATCCCCTATTTACTCATTTTTGTCCTAATACCTTCAACTTCAAGGAGACTTTCGATGAAAAATAAAGTCTACCACGTAAGTAATATTTCCTTCTTATGTATTTATTCTTTATATTACTATTCAAAATATATTTTTACCATAAGAATATGACTAACATAGTATAACTAGTATACTAATATATTTTAATTTTAATTTTAAAACCCTTAATTATTCATTTCCATCATCTTATAAAAATAAAGGAATGTCAATTGTGCGTGTGCACGGACTAACACATCCTTGAAGAATAATTTTTTAATTTTTCTTCTAGTTATTAATTATTTATCCAAACATATTAACATATGTTTTACTATTATAAAAACATAAATATAATATCCTCATTATTTTGTTATAATGGTATTATCACCTATTGAGTTAAAGCATGTTCAAGTTTGAGTTGGTTTAACCACCAACATGAACAATGCTATATAAAAAAACTTTGAATGAATATGGGAACATGAAAAATAATATTATTATAATATAACAATCATATAAAAATTGATATATTGTTCTAGATATTTTATATTAAGAATTTAACTTATTATTAAAGCACTATTTTCATTCCTTAAATCACCAAACTAAGCCAAAATGTATTTAATTTCCAAACAACGTAACTAAAACACTTATGGAATGGAATGACATATTTTAAAATCTATATAACTCATATATTATAATATCTATAATGATATAATAATTATAAAATTTTTATCAAAAAATGGGTAATGATATCAACATTATAGACTGTGCGCAAATAGTTAAAGTTATTAACACCCTATGGTTGAAAATAAGTTATAACAAATCAATAAAACCATAATAAATAATTATTTAAGTGAGATATAATAGTTAAAATAAATTAATAATGTTATTAAATAGATGATTAAGGTAGTGATGTTTTTTATATAAAGTTATAGTTTCGTCAACTAACCAGGGAAACAAGGTAAGGGTTTTCATCTCAAAATCCTATCTTTGAGACATGATTATGTTATACAACGTGTTTCCATTTAAATGGCGTAAATAAAAATACATTTCCATATTTTTGTCATGATTCTATTATTTTTAATGGTGTTAAATTTTTTATATAAATTTCTAACTCTCATCTGGATTTGATTGAAAAATTACAAAGGTTGTAAAGGTTTTTTCTTCTCAACTTCTTTTCATTGAGACTTGTTTTAATATTATGCACAAATTTATTATTTATATAGTGTTTATTCAATAGGAGACTATATTTTTTCTTTCTATGTAACATCCATTTACCCTTTTTTGGTACTTATTGGCTTGTTTTTGGTTTACCTTATTATTTTCATGTGTTTTGGGATTTTCAAGGATGAAGATATTTTTTTGAGGAAAATGAACTAATGTCCAGGATGTATAATTATTTGGATTAAATGGAGTCCATGTATAAGTGTGTCATCATGGAGATGCATCATAGTGTATTGGATAAGGCATAGAGAACCCAGTTATGTGATAGAGTACAAGGATATAGTGTAGGAGGGATTGAGGATAGACGAGTCTATAGTGTGAGCTATTGGTTATGTCGTAGAGCCTTGGAGACTATTATGATGAGCTATTACCAATTTTAGAATAACTACACCATGGAGGACTAGATGCATCATGGAACCCTGGTTGGTGTATTTCAATGCTACTATCTATTTGATCACAGTTTCATCATAGTTTTTAGGATTCACCATAGCCTTGAACTAGGTTATGTGGATCTAGGAAAGAGATATAACATGTTTTTAGGAGGCCGATTAACTAAGGGTGCTTGTATCATTGTCTGAGGAGGATTTGCTATAGTTTGGTTGTTTTCAGTCCTTCTATATTTTGTACATGTGTATCGCAACATGATCTTCATTTTTACAGAATTCAATTACCTGATCCCTATTTTATATTCCCTTTTATCTAACTCAAATCTCATTTGAGATTTTTGGTTATTAAAAGCTCCCAAGAGTTGTTTTGACTCATCTAAACTTTAGTCTCCTCAAATCAAAGCACTAGTGATCACGTCCGTTCTCATTCTGTTGATTAAATCTCTTCTCATGTAGTTTATTCCAATTTATTCATATATTATCCTTATTTAGTGATTTATTTTTAAAATTTTGAAGAATCTAATCTCCCTTTTTATGGTTCATATCCATCTCTGAATCCCTAATCTCCTAGGCCTTCATTCTCTATTAAAGGATCATATTGTGGGTGTTGACTTGGAATGACCAAATATTAAAGGTAAGTGGTTTCATATGATTTTACCTACTTTTAAATCCTCAAATTTTTTAATTTATTTGAAATGAGTTATTAAATGACTTAAAACCCCATACTTGATATGATCGATGTTTGAATTTTAAAAGGGTTTGAAAATTATGAAAAACACCCAATTTCAATTTCATTGAAATTGATGGGTAGATATTAGAAAATTTATGGATTGATTTAAAGATTTAATAATTTTAGATAATTGGATAAAATTTAATGATGATTTCAAAATGAATGAATTTATAAAAAATTATGGTTTGGTTTTAAAATGTGAAAGTCATGTCAAAATATAAAAGTGTGAAATTATATTTTAAACTAACATGAAATGATTGATTTTCCTATGATTGATTGATTGATTTACCGAAGAAAACATGAGTCTAGTTAGTTAGTGGGTAATTAGAAAAATTATCCAAGGATGTGACCCCTAACACTGAATTGATGAGGAAAACACAGAAATAAACATGTTATGTCATGAGTTTTGTCATGAACCGTCCCCCAGGGCCTGTGCCATGACTACCCCATACCCGCCTTCCATAGGCCAGGGGTTGGTGACTAGCACCAAAAAGGTATATCCCTATAACAATAAGGAATTGACTTTAAATTTGTAAAAACACATAGTCCAAGAACACAACAAGATGCAGCCATGAAGTAAACTAATGTAGTAAAAATGGTACTAAAAGTAAAGGGGCTAGAATACAAGTCCAACTAAAAAGTACAAGTACAAATGAAAATAGAAAATAGTTCAGGGATCGTCCACCGAGGATCCTACCTAAAGGGTAGGTACATATCATCTCCACAACACTCCACATCAATCTGTTTCCTCCGTGTACCGCCTGGTCCTGGCTCCCTCATGTCTCAGCCCAACTACTCATCATCTGTAAAAGACTCAATAAGGTATAGGCGAAACCTGTGCAGGGGTGAGTATAATAATACTCAGTAGGGACCCCGAAACCACTGAAGGTTTCACAGGATTCCACAAAGGAAAACAACAAATCATGATCTCAATCACAAAGCACAAAGAAAAGACTCAGGTCAAACCAAGTTTATGTAATTTATAGAAGTACAAATGATTAGTCGAGAAGCTAGATCATCTTATTCTGTCAATATGCACTACTACTGACCTTACGGAGTCTGACCTGCATAAGATTCATTGGTACTAACCCCCAAAATATCCACATAGGATCCAACCCACATAGAGTCGATAGGTACAAACCCCCACTGACCCATACAGGATCAGACCCACAGAGGATCGGTATGTCGCTGATCACAGACGGGCCACTCTAAGGTTGATCCTCATCGGGTTGCGCAATGCTTATCCACACAAGGTTTCTAGAATGTTTTTCCACACATGGTTGCTAGAATGATGATCCACACAGGGTCGCTAGGTGATAATCCACGCAGGATTACTCGGTGCTCAGACACACATGATCGTTAGGTGATGACCCACACATGATCACTTGGTACTAACATTCGTGTGATCTTTCTCCAAACATCGCCTCACTAACAACTACTGGATTCCTGCTGATATCACACTTGATTCTGGGAGAACCACTGGTAAAGATATTAGTTGTATTTCAACCAGCACAAATTCCCATGAAGAAGTGACCCGATGATCTGTCACGTCATAAGGGTCCCAATACAAAAGATAGCATGTCAACCGGACGCCTAGTTTGTAAGTTATTGGCATTTTAGTGTCAAGGGCCTGATTGGATTTACAGTTGACCCAACCCAGAAAAACTCCAAATTTCTTTGAAACTCAAATAGATTATCTCAAAAGTATCGTCGTGTCACTTGGGTACTAATTCCATAGACGATGCGTCAATTGGACGCCCAGTCTGCTAGTTACATCCCTTTCTGTGAAACGGGGGGGGGGGGATCACACCTCAGTCTGGCCTGGCTCGATCAGTCACATCGGCCCGACACAATGGGTCCTGGGGTATATCTGACCCCTCTTGGGTCTGGCATGTTAAGTGTCAGCCCAGTTCACTAGGTTCGGATTATTGGGGTTGTCCCGATTCAGTTTGCGATCTTGGGTCGTGCTTGGCTCGGCCCGATGGGTGGGGCCCTTCCCAGCCGCGCTATCCCATTGGGCCATGGGTTCGACCCACTTGGACGGAACATGCCGGATCGGTCCGCCTGAAGGTGTAATGTTGCGTCCCACTAGCCCCGCACTTTTGGGGCCATTCTCCAGCTGGTGGTGCGCTTCTCCAACACACTTAATGGTCGACCGTTTGGCCGAACAAGTTTTTCCAACACGGCTCCTCATGGGCCGCACCGCACCTTCCTGTCGCGATGCCTGTGGGCGATGCCCTTGTCCTTCACAACCAGCTCGGGTCGACCACCCTTGGCTGCCGCGGTGCGCTGTCACGTACCGCCTTCAATCACCCATAGATGGTTGTCGCATGTCTCCTTCGGCCACCGCCAGCCATTGCCGACATGGCGCACCGATGGTTTTTTCTACAGGTCACCAGACCCACTCTGGTGGTCATCCATGTTTTATGTCGTCTGTTCTTATGGCTCTTCTGGGATACCGCCATCATAGCGTGACCCCTATTTTGAGTTGTCGTCAAGTTTGAAATTGTTCCCTAAAGTTCAAATCAAGAATGAAACAGCAGAAGGTTCGGTCCTTGTTTGTTTGGTCTACGACCTCTATGTTACATGATAACAAGAGGGATATAAATTTAATTCATCAAAGACAACTTCAAAATAAACCCCATACTTGGAAGAGATGTTCGCTAAAGACGATTTACAGAACCTCCTTCATCGTTGTCATCGGTTCGTGATTCAGTGGCGCCCATCACCGCTCGCTAAAACCGGTCTCATCCTCCAAGTGTTTGGCGTCATGGTACTTTTCAAGAACTTTTACGCTTTGTGAAGTCATGCCAACACTCCACCCAGATCTTCATATAAATAGGACAGGGGGAGGGTGAGTAACACACATGGAATTAATAGGGTTATTTTATTTAAGGAACCTTCCTAATTCCAATGGTGCAGTTACAAGAATAAAGGGGAGTAATGACATTTAATGTCTTGACGTGTCGTTGGTCCCACCACCCCCACTCATCTACTATAAAATAGAAAGGAAATAAAAAAACATGACATGTTATTTTATTAATATTTCAAAAGTCTGAAAAAATTAACTTTTTCACCTGACCTACTGTGGTCGAAGTGAATCCTCCCTTAAGCAAATCCTGACGTTATGGATTCAACGGTGCTCTCAAATTTTCTATCTGAGCAACATGTAAAAATATAGAAAACGCCGCCCACGCGTTTACTGAATGTATCCGAAAAAATGTTCAGAAAATTATTAACAACCCCCCTCAACCAGTGCCAATCGAGGTTATGCTCTTACTAAAGGAAAAAATTCCCAAATAAATCAATGGTATTCTCATATTTTTAATCCAAGTTACCATTTATAATTTATATATTTTAACAATAAAATAATTTCTACTTAATTATTTTATTTACGCCCAAAAACTAACTTCCATAGTTGCCCCGCACTGGACAATGTAAGTATCTTCCTAAATAAAGCATACCCTCACGAGCTCAATGGTGGTCTCATATTTTTAATCTGTGTCACCGTTTTTGAGTCATAAGCATTTGAAAAATAAAATAACTTTATTTAACTATTTTATTTACAGTTATACCATTTTCGGGTTTTCTCACCAGAGGCCTACACCGACTAAAGTTAAGTTGCGCCTAGGTTAAACCTGCTATCCTGAACACAAGGGTGCCCTCATATTTTTGATTTGGGCTCCCATTTAAGATTTCTTCTAATTTTTCAGGAAAACCACTCATGCGTACTATTTTAAACATAACATTTTTCGACGGATCATTTTGGGCACTCCAATCCTCGGAATCCCATGCCATCATATTTCACTGTCTCAAAATAAATCAATATAATTTAAAAAAATATTCTAAAATTCCGAGACATTAGAAATTTTTTCATGAATGGGATTCAAGTCTTGATGACCAGGTTCATGGGACGTGTGCACACATTGAGCCGAGATCACTGATGAGTAATACAAGGATCCTATTACCAGAAAACTAACATACTATAGGAATTGATACATGGTTATATTATATATTTTATTTTATTTTTACATTTCCTCAATTTATATAATTTTTTTATTAATGGAATATATTTTATATAAATGTTTTATATAAAATAGTTCATTTAAGACCGTTTTGTTATATCTTCCATATTTTGACTATAAAAGCATGTTTTGTTGAAAATATGTGAATGTCACACCATGAATTTTATTATTTATATTGAAATAATATATGTTTTAATTTTTATATAAATAATTATGGAACTCTTTTTCAGACCCTACTATGATTTATAGCTCAAACCTTACCTTGACCTTTGGGTGTTTATAGATTATCATATGCCAGTTCCAAGAAAAGAAAAAGAACCAATTATAGGTGTTGGATGTTCTTGATCCTTGGGACCTAGAGTTATGGAGGTGACCAGTGGAGATGTGATCCACTTATTTCATCGGATATATTTGAGTTTTATCTTGGGAGAAGTTGTGTATCTTGACAATGTACTATTTGTGTACTATTTTACATGACCAAGTTTTCAGTTACTTTATCCCTTTGGAGTGTTGAGTGTAATGAATTGTATGTTTTATATTCCACATTATTATAAAAAAAATCATTCCCTCATGTTTCTTACATGGTTCCAAGTTCTAGTAAACATCCCAGTGGGATTGATAGTGCTCTTCAATCCATGTTAGGGGTGTATTGAGTATCAGGGTACTAGGGTATTTGGGTTAGTTCATGACCAAGTGGTATAAGAATTTCAAAGTTAGGTTGTGAAAATTTCCTTGATGTGAGTATGAAGTTGGGTTGTACTCATAGTATGGAGGTTGATTTTATGGGACATAGGAGGTAGTTCTGAGTGAGTACCTAGCCTGCTCTCATCATAACAATATATCGTCACCATGGGTTTTTGGGAAAAGTGTCTTAATTAATTTTTTGATCTGATTTTTGTATTTTCTATGCTTCTGATTTAAGTATGGTGAAATCCCGATCATTATTTCTAATTGATATAATTGATATTTAGGGGAATGTTATTTTAGTTGATGATATTTGTATCCTTGTTTAAAATTTCAGTGTTGTTTAGTTATATTATGTACAATTATTCCTTCAAGATGATGTTTGAATATACTATAGGAGAAAGCTTCTAGTGAACCAAATCAATTGAATACTATGGCCAAACAGAATATTATATAGATAGTGGTGCATGATGTCCATAATTTTGGATAGGCATCATAAATTTTTCTCAATTAGGGTCTAGTTATATAACCTAAAAGGAATGAATCTAGAGACTATTCTCAAGATTTTATTCATCAGAAACCACTAGCATTACATGGTTTGAATGATTGTAAAGAGAATGAGGATTGGTTGAAAAAGGATGATATTATTTTTGAGTTCTTGGAAATTCCTAATTCAATAAAGGTATAGTGTTCTATTTTTAATAAGGAAGGGCCTAGAATGGCATGGAGGAATTTGTGGGTGACAGGACTATGGAATAGTCTGAAAACCATTTTTCATTGTTTATTCAGTTTTAACTCGAGGTTGTATCCAATGATAAAATGAGGGATTAATGGTTCGAGATGTGTATTTAACCAGATATCTATTCATAGGTTTTATTTTTGAATCTTATATCTATTTATGATGTGTTGGATAGAGAATTTATGGCTGATCTTGACCTAGGTGGTAATTTAGGATTAATAAGATATTATTTTTATCCCAGTGGATGTTCTGTGAATTACCTTAATGTAAAGAGAAAACACGATGAGTCTTGTGGTGTTTATAAATATAAAGTGTTGTCCAGACCTCCAATAATGCCTGGAAAATACCTTTTTACTAACTTACAATGTGGCATGGTTTGGAATTCAAGATTGGTTTGTACTGGGGCACCCAAGATCTATAATTCATGAGGTCACTCAGGCCCAATACATAAGTTATTCCATTTATTTTCTACCCCACATAGTGGAATGGTCTCATAATCACCAAAAATATTGTATTGTAATCAGATACTTCTTGAACTAAAGGGTTATATCCATAAGAATCTGGAATGATGCTTATTCACATAGTGTAAGAGTCTCCAGAGGAAGCTGTCGCGGGTCTAGTGACTGTGAGAGGTACCATGAATATAGATTCATCTTTAGATACTTACTTATTTTATAATGGCGAATATCACTTGTTTATATTGACCAATGTTGGGTATTTTTTAAATCGTCATATAGATATTTTTTCTTATGTGATGGATATTACTATTCTCCTCAGAATGAAAAGAGAGTAGGGTCATCAGTTTGCTGCTTGTGATTTTTATTTATTAGAGACTGAGCTTACCTAGAGTTGTATGGTTCTTGACATGAAACCTCATGAAATCATTTTCAGGATAGATTAGATGATTTGTTATAATGATTTAGTTGATTTCAACATTTAGTGGGTCCTCTTTAGTACTCTGAATGGGGCGCATAATGTTTTTCATAGAAAATGGAACCCAAGGTCAAGTAGATACTAACCCCCATTTAAATAATTAGGTAGGGTAATATTGATGTTTTATTTCATCTTGGAGTGGGAATAATTGAGTGATAATCTCACTCCAGTTATCGTCGAGTTTCCTTATATTTGTTCTTTCTTATTTTGTTGGTTTTCCACCAGTAAGATAGGTGGAGTTTTTCTATTGATTGGTACCTAGTACTCAGTCAGTGTCTATTCCTTCTTATTATATGGAATCAGTGGAGTTAAAAGATTCTAAAACCAAGTTGGACGATATTATAGATAATGACTTTATATGCCTGAGTGTTTCAACTTGTGCAACACCTATTATATTTTTAATGAAATCTAATGGAACAATTTGTCTTCATGTTGATTTCTGGAAACCCAATCAGGTCCCAAAAAATAATAAATTTCCATTACTCTGGATTAATGATATATTTGAATAGATATAGGGGGTGAAGTGGTTCTAGAAAACTGATCTTTGATTTGGATATTACATATTGAGAATAAAAAAAATATAACATTCAGTAGATATCCTTTGAAACTAGGTATGACAATTATGAGTATCTTGTTATTATATTTAGCCTAAAAAATTATAATAAAATTTTTATGGATTTCATGAACATGATATTTTAGGAGTACCAAGACACATTTAGGGTGGTATTTATGGAAAAATCCTAGTTTACTCGCAGACAGATGAGGACCACGTGTGTCATTTGAGAGTAGTTTTGAAAACCTTGAAGAATCATCTACTTATGAAAATCATTCAATGTTTAATTTATGGATTCATAAAGGGAATTTCTAAAGAAATGTGGTCTCAAAAAATGGTATTTTAATAGATCCTAAGAAGGTGAATGATTTTAAGAAATGGGATCAAGTGTTTAATGTTTTAAAAAATTCATAGCTTCTTAGGTTGGGAATGATATTTCCACAAATTCAATATATATTTCCAGAAGTCGGATTCTCCTATGGTTTCTCTCACTAGGAAAGGAGTGAAGTTCGTTTCAAATAAAAAAATTTGGATTTATTTTTTTGATATAAAATGTATTTTTACTTATATGCCAATGTTGAATCTTACAAAGGATAGGCAGGGCTATGCGGTCATCTATGATGAACTAGGTATAGGTTTTTGGTTGTGTACTTATACAAGGTTACCTCGTGGTGGCCTATGATACCAGACAACTTAGGCCACACAAGAATAATTATCCAAGCCATGATCTCAAACTCTCAGATATGATTCATTCTCTAAAGAGTTTGTTATACTACATTTTTAGTGAAAGTATTACCATTTATTCCTACCACACAATATGTAGTTATATTTTATCCCAAAATTATCTAGACCTCTAACATAGGCATTGGGTGGAGTACCTAAAATCTTTTGATTTTTGACATTTATTACACCCTGAAAGGGGAATGTATTAGTTGATGATTTTAGTTAAAAAATTAGGACCTAGACCATGAAAGAAGTCTGAGAAGAGTGGAATTTGATGGATATGTTTACTCAGTTTCATTTAGGACTATTAGAGAATGATCATGATGTTGTTTTAGAAACCATGTAGTTAAACTCCTATATTCCAGAGAAGATTCATACAAAGTGGCTATTTAATGATGAATTCCATGGACTTAGGGACTCTATTTATGGTGGGGAGACTATTAGTGAGTGGTAGTTCTCTTCAGAGGGCATCCTTTATTTTTGGAAGTAGAATATTGGGCCTTTTCCTAAGAAAAAGGATATTATGGGGTAATTCCATTATTCTTAGTGTGATTTTCACCCAAGAACAAAAAATATGCTTTACAACATGTAATAATAATTTTAGTGTCCAATTATGAGATAAAACATTTATAAATTTGTATCTCATTGTTATACATTCCAATAGGTCAAATCCGAGCACTAGATATAACACCCTGATTTTTATGAACCTTTTTATTGAATAAAAAAATTACTTTATGTATTGTGTTACATGAAACACTAACTTAGCATGTGTTACATGTAAAAATGAGTTTCTAAAAAACATAATTTTATTATTATAATTAATTAACCAATAAAATTTTAACCTATCCATTATAATGGTGGTTATGAATAGGATTAACTGAATTATGAAAGTATGGTTTACATGTAAAACACTTTTGAAATTAAAAAGAAATGTTTTTCTAAAAAACTGTTTAAATGCACTAAATTTTAGTCTATACCAATAAAATTAACAAATAAATATTTTTTTATTATATAAATTAAATATCTTATATTATTTTTAACATTCATCTTATGTTTTTTCTAAACATGATATAAAAATAAATCCAGTTTTATGCTTAAAAATTGTACTTTTTTAAATATCAGTTTGGCCGCCTTTTAACGACTCACTTTTTTAAATATCTATTTTTTGACACCAATATAAATTTAATTTGAAATAATAAACTTATTATATGAAATTTGGATATAAAAATTAACTTTGGATCAATTTTTGGTATTTTTCTGATAAGTTTCCTGTTTTTATGAATAATGAAAAATATTGAATTTTAATTGAAAACACATTTTTCATCTAAATAATTTATAGTGTTAAATTATATTTTTAATTGGTTTTAAAGTATAATTAGATCACTTTTATACCATTTAATCCAATTCTGGTAATATGAATGAATTTCACATTGGATTTGGGTATAAAAACATTTCAAACATTTGAACATTTTCACTTTAAAAACTTGTTTTCTCATTTCATCAACAAGATTAATTGGAAACTCATTTTAGAAAACTCATTGTTTTTAATTTTGAAAAATGGAATTCATATTTGGAATCATAAGGTAAAAATTTGACAAGTATTTCCCTTTTATTTTTGGACAATATGAATAGTAATTGTAGTAACTTTTATTACCACGGATAAGGTAAATCAGGTAATTTAGGGTAAAAATAATATTATAAATATTATAAAACCATGATAAAACATGAAAAATATTATTTTATGAATTTAATTTGACCCTTAACACCTTAGGTTCAAAATTTAACTATTTAATGGATATTTTCCAATGAAAATGAGAGAGAAAAAATTTCATAGTCTTAATTTTAATAAGTATAATATTTTTAATATGGGGTTTAAAAGAATACATGCTAGGATATATATATTATTATAAAATATAAAATTATTATATACATCATGGGAATTTATTTTTAAATTTTAGTGAATAAATATTTTTCATAAATAATTATTCAATGATGATGGTGTAATTATTCAATTAATGAAGCAATCAATTAAATGATATAAGAAATATTAAAAGTTTTATAATTTGACTTAATTATGGTGATCCAATATTTTTATATATGATTATGATATATTAGGTGTGTATTAAATTACTATTATTTAATATATCTTGTTTTCTTGAGTTCTTAAAGTCAAAGTAGTGAATAGTGTCAAAATTGACACTTATGATATTTTATGAAAATAATATTTTTTTCAAATTATTTACAAAACATGAAAATATTAAATAAGGAAAAGGGGATGATATGTGGTCGAAAATATTACAAAATTTTCATTTATGTCCTAATTTACACTTCATATCTAAATAATTACAACATTTTAATACAATTTTTTTTTACCATAGTTAAAATTATAATAGGTTAACTAAGTGTTAATCAAAATGATATGGTTTAAAATAACACCAAAACATGTATAAAATATATTTTTTTATGATATTAAAAACATTACATATCTTATATTTGAATAAATATACCTTTTTATGTATTTTTTATTGAGATTGAATTTATTATAAATTAATCTTTTAAGAAATTCAAAAAGTGACCCTCTTCTCTCTTATAAAAGGGATCCTTTTATTATCTTTTATCTACACTTATGAACTAGTTTGTTTTAAAAAAACTTTGTCCAAATATTCTCTCAACTTCAATACATTTATCCAAGAAAAATTCCTTTGGTTAGAAATCCAACCAAGGGATTCCTTTGATGAAAACAAAAAGAAGATATCCGAATAAGAGGCAACGTTCATCAACAAACGTTTTTGTATTATTTATTCCTTGAACCCCTATTTTTAATTTACTGTTTATATAATAACAAAAATATCCTAAATATAATGATATTTCATTATATTAAGGGTTAAACCTACACTCACAGACACTTCTATCAATTTGGATACCCAATCATCATTTGTGCGTACGGCAGACTACCGCCTCACGAACTGTTGTTGTTCGTTCTTCCATTTCCATCTTTAAAGGCTGGAAATAATGATGGAATTTATATTTTTATATGATATATATGATATTAATTATTTATTTATTCTTATATAATTATTATATAGTACATAACTTCTTTATTTACATTTTTTGGAAATAAAATAACTTTATTTGTCGACGTGTGGACTACCGCCTCATCAAATTGATGTGATTCATTCACGCTTTACATGGAATGTATTAAAGATGGGTTTAATAAATGTATATGATATATATGAAATTATAATACTACTATAATGATAATATATATATATATATTCATATTTTTCATTTACTTTCTTTCTTTCAATACATCAAGAAAATGGAAATAACGTTCATGCGTATGTAGGACCTACCGTCTCTCTGAACGATGTATTTCATTTTCAATTTATATATTTTATATATTATTAAAAATATATAAATATATATTTATATAATGAATATATTTTATATTTATGTGTGTTTATAATTATGCATATGATTAAATCCTGATATAAGTTAGAGGACCAAAAATATAACAAATCAAAACACATGTGAAAAACAAAGCAGTTATTACCCGAAACGTAACATTAAAATATAATTGTCAATAAAAGGGTAATAGAATTTCATAAGTAAATCATATATGGTATTATATAATTGAATATTTTTTCTATAATATATGTATAATAAACATATATTTATTATACATGAAGTTTTTATTAGTGTGATGAGAGTCAAGAAATAAGGAAAATGGATTTCTGGTCGCACTTATATTTATGTGAGACTAATGCCATATTCACCACTCATTTATTTTGTGTGGTATATATAATACCCATGAATTTATTATATGATAATTATAATTATATTTATGAGTAATTAAATATCAATTTTATCATCTCTCTTTAATGGGGTTTACTGATTAAAATTACATAATTGATAAGGCAATTTTATCTTAATTTGACTTATTTGACACACAAGTTATGTTATGAACCTATATTCTTTTACAAGGTGTATATACTAGCCTTTAACATTTTGTATCATTAATATCCTTATTTTCATTATATTATAAGTTTCATGTAATATTATTCTCTCTTTTTCGTAAATCTATGTTCCTTCATAATAATGTTTACTAAAAATGTTTTAAAAGTGTTTTTAATGATATTATATTCATTTTCAAAGAAAAGGATTTAAAAGATGTTTAATTTTTTTTAAAAAAAATCATTTATATATTTTCAAGTATATTATCAATTAAAAATGTTTTATGATTTGAAAATCATTTTAAAGCAGAAAGGATATTATCCTCAAGAAATGTTTTAAAATTGAATTTCAAAATTATTTTCCATATAATATGACATCCATCAGTGTTAATCATTAATTTCTGGGGATATTATCTAACTGTAACATTCATTACCAATGTATGATTTTTTTTTGTTTTTATGAAATGATGTTTATGTAACTGATTTCTCTTTCATATGTAATACCATAATAAAATGATTATAAAAGAAATATTTTTTTTGGTGTTATGATATGATTAATGTTTTATTATCTGGTGGCACACGTATGTATGATTTTATTTTGTGATGGTGGAGAATTATATATCCCTTAAATACATTGGATAATGATATATGTTCTATTATCTCAAAGGGTACATGGGAGGTCATCAAACGCCTGTAATAAGTGGGTACATGTGAGGTCATCATATGCTCTCTATAAGAGGGTAAAAAGGAGGTTATCCTCAGCCTACAACAATAGGGTAAACAAGAGTCCATCTTATGCCAGAAACCATATGGTACATGGGTGGTCATCCCAAGCCCAAATTAGGTACATTTTAGATTATCCTAGGATTAAAATTTTATGAATTTCTTATTAGGTATCATTGACATAAGATATTCTAAGATTATATGTATGCCAGAAATTCCATGTCATATGAAATTGTTATACTTTCATCGATCATGTGATTTTTTATATTATGATTCATGTTTCATGCAATACTAAACATTCATTCAATGATTAAATATAACATTCTTCGATATATATGGTATGCTTGTCAAAATTTGGGCTCCTATTTTTATACCCTTATGCTCATGTTATGCTTATGCATCTTTCTTGTTTACCCTTACTGAGCATCTAAGCTCCCCATTTATTATGTTTCCTTTCCCTAGGTTATAAAGAAAGTTTTTATGTAGGAGTGCTAAAAGGGAATATATTTAAGGTATCTTTTGATGATCTTTTACCAAATTATAAGAACGTGTTACATGTTTCCAAACGAAATAAACTATTATGGTCCTTAGGGATGTTTTTATGTAATGTAATGAATAATAATCTAAAAAAGATATAATATCCATGTATTAAAAGTATGGGTTGTTATAGTTGGTATCATATCCAATATTTCATCAACCATTGGAAAACAGGATGAGAAAAAATTTGTGATATCCCAAGAGATATTTCTAAGATTATGTCTAGGGATGTCTTTAAGGATATGTATAATTATAGGTTACAATCCAATAATTTTGGTAATGATCATGAATAACCTATGATTAATCCTAATAAGTTATATAATGAAGGTAATTTACATTTATTATGAGGGTTTCCTTGTATTATTAGTGTTTCTCATAGTATTTTATTTTGGTTTTAGAATGTGGATGGATCTTGAAATAAATATGTTAATAAGGAATACAATAGACAACGTATTGATAACCCTTCAAAGAAATTTAATGTTTTGAAAGATAGAATGGTAACCTCATTTATTTGAACACACAACCTTATCAATCCATGAATCATGATGGACTTCCAAATGACCAATTGAGGGAAAAACATTATCTTGATTCCTTGTTAAGGCAATTCCCATGCAATTTTAGTGGAAAGATCAATCCACTAGTTTATAAGAAATGGATCTATATGATTGAAAACATATTATTTACTCATTGTTGTTTAGAACATGAAAAAGTTAGGTTGGGAATTTATCTCTTATAAGGTGAAACAAATTAGTGGTGGAACTTTATTAAGAATAAGATTCAACATGGTATAATTGAATCCATGGTTTGGGATGAGTTCAAGAACTTATTTTTGAGTGAGTACCATCTCCGCATTCTTATTAAAAAATGGAGATTAAAGTTTCCCATCTATCTCATGGTTATGTTAAGAAAAGAAGGATATAATTCAAAGGAAACTATAAAAACTATGGAAATAATAAGATAATATTTACTTTATGCTCAAAGTGTGGAAGGGTACATGGAGGAAATTTTATTAAGGGGAATGGTAAATGTTTTAAGTGTGGAAAATAAGGTCATCGATCATTTGACTACTGAAGTAATGGGAATAAAAATAAATCTCCAAACAATGGACCTCTTATAATTTATTGTTTTAATTGTATAGAGTTTGGGAATTAAACTAACAAGTTCCCTAATCCAATGAATAATGTGGATATAAATCCAAAAAATTATCTAAGGACAAAGGGAAAAGGAAAATGAGAAAGCTTATGATGTCATAATGGACGAAGTGAACCATGATAATTAGGGATTACTTATACCCTCCTTTTGTTTGAGAATTTCATGTTTTATTTTGAATAAATAACCCCTATGAAAATTTTATTGTTCATATATTTGTAAAATATCATGTTATTTTTTTCTTGGATTCTGGAATAAGGAAATCATATATTCAATAAATAAAAGGATAAACCCAAGTTTCTAATGAAAATGTTTTTGTATAAGAAAAGATATTATATAAGTAATGAAGAAGAATGTGTGTATTAAATATGGTTTTATAGTAATTAATGTTATTACCATTTTCTAACAGAATACAAGATAATGGTCTTCCCATGTTTTTTGTTTAAATATTAAGAGCTACATCAAGTTGTTTTGGGGGATTAATGATAAGTTGATTTTAGAAATTTTGTAAATTTATTTGGAAATTTTTGGATTTTAATATTTTCTAAGGATCACAAGGGTAATCATTTATGAAATTTTTTAAGATGAAAATTGAATGAGGTTTTAGAGATTAATGTTTTACTTAACTATATTAATTTTTTTTCATATTGGATAATATTTTCTAAACTTTTTATTATGATAACTAGAGACAAAAATAATCATTTTTCATCCCATTATGGATCCTATAATCTGCTAGTTCTATAAGAATTATAATTTCAACCTCATTTCTTGGAGTAAAAGATGAAGATAAAATTGATCAAGGAACAAATGATTTATGAGACTGTTCTTAAAAAAATGGAATGAAATCAAGTAATTATATCTAATCAAATGATTTTTGAAATAAAATGTTATCATATTATCCTCATTTATGATGATATCAATGATATTTTTTCTAGATCTATTTGTTCTATGGTCTTATGGTCATTAATCTTATAATAAATATATTATATATAATTATTCATCATAAATTTATATTTATAATTCTCTCCCATGTCCTTTTTTCACTTTCCACTAATGTCCTCTTAATTAGAATCCTAGTTTTAGCGGTGATCTTTGAATTTTACTTTCTATATTTTTTTTGAACATTATTATGATGTGGGATCCCTATAAATAGGTTTTGAAATATTCAACTTTGATTATCTAACTTAAATTTAAAATTTAATGGGCACAATTTCCTTTTTAAATTATTTATCATATCGCAATGGTATCTTATCGATTGATGTTTCCACCAAATATCTCTCGAGTTAAAGATGTGTTCCATGTATCTCTTCTAAGGAAGTAAATTCATAATCTTTTACATGTACTAAACATATAGGTAATACTTGTGGAGTAAAAAATTTGTTATGAGGATAAATCTGTATAAATTATAGACCATAGAGATTGTATTCTACAAAATAAGGTTACTCACCTAGTTAATGTTTTTTGGAGAAACCACAAGTTTGAAGAAGCTATGTGGGAACTTGAGGATATGATGAGGAAGAGGTATCTCCATTTGTTTGTTTTAGAGAGACAAATTTTGAGTGAAAATTTAATTTTATGGGGGGTAGAATGTAACACCCTGAGATTTTATGAACCTTTTTTTGAATAAATTAAATTTATTTGATGTCTTGCATTACAGGCAACATCAACATAGCTTGTGTTACATGTAAAACTAGATTTCTATAAAATTTCATTTTATTGTTATAATTATTTCACCAAAACAATTATAACATGGACATTATAATGGTAGGTATTAACATTACTAACTTAATTATGAAATTATGGTTTACACATGTAAAACCCTTTGGAAATTAAAATGAAATCTTTTTCTGAAAAAATGTTTAAATGTGCACAAGTGAATTTTATAACAATAAAATGAAAAAATCACTCTCATTTTAATAAATTAATGATATATATATATATATATATATATATATATTAAATATCCAATCTTATGTTTTTCATTCATCATATGTGATTTTTTAACATTATATAAAAATGAATTCAGTTTTTTGCTTAAAAACTGTATTTTTCTAAAATGACATTTTTCACCATTTGATAGAGCACTAGTTATAAATCTAGTTTTCAAAAATTTTATAAATTATATTTTAAAAAACTAAAATTATTCTTTAAAATATGGATAATTATTTTTACTTTGGTTGAATTTTTTGTTTTAGTTTGATAAGTTTCATGTTTTAATGACTAGTAAAAAATAATGAATTTTAATTGAAAACATATTTTTTATCTAAATAATTTATGTCATTAAATTATATTTTTTATTAGTTTTAAAGTATAATTAGATCTATTTTATATAATTTATTACAATTTATGTCATATGAATAAATTTAACAATTTATTTGGATATAAAAACATTTTTATTTTTGAACATTTTCACATTAAAAACTTGTTTTCTCATTATGTCAACGAGATTAATTTTAAATTAATTTTATCCAATTAATCATTTTGAATTTAAAAAAATGAATTAAATTTTTTTAATAATAATAATAAAAATTAGTAAATTGGTCCCTTTTATTTTTGGACAATATAAATAGCATCTTTAGTAATTTTTATTACCACAGTTAAGGGTAAATTAGGTAATTAAGGAAAAAATTAATATTATAAATATTTTAAAACCACACTAAAACAAGTAAAAATGTTATTTAATGAATAAAATTAGACCTTTAATACATAAGGTTCAAAATTTAATTATTTAATGGACACATTCACATAAATATGAGTTAGATTATATTAAAATCAAATAAAGTGAAAAAATGTCTCACTCTCACTTTTAATAAGTATATTATTTTTAATATGTGGATAAATATAAGATATTATATACTATATATATTATTATGAAATATAAATGGTTTATATAAATCATGTGAATTTTATTTTTTAAATTTATTGAAGAAATAAATTTCTTAAATAATTATACAATGATGATACAATAATTACTTAGTTAATGAATCAATTAATTAACTGATATAAGAAAAATAAAATAAATATTATTTGACATAATTTAAGTTATAAACGAATTTTATAGATTATTATGATATATTTGGGGTGTATTAATTTGTTTTTCTAATATAAAGTTTTTTATTTTTTTAAAGTCAATGTAAATAATTGAATCGAAATTCACACTTATCATATTTTATGAAAATAATATTTTATTATATTATTTATAAAACATATTAATTTTAATAAGGAAAAATGGGATGATATATGGTCTAAAATATTATATAGTATTCCATTTATGATACAATTGACACTTTAAATGTTACAAATTTTAACCTTTTAATACTGGAAAGTTGTTAACATATTTAAAATTAAAATAGATTAATTAAGGGTTAATCAAAATGATATGGATTAAAATAACACCAAAAATTATATTAAATATATTTTATTATGTTATTAAAACCTTATAATAACTTATATTTTGATAAATATACTTTTTAAGGTATTTTGATTGAGCTTTAGTTTATTGTAAATTAATCTTTTGAAAAATTCCAAAATTGCACCTCTTATCTCTGGCAATAAAAAAATTCTTCTTATATTTTCATCAAGATTAAAAACATATTTAGTTCAGACAGACCATATAATAATATAATAACAACTTACCTCCCTTTATCCTATAATCCTTACTTTTGGTAGAAACACATCCAAGGAGTCCTTCAGTGAAAACCAAAAAAAGATATCTGAAGAAGAGGTAACGTTCATCAACAAACATTTCTGTTTCATTTCTTCCTTGAACCATCTAAAATTTTCTTATTTAATGTTTATATAATAAAATAAGTATCCTAAATATATTGTGATATTTTCATATAAATTTGTTGACCTACACTCACACACACTTCCATCAAACGTGATACGCAATCATCGCTCGTGTGTATGATGGATTACCTCCTCACAGACCTATTTCGCTTGTTCTTCCATTTCCACCTTTCATGGTTCAAAATAATAATTTAATTTTTATTTTTATATTATATATATGATATTTATTATGTATTTAAGCTTCATTAATTATTATATAACTGATAATTTCATGATTTCATTTTTGTGTAAATATGATAACTTCGTTTGTGGATGTGTGGAGTACCGCCTCCTCAAAGCAATCTGCTTCGTTGACACATTACATAGAATGTTTTAAGGATGAGTTTAGTAAAAATATATGATATATATTATGTTATATTTCAACTTTAATGATAATATATATATATATATATATATATATATATTTCATTTACATTCTTTCTTTCAATACAACAAGAAAATGGAAAAAATGTTCATGTGTACGTATGGTATACCATCTATATGAATGGTGTATTTCATTTTCTATTTATATATATTATTGATTATTATAAATATATTTATACTGAATATATATTATATTTATATCATGTTTATAATTCTAGATGTGATGAAATCATGATATATGTAAGAGTACCAAAAATATAACAAGTCAAAACACACATGAAAAACAAAGCAGCTATTTCCTAAAATGTAAATTTAACATGGAATTGTTAATAAATAGGTAATATAAGGAAAAAATTAAATCATATATGGTATTATATACTTGAATATGGTTCTTTAATTTATTTATAATAAACTTATATTTATCATATAGGATGTTTTCATAAGTATGATGAATGTCAATATATAAGGTAAGGGGATTTCTAGTCTCACTTTTATTTCTATGAGGATTATTTCATATTCACCACTCATTTTTTTGTGGTTTATATAATAACCATGAAATTATTAAATTATACTTATAATTAAATTTATAGGTAATTACATATAAATTTTATAATCTCTATTTCATGGGTTTTAAAGATTAAAATTACCAAATCAGTAAAGTAATTTTGTCTTAATTTTCCTTATCTGAGACACATGTTTTATGCTTCACCTATTTTATTTTATGAGGTGTATATAATTAATTTTTAGATGTTTTATCTTTAATCTCCTAATTTTAAGGATATTATAAGCTTTATGTAATGTAATTATCTCTTCAGTAAGAAATCTATGTTTCTTCAAAACAGTGTTTTCAAAAAATGTTTTAAAAGTGATTTAAATGATCTTATATTCATTTCAAAGGTAAAGGATTTAAAATATGATTAAAATGATTTTAAAATATTCCATTATACTTTTTCAATGTTATTTTCATTGAAAAAAATTTCTAAATATTTTATCACTTAAAGACCATTTTTCAATGCGGAGAGGATATTTTACTGAAGAAATATTTTAAAATGTCTATAAAAATTGTTTTCCATGTAAGATGATACCTATCAATGTTACTAATGAATTACTGGGGTTATTATCCAAGGGTGCCATTCATAACCTTTCTCTGAATGGTTTATGTTTTTATGAAATAATGTTTATGAAACCCATTTATTTCCCATTAAGTATACTATAATAAAATTCTTATAAAACTAACTTATTTTTATAGGTAAGGATATGAGGAATGTTTTATTATATTTTAGTACACGTATGTGTGATTTTATTTTGTGATGGGTGTGAACTATATCTCCCTCCAAAGAACTGGGTAATGACAAATGTTTTATGAGCTCAAAGGGTACCTGGGAGGTCATCCAAATCCCACAACAAGAGGGTACATGAGAGGTTATCCTAATAATAGAACAAGAGGGTACAAAGGAGGCTATCCTAAGACCGCATGAATAGGTTATATAAGAGGGCATCCTTAGCACAAAACTAGAAGGTACACAGTAGGTAATCCCAATATTGAAGTAGGTACATGGGTAATTATCCCATGTTTAAAATTCTTGGAATGTTTTGGTAGGTATTATTAACATATGTTTTTCTATCATTATGTATATGTAAAAAATCCCATGACTTGTGACATTGTTATAATCTCATGAATCATGTGATTTTATTATCTTATGATTCATATCTTATAAACTTCCAAAATTTAATTCCATGATTCAAGATAATGATATTTCATATATAGTGCATGTTTTTCAAACGTTATGCTCCTATTTTAATACAATTATGATCTTGTTATGATTATGTATCTTTCATGTTTACCCTTACTGAGCATATGAGATCAACCTTCTTAAGTTTCCTTTCCCTAGGTTATAAAGAAAGTATTTAAGTAGGAGTACTAAATGTGATTATATTTATGGTGGATTTCAAATATCTTTTATCAAATTAGATGAATGTGTTCGAAGTTTCTAATTTAACTAAACTTTTATTGTCCTTGGGCATGTGATTGTGTAATGTAATGAATATTTATCTTAAAAATATTTAATAACCATGTATTAAAATCTAGAGTCATTATATGAGAGACCTTTGAGTTTTCATTAGCTGCTTCCAGTTCTTACTTGTAGTGGGATGAGATTTCTATGGACTTTGTGTTTGGGTTTCCATATACACCAAAAGGGAAGAATATGATATGTGTTGTGACCAATAAGATGACTCAATTAGATCAATTTATATCCATTCATGATACAACCAAAGTTGAAGACATGGTACATATCTATGTATATGATATTTTCAGATTACATAGAGTTCCATTTTCTATAGTCTCTGATAGGGATCCTCATTTCACTTATCACTTCAAGATAGGCCTCTCAGAAGACATGGGATCCAATGTATGTTTTATAATGGCATATAATCCATGGAAGAATGGCCATACAGAACAAGCTATCCAGATTCTTGAGAACATGCTACATGCTTATTTCCATAACTTTAGTGGAGCTTGGGATGACCATTTGGGATGGTTGAGTTCTCACATAACAACATTTACCAATCCACTATCAAAACAGAACCTTTTGAGGCTTTGAATTTTTGGTATTTCTAATATCTATTACTTTGGTCGGAGATTGGTGGAAGTTACTTTGTAGGACCAAGTTTAGTCTAAGAGATGATGATGTAAATTCAGCTGATTCATCAGATAGTCATTATAGTAAAAAGACAATATAAATCCTATACCAATCATCATTGAAAAATGTTGGAGTTTTTTGTTGGCCACCAAGAGATTTTTGGATTTTCACATCAGTTTAGTCATTGATATATATGAAAATAGGGAAATCCTTCTTCGAGGTTTGTGGGTCCTTTTGAGATTTTTGAGGGAGTGGGGGAAAGTAGACTATTATTTTTCACTTCCACCATAGTTTAATTTTATACCAAATGTGTTTCATGTATCATTGATTTGAATGTATATTTCTAATCCTTATTATGTTTTGATATGGTAGGATCCTAATGTTGAGTGTGATTTATCCATAACTGAGTATCGAGTCAATACTTTTGATTCTCAGAGAAAGGTACTATGTGGGAAAATGATACCTTTGGTCCATGTGATATGGAATCATGGTTCTGATTCGCATGATGTTTTTAGATTTTTATGCACTCATGATAGTGTAGATACCTCATCTCTTTGATATGGAAACTTCTTGACATGGAAACTTCTTGACATGCCTTTTTGGGATAAAAAGTGTTTATGGTTGGGATATTGTACGATCTTGTTATATTATTTTAGCTAATTCATGGATATTTTTTCATCTTCCTTCTTATTTGTGTGATTTTAGGGGTTTTTAGGATGGACATATTTTTTTAAGAAAAATAACCTAAATTTTGGGGATGCATGTTTTTTTATTCAATAGATTTTAGGTATAAATATTTCATTAGGGAGATGCATCATGGTGTATGGGAATTGGGGTGGAGAACCATGATGTACCATGGACTATAATTCTATGACATAGGTGGTATTATGGTCATAAAAATCAAAAACATGGGTTGATTTCTATATTATGGAGCCCTAGACAACGATTTGCTTAGCTACTCTCAATTTTAGTATATATGTGCCATCGACTGGCTGCATTGTAGATCCCTTCACGGTAAATATCAGTGGTACTTCTTATTTGATAATAGTTGTGCCATAGTTTTTGTGATCTGTCCCAACCTTACCCTGAGTGAAGAAAATATAGGTGAGAGCTATGATGCATTTTTAGGAGTTCGTTCGACTGGGGGTGGATGTAGTGTAGTCTAAGGAGGATTCCATATGGTCTGGCTAGTTTCAACCTCTTTGTATCAAGGCCAGGGGTACTGCGACGTGGTTTATGTTTTTATAGAGTTTAATGACCCAAGTATTATTTTATATTTCCTTATCTTATACACAAATCTCATTCTAAATTTTGGCACTTGAAGGATCCTAAGAGGCCTTTTGACTCATCCAAACTCCATTCTTCTCAAATGAAAGCATTGATGGTCATGTCAGATATCCTTACAGTGAGTAAGTATCATGTCCTGTAGTTTTTTATGATATCCTAATGCCTTATCTTTATATAATTATAGACCACCATGATATTAATTGAGATAATATCCATTTTTATGGATCTTGATTCTATGTTGGACTCCTTCCTCTTCTATGAATTTGTTAATTGTTTGTGGATCTTGATGTATGTGTTTAGTTATTTTGATCACTAATTAAAGTTAGGTGGATCCATATTATTTTTCAATACAATTGAAACATGAAATCGATTTATTGATTTAAAATTAGTTTTTAAATTACATAAAACCCTTATTGGAGATGTTTGATGTTTGATTCTGAAATGGGTATGGAAATTGTGAAACCCCGCAATTTAAATGGGATTGAAATTGTTGGTTGGATTTGAGAAAATTAATTACTTGATTAGAAAATTTATTTTTTATATTAATGTATTAAATTGAAATGTGATATGAAAAGTAATGAATTAATGAAAACCTATTGTTTTGTATTGAAATGTGAAAGGCATGTTGAAATACAAAAGTGGGAAATTATATTTTTATCTGATCTAAAATGATTGATTTTCCCTTGATTGATTGATTGTTTTAATAATTCACATGTGATCCTAGGTAGTTAGTAGGTAATTAGTAAAATAATGATAGGATATTGTCTCAATAACTGTATTGATGATGAAAACACTGATATACACATATTTTGACAAGATTTTTTACTCGATGGGGAGTTGATCCCCAATAACCGGAGTCACAGGATGGATGAGAACATTGAATTTAGATCACTGATGAGCGGTGTGAGGATCCTATTACCAGAAAACTAACATATTATGGGTCTTGATACATGGTTCTATGATATACCTAATTTTATGTTTACATTCCATTGATTTATAAAAATATTTTATTCATTCTAAGTATCTTAGATAATTTTTTTATATAAAAGTGTTCAATTAATTCTATTATGTTATATCTTCTATATTTTGATTATTAAAGAATGATTTAATGAAAATATGTGAATTAAACACCATGCATTGTATTATTTAAATTAAAAAATATCTGGATTAATTGTTATAGAACTTATTATAGAACACTTATTTATACTCTACTTATATTTATCGCTCACAAATTACAATTTCCGTTGGGTATTTTTAGATTATATTATTCCATTTATAAGAAAAGAAAATTAACCTTTTAAAGGATGTGGATATTCTTGATCATGGGTACCTAGAGTAATGGAGGTGAATGGTGGAAATGTGATCCACTTTTTTCATGGGATATCTTTGTGTTTTATCTTTGTAAAAGTTTTGTTTCGTAAAGAAGTATTATTTGGGTGATTTTTTATCTTATCTAGTTTTCTGGTAATGTAACACCCCAAGCTTCCTCGGTATGTTTCCTTTCGAATAATGCAATGACGTGCATTGTACGCAACTTCGAGATTTTAACACACCCCAACCAATCAAACTAGCCGTTATGAATAGTAATACCTACTTTTTGAAATTATATATATTTTATATTTCAAAATGGACTTCATTTTTGGATTCGGAATATCGAATTTAGCCTAAGGTGAAATTTTGGTACTTTTCGGATAACTTTCATATTTTGATGAATAGTGAAAATCACTAAATTTTAATTAAAAACAACTTTTTTAATCAAAATAATTAATAGTGATAAATTGTGAATTTTAGTGGTTTTAAAGTATATTTAGAATATATTTTTACCATTTAATATAATGTTGGTCATTGGACATAATTTTACAATTAAACCGAACATAAACAAGTGTCAATCTTTTGATAGTTATTATCTCTTAAAAACACGCTTTTTGTTTTGACAGCGGGAATTAATTTTAAATTAATTTCTGCCACTTCTGTGTTTTGAATTTAGAAAAATGGATTCCATATTTGGAATCAGGATGTCCAAATTGTGTAAATAGGTAACTTTTATTTTTAGACATTTTGAATAATTACTGCGGTAAATATTTTATTTACCATGGTTAAGGGTAAATCCGGTAAATAAGGGTTAAAATAATAATAATATTATAATAATACTAAATTACCCTAAAATGTGTCTTAACCCTATTGGTTGATACATGGTCGACCATGGGCATCTTTGGGTCAATTTTGGGACCCCATGGATCCACTTGTAAGTGATAATGACACTTTATATTAATTAAGTTAAAATGAATACAAAATGACACAAGCATATATCTTTTAGAAAAACAATTGTTACATAGGGTTATATATGCTGGATTTTAGATTATAAATATTCATTAGAAAGCTAAAAAGATTTCCTACATAATTATATTTTATTTATAATTTTTGTGACATTAAATAAGTTATTTTATTTATGACACAATGATGATGCAGTAATTACTAAAATAGTAAAAAATTAACATAATTGATATTATAAATACCCAAATAATTATAATATGAAACTTTTATTGAATTAAACAAATTTTCTAGGATAATATGATATATTAGGATTGATGTATTTGACTTTTTTCGAAGTAATCAATCTGTTATGAGTTTCACAAAAATCAACTAGTGAATAATGTCAAAATTGACATAAAAGAGTTCTTAAAACAAATATTATATTATTAATTGATATTAAATTCATAAAAATCTAAGGTTCGGCCAAGAGACTTATATTATGATAGGTTAATCATTAATGGACCACTTGGGGGTCTTTCGGATGTATATTGTAAGTTTATTAACCATATTAGATAAAAATACAAAGAGACATTGTAAAAGTGAAACTAATTAACTTAGAGTTAATACTTAAAGATAAGGTTAATATAAGTACCCAAACCTGTCTAAATTCTATTGGATGAGTTGTTTTCGACCTATCCCCACCTCAAACCTTTGAATAGTCAACTTTTGAGCCATTGGAAACCGAATATGAATTTATTATAAATTAATATTTCTAACTTTTCCAAAGGTGCCCCTCACCCCTCTTATAAAAGGGCACTCCTCCTTCTCATTTCCTCACACCTCTCAAGCCACTTGGCTCGTCCGAACTCTGCCCAACTAAGCTCCCCACATCCCTCTCCTCCTCCTTGAAGCTTCCCCTTAGGCAGAAAGCATTTCAACAAGTCCTTTGGTTCCAACCAAAGTGAGTTACCTAAATTAAAGGTAACAATTTCTCTTAAATTATTTTCATTTATTTTGCTTCTTCAACCCCCAAACTCTTTTTATTTCCCTTCTTTTGTAACAACACCAGTATCCTCAATATACTAGGATGTTGTTATAAGAAGTATTCAAACTACACATACACACAACTCCATCTAATGGATGATGAACATAATGTTTCTGTGGATGGCAAACTAACGCCTCACGAAACGATGATTGTTCAAAAACATCTTACCGCCTATCATGGTGGCCATTATGATGGCACTGTAATTAAATATGATATTAATGATATATATTTTATATATAAGCTTCTGTAATTCCATTTTATTTCATACCATTATTCGTTTCATGTCGTATATACATACGATAATTTCATTTGAGGAAGTGCGGACTACCGCCCCCTTAAAATGATATGACTCGTTCATACCACACATGGAACGTATAAAGGATGGTGTTAATGAACTTAAGTAACATATATAAAATATTATATTATACTGGAATAGTAATATACCTATGTATCATTTGGATTCGATTCTTTTAAAATAAAAAATTAAAAAATTAAATGGAAGTAGCGTTCGTGCGTACGTACGGACTACCGTCTCCACGAACGCGATGAGATTCATTATCCATCGTATCCATTAAAGTATAATTATCATTTAATGATTTAAAAATGATGTTTAAGGACTTTATATCATTCTGGATATTAATAAGATACAACAAACATGACTTATGTAACAAAACATATAAAAGAAAATGAGTAAGTTAACACCCGAAACGGCGTTAATACTAAGATATTATTAACAAATCAATGTTAAAAGATCATATATGATATCATATTAAAGTAAATGATTCTTGTATTATTCAATAACAATTATTTAACCATTATACAGGAGGTAAACCTACCATCTACCAAGGAAAAAGTACAAAGTAAGGGATTTTCTTATCTAACTTTTAATTCCGTGAGAATTCCATTGATCACCACTTAATTATTGCATGTGGTGTATGTGTACTGCCCATGATTGTATTCATTGTGTTATATACTTTTATTTATGGGTATTTACATCATCATGGTATGATAATTCTTTCATGGGTGTATGTTTCTTAAGTTACCTAATCAATAAGGGAATTTGAGATTTCAACTTCCACTCATTTGGCTTTACGCATATTTCATTGATTATATTACCCCAAGATTATGTGTGGAATCACTATTCATTTGATTATGTCATAATTTCCACTCCCATTCCTGTGGATATAAGTTTGATACACATAATCACTCCATTGATAATTCTCAAGTCATTGATATGAATTTGATAAGAGTAATTTTAACTCATTCTCCATTTATTGAGTTAAACATCCGATTCGTTGGTATTGTTTTTACAAGAATATGTGTGAATATACTTTGATTGATTTACACTGAATATCCAATCATATTTAGTGTATTTGTCACACATAATTATGTCGTTGATTTATCCTTAACAAAAGGATACAACCTTTATGAGAGATTTCATCTCAATTTATATTCCATTGAGACTTCTTTGATGATATACACCAAATCACTTTTATGTGGTGTATATAATGTACTTTGACATAGTATATCATGATTTCCTTTATTCTCATGATATTACAATGTTTTGATTACCTCAATTATTTGTATTCAAGTGTCTCTCTTTTGGTTAGAAACTCTAACTAAAATACCATTTTTAAATGTTTTAAAGAATTATTCTTCTAAATCATGCTCATTAATGTCCATATTTTAAAAATGGTTTTAAGGATTTATTTATATGGACATTAAAGTTTTAAAATTAAAAATCCTTTTAAAAAGTTTCAAAGTGGTATGGGACACTTTGATTCAAAAATCTATTTTTAAATGGCTTTTTGACAAATAGTGTGACTTTTAAATGATTTCAAGAAAAGGGGGATATTTCTCTCAAATAGTTTTGATGATTATTTTCATCTATGTCAACATCCTTCATTATTATTGATTGAGGTTAATGTGATACAATACAATCTTCCATATTGTATCGAATGAGTTATGTTTGACTGTGGATGTGCTATTTTTATACCACTCAAGGTTTGTGGTAAAAGTATTGACATTTCGTATGCTAGTTTCAATACGAATGTTTATTTTATGCTTAAAACTATTCATATGAGGAATGAATTGGACTTAATAAGTGACGGGTGGATCCCTCTATAGCTCCTCGATTCATCGGTAGGTCTCATGAGACAAACTAGTGTCTTGGCGCAAGGCCTTGGCAAAATCTTATTTGTAGTCTTGGCACGAGGCCTTGGCTATGTGGTTATGATAGTCTGGCATTATGCATTCCATCATTATGAAAGTGGTTATTGATATTGCATGTGATCATTCGACTAGTAGAATATCCATGTGAGTAAGTAAATGGCATTATTTCATTTTACTTTTGCCATACTATGTTGAAGTTCAATTTTAAAAGGCTTTTGTTTTAGTTATAAATTGCCTTAAGTGTTTATGCTTATTTATGAAAGCTTCTGCTATAATGTTATCCTTACTGAGCATCCGAGCTCACCCCTTTCAATGTTTTATTTTTCCCAGGATTATGAAGAAGTAATTTATGAATGACCTGCAGGGATAGTATGAGGGGATATGAAGACAAGATGTTTTTTTTATGATGTAATGTAAAAATTTATGGATGTATCTTGTTATTCTAAGGCTACTAAACTAATCGGTCTTTCAAGACTTGATCTTTCTCATGATCATGCCAATGTTATGTAATTAATGCACCGACTCTGGGTAGCTGGGGTCGGGGCGTTACAGTTGGTATCAAAGGAAGTTTAGTACAAACCTTGGTAGCTAGATTTAGATAAACTCTGATTAGAGCACGTAGACCTAAGATGAACTTTGAGGATTAGTATAAAAGAACTTCCTAGAATTTTGGTATTGTAGAGATTTTGTGAGTTTTCCGAGCAATACATCCCTGTCTGGATACGAGCAGGTAGAGGCGGCTCTGGCACAGATGTACCTAGGGGTAAAACCCGAAAACACCGCTTTGAGCTAGACTCGAACGGGAACTGGTGCACGACAACGGGCCTTGCTGCACTCTTGGTTACGACACTCCCGGGGGATATGCTTAGGATAATTTACATTTTGTTTACAAACCAATTTAAGTAATATATATATAAGATGAGAGTAAATGACCTTGGTTAATCCTAATATGTTTCAAATTGAGAATATGGTGACATTTTAATCTCTAAATGATTTTACGACTACTATTACTCACACAATGCTTTATGGTTTTAGTCAATGGATGGATTCCAAGGAAGTCATAGTGACTTTGAGAATGATGTACAAGATGGGAACGGTGGTGGCAATGAGCAACAAAATGGAATGTTGATAGGCGTAAAAGATATCGTCTTTATGCCAAATCAGTTTTCCAAAAATATGATCAACAACATATATATTAACCAACTCCCAGACTCAACAAGGAAGAGAAAGGTGATAAATGATAAGAGCTCCAGCAATGGAGACCATGGAGAAAAGAACCCTCAATTTTCATCATGCAGGAAATGTGGAAAGAGACACCCAGGAAAATGTCTCAATGGGACAACGAAATGTTTTACGTGCGGGAAGGAAGGACATAAAGTAAAGAATTGCCGAAGAAAAATGAAGAGTACTATGGAAGAAGATAAAAATGGTCCCAAGAGTCCATTTACAGTCATTTGCCGTAAATGTAGGGGACCTGGCCATTACCCGAGTGAATGTCCTATTCTATAGGATATTTTCTTGGTCAAAGAAGAAGCTATGTGGGAATAAATGGTTGGAGAAATGTTTAAAAAGTATTAGCACTCCTTGTTGATGGGTTTACTATGGAATAATTTTCTCTTGTATTTGTAACCCCGCAGTTTGCCATGTGAGAATGATATTTGAGGAAGAATTGTCTCTTCTCTTGTGGATTTGGGTATAAATAACCATTTGGATTTATATGATCATTGGGGTTTGAGAGAATTATAAGTTATTCTAATTTGGGATGAAGATTCAAGGTATGATATAACATTTGTGGTTAAATTTATGATATAGTATTTTGAGGAATTTATCTCATTTTAGCAATATTATAAAATATAGTTTTTGAAAAAGGACAACACGTAGACCGTGTGACAACCCGTCGCGTCGGACAAAGCTATGGGAATCGAACCCACAACCAAAGTGCGATTGGGATTTATCGCCTACCACTGGACTACGTGAAGTCCCTGGTTAGTGTGACTATTTTTTTTAGTTAAATGATTTTATTGATCAATAATAAGTTTATTTGGGTTCTTATTTCATATCAAAAGAATACCCTTGGTATAGGAAAATGATTTGGTGATTAAGTGATAAATGTTATTTTGGAAGATGTTCGCTTTGTTGGAAACACTATATGTCCAAGGAAAATAGAATACTATGGGGTTTCATTTGTGGAGTAATGATAGATTTTTATCTACGTTTTTATTGTGGATTTATAGTGATTTGGGTTATTTATGGAAATGGTTAACCTATAATAGAGAATATGTGATTAGGTTAATTACTTTTGAGTATGTGACTTTAAGAGTATCTGATGTCATTTGGAGATACAATTTAACATGGGAGACTACATAATCAAATTCTTCTATGTTTTGGGTTTCAATATTAGTTTGGATTATATTAAAGGATTTTAAGGACAATTGGTTATTGAATGGTATCTATTTAACTTTGGGGTATTGTTGGTTTAATTTTAGAAATTAAGATTAGTGCATATTTATCTCAATGAATATCCTTTTGGGGGATCATTAGATCATTAACTAACCATTTTGGTTTTGATTAATCTTCAAAGAAAATGTAAATATATGGTTTATCCTTCATGGATCATGTGATTCTATAGAAGTTTATTCTATCTCTTCCAGTGTGACCAAGTCTTCTTGAATACTCATCGTTTAAAAAAAAATGAGTTAGTGTTGGAAATTTATTAAAGAATGAAAATCTACTTAAAATGTAAGTATATCTCATAATGTTCTTAGTCAATATCATAAATGAATTCCTCTTCCTTATGTAATGTAACTTTAAAAAAAAATGTTGTCCGTTTACTTTCCTACTAGGAGACTAATGGTCGTTTGTCCCAACACAAGTTTGTGGTTTTCTCATTGTTAACTTTCTCCAGATCATGATTTCTATCCCTCTCCATCAGAACTTGACACTTAGTTTATCATCCATATCCATGTTTTCTTACATGGAATCCTAGTACGGGTTATCTTGGATGACCCTTATACCTCTCTTTCTTTCTTTTAAAGTGACAGTTTTATTGACTCTTTTTCCGATGTGGGACTTTCCATTATATTCCCAAGCAAAATTTTAAAAATTGCGAGGACGCAATTTATTGAAGGAGGGGAGAATGTAACACCCCAAGCTTCCTCGGTATGTTTCCTTTCGAATAATGCAATGACGTGCATTGTACGCAACTTCGAGATTTTAACACACCACAACCAATCAAACTAGCCGTTATGAATAGTAATACCTACTTTTTGAAATTATATATATTTTATATTTCAAAATGGACTTCATTTTTGGATTCGGAATATCGAATTTAGCCTAAGGTGAAATTTTGGTACTTTTCGGATAACTTTCATATTTTGATGAATAGTGAAAATTACTAAATTTTAATTAAAAACAACTTTTTTAATCAAAATAATTAATAGTGATAAATTGTTAATTTGAGTGGTCTTAAAGTATATTTAGAATATATTTTTACCATTTAATATAATGTTGGTCATTGGACATAATTTTACAATTAAACCGAACATAAACAAGTGTCAATCTTTTGATAGTTATTATCTCTTAAAAACACGCTTTTTGTTTTGACAGCGGGAATTAATTTTAAATTAATTTCTGCCACTTCTGTGTTTTGAATTTAGAAAAATGGATTCCATATTTGGAATCAGGATGTCCAAATTGTGTAAATAGGTAACTTTTATTTTTAGACATTTTGAATAATTACTGCGGTAAATATTTTATTTACCATGGTTAAGGGTAAATTCGGTAAATAAGGGTTAAAAACAAATAATATTATAATAATACTAAATTACCCTAAAATGTGTCTTAACCCTATTGGTTGATACATGGTCGACCATGGGCATCTTTGGGTCAATTTTGGGACCCCATGGATCCACTTGTAAGTGATAATGACACTTTATATTAATTAAGTTTAAATGAATACAAAATGACACAAGCATATATCTTTTAGCAAAACAATTGTTACATAGGGTTATATATGCTGGATTTTAGATTATAAATATTCATTAGAAAGCTAAAAAGATTTCCTACATAATTATATTTTATTTATAATTTTTTTGACATTAAATAAGTTATTTTATTTATGACACAATGATGATGCAGTAATTACTAAAATAGTAAAAAATTAACATAATTGATATTATAAATACCCAAATAATTATAATATGAAACTTTTAATGAATTAAACAAATTTTCTAGGATAATATGATATATTAGGATTGATTTATTTGACTTTTTTCGAAGTAATCAATCTGTTATGAGTTTCACAAAAATCAACTAGTGAATAGTGTCAAAATTGACATAAAAGAGTTCTTAAAACAAATATTATATTATTAATTGATATTAAATTACTAAAAATCTAAGGTTCGGCCAAGAGACTTATATTATGATAGGTTAATCATTAATTGACCACTTGGGGGTCTTTTGGATGTATATTGTAAGTTTATTAACCATATTATATAAAAATACAAAGAGACATTGTAAAAGTGAAACTAATTAACTTAGAGTTAATACTTAAAGATAAGGTTAATATAAGTACCCAAACCTGTCTAAATTCTATTGGATGAGTTGTTTTCGACCTATCCCCACCTCAAACCTTTGAATAGTCAACTTTGGAGCCATTGGAAACCGAATATGAATTTATTATAAATTAATATTTCTAGCTTTTCCAAAGGTGCCCCTCACCCCTCTTATAAAAAGGCACTCCTCCTTATCATTTCCTCACACCTCTCAAGCCACTTGGCTCGTCCAAACTCTGCCCAACTAAGCTCCCCACATCCCTCTCCTCCTCCTTGAAGCTTCCCCTTAGGAAGAAAGCATTTCAACAAGTCCTTTGGTTCCAACCAAAGTGAGTTACCTAAATTAAAGGTAACGATTTCTCTTAAATTATTTTCATTTATTTTGCTTCTTCAACCCCCAAACTCTTTTTCTTTCCCTTCTTTTGTAACAACACCAGTATCCTCAATATACTAGGATGTTGTTATAAGAAGTATTCAAACTACACATACACACAACTCCATCTAATGGATGATGAACATAATGTTTCTGTGGATGGCAAACTAACGCCTCACGAAACGATGATTGTTCAAAAACATCTTACCGCCTCTCATGGTGGCCATTATGATGGCACTGTAATTAAATATGATATTAATGATATATATTTTATATATAAGCTTCTGTAATTCCATTTTATTTCATACCATTATTCGTTTCATGTCGTATATACATACGATAATTTCATTTGAGGATGTGCGGACTACCGCCCCCTTAAAATGATATGACTCGTTCATACCACACATGGAACGTATAAAGGATGTTGTTAATGAACTTAAGTAACATATATAAAATATTATATTATACTGGAATAGTAATATACCTATGTATCATTTGGATTCGATTCTTTTAAAATAAAAAATTAAAAAATTAAATGGAAGTAGCGTTCGTGCGTACGTACGGACTACCGTCTCCACGAACGCGATGAGATTCATTATCCATCGTATCCATTAAAGTATAATTACCATTTAATGATTTAAAAATTATGTTTAAGGACTTTATATCATTTTGGATATTAATAAGATACAACAAACATGACTTATGTAACAAAACATATAAAAGAAAATGAGTAAGTTAACACCCGAAACGGCGTTAATACTAAGATATTATTAACAAATCAATGTTAAAAGATCATATATGATATCATATTAAAGTAAATGATTCTTGTATTATTCAATAACAATTATTTCACCATTATACAGGAGGTAAACCTACCATCGACCAAGGAAAAAGTACAAAGTAAGGGATTTTCTTATCTCACTTTTAATTCTGTGAGAATTCCATTGATCACCACTTAATTATTGCATGTGGTGTATGTGTACTGCCCATGATTGTATTCATTGTGTTATATACTTTTATTTATGGGTATTTACATCATCATGGTATGATAATTCTTTCATGGGTGTATGTTTCTTAAGTTACCTAATCAATAAGGGAATTTGAGATTTCAACTTCCACTCATTTGGCTTTACGCATATTTCATTGATTATATTACCCCAAGATTATGTGTGGAATCACTATTCATTTGATTATGTCATAATTTCCACTCCCATTCCTGTGGATATAAGTTTGATACACATAATCACTCCATTTATAATTCTCAAGTCATTGATATGAATTTGATAAGAGTAATTTTAACTCATTCTCCATTTATTGAGTTAAACATCCGATTCGTTGGTATTGTTTTTACAAGAATATGTGTGAATATACTTTGATTGATTTACACTGAATATCCAATCATATTTAGTGTATTTGTCACACATAATTATGTCGTTGATTTATCCTTAACAAAAGGATACAACCTTTATGAGAGATTTCATCTCAATTTACATTCCATTGAGACTTCTTTGATGATATACACCAAATCACTTTTATGTGGTGTATATAATGTACTTTTACATAGTATATCATGATTTCCTTTATTCTCATGATATTACAATGTTTTGATTACCTCAATTATTTGTATTCAAGTGTCTCTCTTTTGGTTAGAAACTCTAACTAAAATACCATTTTTAAATGTTTTAAAGAATTATTCTTCTAAATCATGCTCATTAATGTCCATATTTTAAAAATGGTTTTAAGGATTTATTTATATGGACATTAAAGTTTTAAAATTAAAAATCCTTTTAAAAAGTTTCAAAGTGGTATGGGACACTTTGATTCAAAAATCTATTTTTAAATGGCTTTTTGACAAATAGTGTGACTTTTAAATGATTTCAAGAAAAGGGGGATATTTCTCTCAAATAGTTTTGATGATTATTTTCATCTATGTCAACATCCTTCATTATTCTTGATTGAGGTTAATGTGATACAATACAATCTTCCATATTGTATCGAATGAGTTATGTTTGACTGTGGATGTGCTATTTTTATACCACTCAAGGTTTGTGGTAAAAGTATTGACATTTCGTATGCTAGTTTCAATACGAATGTTTATTTTATGCTTAAAACTATTCATATGAGGAATGCATTGGACTTAATAAGTGACGGGTGGAGCCCGCTATAGCTCCTCGATGCATCGGTAGGTCTCATGAGACAAACTAGTGTCTTGGCACAAGGCCTTGGCAAAATCTTATTTGTAGTCTTGGCACGAGGCCTTGGCTATGTGGTTATGATAGTCTGGCATTATGCATTCCATCATTATGAAAGTGGTTATTTATATTGCATGTGATCATTCGACTAGTAGAATATCCATGTGAGTAAGTAAATGGCATTATTTCATTTTACTTTTGCCATACTATGTTGAAGTTCAATTTTAAAAGGCTTTTGTTTTAGTTATAAATTGCCTTAAGTGTTTATGCTTATTTATGAAAGCTTCTGCTATAATGTTATCCTTATTGAGCATCCGAGCTCACCCCTTTCAATGTTTTATTTTTCCCAGGATTATGAAGAAGTAATTTATGAATGACCTGCAGGGATAGTATGAGGGGATATGAAGACAAGATGTTTTTTTTATGATGTAATGTAAAAATTTATGGATGTATCTAGTTATTCCAAGGCTACTAAACTAATCGGTCTTTCGAGACTTGATCTTTCTCATGATCATGCCAATGTTATGTAATTAATGCACCGACTCTGGGTAGCTGGGGTCGGGGCGTTACAGGTAATTTCTACCTTTGGAGTGTTGAGCATAATAACTTGTGTCTTCTATATTCCATATTATTGTCACAAAAAAATCCATCGTATTTATTGTATGGTTCCTGGTTATAGTTTCCAACCTATGGGGGTTGGTAATGGAATTCAGACCATGTCAGGACTAGTTTAGGTATTAGGTTACCAGGGTTTCTGGGCTGGTTCCTGACATACTCTATGATTTAATTCACAATATTTATAGAACCATATGAATTTAAATTTTCAAAAGACCTCTGATTCAAAAATTACTAAATTCATTATGGTTTTCCATGAATCAAATCTTCTCCTTGAGTCATAATCACTATTATTTTTCAATTATCTTTCACTTTTGATCCATTTTAACTTATAATAATTTTTGGATGTACATACATATTTTTTTCTATGGAAATAATGTTTCACACCAATGTATTCTTCCTTAATTATTCTAATATATTTTAATATATATTTCTATTAATAACGATTCCCATTCCTTTTAATGGATTTTCTAACAATATCCATGTTTTAATACCCACCAATGTTCTCCACACTTTTTGGGAAAGCTAATATGGATTATTTTCTATTAGTCTCAAAATTATCTTTTCTTAATTTAAATTTTAAACTTTAAATTTTTTTTTATCTATGTGAGTTTTCAAAAAGGTAATTTAAAAGTGATCAAAAGGTTTTTCCATCCTTTTGAAATATTTAGTTTTATCATCCACTCAATATTTTATTTTTATAACATTTAAAACTTTTTCAAGGTTCTATTATTAAAGATTCTTTTTAAAAGTAATTTTTTTAAATATTTTCACTTCTTTTTTTGAGCACTCTATGTCTCTTTCAAGTATCCATTATTAAATATCTATTTAAATGTTAACATTTTAATAGTATTTCGAGTTTTTCTTTTTGAAATATTTATATTTTCTCAAGGGACTTTTTTAAGAACTCTTTATAATAATGTTTTAAATAGTCATATATTTCCCTCCACAGTTTCTTTTTTGAATGTAATTTACACTTTATCTTTTATTACAATCATTAAAAGGTTTGGTGAAAGACTTTTTATTTTCACTTATATTTTTTAACTACGGTTTATCTATCATAATGTGATATATTAATCATCATTTATATATTATTATCTTATAAATCCTTTTTTAAAAAGATATTTTTATATCCTATGATTTCTAATGTTCATGTTTGTAGATAAGTTTGAGAAACCCAACCTATTTTTCCATGGGTTATTTAGGATACTGTGATGATTGATTTTAAGTGGCACACATAAGTATGAATGATTATAGGTGGGGTTCAATAACACCTTGAAATTCATTGGATTATGTTTATATCTCACGATATAGTTAGACATGGGTATAATGAGTTTGTTCATATTGGCATAAGTATGTGGTTTTTCTCTCCTTTTTAGAAATGGAGTGAGTTTTTTCACCTAAGAATTAGAATAATGAGTTTTCTTATATAGGTTTTTCTAAACTTATGGTTGTTCCACATTTCCATCTTTTTTATTAAGCTTTGATAAATATTCATGATGCATTTTATTTCCATGAAATACTATGTTTTCTAGATTATTATTTAATTTGAAACTATTTTTAACTTTTATTTCATTATCACATGTTATATAACCATTGAGATGTGTTTTTAAGACATGTCATATCTTTTATTCTCCCCTAATTATCTTTTTATGATCTTATGTTACTCTAATTTTTTTATAATTATCATATAATGTATTTTTATCTTTTATTATTACATTTGTGTATTTTTCATTTTTTTCCTTTTGATATGATATGTTTTAACCTTACTGAGAATATGAGTTTACCCCTTTCTTAGGTTTCCAATCCATATGTTAAGAACATTATTACATAATGAAAGTTATCTAAAAAATGTTATAGAGGATAATGAATATTGAGAAATGTTCACAAGTGTTATAAATAATATGTTTATATAGATAATTTCCTAGACATGAAATCTTTCAGTATTTATCTTGTGCGGCTATTTGTGAGGATTATTATTTAAATCATGATATTACTGTAATGTTTAGGTCATGATTAGATTAGGTCTCTTGAGTTGGTATAATATTAGAGTTACGTTATTTTGAAGATTAGTTTATTTATTTTTGGATATTAGTTTAATTACCTTTGGTATTATGGTCAAAGAACCTTAGTAAAAACTTCATGTTGAATATAAGTATAGGATGATATCCTTAAATATTATTAAAGTATTGAGTAGATGGTTTTCCTTAGCAATTAATACCTATTTGGATACTACAAGTGAATAAAGGATGTAGAACATATGTACCTATGGGTAATAACTCATAAGTGATTGCGGGGTATTAAATTAATCATCACCGAGTACATGAAAAAGGGGATTTATTGAAAACCTTGTATGGCACTCCCAAGGGATATGATTTGGATAATAATGTACTCTTTACAAACTTCTATGATTGATTTATTTACTAGTTGTTTTGAGGAACACAAGATAACTTAACATAAAGTAACAAAGATTAAAATTAGATTGTTATAGTATGAACTAAAGTAATAACTTGGAAATGTAATTGAATAAGACATTTAAAGTTGAATTACTTTTTATAATTATAAAAATTTCCATGTATTATTAATATTTCTTTACCAATGTGAACTTGTTTGGGTTTTTAATGGATATAACTGGATGGACCATAAGTTTAAGGGAGATTGTGAAGATTACCTTGAAAAAAAAACCCATTTGAATTGAAGCTAGAATGAGAAACCATGTGATTATTCCAAACCATATATAATGGAATATGTTTAAAAATTTGTATGTATTTGAAGTCTCAATCACACCAAAGAAGAGAAATATCGAGTCTCAAGAAAGATCAGGTGAGAATGAAGATAAAGGAAACAATTCTGAACATCTTATACGTCAAAATTTCTGGAATAATCACTAAGTAAATTGCCTCAAAGGAACTAGAAGATGATTTTCATGGGGTAAAAGTGTCCATCGAGTATCAAACTATCAATTGAAAATTAAGAGTTTAGTTTAAAAAAAGACAGAAGATAGAACTAATCCTATGGAACCACTAACAATTCAATGTCTTATGTTTAGAGAACTTATGATTATCCTTGATAATGACATTATTGAATTATTGTTTTGGATTTTAGTAATTCAAATCCGCCATCAATTATGAATCAATGAAGAACCAATTCATTGACAATCGATAAAAAATATAGTGATAATTAGGTTTCACATAATATCCACCTTGAATTGGTTTATTTATTCTAGTACTATCAACCCTATTGTATCTAGGGTGTTTTATAAGAACTTCTGGTCACCACCCTTAGTGATTTTATTTTTAAGTAAATCATTAAGTGTTATATTTGTTTTGTTTTTTGAAATAAACATTGTGTAGATCATAAAAACCTCCTCAACTAAATTGAATTGGTTTTTAAAATAAAATGGTGGTCATCACTTTAAAACTAAATTAATTTCTATATTAAATAAGAACACATTATAAATCTACTATAACTATATATTATTTCAAGACTGACAATGAATTATCTATTAATAGAACATAATCCCTCACATGGGCCTTAATAATTTGTTATGAGATAAATTTACTGAAATGGTTAGGAAAAAATATGCATTTTATAGTCTTGCATATGATATTAAGGACCATATCTCATTAGAGATAATATATTGAGCCATGTAAACCATTTCTATAGATTTTGGTATTCTTATAAGTAAATTATAATTAATTTTTAAGGACATTATTTATTTAGGTGGGTATAATGACATGCCGCGATATTTTAGATCCTTCAAAATACATACTATTTTCTATAACTTGGGTCACAAACTACACCCATTATAAAAAAATACAATGTATTAAGAATAAATTAATATTAAAGCTATAATAAATACTAAATTTTTTATCCATTAATAATTATTACCTTTATAAGGTAAATATTTTATATGATTTAATATTGAAATAGATATTTTAAATAAAATTTAATTTATTTATGTTTCACATTTTATTTTTAAAAAAAATAAAAAATTTAGAATTTATATGTAAAAAATTTAAATTAATTTATAATTCCTCACAATAGAATTAGTTTAGGATTTATTTTTTAGATTGTTCTAAATTAAACGAATTTTAGTCGAATAGTAAAAAATAATGATTTTTCGAAAAACGTCACTTTAATATGACATATATGTTTTTTTAAAAAAAATTAGATATATAAATATATATATTTATAAAATGAAATAAATCATTTAAAACAATTTCAATTTATAAATCCCATGAATATTATATTATAAAATTATGTAATATTTTATGAAAATTAGTTTACATATTTTTCATTAATTATATTCACACATGGGAAAATGGGTCTTGGATTTATTTTAATGTAAAATAAATCTTCTACAAAAATTTATATCCTTCTCAATATCATTATATTCAATAACATTAATAATTAAATCTTATTCATAAACTTTATGCTTAAGAATACCCTTTTCCAAGAAACCGTGTTATTACGTGTGACATGAGCTAAAATTAAGAAATATTTTCATATACATAAAAAGTTAATTTGTTAAAATTATTATTATATTTTAGGGAATAATATTAATATATTTTATTTTTTATTTATCATGGATTCTTTCTCTTAAGATTAATTTTTATGATTTTTCTAAAAGGATTTATTTTTTAGTCAAAAAATGATGGATTTAAAAAATTATAATTTACTTGATTTTATAATTATATAAGCATAACCTAGAAGATTAAAAAACAATTAAAGTAATAAAATATTAAGTTAGATAATATCATTATTAATTTTAAAATATTATTTTTATATAGAAATCTTATTCCAAAATGTTTTAGAACTGAAGAAAAAATTTATGTTAATATAAAAATAGGGTTGGGACTTCTCTTTAAATAAAGTATTTTTAAGGCATGTTTCTGTTTTAAATAGACTTGTAAGACTCATACCTATTATTAAATTAATAATAAATCAATTTATATCTCTAAAATAATTAACCATGATAAATATATCATATAAAAATTTAAAATCATAAATACATTATTAAAAAAATAGTTTTACATTTTTATGTGTTTTGTATTTATAATTAAAATTTTATATTAGTAGAAATTATATTTTTGAAAATTGTGTTAAAATTTTAAATAATAAAGTTTACATTAGTTAGTTAGGAAAATTTTAAATTTTTTAATTAAAATTTATTACTAAGGTGAAAAATTAGTTACCCCAATAAAAAAGTAAAATTAGTAAAAAAATATTTTACTAAGGGGTAAAGGTTAAATTTTTTTTAATAAAATGTTTCAAACTGGATAGTTTAGGATTTTATCGACAAAAAATCACCTCATTTCATCATTTTTTCCTTTTTTAACCCCCTGAAACATTCATACTGAAATTAAATTGTTATAATTCAATGTTTATTTTCAAAACCACCCTTCTATTGAATTATAAAGAGGTAACACTTACACCTCTCAAAGATTACCATATTCTTAGAATCAATCATTTAAACTTAGCCATTTTACTCTTCCTTGAACCCTATCCCATTAACATAAACCCATGTCCACTCATAGTTATCCTAAACTTTTCAATTTCAAGGTAACTTCCACGGAAAAATCTAGTCCCCAATATAAGTATTATCTCATTAAGTTTATCTTATTAATATTTCTGTTCCAAAAATAATTTCAATATAATAACATGATTAATTATATATAATTATTATAAAGAGATTTTTTATATTAATGATACTACCCATAGTTTTTCATTTCCAACCATCTACAAAAACAAAGGATTGTCAATCATGCATGTGTGAAGACTACCAACTCGACAAAGAATCATTTTTTCATATTCCTTCTCGATTTTAATTATTTGTCAAAACAATATTCAAATATGGTTCACCATAACAAAAAATATAAATAATAATATTATGATTATGTTGTAATGATATTATCACCAATCGAGTTAAAGTGTGTTTATGTTTAGGTCAGTTAACAACCTACATGAATGATTATATAAAACTCTATTATGAATGACTATGGGAATATTAATAATAATAACAATAACAATAATAATATAATCAAATAATAACGGGTGTATGGTTATGGAAATATTATATTAAGTATTTAAATTATTATTAAAGTATTACTTTCTTTCGCTAAAACCACCAAAATAAGACAACATTGATTCAATTTTCATGTAGCATAAAAAAAACATATATAATGACATTAGAGACTTAAAAATCAACATAATTCATATATTGAAGTATCAATAAATATATATTAAATATGAAATTTTTATCAAATATTGGGTAATCATATCAACATTATAGAACATGCACAAAAAATTAAAGTTATTAACACCCGATTGTTGAAAATATGTTATACCAAACCGATATACCCATAATAAATAAATATAAATGAGGGATAAAAAAGGTACAAAAATGAATAAATTTATGAAATAAATTATTAAGGTAGGGATATATTTTTAGGGGAATTTATGCTATCATCATATATGCAGGGAAACACAGTAAGATGTTCTGTCTCAAACTCTTATCTTTGATACATGTTTATGTTATAACAAATATTTTATTACAATGATATAAATAAATCCCCTTGCTAAAAACTTTATCATAATTTTTTAATTTTATTAAATTTTATATTTAATTTTTTTACCTCTCATGTAGTTTTGATTCAAAAGTTACAAAGGGTGTAAGCGTCTTTCATCTCAACTTCTCTTCATCAAGGCATGTTTTAATATTTTGAACCAATATCTTATTTTTGTGGTTTATATGTTTTCGAAAAATGTATTTTTTTCTTAATCCATGATTTAATTCATGGGATTAATATAACCATATAATTTTCAAGCTTTCAATGACATTGGATTTAAAAATTTCAAAATCGTAAGGGGTTTTCATGACTCAAATCTATTCCTTGGGTTATAATCACTCTTATTTGACTTTTGTCCTTTGATTATTGATATATTATTACCTATTATAATTTTATAATTTATTTACACCTTATTTTAAGGTTAAATCATGGTTCACACTAAATAATTCTTACTCAATAATTCTAACGTCTCATTAAAATTAATTTTTATGAAGATTAATTCCCATTTATTTTAATGGGTTTTCCACCATATCCATGTTTTACTACCCACCAATGGTCTCTTTGATTTTTGGGAAAGATAATATGAATTATTTTATATTATTCTCATAACTCTCCATACCCTTTTTCAAAAGTAAAATTTAATACATTTTTTAATGATGTGGGTTTCTAAAATGGTTACTTCAAAATGTTCAAATGGTTTTTACATCCTTTCAAAATAATTTTTTATCAACCATTCCACATTTTATTTTTATAAATTTGACGTATTTTTATAGGGTTTTTAATGATTTTTTTAAAGTTAAATTTTTCAAATAAGAATCACTTCATTTTTTGAAAACATTATGTCTTTCTAAGTCTCCATTATTAAGGATTTGTTTAAAAGTAAATATTTGAAAATTATTTTTAATTATTATTTTTTAAAACTTTATGTATTCTCAAGGAAATTTTTTTAGGAACTATTTATTATATGTTTTTTAAAAGTATTATCTTTACCTCTAAAAAATGACTTTTTATGTAATTTACAATTCATAGTTTATAATAATGTTTCAAAGGTTTTGTGATTTTTTTATTTTCACATATATTTTTACTCGAAGATTTATATCTCATGATGTGATGTTTAAATAATAATATATATGTTATCATTTTATTAATACTTTTTGAATATAGAATTTTTTATATCCTATGATTTATTAAGTTCATGTTATGTTGAATGTTTGAGAGAACAAATATCTTTTACCATGTTTTCTTTAAGATATTATAATGATTGATTTTAAGTATCACAAATATATATTAATGATTATGGGTGGGGTCAAATATTTCTTTCTAATTCATTATTTTATGTTTACATCTCATGATACATTTAGGCATGAACATATTGAGTTTGTTTATATAGGTGTGGCCATGATGGGTTTTCTCTCATTTTCAAGTGTGGACATAATGAGTTTGTTCACATAAGTGTGGTAATAATGAGTTTTATCACAAAATTTTTCCTATTATTATGGTTATTCCACATTGAAAATTAGTTTATCAAATTATACAAAATTTTCAAGATTAATTTCATTTCCCGGAAATGAGATGTTTTCATGATTATGCCTAATTTTTAAAGAATTCTACACTTTTATGTCATTATCGCATGTTGTATGGCCATTGATGTGTGTTTTGATCTAGGTAATATCTTTTATTCTTCCTTAATGATCTTTTTATAATCTTATGAAACATTAATTTTTTTCATAAATATCATATAAGTTCTTTTGGTCTTTTATTTTAAAATTTATAAATTTATCCAGTTTTCTTTCATGATATGCCATGTTTTACCCTTACTAAGAATCTTAGATATAACCTTTCTTATGTTTCTAATACCCTAGTTCTGATAATGATTAAATATTGTGAGTTATATAGAAAATGGTCTAGATAAGCATGACTATGTATAAATATTTTCAAGTGTAATAAATAAGTTGTTTTTATTTAATTTACAAGACTCTAAACCATTCGGTCTTTGGGTTGTGAGACTGTTTGTGTGATATATTATTTAAATCATGATATTAATTTATTATTTAAATCATTTTCATCTTGGGTTTATTTTATTATAGGGATGAAAAATATGGGTTAAATTTTAGTTTACTGATTTTTTAAAGATATATTCCTGGAGTAAAAAGTGAGTCTTACATATTCTCCGATTCCAATTATTCTAGACCCAAGGAAAAATTATACCATATATTATAAGGCCTCTTGGGTTGTTATTGGATAGTTATTGATGCAAAGGATCTGGTGATAGATTATATACCACATTAGTTATAAAACGATGAGTTAAACAACCCTAACTATGATCTATAGGTATCCATATTGGTTCATGCCATAAAAAGTTTGCCAAATTTTCTCTTTGGTATGAATTTTCTCATCTACATAGACATTAAGATATAATTATACATCTTATCCCAGAATTGATTTATCCCATGAAAGATGCATTGGATTGAGTTTCTATAAAGGTTTTATTTTGATGTGGATTATTCTCTAGGTAAAGGGAACATTATAACAAATTCTATTAACAAAAAAACTTAGGATTGGGTGGTTTGGGAATCCAATGATGATTGATAGTTGATGTAGTTTGTTGTGGAATAGTGACTATATAGGAAATAGGTTCATGGTTGATGTTTTTTCCACATTGGACATTACTTCCTATTTAGTAGATTAGTTAAAAACTATTGATGATCCTAATTAAAATTTATTTCTTATACTAGAAAAGTATTATGAATGATGACTGACTGACTGAATGGATCGAAGGCGTTAATTTTCATTATTTTGATAATCCACCTTTCAAGGGGTGATGTGGAACCTTTACAAGATTGAAATCTTAGAGACAATTACATGACCTATAGGTCTTAGAGGAAATCACCTAGAAAATATAATTTGGAACTTCTCATCCCCATCACATGTCATGATATCATCACTCCACCTTCGCAAGGATGGTCGTATAGCTATCCTATGCAGAGCTACATAGTCTTGGTACCAATGGAAATGCCATACCCTCTCATTCTTCAAAATCTGGTTATCTCTTCTTTGGTGAATGCACTTATTCCGAATCCTCTTCTAGAGACCTTTCCCTTGTATTCTGACCGGTACATCTGCAAATTCATGTGGCCTGGAGGCCTTGGGGTGGCCCGAAGGCCTTGGGTGTCTTGAAATCCTTGCAAGACCTGAGGACCAAACTGGTGGCCCAAAGGCAGAAATGGGTGAAAAGTTCTGTCTTCTACAATACCGAACAGTAACTTCTATAGTGCCTGCTACAATGGTTGCAACAATGCCTACTACATTACCTGCTATTATACTGCTATAGTACCCAAAAACATATATCCACCTAGATTTGATCATCAGTCTCCTAGATTCAATTTATGAGTCCTCACCTACCGGGCTGAGGCTCATGTGCTATTTTGAATGATGTGAATATTCTATGATTGTCTTAGGATGAAGATGGGGTGATATATTTCAATGGAAGGGTGGTGGTTCCCGCTTCCATGAGGAAGGAGTTTATCAGTGATTCTCAAAAATCATGATGGGATATAGACCCAGGGATGAAAAATATGTATCATAATACGAGGCACTACTTTTGGTGGCCTGGTATGAGGAGGGACATTACTTGTTATGTGGCTCATTGTATCACCTTGTAGAGGGTAAACATGAACCATCATTGACTAGGAGGATTACATCAGCTACTACCAATTCCTATATAAAAGTAAGATGAGGTGACCATGAACTTTTTTACCAGTATTAAAAGGATTCCTAGAGGTCTAGACATATTTTGGGTGGTGATAGACCTACCAAATAAGGTTACACACTCTCTACCTATCTTTGTGACCTAATCAGTGGATGGGTTGGGAAAACTATAAACATGGGAGATCTTATGTTATCATGAAATGCCTAAGAGTATCATATTTGAAAAATATGACCATTTTAAATCTATATTATAATTGTTATTACAAAAATATATTGTAACTTAGTTAAAATTAAGTACATCATATCACTATTAGATGGGAAAGAAATTTGAGAGGATGGTCTGGACACTCAAGGATATGACCATGGCATAAGTGATATAGTTCAGTGGGACTTGGGATGAATAGAATTCCCTAGATAATTTTTAATAAATAAATATTTATTATAATTTAATCAACGTGTCTTTATATGAGGCCTTATATGGTTGTTCACATTGCTTTTGGCTTTGTTGGTTATATATGATAAAGTTAGTGATCACCGAACCAATCAAGGTATATTAGTCAACTAAGAGTTCAACAATGATTATAAAGATGTTTTTTACCACTTTAAAAAGGTAAATATTTTATACTATCTCGATGTAATGACACTTAGTGTTCATCAGAGGCAATAAGTTATCCTTTAGGTATCGATTGGATGTGACATCATCTGTTTAGGTGTAAAGGGAATCTTACACTGAAGTTTGTTTATCTGTTTGGAATAGAGGAGAGGATTGGTATGATATCCTATTGATTAGATCTTACTACATTAAATAAAAATATTCATTATGTATTTCACATGTCATAGTTTTTCATGTATGATCTATCCCCAGTGCATATAATTGATAGTGAGGATATTGAGTTGGATTTGGATGCATATTTTGGGGAACACATAGTGTGTATTAAGGATTAGAGTGAAAAAGAGATATGGAGGGAGACAATAACTAGTGTCTAGGTGATGTGGAGGTATGAGAATATCCAAGAGTATAAATTGGATTATGAGTTGAATGTATGATCTCAATAGTCAGATCTATTTAGTGAGGATCCCGAGGGATGAACTTAGAGGATGATCACCCTTTAAGGGGAGTTTTTGGCAACCCATAAATTTTGAGGAATAATTTTGAGCATGTTTTTACATTTAAATCTATTTATAATAATTGTTTGGTGATATTGTTAGGTGATGTTTGGGCTCAATGATGTTTTAGAGAGGGGGAACTGAGGCGTTATGGCTAAAAACAATAGTAGATCCCATCAAGTACCCAGTGTAAATAGGATTGTACTAATTGTGTTTTCTAGGATATTTTCATCACCTAGAGCCCCACCGACCATATGATGGTTTCTTATTATGTATTCAGTGAGTCACTAGGTGCTCGGGGCTAGAATACTAAGTACTCTGTGGGTTTCCTTTTTTTTGTTGGGTAGTTTTTTTCTTTTAACACCAATAACAATTTTATTTCCTTCACTGTCTTTAATCTTCCATATCTTAACAAAAAGTCAGTTTTTTTTTTCTCTTTTTATTCCAAACTACTCTAATATTCATCCCTTCCTTACTTGATGTATTGTTGGTTATGGTGATCCTATTTTGGAAATTGTAACCCCATCCAAGTCTTAGATGTCACTCTCTTTCACTATTTTTATCCCTTCATGCTAAATACTTAACTTAAAGGGTTTATTCATGGTTTTAAGGATTAAATTGATTGGTATTGAATTAAGTGTTTTTGGTTAGTGATTTATCTCTCTATGGATTGAGATATCAATTCCAAACCATATTTTGACATTGTATTGGATTACATAACCTATCTTGTATGTATTGGATTATGTATGATTTCTAGTTATCTTCTTAATGTATCTATGTTTATGGGTGGGTCCTTATATATGGAATCAAACATATGGGAGATATTCAAGATTGTTTTGGTAAGAAAATGATCTAAACACATTTTCTATAAAAGTATTTGATAGGGTTCTCCACTTTGTTAAGCATATGGGGAGTTTCCTAGGTATTTTGTTATACCAGAAGAAACATGGGTTGTCCAATGGAAGTGCATTACAATCTAATTCAATTTGAAAAGAGATTGAAATTAGTAATGAATATTATGAAGGGTGATATGAATCAAATTAAAGGAGGGACCAATAGACCAACTCCATGTGGCCTTGGGTTCAAGATATTGTTCTTTCTAATGTTCAAATTGGATTATGTGTTGGGTTGGATGTTTCTATGGAACCTTACCTCCAAGGAGGATTTTAGTTCACCTTGCATAAGAGGTTGTATTTATTATACAATACTCAAATTGTTTCCATTTATCCTTGGTGTATGTGTAGCATAGTGTTGGGATCTTACCTTGAAGAGTGTATAAATTCATATTGTGTGGTAGGTTGTCTATGTTGCACCTTCTCGGACTGCTTCCTAGTTTGAAAAATGTACATGATACAAAAATAAAGAGACCTTACCTAACTTTATATGATGTTTCAGATTATGTAATAGGGTTTCTTTGTTATATACACCCTATAAATATTATTAATATTCTTATTATGAGACATAGTAACAAGAAATATCACTACATTTTGCGTGTTTGTATCAAGTATGACTAGGGTATGTGGTGGTCTGGTTAGCATATGATGACCCAACTTGGATACATTCTTGGTTATTGTTTTTTTTTTATTTTCTCATTATATCATTCAATCACATATGTAATATATCACTTATTTTAAGGAAACATTAGTGGTTTTCTACTAGTTTTTCTTACACCTACCATACACAGGAACCCTAGTGTAAGTACAATTTTTTTTCAAGGATCTGGGTAATGGGATGGACTCTATGTAAAGCACATGTGTATGTGGATCTAAGAATGGATAGTGAAGATATCAGGGAATACTAAATGATAATTTTTATATCATGGACTTTTTATTATTTTTTTCATTCTATTATCTCGTGTTTTGATTTATCATATGTGGGGATATTTATTTATTTGATAGTTGATGTATGTCAAATAATGTTTTATATTGTGATTACATTTGATATTTATATATGGTTGGTATGTAGTTGTGATTCTATCCTTATATTTTATTACATATTATTGGTTTTTCTTTTATTTTTTATTTTATAACTCTATACCGTGGGAATAGTCTCCCTAATGCATGGAATTGGCTTTCATCCATGGCTAGTCACCTCTTGCATATGGGGAGGCATGTATGAGTCCCTATGGCACTCTGTCTTGGACTCAATAAACTAGATCATGGTATTAAAATATAAACATAATATCATATGGATTTAATTTATTTTGGTTGATTTTTTCCACAATATTTGGATAAGTGTTATCACATATGAAACCCTTTAGGTCCTAATTAAGAATAAATTAAAAAATAAAATATTCCCTCATTGTAATAAAATTTTATTGAAAATCACAAATATATCATCACTACTTCCATTGTGAAGTATCTATATTCCACCATTAATATCAAATAATATAAAATTAAAATTCAAGGTAAAATCATATATCCAAATAATATCAATTATAATCTAACTGTAGTATTGAAAATATTTTTTTGATTCATAAAATAAATCATTCTCTTTCATTTAATAAATCAATCGGCATAAACCATGAATTTAATCTAGAAATGTCTTATTTTTAGAAAAAAATAGATTATTTTTTCTATATGTTATTAATTTTATCCATAATTTAAAAAAAACATAGTCATGATTTATTTTTTATAGAATAAAAAGGAATTGAGGTTTCAAGTCTCCTACCTCAAATGTTCAATACACTTCATTCCACGTTCATGGTTCTCTATTACAAGATATTTTTTCTCACTCCACTATTCCATGAAGAACACAAAAGAATTTCTTTTTAAAGATAAAATATAGGATGTATAAAATGAATGAAAAATATTATGTTCAAGCCCTCCTTTTATAGAGAGAGTTCCCACATCCACCAATAGTTCACCAACCTCTACAATAATGAAACCCAAAAAAATCCTACCATAAAAATTTAGCTTCCACCATTAACCATTCAAATTTAACATTTTCTAATTAAATATTCATTCCTAAAATCCCATATTCAATTCACCTACCTCCCTCACATCTATATCAATAGACATATGTTGAAAAAAAACCCTAATCATAAAATCCATATTTTCAAAAAAGTAATAAAAAATATATATTTAAATTTATTTAAAATTATCCACTAAAATAAATAAATAAATAAATAATTATTTATTATTTATATAAAATTTACTTACCTCTAATTCTAACAAAGATTACACTATAGGGTACACACCATTATTTTAGTCCAATTTTGTACTTGGAGAAATATTCCAAGACCACTAAAATTACCATTTAACCAATAATACCCAAAAATAACTAATGGTTCTAAAATATATTTTTTAAATTCAAGAGAAATAAATGTTTTTATACAAGTATCAAAACCTTGACCAAGCATTGATTATTGATCCTGGATTCCCAAGAAAGTTCTACTTAAACAACTTATTTTATTTACTTCTTTAAGTATTTTGGTAGTATACTTGATTTTATTTCTTATTTATAAAAAGGATGGGTTTTATTAAAACAAGATATATGAAATAATAAGAGAATCCATCTATATAATTATTTTTAATGAACATTTATATTATATACATATATTAATGTATTTCTCTAAAGTATACATATATTATTTCACATGGTACTTTCGTATTTGGAAAAATATATTATAATTATTTTTAAAAACATCAAAGATTTTTAATACATGATGGATTTATAAAATACTATCATATATTTTTTAATTTATGACCTTACTTATTGTTATAAATACATGGAATTTTTTGTAAAGTTGTCATATATTATCACAAAAAAAATCATAAGATCTATCATTATTTCATGTTTCTATGAAATATATTATCCTAGGAAATTACCATTCTCGACCAGCCTCTATGAAACCCCTCATCAACATCCACTCCTCATCCTCCCATGTCACTGTCTTTTTCTTCATTTCAAACATAATATTTGATTCTCCCAAGATTCACTTCATTTTTCTCTCTCCCTCCAATATCCCATACTGTAATTGTATATTAAATTTTACATAATTTTATTAATATGGTATTAATATTAAATTTTTATTAATGTTTTGAATATGTATATATTTTTTAATATTAATATGTATTTTTGGAATATGTGTGTGTGTGTGTTTAAATGTGTGTGTGTGTATTTGTGTTCATGGATCACTTGAATCAACATGAATTTATTCTAGCACAAAAAGAATAAAATAGGGTCGAGTTATCATAAAAATCATATATTGCATGAAAAGGATCAAATATATAAAAACCCTAACATAGAAATTTATGGGAAAAGGTAGGGAATAAAACATGTAGGTTACTAGTCTGAACAACCACTCTTGGGTTTATCTAGTTGGTAATTTTTTCATCAATGTGGGTAATAAGAGTTTAGAAGTTTATGAGGGTATCCCTCAGATTTAGGGAATATATAATATATAATTAATCCTCCTTCATTTTAAACATTGGTTATATAACGTCCCGGTTCTGGGTGACATCCAGAGGTGAACCATACCCAGTTGGTCACATGTCCTCAAGCGAATTTCCCCACACACCAGCAACTTTTAACTAGCAATGAGGTACTTGGGTGTGATAGTGGGGAAACTATGCCCTCATTGGTAGAGTAACAAAGTGAAAATAAACAGATAACAGTAGCGGATGCAGTAATAATAACATGCAATAGTAAAGAATGGAAGATTGTAAGTAGATAAACAACTAGAGCACATATATAAATGATTAATGTCACATATTTCTAGGAAATCATCCAAACAATTCACAATTCTCATGCAGCATCGCAAGCCTCATCTTAGTCCCCTGCTCTCCAACACCACAACAATCAAGTACATGAAATAGAAGGGAACTTTCCCTTATCTATACTTGCAACATTATAATCTGTTTGGGCCCAAAGCATAACCCAAAAATGGTATGAGACGAATCCTAGTAGGCAACCACCCAATGATTTTCCTAAAAGTTAGTGGATATATATAGTAGGCAATATCAAAAATGGATTAATAAACAAGAAAGTTCTCAAAAGTAAGAAATCATACAATTTCAACTACCTTCATTTACATTTATCAAAGTAATCAACCAATCAAACACAAGAAACCCTCTGGGAAGTACTCACAGTCTAACTCCTCTGGTTCAGAATAAACAAAGACTCTATGAGGAAGCACTCACCGTCAATTCCCCATGTGGTCTTTTATCAATAAACTACAAACACACTGAAGAAGCACTTAATGTCCAATTCCCCCTATGGTTTTGCAAAATGGAACTACAGACACTCTGAGGGAGCATTTACGCCCATCCCCTCTATGTTCTCGCAATGTGAAAGTATAACAGACACTTTGGGAAAGCCCTTAGCGTCCATTTCCCCTATGGTCTAATTACACCAGGTTCCCACAACCCTGTGTAAGTCAATCGTGAAAAAATGATATCCAGCATAAAAATTAAATCACAATATACTACTTGGTTAAATAGCTACAAAGCATGGCACAAGTAAGTCAGATAATATCACTCCATCTTAACAACACTATGCATGGAAAACAAAGCAGCCTAACAAGAAAAACAAGACCCAATGACCAAAATCAGTTCTAACATGGGAAAACTCATCCATAGAAAGGTAATTAAAACCTATTCTCAATCAAGATCCCTAACTCAAAAAATAAAGGAAAAACATGCCTTAAAGGGTAAACTTCTCTAAACACACAATACCCTAAACTAGGGTATTGGAAAATTTTGCACATATAATTAAAAGACGATCTACAGAAAGGCACAAACCACCTACCCCGACGTTGTATGAAGAAAACTCTTGAACATCAGCCCTTGAATTAGCCTATAATTTCATAGATCTATAAAAAGGTAAAAAATGTTCAACCAAGGATATCTCAAAAAGAGGAGGAATCATGAGATGAGACTCTAGAAGATGGAAGAAATCATCGTAGAAATTCCAATTCAATCGACAAAGGCTGATTCAAAGAACGGATTGTCGATTGGGGGATCTTGGAAGAATTGGTGATATTCGTCACTCCTGGATGAGATGAGTAGAGATAAATGTGTTTCTGTCGATTAGACATGACCCTGGTCCATTTAATAAAATAAAAAGAAATAGACATGGTCTGTCCTATAAAAGTACATGGCATGTGTATGACTTTACTAGGCCCACTTTAGGCGGTCTCCAAGTCACACCACATGGCCATACACTATGTCGTTACTTGGCCAGTACACGGCTACCGACGGCAACCGGGTACACAACGTGTACTCCTAAGTACACAACGTGTACTCCTAAAAATTTACAGATTATCCTTTTTCATTAAAAACAGCAGAATTTAATATCCATGCCTAAAATGAAGATATGGGTTCTTAAAAACTTCCCCCCTTAAATAAATTCATCCCTAAATTTCCGTAACAAGGCGACGTAGAAAAAGAATCCTCGAATAGCACCGGACACTATGATCGTACATCGACCTCCCTCTCCCAAGTCTCATCCTATACTCACCCGTGTGGCCATTGCACCCATACCAGAGGAACTGACTGACCATGAAACTGCGATCAACAATCTAGATAGGATGCTTCTCAAACGATGTGTCCACCTCCAACTCAACATCCTCGGGTTGAAAGAAATGAGATAGCTCTGAGAAGTAACACCACTACTGAGAAACGTGGATGACATAATCCATATCCCAGTACCTCTGAGGTAACTGCAATTGATAGGAAACTGGACTAACTCTCTCCAAAACATCAAATGGCCTGAAGTATCTCATTGAAATATTTCCATGTATTGTAATACACCTATGTCCCAACCTTGGTGTGACACGTAGGAAAACTTGATCTCCAACCTCAAACTCTAGAGGCCATCTCTATCGATTAGCATAAGGCTTTTTTGCCACTCTGTTGTAGCAACCCTCTTACAAATCAACTCCACCTTCTTTGTGGTCTCCTGGACAGGATGAGGTCCTAGCATAGCTTCCTTTCCTACCTCCAACCAACATAGGGGTTATCGGTATGGCCTACCATACAAAGCCTCATAAGGTGTCATCTGAATAGTTTCTTGAAAACTATTATTGTATGAAAACTCCACCGAACGTATGTGCTTCTCCCAAGAACCTCCAAAATCTTGGACGCATGCTCGAAGCATGTCCTCCAGCACGTGAATCGTATGCTCAGATTGGCTATCTGTCTGGGGATGGTAAGCTATACTCAGAAGTACCTGTGTACCCAAATCCCTCTGTAGTCCCTACCAGAACTGAGAGGTAAAACAAGAATTTCTTTCTAAAATGATGGAGTGTAGAACCCCATGTAAATTTACAATCTCTAGGATGTACAAAATTCCCAGATCATCAAAAATGATGGTCTCCTTGACCGATAAGAAGTGTGAAACCTCCGTGAGTCTGTCAAAGACAACTCAAAATACATCATTCCCTCAAGGAATCCTAGGAAAAACTGTCACAAAGTCCATCACGACATCTTTCTACTTCCACTCAAGAATGGGTAACTGCTACAAAAGCCCTTCTGGTCACTGATTCTCTACCTTCACATGCTAACAGGTGGAACACCTCATCACAAAACCATCAACTCTCTCTTCATACCTGGTCACCAATACAGACAATGTAGATCTCAATACATCTTGGTAACACCAAGATGAACTACCCAAATAGAGGAGTGAAAATCCCGCATCAGCTCCTCACATAAATATGCTGACACCCATATGCGTCTATGAAAATGAAAGATTTCATCCTCACCTAATATCCATCTAGAAATAGGGTTCTTTCTTGACACACTCTCTCACATGAATAAGCCTTCAACATCAGATAGCTGCCTCATTCACACTCCATCTAGCAGAGTATAGGTAACTGTTATTGAAGAAAGAAACATCTGTCCATGTCTATCATGCACCACAAAATGCACCATAGAGAACTAATCCATAAGCTACCACTCACTGCTAGCCTCCTAAACATCATGTATCTGAGTCCTCATACTCAATGCATCAGCCACTGCATTGCCTTTCCCAGGCATAGAGGAGATCTCAAATTCAAAGGACTGAAGGTACTCAAACCACCTTTACTGTCTCAAATTTAGATCATGCTGAGTGATGATGTACTTGAGACATTTGTGGTAGGAAAAAACCATAAAATGATCTCACAATAGATAATGTCTTGGACATCGTACAACATGAACAGCTGCAGCCAACTCAAGATCGTGTGTCGGGTAATTCCTCTAATATGGCCTCAACGGCCGAGACCCATACGCAGTGAATACTTTCCCCTATATAAGCACTACTCCCAGCCCGATACCTGATTCATCATAGTAAAATGTATAACTCTTTCCTGGATCTGAAAAAATGAGTATTAGTGCTGAGTCAACCTCCCTTTCATCTCCTGAAAGGCTAACTCACATGAATCTGACCATAGGTACTTTACACCCTTCTTAGTCAAGCCTGGTAGTGGCGTTTATAAGAATGAAAAGTCCCCATATAAATCTTTTGTAGTAACCATATTTCCACAGATGTCACGACCCGCCCTCGCGGCCCATGCCGTGACTACCCCAAGCCCGCCTTCCATAGGCCAGGGGCTGGCGACTAGCACCAAGGCATAAATCCCGATAACAGGGAAGGAATTTCCTTTGTAATGTAAACAAGAACCACAGAGTAAACAAGTGTAAAAGTAAACACTAAGTAAAAACTGTAACAAGCTGTGCTGAAAGTAAAAGGGGTCGGAAATTCAAGCCCAACTGTAAAGTACAACTGAAGGGAAAAACAACAACTGAAAAGAAAAGTCGTAGCATCGAGCCGTCCTCTGGAAGTCCCACCTGAAGGGTGAGAACAGATAGCCTCCATAGCTCCTCGGTCCAGCCGTCCGCTTCGAGTACGTCCCGCCCAGTGGTCCACCTCCAGGTACCATCTTGCTCCGCAAGCCTCCACCACGATAAGCGTTGTCCGTCGTCTGCAACCAACACAACGAAGTGCGGGCATAGCCCGTGCAGCGGTGAGTATAAGCTACTCAGTAGGGACCCCGAGACCCCCGAAGGTCTCCCAGAATCCACAAAGGATAAACCACAAAGGAAAGATACAATCACGAAGTAACATCCAACACAGATTAGGTATATGCCCACACATATACCTAAGCCATCAATTCTCGCTCGGCTCCAACATCCGCGCTCAACTATAACCCAGTCCACACAGGAAAGAAAAACGTAAAATCCATACAGGATAGCTCAACACAATCCACAAAGGAAAGTAAAAAGTAAATCCACACAGGATAGCTCAACACAATCCACAAAGGAAAGTAAAATCTAAATCCACACAGGATAGCCCTACACAATCCACAAAGGAACGTAAAACAGAGTTTCATCTCACACAGGTATACTTCTTCAAATGAAGATATAGATGATCACTGATCCATCTATGTCATCGGACCCACAAAGGATCTATAGGTACTAACCCCTGCAATGACCCACACAGGATCGGACCCACACAGGATCAATAGGTAACTAACCCCCGCAAAGAACCACACATAATCAGGCCCACACAGGACCTGTAGGCACTGGCTCACACAGAACCGTTGAGCGCTGACCCACAGAGGATTGGATCCACACAGGATCTGTAGCACTGATCCACGTAGGATCGCTGAGTGCAATAGTCATCACAGTCCACTGAGGATCTCTGCACAGTCGTCGTCGCAGTCCACTGAGGATCCCTGCACAGTCGTCGTCGAAGTCGCAGCCAGTACTAGGGTTCCCTCACACAGCAAGCTCGTTCGGGAGGGCCCGCTCCACGAGTCGAGAGGATGATACATCAACTGACACAAAGTCCGAATTTGATGTATCCAAATGTTCCGTATCGTCAACAGGAACTCAACGTCGCGGACAGCGCGTCAATCAGACACCCGGTCTGAGAGTTATTGGCTTTTTCGTCCCAGGGGCCCGGTTGGTTTTTAAGGCAAAACCAACCTGACCATACTCCACCTGTGTCCAAACCTCGGGCGGAGTATGCCAAAAGATCCGTCTCACTTAGAGTAATTCAACGAAGTCGACGGCACGTCGATCGGACGTCCGAAGCTCAAGATATGAGCGTTTCCGCTCCAAGGGCCCAGTTGGTTTCGTGTACGAACCAACCCGGCCAAACCCAAAGTATCCCGAAACCTTGAGTGTAAAATACCTAAACGGCCGTCTCGATCCAAGGATCGTGTCGCCGCTGACGGCGAGTCGTTTGGAGGCCCGTAGCTCAAGTTATGAGCAAAAGACCGAAAACGTCCGGAGACGGGGGGTCTAGGCCCGGACCGACCCGGCCCAACCCCCCCTGGGTCGGCCCGAACCAGGGCGGCCCAACCCAGAACCGGGTCTGACCCGGTTTGGCATGACCCAGCCCGGCCAGGGCGGCCCGACCCAGCCTGGGCGCGACCCGGCCAGGCGGGTCGGCATGGCTCAGCTCGGCCGAGCCGGCCGAGCGGAGGAACCCGCGGGGTGGGTGCTGCCCCCACGGTGTCAAAGTGACGCGGCCCAGCGTGGGGCTGCCCCGAACCACCCGGACGCAGCCGGGCTGCCGCGTCCCTGAATCGTGGTTCCGCGCGGCCGCAGAACCACCTCGCCGCCGCGGCTGAAGCCGCGATGAGGTTTTCCCAGCGGCGCACTGGGTGTCGCCGCCTCCTGGCGGCCGGCCGCTGCCGGCCGCCGCCTCCGGCCGCCGGCGGGGCGCGCCGGTGAAAGCTTCCGTGGGCCACCGGAGTTGCTCCGGTGGTCCGTTTTCATTCCCGTCTGCACCGCGGCTCCCCCGGGTCCCGTTCTTCACTACGGAAACACCAAATCGCCTTTGTGGCACGTTTGTCGTCGCCCGACAAATCCGCACAACAACGAAGAACTGCGGAGGGTTGTCGGGCCGTGTTCGTTTGGCCCACACCCTCCGCGTTAGGCGATAAAAATCGAGAAGAATAATCCACAAAAGGAAAAAAAACCAAAATACAATTTTAATAATTTAAAATTAAACTTGATTCAGGTTCTTTTGTTTTAGAAGAAAACAACTACGGGAATAAAAAGTTATTTCTAAACAAAATCCCTACCTCGTCAAGTCGTCGCACACGCGTTTTTCGCGGAATTGATCGTCACGGAAGGAGGGGACCGTCGCGTCGTCGCGGTATCCGGCGTTGCGTTGACGAACTTCGAGGACCAAGAAACAACAGATTTAATTATATCGATTAAATCTATCTGTTGTTTTAATCCACAAAGAAATTTAAAGAACCACAATTTCTCACCTCAACGGATGATCGGAGATTTTGTTGCGGATGAAGGAACGTTGCAGAAGAACATCGCGGGAGAGGAAACGTCAGCGTCACGGGACACGACATCACGTCATCGATTTCCGCGGGTTCAGCGTTCTTCGTCGGAGGCCAGTGTTCTTCGTGTTCTTCACGTTCTTCGTGAAGCTGGATGAAGAACTTGAGGTTTCTATCAAATCCTCTCAACGAACAACACTTAAGGAGAAAAAGCGTTGGTCTTATTTTATTACCATGCCAACAAACAAAAAAGGGACAAGTAATGACCCATTAATTCATAGAATTAATTCACGAAGTTAACTGCCCAATTAAATGGTGCTTTAAGAATTTAAGAAAATGCGTCAGTTGAGTTTCATAATGACGGGTTTTCGCGGGTGCGTTACTTAGCGGAAAAGAAACGGTGGGTCTCGTGTGAGCCCCACCTCACAAATATCCTACCAAGAGGGTAGGATATTTTTTGGATAGCACCCTATCCACATCAACTTAGCTTAAGCAGCTTTAAGTGGCTTTCAAGTGGCTTTAACTGAAATAAAAATAATGTTGTCGCACCACTTTATTTTATTTCTTAACTTAAAGCCCAAAAATTAAAAAGCACATCCGAGCAAACGCAACTCCAGAAGAGGCATTTCTAAGCAAATACCGGCGCTGCGATTCCATCGGTGCCCTCAGAATTCGATTTCGAGCACCGGTTCAAAAGTTAGAAAAACCCGCTCATTCGTTCACTGAACGTACCCGAGCCAAACTTCGGAAAATTATTCCGGGCACACCGGGCCTCGGAATCAGGTGCCGTCAGAAACTGCGTTCTTATAAAAATCCAAAGAAAATTATGAAAAAAATTTCCTTGAATTTTTTGGGTCTTTACATCACTCCTACCCCAGGGCTTTACGTCCTCGTAAAGATACATCATAAACTAGGGAAACAAAAGTGGGTACTGAGCACACATCTGAGCCTCCCGCTCCCTAGTGCTCTCCTGGTGGTTCCTGTGCTGCCATCTGATGCGCAAAATAGGAATCGATCGTCCACGTAGGACCCGCTCCTGCCGATCCTCGATCTCCACTGGGACCTCCGCAAAAGTCTCCCATTCATCCACATCTAGCTCCCCATGGTCAATGATGTGCATCGGGTCGTGCACGTATCTCCTCAGCTGAGATACGTGGAAGACGTCGTGCACCCGGTGCAACTGAGGTGGTAGAGCCAGGCGATAAGCCACCTCGCCAATCCTGCTGAGGACCTGGAATGGTCCTATGAAGCATGGAGACAACTTTCCACCTCGGCCAAATCTCCGTAATCCACGTCGAGGTGAGACACTCAAGAAGATGTGGTCGCCATCCTCGAACTCTAGTGGCCTCCACCTCCTGTCAGCATAAGACTTCTGTCGGCTCTGAGTTGTCCTCATCCGCTCCTGGATGACTTGGACCTTCTCTGTCGTGGCCCGGACCATCTCTGGTCCCACAAGTGCTGACTTCCCAGGGTCTGTCCAGCTCAAAGGAGATCTACAAGGTCTGCCTACAACGCCTCGTATGGTGCAATCCCAATGGTGGAGTGGTAGCTGTTGTTGTACGCGAACTCCACCAAGGGTAGGTGGTCCTCCCAGCTGCGACCAATGTCGAGGACACATGCTCGGAGCATGTCCTCGAGAGTCTGATTGGTCCTCTCCGTCTGACCATCCGTCTGAGGGTGAAAGGCGGTGCTCAGACGTAGCCGCGTCTCGAACGCCTCCTGCAACCCCTTCCAAAGCCGGGAAGTAAAGCGAGCATCTCGATCGGAGACGATAGATGATGGCACACCGTGAAGCCGTACAATCTCCTGAACGTAGAGACACCCCAAGCTCTCCACTGAGCCCTTCTCTCTAATGGGTAAGAAGTGAGACGACTTGGTGAGTCAGTCAACAATCACCCAGATGGAGTCGTGACCTCTGGAAGTGCATGGAAGTCCAGTCACGAAGTCCATAGATATGCAGTCCCACTTCCACTCCGGGACCTCCAAGGGCTGTACCAAGAATGCTGGTACCCGATGCTCTGCCTTTACCTGCTGGAAGGTGAGGCATCGAGAAACGAACTCTGCCACAACCTTCTTCATGCTTGGCCACCAGTGCTATCGTCTGAGGTCCTGGTACATCTTCGCCACTCCAGGATGTACCGCCAAAGGAGAAGTGTGAAACTCTCTTAGCACCTCCTCTCGTAAAGAGACTGGTACCATGGTACATCCTCTGAAAAGGATGTCGTGCCCTACTCCGAAAGAGAATCCATCAGGTGCCTGTCCTGAGGATATCTGTGCACACCACATCTCACAGTCAGCATCCCCACGCTGTGCCTCTCTGAGCCGCTGTAGTAGTGGAGGGGTGACTGTGAGATACTGGAGGAAGGCTGCTCCATCTCTATCCATGAAGGATATCTGCAAAGCAGCTAGCTGCTCTATCGCCTCATCAAGTAGCTGAATGCCCGTCCTCCTGCTGAGGGCATCGGCTACCATGTTCTGCTTCCCAAGAGTATAGAATATCTCAAAGTCATAGTCCTGGAGGAACTCGAGCCATCGTCGCTGTCTCAGATTCAGTTCCTTCTGCGAGAAGATGTACCTAAGACTCTGGTGGTCAGAAAAGACTGTAAAGCGCTCGCCCATCAGATAGTGTCACCATGTCTTCAAGGCGAAGACCACTGCTGCTAACTCCAGGTCATGGGTAGCGTAGTTGTGCTCATGCAACCTCAAATGAAGTGATCCATAGGAGATCATTGCTCGCTCCTACATCAGGACACATCCGAGTCCGGTCCTTGATGCGTCGCAGTAGACTACGTACCCTACTCCCTCCTCAGGAAACTTCAAGATAGGTGTGCTGGTCAATCTCTGTCTCAGCTCCTGGAAGCTCTGATGACAACTGTCTGACCACACAAAGGGTTTCCCCTTCTTCGTCAAAGATTAGAGTGGTGCCGCAACTTTGGAGAAGTCTGGAATGAATCTCCGGTAGTATCCAGATAGTCCCAAGAAACTCCGCACCTCGGTCACGCTCCTGTGTGGCTCCCAAGCCAGCACTTCCTCGATCTTCGCAGTATCCACTGCAACTCCCACCTTAGAGATGACGTTCCCCAAGAAGTGGAACTCACGTATCTAGAACTAACACTTCGAGAGCTTTCCAGAAAGCTGGTTCTATCGGAATGTGTCTAGTACAACCCGTAAGTGATAGGCGTGCTCCTCCTCAATCGTCGAGTATGTCAAAATGTCTTCGATGAAGACCATGACAAATCGATCGAGGTATGGCTGAAAGATCATGTTCATGAGGCCCATGAACACTGCTATAGCATTGGTTATGCCGAAAGGCATAACCAAGAACTCAAAGTGGCCATACCGACATCTGAAGGTCGTCTTCTGCATGTCCTCGTCTCAAACTCTGAGCTGATGATAGCCTGACCTGAGGTCTATCTTCAAGAACCACCGTGCTCCCTTGAGCTGATCGAAGAGGTCATCAATCCTCGGTAGTGGATACTTGTTCCTCACTGTCACCTGGTTCAGGCGATGATAATCGACACAAAGTCGCAAGCTCCCGTCCGCCTTCTTGGCGAACAATATCAGGGGAGCCCCAGGAGAAACACTGGGTCGGATGAACCCCTTGCCCTGCAAGTCCTCCAACTGTACCCGTAGCTCTCGAAGCTCAGCAAGGGCCATCCGATACGCTGGAGTGGATATCAGGGCTGTCCCGGGGTATAGATCAATATAAAAGTCTACCTCTCTGTGAGGAGGTAGTCCTGGAACGTTGTCGGGAAAGACATCCGCATACTGATCCACCACTGCAGGAAAACTAGGACTCTGCACGTCCACTTCTCCAAGGATGAGACTAGACAACTGATTAGTGATGGGTTGTCCCCTCCTCTACGAGAGTCCCTCCTATTCTACAAAGGCTCCCTTCTCGCCGGTGAAGGAGAACCTACTCCCGTCGGTACGCACACATCGCACCTTGCACCTAATAAAGTCAATCTGTGCATGGACTGTAGATAACCAATCCATGCCCAAGATGAAGTCGTAAGGCCTCGATGCCACTACAAGAAGATCCCAGCCGAAGCTCTCGCCTCCTAGAGTAAGATCACACTGCCGGCACTAGTGTGTAATCATCGATTCTGCTCTCATAGGAGTCTCTAGCCGTAAGGATCGAGCCAACGGCTATGTCAGAATCTCCGAGCTCCGAACAAGGGCAGCGGCTATGAAAGAGTGACTCGCTCCTGTGTCTATAAGAACTGCAGAAAGGGTGGAATAGACACATATCGTACCTCGAATCATCTCATGTGCGCCGTGGTCGTAGGCCTCCGCTGCCTGGAGCTGTGCATGTCTCTTCCCGCCAACTCCCTGTGGTCGGGGAAGGCCTCCTGGTGGTGGTGGTGGTAGAGCCTCAAAGCATCGCCCACCACCTGCTGCTCGGCCAGCTCCTTTGCCTCGTCCGCCTCCTCCCTGCGGACCGCCACAGTCGACCCTCTACCTTTTCTTGGGTGGCCCCTCAACTGTCTCCTGCTCCTCGGAATGGTGGGTCGGGTAGTCACGAGCCATGTGACCCTGCCCGCCGCAAGTGTAGCACTGCCTACCTCTCGAAAGACTGGCTCCGCGCTGTGTGCCCCGCACAGCTGAGCTAGTGTCCGGAGGCCTCCTACGTGAGGGTCTGCTATGCCTGGACCCCTGAGTCATCCATCGACTGCCCGCTGCAGAAGACTCTGCTACGTGCCGCCCCGCGGTAGGTCTCGCCTCTGGAGAAGTCTCAGCAAGAAAGATCTCGATCAAAAGGTCTCGCTCCAGTACTCCTACCTAGGTCGGGATGCGGAGGCAGATCCGCGATGCCCTGATCTCGTGTCTCAATCCCTGCACAAAGGTCCGAGCTCGGAAGAATGGGTCCCGTACCATATCTGTCGAGTAGCGAGAATGATCGGTAAACCTCGCCGCGTACTGGGTGACCGTCAAGATGCCCTGCCGCAGCTGAAGAAGCTCCTAGATGCGCACCACACAGAGGGTGGCCGAGACGAACTTTGAGCGGAAGAGGCACTCGAAGTCCATCCAGAGAAGGGATGCCTCATCGTGCACCTGGAGCATCAAGCTCCACCATCGTCCTGCTGCTGCGTGCAGTAGGCTCTCTGCGAGGATCACCATGAGGTCTGCTGGTGTCCTCACTAGTCTAAAAACTCGTACCACCACCTCCAGCCAGTCCTCGGCTGCCTGGGGGTCCGTCTCCCCATTGAACCTGGGAAATCGCTAGCACTGGAACTCATGCAGTGCAATGAGGTGACGTGCATCGTCAGCGGCTGGTGCTGGAAGCATCAGGTGCTCGGCGGGTAGAGGTACCGCCGTTGCCTCTACTGTCAAAGGGGCCTGTACCGAGGCCTCGTCGCTCGGCGGGATGTCGTCACGTACGACTCTTGGAACCCTAGCTGGCTACCATCGTGGGGCCATCCTGAAAAGGAAACAGGTGCGCCACGGTCAGAACAGTATACCTGGTGAGCTGACATAAAGTAATCACAAGGAAAACTTGAAACACACATGCAATCAATGTTTTCGTGCATTAAGTCGTAAATCAGAAGTCAGGGTCCTTGTGTATGGATACGTCGGCCGCCGCACCAACACTGGACTCCCTGGACTGATAACCACACCCAATACGCTAAAAACTATTGCTTCACATAGAAGGAAGATCCGAGTCTGCGGTAGAACCAACCACCTTTGATACCAATTTGTCACGACCCGCCCTCGGGGCCCGTGCCATGACTACCCCAAGCCCGCCTTCCATAGGCCAGGGGATGGCGACTAGCACCAAGGCGTAAATCCCGATAACAGGGAAGGAATTGCCTTTTTAAAGTAAACAAGAACCACAAAGTAAACAAGTGGAAAAGTAAACACTAAGTAAAAACTGTAACAAGTTGTGTTGAAAGTAAAAGGGGCCGGAAATACAAGCCCAACTGTAAAGTACAACTAAAGGGGAAAATAGCAACTGAAAAGAAAAGCCGTAGCATCGAGCCGTCCTCTGGAAGTCCCACCTGAAGGGTGAGCACAGATAGCCTCCACAGCTCCTTGGTCCAGCCGTCCGCTCCGAGTACGTCCCGCCCAGTGGTCCACCTCCAGGTACCGTCTTGCTCCGCAAGCCACCACCACGATCAGCGCTGTCCGTCGTCTGCAACCAACACAACGAAGTGCGGGCATAGCCCGTGCAGGGGTGAGTATAAGCTACTTAGTAGGGACCCCGAGACCCCCGAAGGTATCCCATAATCCACAAAGGATAAACCACAAAGGAAAGATACAGTCACGAAGTAACATCCGACACGGCTTAGGTATACGCCCATACATATACCTAAGCCATCAATTCTCGCTCGGCTCCAACATCCGAGCTCAAGTACAACCCAGTCCACACAGGAAAGCAAAACGTAAAATCCACATAGGATAGCTCAACACAATCCACAAAGGAAAGTACAATGTAAATCCACACAGGATAGCTCAACACAATCCACAAAGGAAAGTAAAACGTAAATCCACACAGGATAGCCCAACACAATCCACAAAGGAAGGTAAAACAGAGTTTCAGCTCACACAGGTATACTTCTTCAAATGACGATAGAGATGATCACTGATCCATCTAAGTCGTCAGACCCACAAAGGATTGATAGGTACTAACCCCCGCAATGACCCACACAGGATCAATAGGTAACTAACCCCCTCAAAGACCCACACAGGATCAGGCCCACACAGGACCTATAGGCGCTGGCTCACACAGAACCGCTGAGTGCTGACCCACATAGGATCGGATCCACACAGAATCTGTAGCACTGATCCACATAGGATCTCTGAGTGCAGTAGTAGTCGCAGTCCACTGAGGATCTCTGCACAGTCGTCGTCGCAGTCCACTGAGGATCCCTGCATAGTCGTCGTCGTCGATGTCGCAGCCAACACTAGGGTTCTCGCACACAGCAAGCTCGTTCGGGAGGATCTGCTCCACGAACCAAGAGGCTGATACATCAACTGACACAATGTCCAAATTTTATGTATCCAAATGTTCTGTATCGCCAACAGGAACTCAACGTCGCAGACAGCACGTCAATCGGACGCCCGGTCTGAGAGTTAATGGGTTTTTCGTCATAGGGGCCCGGTTGGTTTTTAAGGCAAAACCAACCCAACCGTACTCCACCTGTGTCCAAACCTTAGGCGGAGTATGCTAAAAGATCCGTCTCACTTAGAGGAATTCAACGAAGTAGACGACACGTCGATCGGACGTCCGATGCTCAAGATATGAGCGTTTCCGCTCCGAGGGCCCGGTTTGTTTCATGTACGAACCAACCCGGCCGAACCCAAAGTATCCCGAAAACTTGAGTGTAATATACAGAAACAGCCGTCTCGATCCAAGGATCGTGTTTTCTCTAACTATGAGTCATTTGGAGGCTCTTAGCTCACGTTATAAGCAAAAGACCGAAAATGTCCGGAGACAGGGGGTCTGGGCCCGGACCGACCCGACCCAACCCCCCATGGGGCGACCCGACCCGGGACCGGGTCCAACCCGGTTTGGCATGACCCACCCCGGCCAGGCGGGTCGGCCCGACTCGGCTTGCCCGAGCCGGCCGAGCGGAGGAACCCTGGGGGTGGGCGCTGCCCCCGCGGTGTCAAAGTGACGCGGCCCCGCATGGGGCCGCCCCGAACCACCCGGACGCGGCCGGGCCGCCGCGTCCTTGAACCGCAGCTCCGCGCGGCCGTGGAACCGCCTCACCGCCGCGGATTCAGCCGCGGCGAGGTTTTCCCAGCGGCGCTCTGGGCGCAGCCGCCACCTCCGGCCGCTGGCGCCGCCGTGCCGGCGTGGCGCGCCGACGAAAGCTTCCGCGGGCCACCGGAGTTGCTCCGGTGGTCTGTTTTCATTCCCGTCTACGCCACGGCTCCCCCCGGGTCCCGTTCTTCACTACAGAAACATCAAATCGCCTTTGCGGCACGTTTTTCATTTCCCGCCAAATCCGCACAACAACGAAGAACTGTGGAGGGTTGTCGGGCTGTGTTTGTTTGGACCGCACCCTCCGTGTTAGGCGATAACAATCGGGAAGAATAATCAACACAAGGAAAAAAAACAAAATACAATTTTAATAATTTCAAATTACACTTGATCCAGGTTCTTTTTTTTTAGAAGAAAACAACTACGGGAATAAAATGTTATTTCCAAACAAAATCCCTACCTCATCAAGTCGTCGCAGGTGCGTTCTTCGCGGAATTGATCATCGCGGAAGGAGGGGACCGTCGTGTCGTCGCAGTATCCCGCGTTGCGTCGACGAACTCCGAGGACCAAGAAACAATAGATTTAATTATATCGATTAAATCTATGTGTTGTTTTAATCTGCAAAGAAATTTAAAGAACCACAATCTATCACCTCAACGGATGATCAGAGATTTTGTTGCCGATGAAGTAACGTCGCAGAAGAATGTCGCGGGAGAGGAAACGTCAGCGTCACGGAACACGGCGTCGCGTCATCGATTTCCGCGGGTTTGGTGTTCTTCGTCGGAGGCCGGCGTTCTTCGTGTTGTTCGCGTTCTTCGCGTTCTTCGCGAAAGAGGATGAAGAACTTGAGGTTTCTATCAAATCCTCTCAACGAACAACACTTAAGGAGAAAAAGCGTTGGTCTTATTTTATTAACATTCCAACAAACGAAAAAGAGATAAGTAACGACCCACTAATTCATAGAATTAATTCACGAAGTTAACCGCCCAATTAAATGGTGTGTTATGAATTTAAGAAAACGCATCAGTTGACTTTCATAATGACGGGTTTTCGCGGGTGCGTTACTGAGCGGAAAAGAAACGGTGGGGCTCGTGCGGGCCCCACCTCACAAATATCGTACCAAGAGGGTAGGATATTTTTTGGATAGCACCCTATCCACATCAACTCAGCTTAAGCAGCTTTAAGTGGCTTTCAAGTGGCTTTAACTGAAATAAAAATAAAGTTGTCTCACCACTTTATTTTATTTCTTAACTTAAAGCCCAAAAATTAAAAACCACACCCGAGCAAACGCAACTCTGGAAGAGGCATTTCTAAGCAAATACTGGCGCTGCTATTCCATCGATTCCCTCAGAATTCGATTCTGAGCACCGGTTCAAAATTTAGAAAATCCCGCTTATTCGTTCACTGAACGTACCCGAGCCAAACTTCGGAAAATGATTCCGGGCAACCGGGCCTCGGAATCAGGTGCCGTCCGAAACTGTGTTCTTGTAAAAATCCGAAGAAAATTAAGAAAGAAATTTCCTTGAATTTTTCGGGTCTTTAAAACAGAATACTTTGTACCTCAAAGACATTCTTTGGCTGCTCCCCGGAATCTACTACTCTCAATTTATCTAGGTCTACTGATACCACTATCTTTGAGATGACATAATCCAAGAAGTGAATATGGTCCATCCAAAAGTGGGATTTTGATATATTATCATATAACTGATGCTCTCTCAGTGTACTCAAAACGATCTCAATATGGGTAGCATGGTCGTGTCGAGTGTGAGAGTACACTAAGATATCATCCACAAACACCACCACAATGGAATCTAAGTATGGATGGAACACTCAGATCATCAGTTCCATGAAAACGTCAAGTGCGTTCTTGAGACCGAACGACATAACCACATACTCATATAGACCATACCTACTCTGAAATTCTATAAGAGGTATATCATATGGTCTAACGTGCAATTGATTATAACTGAATCTCAAGTAGATCTTCGAGAATAGCTGGGCTCCACGAAGCTGATCAAAGAGATCATTAATCCATGAAAATGGATATTGATTCTTGACTGTCAACTGGTTCATCTTTTGATAATCCACACAATGGCTGAGGGTACCATCCTCCTTCTTTGAAAACAGGACTGGTGAACCCCAAGGAGAAGTATTGGGTCTGATGAAACCTTTTTCCTGTAACTCCTCTAAATACTTCTAGAGATCCTATAACTTTGGGATAGCCATTCTATAAGGAGTAATAGACACCTGTTCCACTCCTAGCAAAATATCAATAGAAAATTCTACCTCACATTCTAGAGGCAAACATAAAAAGTCTTCTAGAAAGACATCACTAAAATAATCCACCACTGGAAGAAAGTTCATCTCTGAAGTCCCCTGGTCATCCAAATATAGACTAGCGATATGGGATGTAACTCCTCTCAACCCATGATTATCAGGTCCCACTCTACTCTCCTGTACATTCCATTCGCCTTTATGAAGAAATGATCCACCCTATTGTTACATGAAACTCACCCTATGACGATATCAATCAACAAAAGCCTAAAAGGGGACTAACTAGTCCATTCTGAGAATGACGTCGTAGCCTATCATCTCTAATAAATAGAGGTCCCATAAGAAGTTACACCCACCATCCTCAAGAGGGAACTACTTGAACTAACGTACACTAGCCATTATAATCCCCAAGAGAGTGTTTAGCGTCAAGATATCAGCAGAAGTAAAGATACAGAGACCAAGGCTCTCTACAACAGTGACAGATATGAAACTATGGGAATCCCCTATATCAAAAAGTGAAAAATCTAAAACTAAGGAAATTAGAATCCTACCTCTAACTGTAGAGGGTTTGGGATCCTACTCCGGATGGATATGCTCTATCGCAAATCCTGACCTACACCACAGCCTTGTGAAGCCGACTGAGATACCTGGACCGATCCACCCTGCAGCTGTCAAAAACCCTGTGTCTTAACACTGCATCCATGATCTCCACCTCGGCCTGAATGACATGAAGAACTTCATAACCTAGTTGGATGTGGGATTTGTGTTCATGCTTCGGTATGAGGAGTCGAAACAGAACCCCTATCACCAGCTGATGGTGAGAAAAACTGACAGAAGTGCTGACTATTACCCATCTTGTAGCAAGATAGGAACTCAACTGGGTCTATTTGGCAATGTGGCCTCATATAAGTGCTCTTTCCACACTGGTAGCATACCACCTGACTACCTGAATAAGTATTTCGCCTACTTATATTTCCATGCATAGACTCCCTACGACGCTTTCTACGGTCATTTTGAGGGGTACCAACTCCGGCTATTGATCCAACCTGGCTCACAACCCTAGAATCCATCAGATTTCACTCTGTGATCAACACCAAGTTGACTATAGAGGTGAAAAAAGTCAACCTGAATATGTTCACCTGATATCGGATGTCATGCCTGAGACCATCCTCAAACATCCTCGACAGAAATAACTCACCACCCTCTAGAATGGATTTAAAGTGATACAACTCTATGAAGTGAGAATAATAATCCATGACTGAGGGACTACCCTTATCCAAACTCATTAAATCTCGGGCTCGATCGGACCTCAAAGTCTCAAGGTAGAAGTAATCGTAGATGGCACACATGAACTTGTCCCAGTCCATAACCTACTGGTGTCCCACCTATGAGATCACATCCCAACATCTCTTGGAATTATCTATAATCATATATATAGAGAGATTTAACCTCATCTCTAGAGAAATATATATATTCTCAAAGATCGATAGCATGGATTCAATCCATGAATCAGTTGCCTAAGGTCCTCTATCTCCTAGGAAGGTGGGAGGATACTATTGTTGAAAAAACCACATCAACTCTGCCATAGACATGACATAATGAGTTTCTCCCTAAAAGGTATACAATTACCTTATGATTCCTTCTCAGAACTATGCATTGACTCCTAGATCTAGAATAATGGCTCATTCCAAGACGGGAATGACAGGAGGATCTACTTGTGGTTTCTGATCCACCTTGTCTAGTGTCTGATCACTGCCCTGAATCTGGCATACAACTGGAGGACGTCATGGTGGCATGACTCTACAAGGTCAAGTGCACACCATAGTTCAATATTCTCAAGGAATGAAACTTAGAATTGCAATAAAGTAACAGGAGAAAGAAAAAAATCATATTTTTCAAAACAGGGATACACAGCGTGTATAACCCCTACACGACATGTCCCCTTAGGATTTCACATGGGCGTGTTCTTCTGCCAAACCTGGTTGTGTAACACCCATACACATGATGTGTTCTTGAATCATTTACTCTACCCAAGTTATTATATATGTCTATAACTAGACGGTTCCTTTAGAAGAAAACTAAATGGAATATTTGTTCCAAACACGGTGAACACCACTTAGGTTTCAACTGTCTGTGTCGTCAGTCACATAGTCGGAGACACGGCCGACTCTACACAACATGTTTATGCTAGAAATGGTGTGTAATAGAAGGATTTCAACCACCTGTGTCATTAGTGACATGGTAAGAGACACATATGATTCTCCACGACGTGTTTATGCCAGACATGGTGTGTACTAGAAGGATTTTATCCACCCATGTCGTTAGTCAGACGACCAGATACATGGCCTCTCCAACACGGTGTGTACTTATGGTACACAACGTGTTCCTGTAATGATTTCCAAACCTTGTGTCCCTACCCACACAGGTAGTCAAATGGTCAATGATTACATGGGGTGTATATATTGTACATGTCCTGTACTTAAGAAAAATAGTTCGTTCCCAAAAAGAAGGATACATGGCATGTATTCATCAATACACACAATGTATTCTGGGGTTTTTTGTACAGTAAGCCTTAGAAACTACTGTGGAACCCATAAAAATTCTGAAACAAACATTTAAGTGAAAACTTCTGATCTATGTGAGGAAATACTCCCCACAAATAAAATCTTGTAATCATGTTCATGTCATATACAAGTATAATAGTGCAATGATCCACCAAATTCTAGTCCATGAGGTCCCAGAACACATCAGGGACCAAATTTTGGCACTCATTCAAATGAAACTTTACACATCAGCAATACCCTATAAAATAACATCAATTCTATCATGACATATATCACAACAACATGCATATATAGCACAACATCTATCACAACAACATACAATCGATAATGCACCCTAAGTGGCACGATAAGAATGCATGACATGTGATCTATTGTAATTGCCTATAACATGAATGAGATATAATACCCTCATCTAATCGAGTTTCAACAAAATAAGAACCTAGATAATATCAATGATAACAACACAAAAACATGTGAATCACCCAATATTGAAATCAAATCAACTGTAATAATCATAAAACCAAAAAATTACAATATGCAAGGTAAATTAGCTTTTCCCTATACACGAGTTAGGTACTTCTGGGCACAACTTATTAAAAAGTACCTATTATTTTCCATCCCTGGATATAGTCTCCAAATATTAAGTCAAAGAAGAAAATAATATCTCTGATACAACTTTGTAACGTCCCGGTTCCTGGTGCTGCCCAGAGGTTCCCTGTTCCTGGTTGGTCACATGGCCTCAAGCACATTTCCCTGAATGCCAGAGGCATACCATTAGTAGTGAGGGACATGGGTGTGATAGTGGGGAATATATTCCCTCATTGGTAGAGTAACACAATGGAAATAAATAGATAACATTAGTGAAAGCAGTAATAATAACATGCAATAGTAAACAACGCAAGACTGCAAGTAGATAAACAATTGGATCACATATATAAATAACACATGTCACATGTGCCTAGGAAAGCAGCTAAACAATTAAAAATTATAGAATACAGTACTAAACCAAAGTAAAAAGAAAATTATGTAAATAAATTCAGAAGAATCACAAGCCTAAGCTTGGTCTCATGCTCTCTATTTCCACAATAATCAACTAACTAATGTAGAAGGGTGATTTCCCTTATCTATACCTACAACAATATAATCTTTTTGGGCCTAAAGCATGACCCAAACATGGTGTGATATGAATCATAGTAGGAAACAACCCAATGATCTATGATTAATAATTAGTGAATATATATAGAAAGAAATATGAAAAATGAAGTAATAAAAAAAGAAGTACTCAAATGAAAATAATCATACAGTTTTAACTACATTCATTTATATTTATCGAAGTAATCAACCAATCAAACACAAGAAACCCTTTGGGATGTACTCACAGTCTAACCCCTTTAGTTCATCTTAATCAAATAATCTTTGAGGAAGTACTCATAGTAAATTCCCCTTGTGGTATTTTATCAGTAAACTACAGACACTTTGAGGAAGCACTCAACGTCCAATTCCCCACGTGGTCTTGCAACATGGAACTACAGACACTCTGAGGGAGCACTTGCATCCATCTACCCTATGGTCTCGCAACATGAAAGTATAATAGGAAATTTGTGAAATCCCTCAACATCCATTTCTTTTATGGTCTAACTACACCAGGTTCCTACAGCCCTGTGTAAGTCAATCATGCACAAATGTTATCCAACATCCAAAGTAAATCACAATATACTACTTGGCTAAACAGCTACAAAGCATGACACATGTAATTCAGATAATATCAATCCATCCTAATAACACTATTCATGGAAAACAAAGTATCCTAATAGAAAAAACTAGACCTAATGGCCAAAATCAGTTCAAACATGGGAAAACACATCTATAATAAGGTAATTAAACTATATTCTTAATCAAGATCCCAAACTCAAACAATCAAGGCATAATAGGCATTAAAGGGTTAACTTCCCTAAACATGAAATACCCCAAACTAGGGTATTGGTCAATTTTTCACATTTAATTAATAGATGATCTAAGGAAAGGCACAAACCACCTACCTCGACGTTGTACGAAGAATACTCTTGAACGACGATCCTTGATTCGGCCTAGAACATCGTAGATCTACAAAAAGGTCAAAAACATTCAACCAAAGATATCTCACAAAAGATTATGAATCATGATATAAGACTCTAGAAGAAGGATGAAATCACCATACCGATTCCAATACAATCGATGGTGGTGGATTCGGAGAACGGACGGTCAATCGGGGACTCAGGGAAGAATTGGTGATATCTGTCGCTCCTGGACAAGACGAGTCGAGAAGAAGGTGTTTCTATCGATTATACACGAACCCGGTCTATTTAATAAAATAAAAATAAATATACATGGTCTTTCCATTAAAAGTACATTGTGTGTATATGCCTTTTCTAGGCCCGCTTTAGGTAGTCTCCAGGTCACCCCACACGTCCATGTACTCAGCCATTACACGAACAGTACACAGCTACCCACAACAACTGGGTACATGTCATGAATCCTAAGTACACAACGTGTACTTCTAAAAATTTCTAGATTCTCCTCTTTTCCTTAAAAAACACCAGAAATTAATATCCATACCTAAAATTAAGATCTGGGTTATTACAGTTTTTCCCTCATTTGTTTCAATAAAAACACCATATTATCAACAAATATGACATGTTGAAACCTATAAATATTTATTTAAGAAAAAGGGAGGGTATACACATGGTGATATTTCACACTTACCACTTCCTGTAATTCACTATAAAATATTAATTTCTTTCAATTATTATGAATTTATACACCAAATCATTGACAACCTTCTTATACCCCAATACCATTTGACACATTTTTTACTTGCATTTATCACTTTCTTGATGGATCTCATTGTTATATTTATAAGAAATGAAATGTCTATATATCTACTAAATAACAAGGGTAACCCCCCGTTTTGTAACTTTGGTTATTAAACCCCCACAACACATACATTTAGTTGAAACACCTACTCTCAAACCACACTACCAAAACAATAACCTACTTGAATTTATAAGGATAACCTAAAATATTTTCCATTAGTAGATTAAATATAAAAATTTTAACATTATATACAAAACCAATGTAACCAATGTTGTGAGTGGGTGACCTAGAACCAACTATTGTATGTACATTGATTAACATTACATGTACACATTTTGATATTTATAAATATATACATTTATTTCTCTTACCACCAAAGTAACAATTCTTCTACACATACAATTTACACAGAAATGTCCATAGATTATATGTCATTCCAGTTACCAACTACAATGAGACCCATGATATACTATGATAGTAATATTAAATAGATGTATGATGGTATACATACATCATAATAGAAGGATATAGACGATTTTTGACTATCATGTGGTGGGGGATCATAATAATTGAGACTTATTCTCATCAAGTTTACACATGGTTATCACAACCAGAGGAGATCATGAGGACTCACTCTCCAATTGGAACATCACATATATCAATTTTAATGTTTTTTTCCTATCTAAAATAATGTGTATTGGTCTATTGACTTGAGATAATTATCAAAGTATACCATTTGATCACATAATTTTATGCAAGTTGAAAACAATGGAATTTAATTTGTGTTGAGGCAACTTGTTTTGGGTGTGTAATTTATGGTATGGAATTGGCTGAATGATCATGTCCCGATTTATCACTTACAAAAGGAAGATATATCTCATAGACAATTAATCAATATAGTTGCACATTTATTAAATCCATATCTATAGTAATTGAAGATAAGTCTGTAGAGTAAGTTAGATGAATAAATAAATGAATAAATAATGATGATTGAGAATTTTCACCTTACTTTATGAGAAATCGTGAGATAAATATATTATATTACATGGTGCATGATTTTAGGAGGTTATCATAGTTATAAAATTTATTAGATCTTTAGTTTTGTTGATTGGTTATTATACCCTTATTTTGGTCTATGAGTTATATTAACTAATATCAAGATACAGAATGAGAGGGTTACACACTAAGTGTATCAAAAAATTCCAACTATTCTGATTAATAAAAGTTTGCAATGAAATAGGACCCATATATGGGGGTCAGTGAATTTACAAGTGTAGGAAATATTAAGTAAAAAAATTAAATTATGTTATACAACTTTATAATAATAATTATTTAATAGATTATTCAGGTTATTGACCGACTATTTAACTATACAAGTGAATAAAAAAATATAATTACTTGAATGAACATAAAAATTTCTAGGTTTTTTAAATTATTAGGTGGGATGATGAGATTATTAAATGGTTCAAATTTTATCACATTCAATGTTAATACTATCAAAATAGAGTAATAAAATATTTATTATTCCTTTGATGAGTTAACTAGTCCATACGTGTTTTTTGGGCATTTTTGAAGGTTAAGTTTTCATAGGGTCAAAAATATAATTTATGGAATCTTAAACCCTAGTATAGAAATTTAATTTTTTCCCAAAAATGGTTATGTGATCCTCTTGAATTAATTTTAGGTCTTTCCCCTCCTCTATCACAAGTTTTATAGTGAGAAACTGAAGGATGGACATGCATTGATCGATTCCATTTCTCGAATTGATCTCCCATTTTTCACATGATTGAAACGACATCTTAATGAAATTCAATTTTATATAATAAAACCATGGAATCAATTACCGCACCATGTATCTTATTGGTATTTTTTAAAAGAACAAGGTTCCATTATTTATTGTGTTCAATTTTGTTCTTCATGTTTAAATTATTTGCATGAAATTCATAATTGTTTTGGCTAAGGTGTATTCGGGATTCATTGTTTTAATATGATTCATAACCGAATTTTTTAGATACATATTTTACACAATTATGTAAAGAATCAGGTTCCTTCAATTACTATCATAGTGAACAAGCAATTATTTATGTCCAAAACATAAAAATTTCTTTTAAAATTTCAATTATTTAAATAGAGGGTTTTAATACAGTCTCGATTCAACTAACGACATGTTGATCTGAGTTCATATAGTCAAGATATGATTGATCTAATATTGATGTATTATTAGGAAAAAATCTGACAAAAATTAATATATATTTGATATATATAGTATATATTAATTTACATATGGTTTTCAACAGGTATGGGGAGCTTCCTTCATTGGCTTCACATAGAGGAGTCAACAAATCACCATAAATTAGGACTTTTTTGAAAATTATATATATATATATTATAATTTATAATATATTAGTTGTATATATGTGGTTCTCCTTTGGGTGCCTTGTTTATGCCATTTTCAACAGACCCAACTCTTATTCAGGTCACTCCAACCTAGTCCAGACTGGGTCGGTCCGATTTGGTCCGAATTTGACAGTCCAAACCCGTTAGACCCACCAAAAGCCTTTTTTTTAATATTTTGGGATCCTATTTATATAAAAAAACTGAAAAAATTGTAAAAAAATAAAAAATTATGTTTAATTGTATGGAATTTAATTAAATTATTTCGGGTGCCATGGGATGTATTGTTAATTTATTTAAATTATTTTAATGAAAATATAATACATTAAAATTACCCTCAAGTTATATTAGGATAATTTTAATTTTTTTACAATTTAATTTCATGTTGACTAATCATGAGCTTATACTAGCCCATACATGTTTGGTTTAATGTTATTTAATTGAATTATAGTATTTGAGTTCAAAAAAAATATTTTTATTATGATGATCTATGTATCGTCGCTCCAACTTTAATTTTATAAAGGTCAGAATATCCAAATTTAAGTGTTAAAATGAAATTTCAGATCCCATGTTCCTATAACCTATTTGTGAGATTGCTATGTAAATATCGGAGGTGTTCGAAGTGATGTTGTTTGAGTTGAGAGCTAGTGTAAATCAAATAACTGAAATACATAGAAGTTTGTGGGTGATAAAATTCGAGTAAAATATTGACTTAAGGCATTCATATAGTTTTTAGTAAACCATAAATCCCTAAATGTATTTACCAATAGTTAATAGATCATGATAATTCCATTATTAATTTTTGTTTTCATTTCCATGGTTTATTATTTTGTGAATGTGTTTTTACATGATCACATAGTACAATAATTGACAAGAATGAAAAGATAACAATGAATTAGCACATGATAAATATTTTATATTTTTTAGTATTTATATTTTGGTGTTGTAAGACCCCATGTTTTTTTACCATATCTATTTTTTTAAAAAAATAAATTTTTTGATAACTTACGCTACACGCAACAACGGGCATAAAAAAACAACTAAATATTATTATTGAAATGTTACCATTATAACATAGATATTAGATTAGTAGTTATGAATATTATTAACTAAATTATGAAAATATATGATTTAAAATAATATAATATGAATCCATTAGTTACAAATTAATTATAAATGAAAATATAAACCAATTGAATTTGAAAGAAATATTTTTATTTTTATGCTCACAAAGACGTTATGTCTTAACAAATAAAATTAATTATAATTATTAAATGATATTAGTTAAATATATATGGTATATATTCATTCAAATATTTTTGATATTCACCTAATAGATTTTATAGGCATAAAATATGAACAAACCTAATTTTTTTCCTAAAAACCTATATTTCTCTAAAAGATATTTTACAAGATTTTAATGGAAAAACTATTTTAAATAGTAATTTTTGACACTTTTCTATATTATATTTGAGAAAAATAAACTTCCTTTTTAAATATTAATAGAAAAATTTACTTTGGTAAATTTTTTTGGTATTTTTATGAAATGTTTCATCTTTTGATGAATAATGAATACACTAAATTGTAATTCAATTTTTTTTCATCAAAATAATTATAATGCTAAATTATATTTTTTATTGGGTTTAAAGTATAAATAGATTATTTTTTTTATCATTTAACCTAATTTAGGTCATTGGAATCAATTTTACATCGAATTTAGATATAAAAATGTATCAATATTTTGTATGTTTTAAACTTTAAACTCATTTTCTCACCACGTCAATGAGATTAATATTAAATTAATTTATGAATTTTCTTGTATTTTGAATTTTTAAAAATTGATTCCATATTTTTAACCAGTGGGTCTAAAATATGTAAATATGTGTTTTTTATTTTTGGGCATATGAATAGTAAATTTTTTAATATTTTTATTAAAATGGTTAAAGGTAAATCGGGTAATTAACGGTAAAAAAATAATATTATAACTGTTAGAAAATTACCATAACACATGTACTAAATTCATTTTATGAGTTTTTTTGATGAAAATTATTCTTGGGAAGTGATTATAACCTTTGGAATCTAGTTTTATGATATTATGACATTTATTATGTTATATTCAAAGAAAAGTCAATTTTGTCAGACTTTTGTTTTTAACAAGATAAATATTTTTAATATGGGGTAATATAAAATAAATTTTCAACTATAAATATTATTTAGAAATATAAATTTTTTTCATTAATTATTCTAATTTGTTTATAATTCTTAGGAATGAAATAACTAAATAAACGGTGACACAATGATGATGCGGTAATTTCTTAATTAATGGAAGAATCAAACCAATGATATTAAAAATATTAAAATAAATAACCTTTGAGATATTTGATTCCTAAAAATAATTATATTGATGGTTTTAACATTTTAGTAATGTTTTATAAGTCTTGGTTCAAATTTATCTTGTTTTGTTTATTTTTTATAAGAAAAAATAATGAATAATGTCAAAATTGATATTATTTATATTTTAAAATAAATAACATTTTATTAAATGATATAAAATATCTAAAAATATAAAATTAATAAAACTAATTATTAAAAGTATCAATATTTCATCAATGACTCATTTAGTGGGTGTTAGGTATTTTATAGTAATTATATTAACCGTTTGTGTATAAAATACATGATATCACAGTAAGAGTTAATGGGGTTAAATAAGGGTTAAAACAAAAAGATAAGAATTAAAAATAATAATAATAGCTTGTCCAAATATTATTTAATGAAAATGATTAGACCCTTATCAAATTAATACAGAATTAGAGTTTTTTAATATACACTTTCCCATGATAATAACTTATATATTATTTAAATCAATGATAGTAACAAAATGTCACTCTCTTTATATTTAATATCATTTACAAGTTTTCATAGGGAAAAAATCAAGATATGAAAGGTAATAAATGTTCATTTCCATATTAATAAAAACATTTCAATTATAGAATTTTATTTTTTATTTTTATATATTATATATTTACCTTAAATTATTTTTCAATGCAAAAATAATATTTATTTAATTAACAGGAAAATAAAATAATTGATATTAAAAGTATTAATTTTACTATATTTGGGATTAATTAATATTTATAATGTATTTTAAATTTATAAATGTTATATTTGAGATTTTTAATAGAATTACATTCTAATTCCCACTTTTTCTTGATGCATTTGAAATCAAATTAAAAGAATAGTATCAAATTAGACAATAAGGAGGCTTTATTGAATTAATATATTTTCAAATTCTTTTAAAATCACAAAATTTTAAATAATCCCAAATGTTTTTATATATGGTAAAAAATTTATTAAAATATTCATTTATATGCCATTTTTAAGTCTTTGGATCCATAATACTGTTATTATATTTTAATATTTCAAGCATTTCTAATAGTGCCCCTCACCTCAATTATAAATGTGCACCTTATACCTCACTTCCTCACATCACTTTGATCCTCCTAGCTCAAATAAAACCTAAAACTTTGTCTACCCACCATTCTTATACAAGTTATTGAGATACTTTTCTTCCAAAAAGACCAACCATATGACCATTTGGAATAGATCTAAAGGGATTCCACCAATGAAGAGGTAATCATTTTTACCAACTCATCCAAGTCCATTTCTTTATCTACTTCCTATTTATATGTTTTTTCCATTATAAAGTAACAACTACATTATAATATATATGCTGAGATGTTATTATGATTATGGTAATTCCATATTCCAACTTTTATATATCCTACGAAAAATGAAATAACCACACGTGTGTACATATGACTTATCGTCTCCACACTACGGTTTAATTTTCATTTCATCACCACTTTATTTGGATGGTTATAATAATGAATATAATGGATATAAATGATAAATATGACATGATATTTATTATTTTTAGTTAATATTCCATCCAATTATTTATCCTTTAAACATTAAGGGAATTATATCGTCACTCGTCCACACGTACGACCTACCATCTTCATGACGCGATGAGATTCATTTTGAATGATAATCATTTAAGAATCATTTTTATAATGAATATAATGATTAAATATAATATATATGAACTTAAAATCATTCTATATATGAAAGAAAAATATTATATGCATAATAAATAGGATTCACGCGACAAAACATGCATAAAAAATGAAGTAATTAACACCCAAAACAAGGGTAATAACAGAATATTATTAACAAAACGATATAATAAGATCATATATCATATCATAAATATGGATATGTTTCTGGTATAAATTAATATCATATTTTAAAACATTATAGAGGAGGATAAAGAACATAAAAAATAAAGTAAAGAAAAAGGTAAGGGTTAATTTCACAATCTCATTCTTATACATGATTTTTTATATGCAAGTATCTACTAGGGAATATTTATCATCCATGTCCATGTTTTTTTATAAATTTCTTATAAAATAATTTTAATATTACCCAAAAAATGTTTAAATACTTTTAACCAGGTTTTAGTTTTTATAAAACTATTTTAAAGGAATCTTTTTTTCATTTTCCAAACAAGGTGTTTTATGAAATTTTTGATAGAATGAATATTTTTCTTAACTTAGGCGGCGTGAAAATATTTTTCACCAATCATTATTACTTACAGTTTTTAAGTTTCCTTTAAAATATTACAAGGATATTTTCAAAAGAATTTTTTTCATTTATAATCACACCACTTTTAAATAAATTATTTCAAAGTAAAAGTGGTTATTTATTTCAAGAAATTTTTAATGATTTTATCAGAGAGTTTTCATCTATGTAAAAATTTTTTGTTGGATCTTATTCTTGATTGATGATAATATATTATTATACCTTAGAAAATATTTTATATAAGGGTATATGATTTTTTTGACTTTGGACAAGCTATTTTGATACCATTCATGGTTTATGGTTAATGTATTCACATTTTGAATGCTAGTTTTTCAAGGTAAATGTATATGTAGATTATGATTCAACCTTTTCATTCAAGTAATGAATTATATTTAGTATGTGATTTTTGAGGCCCACTACAACCCCTAGATTCATAAATAAAAGTGGAAGTAGGGTATAGATCTATTTCCTTAGTTTATTACACTAACATAGATACATGTGTTGAAACCCAAAGGACAAATTATTTTAGCAGTTTTGAAAACCAGATTACATACATGAACCTTACATTAAAAATTCAAACATAAAATAAAAATTAGACACTCCTTTTAGAACACAATTATTCTCTAAGACTAAAACATCATATCAGTCATAATATATATCTTGGAACCCTGGGGATAAATAGAACATAAGAAATGGGTGATCTCAGATGCTCAGTAAGGGTAAGTATACAGTGAAAGTTAATTATAAATAAGCATAATCACTATAGAAAGGTGAATAGATGAAACAAAATAAATTTAAACATAGTATTAAGAATAATTTAAAAATATTAAATAATACCATATAAAATAATCACATGAGATATAAAACATAACCATAGATATTTTACTAGTCTGATAATCACATCAAATATCGACAACTAATCTCATAATGAGGGAATTCATAATGATGAAAATTATAAACATACTGTCAAGGATTCATCGATGAAACCATATATAAATGGGTAAAAAACCAAACTAGTTTATCTCATGATACATACCAATTAATCAAGAGCCTATATCGGGCCCCCCCATCACTTACTAAGTCCAATTCATTCCACATATGAAAAGTGTGAAAAATATCTATTATAAACATTCTTATAAAAACTAGTATATGTAATTATAATACATTAACCATAAACCATGAATGGTATCAAAATTTCACATCTATTTTCAAACATATCATAAACCCTTCAATACAATATGGTAGATTGTATCATAAGATATCAACCTCAATTAAGCCTAAAGGCCAATAAAGGAAGTTGACATTAATGAAAATAATCTAATAAAATTATTAAAAATTTCTTAAGAGAAATGCCACTTTTATATTAATATTATTTTTAAATGGGTGAAAAATTTTAAAAGAAAATATTTTCAGTGAAAAGAATATTGTAATATTGTTACGTAAGTTATTCTCATGCTAGATAAGTTAAAAAAAGAACATTCCTTTCATATTTTGTTGAAAATTTCATAACGTACCTCATTTAAAAAATTAAAAAAATATCCCTTTAAAAACATTTTATAAAAAGTATAACTTTGATAAGAATGTCTTTAAAAAATTATATTATAATAGTAAGAATATTTTGAAATACATTTTTAGGAAACATGGTAATAGATGATAAATATGCCCTAGTAAATACTTATGTATAAACAATCTCATATAATAATGAGATTGCAAAATAAACCCTTTCCTTGTACATTAATTTAGTTGAGGGTGATTTAACCTCATATATAATGGTTAAATTATAAAATTATATTATACTAGAAGTACATACATATTTATGATATCATATATGATCCTCTTATATCATTTTTATAATAACATTTCATTATTATCATTGTTTTGGGTGTAAACCGCTTCATTTTTTATGTTTGGTTTTTCATGTAAGTCAAATTTATTAGGAATAATATATATAAAAAATGATATTAAGTTCATAAATATTATATTCACTCATCATATACAATTTTATAATCATTATTGAATGGTTAACATGGAAAATAAATCTCTTTGTGTCGTGGAGATGGTAGGTTGTAAACATGCAAAAGCGACGAAATCATTCCATTAATGGTAAAGTGGTAAGGAGTTGGATGGTAAATTAATTATTAATAATCATTTTTATGTCATTTTTATTATTTATATCCATTATATAAATCATTATACCCATCCAAATTGAGTGGTGATGAAAAAAAATTACACCACAGCATGACGATGGTAATCCATACACACTCACTTATAGTGAATCTTTTCCATAGGATGGATAAAAGGAGAAATATTGTTGTCCCATAATCATAAAAACATCTCATAATATATATGATACTAGATTTATTACTTTAATAGGGAAACAATATTGTAAGAGGAACTAGAAGAAGAAATGAACTTAAATGAATTGGTAAAACAATTACCTCTTCTTCGGTGGACTTCCTTTAGATATTATCTTAGGAACACTAGGGTTGGTATTTTTAGAAGAGAAGGACCTACATAACTTAACTAAGAATATTGTGTGGATAAATGGTCAGGGTTTGGTCGATCTAGAAGGATCAATGTGGTGTGAGGTAGTGAGAGAGGAGGTACCTTTTTATAAGAGAGGGGAGGGACACTCTTGGAATCCTTTAAAATATTCAATTAATATAAATTTATTTTAAATTTAAAATAGATAAAAAGTGAGTTATTTATAAGATAATATGAGGATGGGTCTAAATAATATTTCAAATTATTTTTAGACATTTTTAGGTCATAATGTTAACCTTATCTTTTAACATTTACCATTAGTTAAACCCTTTAACTGTAACTATGACAAATTGACTTTTTTACTCTCTAGGGTTAATATAGTTTCCATAAAATACCAAAGAACCACAAATGGATCATTGATGAAATATTTATCCGTATAATATTTATTTTTATGAATTTTATATTTTTATGAATTTTATATAATATAAGAAAATATTATTTATTTTAAATTGAAAATTAATTTATATTAATTTAATATTTGAAAGGATTCCAATGGTGCCCCTATATTAGAAAAGGAACATAATACCTAACTTCCTCACACATAATTTATCTTTATTTCTCATAAAAAACCTGAAATTTATCCTCCCAACATTCGTAGTTATGTTCTAGAGGTCTTGGTCCTCTAGAAATACTAACCCGAGTGTCCCTAAGAGAAGATTCGAAGGAAGTCCACCAAAGAAGAGGTAATTGTTTTACCAATTCACTTAATTCCATTTAATCTTTTACTTTATATTACTATGTTATTTCTATAATAAATTAATAAGTATAGTATCATATATATGTTGATATTTTATAATAATTATGGGTCAGCCATATTCCTTCTTTTATCGATCCTATGAAAAACAACATCACCATGCATGCGTACGTAGATTTTACTGTCTCCACATTATGGTGTATTTTTTTTTCATCACCACTTTATTTGGATGGATATAATGATAAATATAATGGATACAAATAATAAATATGAAATTTTATTGATTCTTTATAACTAACATACCATCCAAGTCATTACCAATTTACCATTAAGGGAATCATATCGTCGCTTGTGTGTACATATGGCCTACCATCTCCACAATGCAATGAGATTCATTCTCCATGATAAACATTCAATAATGATTATACAAATATATTTAATGAGTTAATTTAGTTATTATTAGATTAAAATCTGTCTGGATATGAACAAAATAAATTATATTCATAAGAAACAATACTTACATGACAAAACAAAAATAAGAAAATGAAGCTATCAACACATGAAACAATGGTAATAATAAAATATTATTAACAAAATAATATAATAGGATTATATATGGTAGAATAAATATTTATATAGTTATAGTATAATTTAATAACATACTTTAATAATTATACATGAGGTCAAAGCACCACCAACTAAAGAAAAGTATAAAGGGTTAATTTCACCATCTCATTATTATAAGATATTGTTTATACATAAGTAGTTATTAGGATATTTTTATCATCCATATCCATGTTTCCTTAAAATTTATTTTAAAATATTATTACTATTATTATAATATTGTTTAAATTCATTTTTACCCATGTTTAAATTTTTATAAAACATTTTTAAATGAATCTTTTTGTTATTTTCCAAATAAGGTACTTTATGACCTTTTTAAAAAAAAATGCAGAAGGAATGTTATTTTTTAGCTCACACAGCATGTGAAAAAATTCCGTTACAATCTTACAATATTATTTTCATTGAAAATGTTTTCTTTTAAAATTTCACACTCATTTTAAAATAATTTCAACATCAAAGGGGTATTTCTCTCAAGAAATTTTTAATATTTTTTTCATTATTATCATCATTGTCAACTTCATTTGTTTTATTTTATGATTTATTGAGGTTTATTTCTTATGATATAATATACCATATTGTATTGAAGGGTTTATTATTTGTTTGACTGTGGATGTGCTATTTTGATACCATTCATGGTTTAGAGTTAATGTGTTAACATTTTGTATGCTAGTTTTAATATGAATGTTTATGTTGGCTATATTTCAACCTTTTCATACGAGGAATATAATGGACTTAGTAGTGATGGGTGGGGCCCATTATAGCCCCTCGATGCATTAAATGAACATACCATGTAATTTTCTTTTTATTTGATAAATCGGTAAGGGGTCGCGTCTCATCCCTAGAAATGTCTTCTTTTCCCATCAGTTCGTACAGGAGAGAGATAGAACAACCATTAACTTCAAGCCCCTCCCTATTCTCCCTCCACGATTTGATTTAGATGTTGTCAGGTGCATTGGAATCCCACCGATCTATGTCATTCTAGGCCGATTCAAGGTCTTAAGTTCAATTATATTGATCGTACAACATCAAGGTAGGTGGTTTGTTCCTTTCGTTGATTATATTCAGATTATATATCCTAAAAGTGCCTCATTCCCACGTTTAGGGTTTTCTATGTTTGGAATTAGACCATGTTTGTTAATTTATATGGTTTGGTAGATTGAAAAAGGTCAATTTCATATGCATAAGGTTTTATACCTTTATTATGGGTGTGTTTCCCTTATTTGATTGATTATGGCTGTTTGGTCTATAATTCATGTTAGTCTTACCTTGTTTTTCATGCCTCGTGTTATTAGGATGAATTTACTAATTATATGAGATGCATGTGATTCACATTGTGATAGTTTGACCTAGGGGAATTTGACTATGAGATAATCTCAGTGTTGGGTTATTTATGTATGAATTGTTGTTATGTTGACCTAGTGGTATTTACAGTGAGAGATGCTATGTGTTCATATACTAGAGGGTTTATTTGATGAGAGCTACCAATAGGGGTTTTATTAAATGAATTGATGAAATGTTGACCAAGGGTTATTGACCATGTGAGTTTCCCAAGTGGTCGTTTGTAAATGTTTTATGCTTCGTCAGACCAAAGGGGTTGGACCATGAGAGATACCCATAGGGTTGTTATTAAATGAATTATTTTTATGTTAGACCAGGGGGATGAGACTCTGAGAAATTTCCCAAATGGTTGTTATTGAATATTTGAATGTTTGTGACGAGTCTTCCAAGAAAAAGCACAAGCTTGGACTTATAATTACTTGATAGTTTAGATGGTATTATGAGATGTCTGTTGTTACTATTAAATAGAGGATATAGTGCTTTGGATAGATCACAAGGTTCAAATGATTCCAAGGATGAATAATAAAGGCTAATGAATGTAATCAAAAAATGTTGGATTGTTTACTTTTGAGTACTTCCTAGTTTTTTCTTAATTTCTTCATATTACCTAATATATATATATATATATATTCACTCAGAGTTAGGCATAGATATTTTGGTGGTTTCCAAATGCGATTCGTCTCACACCCTATTTGGGTCATGCTTTTAGAACCAAATAGATTATATGATTTCATATATAGATAGGGTAAAGCACCCTTCTTCATCAGGTACTTGAATGCTGTTGGAGCTGGAGAGACTGAGACCAAGATAAAGCTTGTGATGCTCTTGGAGTTTACTATTTTTATGTACTTTGGTTTCAATATTGTATTTTCATCATTCTGACTTGTTTGGACGCTTTCCTAGACACATGTTACATGCATCATTTTATATGCTCTAGTTGTTATATTATTATCAGTCTTCCCCTGTTTACTTTTTTTGTATGGTATTACTATTTATGCTATTGTTACTATTTATTATTCCACTATGTATATTGTACCAATGATGGAATTGTTTCCCCACTATCACACCCAATTCCTTGACTTCTAGTCAGAAGCCTCTGGTATTTTGGGAAATGCGATAGAGGTCATGTGGCCAACTGGGTACGGGGAACCCTTGGGCGAAACCCGGAATCGAGAAGTCACAAAAAATAATGATATGAAGGATCCTAAATATATATTTTCATATTAATGAAATTAGTTTCATCATAGAATTTTATTTTTTATTTTTAGAAATTATATATTTAACATAAATTCTCTTTCAATGCTAAAATAGTATATATTTAATAATAGAGAAATTAAATAATTGATTTTAAAATTTTTAATTTTGATATATTTGGGATTATCTAATGTATATAATGAATTATCAAGATCTAAATGATATTTTAGATATTCTAAGGAATTATATTTGAATTCCTAGTTTTCCTTGATGCATATTAAGTCAAATTAAACGAATAGTATCAAATTTGACGATAATGAGTCTTTATTAAAGTAATATATTATTAAATTATTTTAAAATAATAAAATGTTAAATAGTAAAAAATGGGAAAATATAGGGTCTAAATGTATTAAAACAATCATTTATAGGAAATTTGGAAGTCTTGGATCCCGAATAGCCTTATTATATTTTAATATTTTGGGAGTTACCAAATGTGACCCACACCTCAATTATAAAAGGGAAACTCTTCCATTACTTCCTCAAACCAATTTTATCCTACTAGATTGACAAAACCCTAAACATTTATTCTTCCAACATCTTTATATAGGTTTTGGATATCTTGGTCTTCTAAAAAACCAACCCAGGATCCCTTGAGAAGAGATCTAATGAGATTCATCCAAGTAAGAGGTAATCCTTTTTACCAACTCATTCAAGTTAATATGTTATTTTACATTCTATTTAAATGTTGTTTCCATTAAAAATTAATAAATCTTGTACCATATATATGATTTTTTTTTTGTGATTATGGTATAACTATATTCCACTTTTTATCCAACCTATGAAAAACGAAATCACCGCTCATGCGCACGTACAACATACCATCTCCACACTGTGGTGTAATATGTTTTTCATCACCAATTTATTTGGATGGGTATAATGATGGATATATGGATATAAATAATTAATATGACATGATATTTATTCTTTATTGTTAACATACACTACAATTCCTTACCCTTTCATCATTAAGGTAATGATATCGTCCCTCATGCGTATGTACGATCTACCATCTCCACAACGTGATGATATCCAATTTTCACAATAACCATTTAGGAATGATTATAATAATGTATATAACGAGTAAATAAAATATATATGAACATAATATCATTATGGAGATTAAGTAAATATATCATATGAATAATAAATATGACTTACATGATAAAACATGCCTAGGAAAATTAAGTAGCTCACCAAATTGATAAGGATATAAATAATTATAATTATTCTCTTTTTACGGTAAACAAGAGAAGTAAAAGAAAAGCTAAAGTGTCAAAGGATATGTCTAAGTAAAGGGAATTGACATACCGACCTTATAATAAGATAAAGATATATATGGAGAGTAAGGAGTAGGAGGAAATATGAGATTAATGTGGCCAGAATGTCCACTGGAAGAATAACTACATAGGTAGGAAGAGGAAGTAAGGTGATTCGTCTACTTAAGGTACTTTTTTCATTAAATGCAATCTATCTATATCTACAAGTTGAGTATTGGATATGAAATGTGGATCAAAAATATATATTCATATACAAGAACCATGTATATCCCAAACTAGTTCAAAGGGAGCATTAGCTATCCAAGAATAAAATGGGGTAAGACTGACGTTATTAATAGTGGGATATTGACATCTAACTTTTCTTATTGGTTTGGTTCTTATATTAAATAATGGTTATTATATACCTTTGATTAACAAAAAAATAATATCAATGTCAGTATTAGATAATATTTTATTTTATTTAAGGTTTATAAATAATTTCTTTCTCTTTTATAAGGATAACATATGTAACACTGTTAGATAAAAAATAGCGCTATGTTCGATAGCGTATTCAACACACAACACCAAGCTTAAACAACCCATGAAATATATAACCATTATAACCTAGATGTTATATTAGCGTGTATGAACTATATTAACTATTTTATGATATATATATATATATTTTCTAATCAATTTAAATTGTTGATAAATTTATATTAAATAATCAATCAATGTTTAATAAAGTAATTTTAGTCTTAAAAAAATTTCATCAAAAAAGAATTTTATTACTTTTTATGATAAAATATTATAAATAACTTTTGAAAGTTTTAGAAAATATATTTGATAAAATTTAATTCATTTTTTAATTTAGAATACCATGTTTAAAATAGGGTAAATTTTTTCAATTTTTTATAAAATATTGATTTTTCAGTGAAGTAAAAAAATAACGATTTTTTTAAAAAATCATTTATATTCAATAGATTTATTAATTTAAAAGTCCCTTTATATTTTTAATGTGATATAATGTAACATAAGTATTATTTATTTATATCTAAACCAATTAATTAAATTTGAATCATATTTATATTGGATTTTAGTATAAGTTTTTTTTTTTCGGTTTTAAGAGAGGAATCTTCTAAAAATTGTTTTAAAGTTGAAAATGTTTCTCCTTTTTAATTAATTAAAAATCATTTAGGTAGGAATTGTTTAAATGAAATTTACAGATTAAATATCATTAAAAATTAACATTTATTCATACTATGATTATTATTAGTCATATAGTTAATATAAAATCATTTTTTTCTTGAAAAATACAATTCTTCAAAACATATATTTTCATGTCATATGCTTGTTTAATTTTAATTTTAAATTTTCCAGTTATGTGAATTAAATTTGGTAAAATTGAATAAATATTTTAAATCATAATAATTTATATTATATAATAAGTCCAACTTAATTATTTAACATAATGAACTGAGAAAAGCGTAAAAAATAATTACTGTAGTTAAAGTGAAAACGAGTTTACCCGGGAGTTAAACTAAAAATATAAGTGATAAATTAAACTAAAAACATGTGTAAAAAATATTTAATGGAAATATTTAGACGTTATAATATCTTATTTTATATAATGTTCCATTTTAACCATTTTTATGTGAAAAATGTGGATACACCTTTTTTTTCAAAAATTAAAAGTGTGTCACTCAAATCACTTAGAAAAATACACCCACTCTCCTCTTGGATTCACACCATAAAATCACATTATATTAGAAAAATGATACCATAATTCTTTAAAAACATCCCTCAAATGATATAGTTCCTTTTTATAATAAATCATTCATATTAATTCTTTTTATTCTAACCTAAGGAGGTTGTCCGAAGAAGAGGTATTGTTCTTAACCAAGCTTTTTTAGTTTATTTCTATTTCCACATACTTAAAATATTCTTAAATTATTATTATATAATAAAAACATTATAACCCGTATAATTATATGTTAATAGGTTAATTTAATAACCTAAATCTATCTATTATTATATCATATGGGAATTGAAACTATCATTCGTGTGTATGGCAGACTTCCACCTCACAAACTGATGTGATTTTTTTTCATCATCACCACTCATGGATTGTTATAATGATGTATTTAACTATGTATATGACATTTGAAAAATAATTTTACATATTAAATTATTATATCATGTATATATTCTTAATTACTATTCCTTGGGGGATACAATAACATCGCTCGTGTGTATGGCAGACTACCGCCTTATACAAAAATGTGATTTATCTTTCACTACAACTTTTCAAGGTAGGTAAAAAGGAAAATGATAAGGAATATATGTGATATATGAAATAATTATAATATTAATTACATATTTATAAATATGTAAAATATTATATATCATTTTATTTATTACCTTTCCACTCACTGAAAATGATAAAGTAGTTCATGCATACATAAATCCTACCATATCCATGATTGTAACATAGTTCATTTTTCCTAACCATATTCCAAGAGTTGTTTAAAAAGGAAAATTTATGTATAAATATCATAAATATTCCATGATTTTTATTATCTATATGTTTAAATAATGACCTATATGACCAATGTAGGATCGAAATATAATATGAGATGCTCAATATACAAGAGGGGGGGGGGGTGAATTGTATACTATAAAAATTCCTTTGGAACCTTTAAAGTTAGTTATGAATAACTAGAGTTTCCTTAAGAAAAGGAAAGGACTAAGTTTAACAAAGTTAAACTAAGTAAATTCACAACACCTCTAACACCGAACTGAACTTGGAAAGGGATTCCAAAAGTAGGTTCTGGAAATATGATTCCGGAAATTGAAACTTAACAAAAGTTACAATATAAGATTCTACCTTAAAAGTGTATAGAATCTAAACTAATCAGAGTAAGTAAGGAAGTATAAGAAAGTTTTAATTTCCTTAGGATACAAATTGCAGCGGAATAAAGACAAGTAGTAAAACTACTAGTAACAAGATAATAGTCTTTTAACCCAAAGAGAAGGGTATCCAACAACCTTGGATAAAGGTCCCTTGATTTATACTTTCAAGCAAGTCTGTCTTCCCCACACCAGGGTAAGCCCTCGATACGAAGATCGGTGTCTCTGTCTTGCTATCCCCGCAAGCCCTCAACTTAAAGGTAGTTGGCAACCTCTGTCTTTCTCAGCAAGAAAGCCCTCAATCTTTAAGGTATTCTGCACCTCTGTCTTTATCAGCAAGAAAGCCCTCGATCTTTAAGGTAGTCGGCACCTCTGTCTTCCTATCCCCGGAAGCCCTCGAATGTAATCACCAACATTCGGAGTCGCACGAAGCTTTGAGAGTTAATAAGAGACTCTGTCTCTAGAAATCACTTCAACAGCATGTAGGCACAAAACTCAGTTGTTTTTCCAACAGCACCGAGCTCTTTCAAATGAGCTCCTATTTATAGGTAAGGTCGGCTCCTTCTCCAACGGTCATATTTTCCTTAAAGTTCGGAGGGACCTGTACACGTGTCACTTAGACAATGGTTAGTTTATAACAAAATGGACGACATCGTTTTATAACAAAACAAGTGTAACAGAAAGTACGACATCGTTTTAAACTCTAACATAAAAGTTCGGAATAGAAATTTCGGAGTGAAGGTTCGGAGTGAATAAATTCAGAGTGTATAAAACAATGATAATCAGATTCTGTTTAATAGGTGAATTCGGAATGAGAATTCGGAATAGGAATTCAGAATAGGAATTCGTCATCAGAAATCGTAATGAGAATTCGTTATCAGAATTCGTAATGAGAACTCATCATCAGAATTCGTAATGAGAATTTATCATCAGAATTCGTAATGAGAATTCATCATCAGAATTCGTAATGAGAATTCATCATCAGAATTCGTAATGAGAAATTCATCATCAGAATTCGTAATGAGAAATTCGGAATGAGATTTCTTCATTAGAATTCGTAATGAGAATTCTTCTTCAGAATTCGTATCCTGAATCTGGAATAGAACTTAGTCAGAATTCATATCCGGAATTCGGAATGAAACTTCCTTATAGTTCTTGTCCAGAACCGAATCCTAAAACAGAATGCTTTTATATCTAAGTTTTAATGACTCCGAGAAAATGAATCCGAATCTCATACTTAAGAACAAATATGAATGAAAATATGATAAGGATAATTTTTCTTATAAAAGCGATTTTCCTTAAAGATAAGGTGTTTGTGATTTTCAAAACAAGAAGGAATGGAAAAGTCATAAGGAAAACCTTATTGACTCAACAATCTCCCCCTTTTTGGAAAGCACAAACATCCTTACGAAAAAGCTATTCTAAGAAGAAAGAAACACATTAAGCTTATCTCCCTTGGTTTAAGAATATAGATGAATACAACTAACTCCCCCTTAGGCTTTGAAACTCTAAGGATCGTATTCATATTTCCAGAGTGATGTTTCTTTAAGAAAAACTCCCCCTTAAACAAACTCTTATTAGATTTCTTTTTCCTTGGGTATTTTTTCTTTCTCCCCCTTTGATAAGCACTTATTAGATTTCCTCTTTTTCTTAAGGATCTTTTCCTTCTCCCCCTTTGTGATTTTCAAAAAGAATTGGAGGGAATGGAAAAACTTAACAATGTACCTGAAAAATTAGTACAAACGAAACAACAAACACAATTCTCATTATATTTGAAATGTCAGCAACAAAAACAGATTACAACAAAAAGATCGGATTGGTCATTTCGGATCTTTCTCCTTCGACATGAGCCCCTTAAGAATTGTCTTGATCTTTTTGAGGTACTTATGATCTTCCTCTGCTTGCTTCTCTAAGACGACTATTCTTGCTGACTGAGCTTCAATGATTTCTTCCTGAGCCTTCAACTTTTCTTCCTGAGCTTTCATCTTCTCTTCCTGAGCTTTCATTCTTTCTAGAAAATCAATCCGATGATCCTTTTCAAATTTCCAACTCTGATTAACGGAGTTGAGCTTTCCATTCAGATCTCTCACTTCCTGAATCCGAATGTTCTTTTCCTCTGTCAATTTTTCTTCGAATGATGCAGTCAGCTTATGAAACTTCTTGTCCTCGGTTTCAAATGCATCCTTAACATTATCCTGAAACTCATCCAGCAACCTCATCTCTTCCACAGTTTTCTTAGACCAGCTTGTCATCCTCTTGCAAGATCTTTTATGTGCTTCGTAACCAACGAAGAAAGTTTTGAACTGAGATTCAATATCAACACACTTATCCATTACCATGGATACGGAGTCGGTTTTCTGATTCAGCGCATGTTGAAGCATCTGGCATCTAGAGTCAATACTGGAGAAGGTTGGAATGGTTCCCACCAACTTCTTCAAGGGCTGAACAACAAAATCGTGCCCCAACGATGATGACTCCGAATCCGAAACCTTGCTAGGAGAATTTTCTTCCTCAATAAGCTCCAACTTCCTCTTAGAAGAACTACCAGCTTCCTTCCTCATACTCTTTTCTGAACTTGGGGTATCAGCAAGAATTTGTTTCCCCTTATCTTTTTCCGGAATAGAAACCTGTTCCGGAGATTTCTTCTCGCTATCAGACACTTGAACAACCAAATCTTCCTCATCAGCAACTTCTACATTTTCCTTCTGAGCAGCATCAATTAAAAGATGTTCTTCTTCTCTCAGACAAGAAACTTCTTCTTCACCTTTCTCTTCTTCCAATTCAGGAGTAACAAGCTTTGAAGATTGAGCTTCAGATGTTCGGAGCGACAAGTGTTCCGAAGGAGTTCCCTTATATTCATCTACTTGTTTGAGCACATCTCCTGTCTCACCACTTCCTTCAGCAGCTTCTTCAACTTGTTCCACTTTCTCTACTTCCTCAGTAGCAACAACCTCTTCCGGAGTAACAAGATTTCTTCCTGGAGTCTCAGGTAGAGATTCCAGAGAAAAAGTTCTCGGAACGGGAATGGTTGCTGAAACCATTTCTTTGAACTTTAACAAAGCTTGCACAGCCTCGGCTTCTGACATTTTCTTCTTCAGCTTCTTCTCCTTTGCTTGTTTCTCGAGCTCATCAGCAGCCTTCTCTTTCAGAGCCTTAGCCTCCGCAGGATCTAATCCGAACTGCGGATCTCCTTCCTTCCTCTTCTCTTTTTCAGCTCTCCACTTTGCTGCAACCTCATCAGTATAGGTTTTCTTATTCTTAGACTTAGGAGGTGCGGAGTGGACTTCCTTAGACTTGGGTTCCTCAGCTTCGACAACCACTTCTTTCAGCTTCCTCTTCCTTACTAGCTAGGATGATTCCGGATCAGCCACTTTCGGAGTCACTTCTACTTGTGGAGGTAGATCAATAAACTTCCCTGACTCCTTGTCAAAATCTATATTCATTCTCTTAAGAGTGGCATCACTAAGCAGCATGATCTTGCACACCCTTGGTTTGGAACTACAAGCTACCTTGAAGGACTCAAGGCACCGAACTATGAGCTTTGACAATATTGCTGGGTACATCACGATCTGAGCTCTCAGATTCCCCTTCTTCAAATTTTCAATGTTAAGAAGAATATGCTTCATCAAGTTGAACTTTCTTAGATTTATCAGGAAATCTAAGATATATATCTCACTCTTCTTCAGGCTATCCTTATCTCATTTTCTCGGTACGATAAGGCCTTGTACCCATAACTCCAGAGTCCGGAAGTTTGTAGAAAGACTTGCTATTTTCGGAGCCTTGTCATCATCCAATCTGAGAATTTCTAATGCCTTTTCCTTGTTGAAGCTACCCAAAGAGTCTGGCAATACGTGGGAAATAAACTCAGCTTCCCCTTCATAACTTAGCCCTACCAAGCTTGTAGCCTTGGTGTAAGAAAGCTTATATGTCTTGCCATACGATTTGAAAGAAAATTTTTCTCTATTATCTTCCTCGAAGAAAGCAACTGACTCATAAAACTCGACAAGCAAGTCAGAGTACACTTCATCTTGGTTGCCGGTTTTTGATACCGCAACACCTTCCCAGCCATTCAGCTTGATATTCTTTGAAATAATAGAATCGTAGTTGCTGAAGAAATTCGGATGAACTAACCTCTCTCTGTAGACTAACCACTGAGAAATAGGCTTGGTTGAAGACATTTCTTGAGAAGCTAACTCTGCAGACATTCGGATTAGAAGTCCTCTGAGATATTCGGAACAGAGAAGACTGAAGTTCGGAACTGAGAAAATTGTGGTTCGGAACGGCCTTAAATCGGAGAGTCAGAGCTTCAGCACGCAAAAGCTTGAAATCGATGTGGGACGAGAAAATAGGGTCCCCTTTATATAGGCAATGGGATGGCGGTTCAACTTCCTCGGTTGATCTAACAGTTTAGAATGATCTGAGATTAAATCTGACGGTTGAGAGCTTGAATCCGATCTTTTTGAGGTTTTTTTTAAAGTAAAGAATTAAGAAATCCAAAAACCGAAAACAAACTATAAGAAATTGCCAACAAGTAAAATATGATTACGAAAACTTCGGTAAGAAAATCATACCTTTCGGATTAGCTTAGGAAAGTTGTTCGTAATGGGTAATATAAAAATGACTACAAAAAAAACTCAATACGAAAAACTAAATACGAAAAACTCAATACGAAAAAGTAAATATGAAAAACTCAATACGAAAAGGTAAATACGAAAAGTAAATACGAAAAAAAGTCAATACGAAAAAATCAATACGAAAAATTCAATACGAAAAAGTCAATATGAAAAACAAAACTTGGTACGAAAATTTGGTTATGAAAGTCCCAGTACGAAAGTTGTCCATTCCGGAAATTTTCAATACGAATACTTTCATTCCAGAAGTATTCTGTACGAAAATATCCATTCTGGAAAATGGTAGTTCCAGAAGTTCCATTCCGGAAATTTTCGTTCCGAAAAGTTCGAAAACAAATTTTGAAAAACATTGTTAAATAAACAATCAAATGTACTCCCCCTATGAAAAAAAGTTTATTACTGTAAGGAGACTTTTTCAACAGAAAGTTAATTAAGGAAGATTACCTTACGGTTATCATTCCTAACTTCTGTTTAATATATTCAAATCTATCAGAAGGCAAAGATTTTGTGAAAATATCAGCAAGTTGATCTTGCGTTCCGATAAACTGAAGAATAATATCTCCTTTAAGTGTGTGATCCCTAAGAAAGTGATGCCTAATATCTATGTGTTTTGCACGGGAGTGATGTGCAGGGTTTTTACTTAGGGCAATGGCACTTGTGTTATCACACAAAATTTGAGTTTTAGTAAAACTTAAGCCATAGTCTGTGAGTGTGTGTTGCATCCACAACACTTGTGCACAACAACTTCCAGCTGCTACATATTCAGCATCAGTAGTGGAGAGTGCTACAGAATGTTGCTTCTTGCATGACCAAGAAACTAATGAATCTCCTAAGAAATGACAAGTTCCGGATGTACTTTTTATATCCATTCTACATCCACCAAAGTCAGCATCAGAAAAGCTTTTTAGAACAAAATCATTTCCAGAAGTATAAAATAATCCTAGATCCATGGTTCCCTTAAGGTAGTGAAAAATTCTTTTTACTGCCTTTAAGTGAGATTCCTTAGGATTGGATTGGTATCTTGCACATAAGCATACTGAAAACATTAAGTCTGGTCGACTAGCTGTTAAGTAAAGTAGACTTCCAATCATACCTCTAAAAGATGTTTGATCTACTGGTTTTCCAGCTTCATCAAGATCTAAAGAGTTTGAGGTACCAATAAGAGTACTTATACTCTTAGTGTTGTCATAACCATACTTTTTAAGAAGATATTTAATATACTTATGTTGAGATATGTAGGTTCCTTTTGGTTTTTGAGAAATTTGAAAACCAAGGAAAAATGTTAACTCACCCATCATACTCATTTCAAACTCAGATTTCATTAGACTAGCAAAAGAGTCAGTCAAAGATTGCTTGGTTGAACCAAATATAATGTCATCAACATAAATTTGAACAATCAAAACATTTTTCTTATCTTTCTTTATAAAAAGGGTTGGATCTGCATTTCCCTTAACATAGTTATTTTGAAGCAAAAATCCAGTAAGTCTATCATACCATGCTCGTGGGGCTTGTTTAAGGCCATACAAAGCTTTGGTAAGTCTAAAAACATGATCTGGATGTTTTGTATCTTCAAAGCCAGAGGGTTGTTCAACAAAAACTTCCTCTTGAACATAACCGTTAAGAAAAGCACATTTCACATCCATTTGATAAAGTTTGAAATTAAAGAATGCTGCAAAGGAAAGTAGAATACAGATAGATTCAAGTCTAGCTACTGGAGCATAGGTTTCTTTATAGTCTATTCCTTCTTGCTGATTATATCCTTTAGCAACATGTCTAGCTTTATTTCTAACAATGACTCCATTTTCATCACATTTATTCCTGAAAACCCATTTTACTCCAATAACAGAAGTTTCCTTAGGTCTTTCAACCAAGGTCCAGACTTTATTCCTTTCGAATTCATTTAGTTCATCTTGCATTGCTTTGATCCAATCATCATCACCTAAAGATTCATCAGTGCTTTTAGGCTCTAATTGGGAAAGAAATGCTAGATGTTCTAATTCATTTCTTAAGGAACTTCTAGTCCTTACAGGTTGATTTACATCACCAATGATACTATCACTGGGATGATTCTTAAGAGACACCTGATTTGGGTTTTGTAAAACCTGTTCATCAACATAGGGTAGAAAGTCTTCTGGGGTAAATGTTTCAGAAGTATCTTCTAGAACAATTTCCTTATCAGAAGGTTCTTCTATCAAAGGTTGACAATCAGTTTTTGAAAACACGTCCGAAGATGTAGGTTGGGAGGTTTTAAAAACAAAAGGATCAGACTCATCAAATTTTACATGTACTGTTTCCTCAACAGTACAAGTATTTTTATTAAAAACTCTATAAGCCTTAGAGGTTGTGGAATAACCTAAGAAAATCCCTTCATCAGACTTTGGTGCGAATTTATGTAAGTTATCTTTAGTATTCAAAATGAATACTTTGCAACCAAAAACCTTGAAGTAGGAAAGTCTTGGTTTTCTACCATTCCATAACTCATAAGGAGTTTTATTAAGAAAAGGTCTAATCAAAACTCGATTTATAGTATAACAAGCAGTACTTACAGCTTCAGCCCAGAAATGTCTAGCAATAGAATATTCACTCAACATGGTTCTAGTTATCTCTTGAAGAATTCTATTTCTTCTTTCAACTACACCATTCTGTTGAGGAGTTCTAGGTGCTGAAAAGTTGCGAGTAATACCTTTCTTACTACAAAAAGTTTCAAAATCAGAATTTTGAAATTCTCCTCCATGATCACTATGAATAGTTTTCAATGGAAGGTTTTTCTCATTTTTAACTTGGGCTCTAAAACTTTTGAAATAAGAAAAAGCTTCAGATTTCCTTGCTAGAAAATAGACCCAAGTAAATCTAGTGTAATCATCAACTAGAACAAACACATAGTATTTGCCTCCAATGCTTCCAGTTTGTGTTGGACCAAAAAGATCCATGTGCACTAACTGTAATGCATCGGTTGTTGAGACTTCACCGATTGACTTAAAACTAGATTTATGTTGCTTTCCATATTGACAAGGATCACAAACTTTAGAAGAATCAAATCTAAGCTCCGGTAGATCCTTAACAAGTTTCTTCTTAGAGAGTTTACATAGGTTCCTAAGATTACAGTGTCCTAGTCTTCTATGCCATAACCAAGAATGATCTTCCATTGCACTTAGGCAAGGTAAATCTTGGCTTCTTAGGTCTTCTAAGTTTAAGGTGTAAACATTCTCTTGCCTATTGGCTGAGAGAATAAATTCTTCCTTGGAATTGTGAACTAAGCATTTATCATTCCTAAAATTCACAAGGTAACCTTCATCACATAACTGACTTATGCTAATGAGGTTGTGCTTAAGACCTTTAACAAAAAGAACATTTGAAATCAAAGTTTTACCCAAAAGAACTATATTACCAATACCAACAATCTCTCCCTTAGCATTGTCTCCGAAAGTTACCTTTCCTCCTTTCGTTTTGATAATCTTTTCAAAAAAGCTTTTGTTACCAGTCATGTGCCGGGAACATCCACTATCCATGTACCAAATATTGTTGCTGGAACTTTCTTTATTTTCCTGAAATTAAGAACAAAGTTAGATTTTCGGAATCCAAACTTGTTTGGATCCGAGATTTCCAGACAATAAAATTTTTGGAACCCACATTTTCTTAGAAAAATAAGCTTTATGAAAACCTAAGGATTGGGTTTTGTTTAAGGAACAATTTCTTGCCCAGTGACCACCACATTGACACTTGGTACAAAATGGGGCACTCTGAGGAACAAAATAATTGTTACTGAAAACAGGTTTTGCATGGGTATAACCAAATCCGGATTTATTTCTTAAAGGTCGTATTTGAGAATACATTTTATCAAAATTTTCTTTACCATGGGTAAAGTTTGATAAACACTTCTTTAAGGAAAAAATTTCAGACTTGAGTTTTACAACCAAGTTTTTATCCTCAAAATCATTAGTTTTGGAACTAGAGTTAGGCTCGAAAACATTTTTCTTAGAAATTACTTTTTCTAACTCTTTAGAAAGTTTATTCTTCTCAGAACTTACTTCCTCAAGATTCTTTGAAATATTTTCAAAATCAGCATTTTTCTTATCAAGATCTTTAGAAAGATCTGATATCTCTTTAGTAAGAATAGAATTCCTAGAATTTGCCTTATCAAGTTTCTTGTTGAGTTTGGAATTCTCAATCTCAAGAAGTTCAGCAAATCTAGAGACTTCTTCATAAGTAGGTAAAGTATTTTCCTCATCAGAAGATGATTCTTCGTCAGAAGAGTTATAATACTTACTATCATTAGGATTTAAGGAAACATTGGTCAAAGATTCAGCATTTCGTACCTTATCCATAAGACAATGATTATCAATAGCTAATCTGGCTATAAGACCAAGATTCTTCTGTCCTGAAGATTCATATTCAGAAGATTCATCTGAATAGTCACCACCACTGGCACTCCAGGTGTCATTAGCTTTCAAAACTTTCTTAGCTTTAGCTTTGTAATATTTCTTCCTATTCCTGTCTGAATGTCTTTCCTTTCTTTCTTTCTTTTTGAGCATAGGACAATCTGGTCTAATATGTCCAGCTCTTTTACATTCATAACAAGTAACTTCTCCATCTTTCTTATCTTTCCTGTCCTTCTTCTTATACTTGGATTGAAAGTTTCTCTGTCCAGCTATCTTGTTCATCCTTCGAGAAATATTGGTTAATTCATTTTCTGAAACTTCACTTTCACTAGATTCGGATTGGAAAATGACTTTCTTTGATTTGGATCTGGTTACTCTCTCAGGAGTCTTAGCTTTCATCTGATTTGAAGTTGTAGTAAAAGCAACAGTACCATTTCCATTCTTCTTCTTGATGTTGTCAGCATCTCTCTTCATTCTGGTTCCATGTTGTAGAAGAGTTCCAAATAATTCATCAAGAGTAATTTGAGTGACCTTCCTGTTCTCATCTATAGCTGTTCTCTTGGATTCCCACTCATTGGGCATAATGTCAATTATCTTGTCCACAAGAGCTTCATCATCTAATCCTTTCTCTCCCATAGATTGTAGACTGTTGACGATAGTCATAAATCTTTGTTGAACTTTACAGATGGGTTCTCCATAAGGAAAATTGAAGCCATGATATTCAGCTCTAAGCATAGCTCTTCTAGTCTCAATCACCTTAGAAGTCCCAAAGTGTGTAACTTCTAACTTCTTCCATATACAATTAGCTGCTTCACAAGAAGAAATTTGGCTATATATATTTCTAGTCATTGAACATAATAAAGTATTGCGTACCTTATAGTTGAGTTGATATTCTTGCTTTTCCTGGTTAGTAAAGGTTCTGACTTCCTTGTCAAGAATTTTATAATCACCAGTAAGCATGACAAAGTTGTCTACTCCAGTATTGATAACAAAAGTCTTCATACGATCTCTCCAGTATTCATAATCATTACCATCGAATATTGGTGGCCTTGTAGGATTCAGATTGTCAATCGAACCAACATTAATTCCTGCCATATTGAAAAAAAACTTTGCACACAAACTTGTTAGTAGCTTAGAATCGTAATAACAAGGTTCAAAATGGGAAAAGTTCGGAATGAATAAATCGGAATGACAAAGTTCGGAATAGAAAAAATGAGCAAGAAAAACTTGTATGTGAATACAAGTATTTCAGTAACCTTGGCTCTGATACCAAATGTAAGAATGGTATAGAGTAAGAGGTTTCCAACCTCTGATACCAATTGTAGGATCGAAATATAATATGAGATGCTCAATATACAAGAGGGGGGGTGAATTGTATACTTTAAAAATTCCTTTGGAACCTTTAAAGTTAGTTATGAATAACTAGAGTTTCCTTAAGAAAAGGAAAGGACTAAGTTTAACAAAGTTAAACTAAGTAAATTCACAACACCTCTAACACCGAACTGAACTTGGAAAGGGATTCCAAAAGTAGGTTCCGGAAATATGATTCCGGAAATTGAAACTTAACAAAAGTTACAATATAAGATTCTACCTTAAAGCGTATAGAATCTAAACTAATCAGAGTAAGTAAGGAATTATAAGAAAGTTATACTTTCATTAGGATACAAATTGCAGCGGAATAAAGACAAGTAGTAAAACTACTAGTAACAAGATAATAGTCTTTTAACCCAAAGAGAAGGGTATCCAACAACCTTGGATAAAGGTCCCTTGATTTATACTTTCAAGCAAGTCTGTCTTACCCACACCAGGGTAAGCCCTCGATACGAAGATCGGTGTCTCTGTCTTGCTATCCCCGCAAGCCCTCAACTTAAAGGTAGTTGGCAACCTCTGTCTTTCTTAGCAAGAAAGCCCTCGACCTTTAAGGTAGTCGGCACCTCTGTCTTTCTCAGCAAGAAATCCCTAGATCTTTAAGGTAGTCGGCACCTCTGTCTTCCTATCCCCGGAAGCCCTCGAATGTGATCACCAACATTCTGAGTCGCACGAAGCTTTGAGAGTTAATAAGAGACTCTCTCTCTAGAAATCACTTCAACAGCATGTAGGCACAAAACTCAGTTGTTTTTCCAACAGCACCGAGCTCTTTCAAATGAGCTCCTATTTATAGGTAAGGTCGGCTCCTTCTCCAACGGTCATATTTTCCTTAAAGTTCGGAGGGACCTGTACACATGTCACTTAGACAACGGTTAGTTTATAACAAAATGGACGACATCGTTTTATAACAAAACAAGTGTAACAGAACGTACGACATCGTTTTAAACTCTAACATAAAAGTTCGGAATAGAAATTTCAGAGTGAAGGTTCGGAGTGAATAAATTCAGAGTGTATAAAACAATGATAATCAGATTCCGTTTAATAGGTGAATTCGGAATGAGAATTCGGAATAGGAATTCGGAATAGGAATTCGTCATCAGAAATCATAATGAGAATTCGTCATCAGAATTCGTAATGATAACTCATCATCAGAATTCGTAATGAGAATTTATCATCCGAATTCGTAATGAGAATTCATCATCAGAATTCGTAATGAGAATTCATCATCAGAATTCGTAATGATAAATTCATCATCAGAATTCGTAATGAGAAATTCGGAATGGGATTTCTTCATTAGAATTCGTAATGAGAATTCTTCTTCAGAATTCCTATCCTGAATCTGGAATAGAACTTAGCCAGAATTCATATCCGGAATTCGGAATGAAACTTCCTTATAGTTCTTGTCCAGAACCGAATCCTAAAACAGAATGCTTTTATATCTAAGTTTTAGTGACTCCGAGAAAATGCATCCGAATCTCATACTTAAGAAAAAATATGAATGAAAATATGATAAGGATAATTTTTCTTATAAAAGCGATTTTCCTTAAAGATAAGGTGTTTGTGATTTTCAAAACAAGAAGGAATGGAAAAGTCATAAGGAAATCCTTATTGACTCAACAACCAAGGTCAACCCACCAAAGCCGTTTTGAAATAAAGAACCAAATTTCCTCAAAACACACAACATGGACTTAAATGATTAAATATTGAAATATTTAATTGAGAAAAATAATATAAATTATTTAATTATAAGTGGTTAAAACTATGAAATTTTATTAAGAAATAAAATAATTTATATATTCTTATTATATATGAGTTAAATATTGCATATGGAAAGCATGGACTCGAGGTAAGGGTTTCTCATGTCACTTTTTATTTCTAGGAGACATATTCCCTATTCACCACTTGTTTTTGTTATGTAGTGTATATACTATCTGTGAATGTATTTTGTGATTATTTTCATGAAATATATTTGGATTTATGAATCAATATTAGTTTCAATTCTTCGTGAGGTTTTGATTAGATATTACCAAAGCAATAAAGGAATTCATCTAATTTTTCCTCAACTGAGGAATATTTTAATGTTATTCCCCTAAATTATTTTATATGGGGTATATAATTCCAATTTTCAATGTATCATAAAAAATAATTTATACAAAATTTCATTTTATGTTTCAATTTTAATTATTTTATCCAAGGTGATTTTAATAAAATGTAACCTAGTGATAAATAATTTCATAACTCAATTTATTTTAATTAATTTATATTACTTCTTCATTTTCTTTGAAATTATAAAATTATGTGCGTAATTAATTTTTATTATATTATTTTTTATTTACACTTTTTTTGGATTTACATTTGATACATATAATAGTTTCATTAATTAATTATCCCTTCAACATTATGATCATTATAAAGGTTTCTCATCTCACTTTTATTTGAGTGAGACATATACCATATTCATCACTTATTTTTATTATGTAGTTTATATACTTACCATGAATTTATTTTATTACTATTTTCATGAAAATTATTCGGATTTATGAATCCTTAGTATGTTATCTCTTTCATGACGTTTTATACAGTGTATATAATGACTATTTTAAATGTAATATCATGAATTATTTTTAAATCGTGGTATTTTATGTTTTAATATGAAATATTTTATCCAAGGGTATTTGACTTGAATGTTACTAAGTGGTGAAGAATTCTATAAGTCAATTTCTTTTTATTGGGTTTTATTACTTATTCATTGCCTTTGATATTATAAGATTATGTGTGTATTAAATTTTTATTATATAATTTTTTCTTTAGAATTATTATTATTTTATTAAATTTTGATACACATAATCTATTCATTGATTAATTATCACTTCAAAGTTATTATTATTTTAAGGGTTAGTCATTTTAAATTTTCTTCTTTGGGACATATGTTATATTATACACCAATATTATTTTACGAGATGTATCTACTACCCAGTTTAAATGTTATATCATTAATATAATTATTTTAATGATATTTGAAGTATAATTTTAATTTATTCTTTCATGGGGATTACGATTGAAGAGTGCCAAAGTGGAAAAGGCTTTATGTTAAAATATCCTTTCTTTTGGGATTATTTATGTTCAAGGGTTTTTAGGAGGAAATACTATGATATTATTTGAATTAAAAATATAAATTTATTCTACAATAGTTATGAATTTATTTAGCCTGACTGATTTCCATTCCGTCCCTTATTGAACAAATAAACATCAAGGAATTAATTTGTAAGTGATAATGATCTTGTATTTTCTTTTAGATTGGAAATATTTATTTTCCAGATCCATGTTTTATAAAATGTTTTAAAAAATGTAATTTTATAAAAAGAAATGATTTACTAAAGCTATTTTATATGATATTTAAACTTATTTTAAAATAGTTTAAAATTAAATTTTTTAACCTTTTCCAAATAGGTCATTTTGACACCCTTTTAAAAAATGTTTCAAAAATAATATTTATTTGTAACATTTACAACATGAATGGATTTTCCCACTATCATAAACATTATTTTTTTGAACCTTACATTATAATTTTCTATGTTTATTTTCAAAGAAAAGTATTTTGGCAATATCTTTTGAATGTTTAGTTTTTAAAAAGTGATTTTCAAATTAAAAAAAAAAGATATTTTCATTAAGAATTTTTTTAGTGATATTTTAATGGTATTTCCATTCATCAACATAAAAAACCCTTGGTGTTAATTTTTCTCCCAAAGGGATATGTTGTAATTATACCATCCTCGTTATTTTTCTGGATAGATTAAGACTTTTTGAAAGACATTTTCAAGGAACCTATTTCTTTTCCATGAGTTAATCATGTTTCAAATAGTTTCTCATGGAACCCATTTCTTTTCCATGATTTAATCATGTTTCAAAGATATTTTCATGTAACCTATTTATTTTCATTGGTTTAATCAATTTTTTAAAAGAATAAATGTTGTTTATATGAGTTTATGATGTAATTAATGATCTATGTGTTTTATTCATGAAAAAGTTCTTAGAAATTTTTTAGGATGATGGATGGTTTCATTATAAACCAGTGATAGGTGGTTTAATTATAAACCATGTATAGATATGTAGGATTTTATAAATAAATATCTCATATTATCATATGATTATTCAAAAAATTTCATTAAAATATGCCTAAAAACTATAATATTTTATTGTATTTGGAGACTATAAACACAATATTCTAATATCATGAAAGATATTAAACACATCCCAAAAATATCTTATCTCATATTACTCCTAGGAGGAATATCCTACCTAATCATTTCTTCATAACTTTGGAAAGGAAACATAAGAAAATGTGATCTTAGATAATCAAAAAGGGAAAACATAGAAGATATCAATCTATGATCATATGAAATCATATGAAAAGCATAAAGATAAGTTATATTGAAAAAAAATTATTATTTTCATATCCAACCTATCATTGTTCATAAACATGAGTCATGGAATAAAAAAATATTTTCGAAAACATGGCCCATAAGAGTGAGAAATCATTATAAGTCAATAATTCACCATAAAATAATTTATTAAAAGTGTGGAACCATCATAAATATAGAAAAACAATTCATATGTCAAGAATATATACCAATACCATAAATATATTGAATTAGGAATTATCATATGTTTCCCATTGTGAGTCAGGACGTACCTATTTCATATAGTAGATCAAGACACACCTATTTCACATAGTAGATCAAGCCCGTCAAATTGTTCCCCACTGTTATCTCATGAGATATAAAGCTTTACCCTATGCATAAGAGGTATATTTATGTCCTACCCATATCATAATAAAAATCATATTCATGTGTGTTATATTATAACAAAACATTCATCATATCACCACATCATAACCGATGTAAAGAAAGCAGGTTTCGTAAACATTTCATAAATTCACCATAGAATAACTAATAAAAAATAAATGAGTTTCATAAACAAATAACCAACATAAAAAATAATCATCCATATAAATATTAAGGATTGTTTAATTCATTATTATAGCCAATAAAGCATAAGTAACATCAAAGGATTCCATCTTAGATGAAAAATTATTATGAAAGATCACATGGAACGTTTCTTGAGGAATATAGCCTTTCCAATTTTAACTTTTTTTAAAAACATAAATCACTTTTCAAATAATTTTATTTAAAAATTACATTGGAAACTTATAAAAGAGATTTAAAAATCATTTAAAACATTTCATGAAGAAAATATCCTTTCCATATTGAAATTTAAATTTTAAAACTAAAAATACATAAAACATTTTGGAAATAAATTCCTTTGAAAACAATCTTTTAAAATTATAAAGTAATATTTTAAAAAGGTTTTTGGAATGATGGTTGGAAATACCGTCCATGTTTTAAACATTACAACAATATTTCCTTTCACATTTTTAATAAATATAGAAAGGAATTATTTGGAAAATTATATGTATATTAATTTGAATTTTTTTTAAAAAATATAACACCCCAAGATTCCGCGGTACATTTTCCTTTTAATAGTGGAATAGCTTGTGTTGTACGCATCTTTGAGATTCTAACACACTTGACCAATCAAACCAGCTGTTATGAATAGTAATACCCACTTTTTAAAATTTCATAAATTTTATTTTTTAAAATGGACTTCATTTTTGGATTCAAAATATCAAATTTTAGTGTGGATAAATTTTTGGTACCTTTATAATAACTTTCTTATTTTTTTGAATAGTTAATAATACTAAATTTTAATAAAAAAAAAACTTTTTTTTAATAAAAATAATTTATAGTGTTAAATTATACATTTGAGTGGTTTTAAAGTATCATTATATTATATTTTTATCATTTAATATAATTTATTTCAATGATGTAATTTCACATTTAAACTGGAAATAAAAAAGTTTCAATGTTTTGATAGTTATTATTTCTTAAAAACACGCCTTTTGTTTTGACAACAGGAATTAATTTTAAATTAATTTCTACCACTTCTGTGTTTTGAATTTGAAAGAATGGATTCTATATTTGGAATCAGGAGGTACAAACTGTGTGAATAGGTTACTTTTATTTTTAGTCATTATGAATAATTACTTCGGTAAATATTTTATTTACCAAGGTTAAAGGGTAAATCCGGTAAATAAGGGTAAACAATAATATTATAATTACCATAACACATGTCCTAACCATATTTAATGATATATTTCCGACCATGGTCATCTTTGAGTCTATTGTTGGACCTCATGGATCCACTTGAGAGTGATAATGACACTTTATATTAATTAATTTAAAGTAAAGACAAAAATGACATAAACATATATCTTTTAGTTAAATATTTTTTACATTGGGTTATATAAGTTATCATTTAGACTATAAATATTCATTAGAAATCTAAAAATACTTCCTACATAATGTTATTTTCTTTATAATTTTTAGACATTATATAATTTAATTTCTATATGAAATATTAATAATGCATTAATTACCTTATTAAAGAAAGATTAAAATAATTGATATTATAAATATCCAAATAAATGTAATTTGAGCCTTTTATTGAATTAAAATAATATTTTTGTATAATATTACATTTTATGGTTGGTTAAATGATTTTTTTATATATAATCATGATGTTATGACTTTAAAAAAAATAAAATACCAAATAATGTCAAAATTGACATAAAGTAGTTTTTAAAACAAATACTATATTAATAATTGATATAATATTCCTAAAAATCTCAGTATTTGAAAAAGGACTTATATAATAATATATATGTCATTAATGAACCACTTGGGGTTCTCTTGGAATTTTATAGTAAGTTTATTAACCATTTATTATAGTAATACAAGAGGACATTGTAAAAGATAAAAATTTTAACTTAGCGTTAAATATAAAATATTGGGTTAATATGGTGACATAAACTTGTCTAAAACCTATTGGTTGGGAGGATTTAGAACCATCCACACCTTATCCTAGAATTAAATACTTTTCTAGACATTATAATTATAAAATGATTTTATTATAAAATAATATTTTAATCTTTTCTTAAGGTGCCCCTCAACTCTCTTATAAAAGGAAACTATCCCTTATCTTATTTTCACACCTCCAAATCCATTTTGATCGGCCAAACCATACCCAAATATCCTCCCAACTATCCTCACATCGTCATAGTGGCCTTACTTTGATTAGAAAGCCAACCTATTGATCCTTTTTGATCAACTCAAAAGGAAACATTCGAAGAAGAGGTAATAATTTCACCACCCTCTTTCAAGTTCTTTTCTTCTTCCACTTCCTCTTTATTTGTTTTTTCCATACTAAAATAATATATCCAGTAACTTAATCATAATGTGATGTTATTTTACATATGGTACAACCATATTTGTTATTCTATCCATCCTATAATGACAAAGTCACCATACGCACGTACGTATGGCTTACCGTCTCCAATTCATGGTGTAGTTTGTTATTCAAACACTTAATTATATGGATGGGTATAATAATGAGTATAATTGATTTAAATAATAAATATGACATGTTAATGATTCTGTATATATGATATAAAATCCAATCACATATTATCTCACCATCAATATAATGATATTGTCGCTCAAGCATACGTACAGATTACCGTCTCCACGAACGTGATGAGATTCATTCCCCATCGTAATCATTAAAGAATAATTTTCATTTAATGATTAAAAATAATTTTTAAGAACTTAATATAATTATGTATATGAATCAAATACATACTATCCATAACAAACATGTCTTACGCAACCAAGCATATAAAGTAAAATGAATCAGGTAACACCTGAAATGATGATACTACTGAAATATTATTAACAAAGCAATATTAGAGGATCATATATGATATCTTATTTATGTATATATTTCTTGTATATTTTGATAACAATGATTTAACTATTATATAAGATGTTAACGTACCCTCAACCAAGTAAAAGTATAAGGTAAGGGTTAATTCAACAATCTCTTTACTTATCCAAGGTTGTTAATACGTAAGTATCTACTAGTAAATCTTTATCATCCACATCCGTGTTTTCTTAAAAATGTAATTCAATTTTTTTTTATGATTTACTAGACTATGGGTTAAAATAATTTATATCCTTATTTTACCATATATGTTTTGAATGGAATTTTCCTTCGTTTTCCATACAAGATATTTGATGACCTTTTCGACCGAATTAATGTAAGAATGTCTTTTTAACTTATACAGTGGGTGCGGATATTTTCTGTCGTTATAGCATCATCGAACCTTCCCATACAATATTAATAGAATGTTTTCAAAATAAATGTTTTCTTTTATAATTATGTGACTTTTAAATGATTTCATAATAGAAATAGATATTTCTTTCAAATAGTTTTCATTTCATCTATGTCAACATCATTTGAAGGATTTTAAACTTGTTTGAAGTTGATTTATTATGATACAAATATTCCATATTATATTGATTTTTTTTTGTGATTTGCTTGACTGTGGATGTGTTATTTTTAAACCATTCCTGGTTTATGGTTAAACTATTAACATTTCATATGATAGTTTTAATATGAATTTTTATGTTATGTTTAAACCTTTTCATATGAGGAATGCATTAGAATTAGTAAGTGACGGGTGGAGCCCGCTATACCTCCTCAATGCATCGGTGGGTCTCATTAGACAAACTAGTGTCTTGGCACAAGTCCTTCACAAAATATTATTTTTATTCTTGGAACAAGGCCTTGACTATGTGGTTATGAAGTCTGGAATTATGCATTCCATCATTATGAAATTGGATATTGATATTGTATGTGATTATTTAACTAGTAGAATATCCATGTGAATAATTAAATGGAATTATTTGATTTATATTGGCCATAAAATATAGAATTTTATGTTTAAAAGTATTTTCATTTAGTCTTATACATTGCCTTAAATGTTTATTCTTATTTATGAAAGTTTCCTCTATATTTTTATCCTTACTGAACATCTGAGATCACCCCTTTCTAGGTTTTATTTTTCCCAGAATGAAAAGAATTATATTTTGACTGACCTAGATGGATAGTCTAAGGGATATAAATGTGGTCATCAGAGAAATTTTTTTTTGTCTTTCATTTTATAATGTAATGCAAAACTTATGAATATATCTAGAACTTCCAAGGCTACTAAACTGATCGGTCATTTGGGATTTGATCCATTGTGATCATGCTCATGTTATGTAATAACGTACCAACTTTGGGTAACTAGGGTTGGGGCATTATAGTTGGTATCAGAGGATGTTTAGTGCAAACCTTGGAAAATAGAGTTAGATAAACTCTGATTAGAGCACATTACCCTAAGATAGACTTTGAGTATTTGTATAGAAGAACATCCTAGAATTTTGGGAATGTAGAGATTTTTTGAGTTTTCCAAGCAATACATCCCTGTCTGGATATGAGCAGGTAGAGGTGGCTCTGGCACCAATGTACCTAGGAGTAAAAACTCCGACAAGGAGTTTCATGATTCACCCAGGGTATCCTGGTATATGACAACGAGCCTTGCTTCACTCTTGGTTACGGCACTCCTGGGGGATACGCTTAGGATAATTCAAATTTTCTTTACAAACCATTATGAAGGATTTATGAGTATATACTACCTCAAATAAAACATTTTTTATGATTATGGATTACATCCATAAACTATTCAATTTATGTTAAGTGTTTTATATGTTTGGAATTATGTGTTGCATTTCGTAAACTAATCTTTTGTATGCCATTGTTTTGAAATAGAGCCTAGTGGAAGTAATGGAAACTGTATCAACTCACGTAATCCATGTAGGGATTTATCTCATACTAAATATATTTATAGTAGACATGGTGATGTAACTGGTGCTAATCATCTTATCACCATACTGGGACAACTCACTCAGGTTATGAATAATAACCTTACTCGTATGGAGCACCCTAATCCACAACACGGAGGATCAATGTTAGACCTCTTCATGAGGCAACAACCACAAAAATTCAATGAGATTACAAATCCATTAGTAGGTGAGCAATGGATAAGTTCCTTAGAGAAAATATTTCATGCTTTGGGGTGTTGTGAAACAGAAGATGTTGTCATACCAATTTTTCACCTCACGGGAGATGCAGATCAATGGTGGTCATTAATCCAAAACACAAAGGACGATGAACAAGTAAAAAACATGAAATAGAGGTAGTTTAAAGTTATTTTATTAGAAAAATGATTTCCTCGTGACCATTAAATAAATATAGAAAGACAATTTCCGAGTCTGAGGAAAAAGGAGGATGAGAATGTCGCAAATTATGAGGCTAACTTTAAAAGGTTAGTAAGGAATGCTAAAGATTATATATGTAACCAAAGGAGTAAGTTTGATCAATTCTTTTATGGTTTAAAACTATTTATCTTCAAGCATTATTCTCACAATACTTCTCATCGTACAAAGATATTGTCTCTTGCGCTATCAAGATAGAAAAAGAATTCTCTAAGTCTTATGACTTTAAAGCATAGAATGAGAAGAAGAGATCTGGTGAAAACTCTTGAAATGGAAATAAGGGGAATAAGGGAGAAGCTTAATATCCATCCTATAGTAAATTTGAGAACAAACACCCTGGTACTTTCCTGAAGGGAGTGGGAGTCTGATACAAGTATGGTGAAAAAAGACACCAAGCTCGTGATTGCAAGGGGGAGAAATAGGCTGTCAATGCTTAATGCTACAATTGTAGAGAAAAGGGGAATTATGCAAATGAATGTCCTAAGATCCAAGGAAACTTACCTCAGAAAATTCCAAGGGAGAAAGGCCAAGCTTATGTTATCACTACTACTGAGGTTTAAGCTCTGAAAGACATGGTGGTTGGTAATTTAATAGTTTCCTCAAGTTTAACCAATGCTTTATTTGATTCTGGATCATGTCATTGTTTCATATCTTCCCAGTTTTCTAAGAAGATTAGATATTTCCAATTTTATTTAACAAGGTAGTTGTCAGTAAAAACCCCTAAGGGAAGTATCATTGCAAAAAAGTTTTATAAATCAATTCCCATTAGGGCATATAAATGTTCTTTATCCAATAATCTCGTTGTCATACCCATGATTGAATTTTATATAATCCTTGGTATGGATTGGATTTCAGACTATGATGAAAAAAATTATTTTATGAAGATGGTGGTTACAATTTTCGATGATGATAAGGTATTCCTTATCTTTAGATTAGAAGCGTCACCACATGATTCTTATCTAGATCTACCCTGAGTAGCTCTACTAAATTCAATAATTGTGGAGGAAGAGAATAAAATACCTATGGTTGAGTAAGGAATGTTCAAATAAAGGATGTACATATTGTGCAGGAATATGTTGATGTGTTTCTCGAGGATTTACCTGGGCATCCTCCAGAACGAGAAATTGAGTTTTCCATTGACTTAAATCATTGTTCAAGGACCATATCGAAGACCCCATATAAAATGACCACTATGTAATAAGTGGAACTAAATAAACAACTATAGGAATTAAGTAATAAGGGATTTATTTGCCATAATGTTTCTCCATGGGGAGCCCCTTTTCTTTTCCGTTAAGAAGAAAGATGGATTTATGAGGTTGTGTATTGACTACATGGAGATCAATACTATAACCATAAAGAACAAGTATCCCCTACCTCACATTGATGATTTATTTGATCAACTTCATGGAGATTAATATTTTTCAAAGATTGTCCTTCGATCTGGATACCATCAGTTGTGTGTGAAAAAGTAATATATTCCGAAGACAACATTTCAAACCAGGTACATGCATTAAAAGATTATAGTAATTCATTTTGGGCTAACTAATGCACCCTCTATCTTCATGGATCTAATAAATAGAGTTTTCAAGGAATATATTGATGACCATGTATTGGTATTTATTGATGGTATCTTGGTATACTCAAAAATCAATGAAGATCATGAAAATCACTTATGCACTATTCTAAAAACCCTTAGAAGAACTGAATTATATGGGAAGTTTAACAAGTGTGAATTATGGATTCAAGATATTTCGTTTCTTGGCCATATTATCTCTAATTATGAAATCTCTGTTGATACTTCAAAGAAAAGAGAAATCCAAGAATGGCCATCACTGACGAGTATAACTGAGGTACACAGTTATATTGGTTTAGCAGTATATTATCAGCGTTCAGTCCAAAATTTTTCCCGATTGGCTAACCCATTAACAAAGCTCACACGTAAAGGGGTTAAATTTGTTTGGACAAAAAATGTGAACAATGTTATGAAGAGTTGAAGAGAGGATTAGTCAATGCTCCTATCATGACTCTACCATCAGGGAATGAAGGGTTTATTATTTATAGTAATGCTTCAAAGAAAGGATATGGTTGTATCCTTATACAGAATGATAGAGTTTTTTCCTACATCATGGGAGTTAAAATTTCATGAACAAAATTATCTTACTCATGAAATTGAGTTGGAAGCTGTAATATTTGCATTGAAGATATGTAGAAACTATATCTATAGTAAAAAATGAGAGATATATACCGATCACAAGAGTTTGAAGTATATTTTATCACAGAATGAACTCAACATAATGGAATGACGGTGGCTTGAACTACTCAAAGATTATTATTGCACTACACACTACCACCCGGGGAAGGAAAATATGGTGGAAGATTCCTTGAGAAGAAAATAGCATGGAGTTATGAACAAGATGAGAGTTGAAAGCGATCTTATGTTCATGGATCTAGTGAATATGGATATGGGAATAAGTATGGAAGGTGAAACATCGATACCTTTTTAGATGGTTTCTAAACCATCTATACAAGAAAGGATAAAAAGTTCTCAGAATGATGATGTGGAGTTTCAAATAAAAAATAAATCTATGAATGATGGTAGATTGACTGACTTCGTATATGAAGATGGAATTTTGAAATTTGGGAAGAGAATTTGTGTTCCTGAAATGACTGATCTAAAGGGAATTATTGGATGACGCTCATAGGTCCAATTTATCTATACAACCTGGTAGTACTAAGATGTATAGAAATTTTAAGGAACATTTTTGGTGGGACAACATGAAGAGGGAGATTGCTGATTAAGTGTCAAAATTTAATATTTTTCAACAAGTGAAACCTGGAAGGCAAAATACGGGAAGAGTCATGCAAACTATTCCCATACCTGAGTGGAAATGGGATGATGTTATGATGGACTTTTTCATGGGGATACCAAAGAATCCTAGAAGAAATGATGTAATATGGGTCATTGTTGATCATCTTACCATACAAGCACACTTTCTAGCTATAAGAGAAGATGTACCACTTGAACGTCTTGAAAGACTATATATTAATGAAGTTGAAAGACTCCATTGTTTACCCCTATCGATTTTTTCTGATCGCGATCCCCATTTTACATCAAGATTATGGAAAAGTATTCTGAAGGCCATGGATACTAAACTTCATTTGAGCACATCCTACCACCCTCAAACTGATGTAAAATCAGAACGGACTATTCAATCCTTAGAAGACATGTTTAGATCTTTCTCACTTGACTTTCTAGGTATGTGGGATCAGTATTTACCTATGGTAGAATTTTTCTATAATAATATCTTTCATTCAAGTATTAACATGGAACCATATGAAGCGTTATACGGAAATAGATGTTTCACACCAACTTGTTGGTATGATGTTGGTGAATGAAAACTCTTAATCCCAGAACTTTTTGAGGAAAAAATGGAAAAGGTAAAGGTTATCTAAACCCACATCAAAGAATCTCAAATTATGCAAAAGAATTATGTTGATAATCGAAGGAAAGATTTGTAATTTCAAGTAGGAGATCAAGTTTTATTGAAGTATCTCCATGGAAGGGTGTTATAAGTTTCGGTAAGAAGGGTAGATTGAGTCCAAGGTACATAAGACCTTTTTAAATTCTAGAATGAATTTGGGTTGTATCTTACCATTTGGCAATGCTGCCAAGTCTCTCTAAAGATCATCATGTGTTCCACGTATCACTGTTGAGAAAATACATGCCTGACCCAATGCATGTACTCACCTATGAAGAAATATAATTGGAACCCGATCTATCTTATTGTGGTGAGCCTTTCAATATTCTTGATACCATAGAATAAGTGTTGAGAAACCAGTCGACTCATGTGGTGAATGTTTTATGGAGAAAATATAAGATGGAAGAGGCAACATGGAAACACGAGGAACTTATGATGAAGAACCACCAGAATATATTTATGTAGAATTATTTTAGAAATTTCCAGGATGAAATTATTTGATGGAGGGAAGAATGTAACACCCCAGGATTCCACGGTACGTTTTACTTTTAATAATGCAATTGCTTATATTGTACTCAACTTCTAGATTCTAATACACCGGGACCAATCAAATTAGCTGTAATGAATAGTAATACTAAATTTTTGAAATTTTATATATTTTATTTTTCAAAATGGACTTCATTTTTGGATTCAGAATATCAAAATTTAGTTTAGATAATGTTTTTGTACTTTTCTGATAACTTTTATATTTTGATGAATAGTAAGAAATACTAAATTTAAATTAAAAACAAATTTTTTAATCAAACTAATTTATAGTGTTAAATTATAAATTTTAGGGGATTTAAAGTATCATTAGATTATATTTTTATCATTTAATATAATTTAGGACATTGATTTAATTTCACATTTAAACAGGATATAAACAAGTGTCAATCTTTTGATAGTTATTATTTATTAAAAATACGTTTTTTGTTTCACAATGGGAATTAATTTTAAATTAATTTCAGCCACTTCTGTGTATTGAAATTATTGAAATGGATTCCATATTTGGAATCAGGAGGTCCAAAATGTGTAAATAGGTGACTTTTTTTTAGACATTATGAATAATTACTTCGGTAAATATTTTATTTACCGTGGTTAAAGGGTGAATCCGGTAAATAAGGGTAAACAATAATATTATAATTACCATAAAACGTGTCCTATCCCTATTTGATGATACCTTTTAGACCATGGCCATCCTTGGGTCTATTTTGGGACCCCATGGAGCCACCTGAGAGTGATAATGGCACATTATATTACTTAATTTAAAGTAAAGACAAAAATGACATAAACATATATCTTTTAGTAAAATATTATTTTACATGGGATTATATAAGTTATAATTTTTACTATAAATATTAATTATAAATATAAGAAAATTTAATACATAATGGAATTTTATCTATAAATTTTAGACATTAAATAATTTAATTTATTTATGACACAATGATGATGCAGTAATTACCTAATTAATGAATTATTAAAATAACTAATATTATAAATATCTAAATAATTGTAATTTAATACTTTTGATGAATTAAAATAATTTTATTGGTTAATATGACATGTTATGGTTTATTCAATGATATTTTTTCAAAGTAATCTGGCTTTTATGACTTTATCAAAAACAAAATACCAAATAGTGTCAAAATTGACAGAAATTAGTTTTTAAAACAAATACTATATTATTAATTTATATAATATTAAGAAAAATATAATTTTCAGAAAAAGGACTTATATAATAATATATATGTTATTAGTGAACCACATTGGGTTTACTTTTCATTTTACAGTAAGTTTATTAACCATTTATTTTAGTAATACAAGAGGACATTATAAAAGTAAAACTTTTTAACATAGAGTTAAATCCAAAGGATAGGATTAACATGGTGACCTAAAATTGTATAAAACCTATTGGATGAAAAGATTTAGACCCATCCCACCTTATCATCAAAATAATTTGTTTGGAGCCATTAGAGACTGAAAATGATTTTATTATAAAATAATATTTCAATCTTTTCCTAAGGTGCCCCTCACCTCTCTTATAAAAGGACACATCCCCTTATCTTAATTTCACACCTCCAAATCCATTTGGATCAGCCAAATACTACCCAAATATCCTCCCAAATCTCCTCAATTTGACTTAGTGGCCTTAATATGATCATAAATCCATCCTAAGGATTGATTTTGATCAACTCAAAAGGAAACATCTGAAGAAGAGGAAATATTTTACCACCCTATTTCAAGTTATTTTCTTCTTCCACTACCTATTTCGTTGTTGATTCCATATTAAAATAATAACTTCAGTAACTTTTACATACTTTTATGTTATTATAAATATGTTACAACCATATTTGTTATTCTATCCATCCTATAATGACAATGTCACCATACGTGCGTACGTACGGCTTACTGTCTCTACGTCGTGGTGTAATTTGTTAACAAAACACGTCATTATTTGGATGGGTATAATAATGAGAATAATTGATATGAATAATAAATATAACATGTTAATGATTCTCTATATATGATATACCATCCAATTACATATTATCTCTCCATCAATATAATGATATTTTCACTCGTGTGTATATACGGATTACCCTCTCCATGAACGCGATGGGATTCATTCCCCATCGTAATCATTCAAGAATAATTTTAATTTTAAGATTAAGAATAATGTTCAAAAACTTAATATAGTTCTATATATGAATCAAATAAATCCTATCCATAACAAACATGGCTTACATAACCAAGAATATAAAGGAAAATGAATAAGTTAACACCTAAAACGATGATTCTACTGAAATATTATTAACAAAGAAATATTAGAGGATCATATATGAAATCATATTTATGTATATAGCTCTTGTATAATTTAATAACAATGATTTAACTATTATAATGGAGGTTAACGTACCCGTGACCAAGGAAAAGTACAAGGTAAGGGTTAATTCTACAATCTCTTTACTTTTTTGAGGTTGTAAATACGTAAGTATCTACCATGACATCTTTATCATCCAAATCTGTGTTTTCTTAAAAATATATTTCAAAAAAATTTTACTACTTACTAGACTATGGTTTAAAGTCATTTATACCCTTATTTGATCATATGTGTTTTGAAATGAATCTTTCCATTGTTTTCCAAACAAGGTACTTTATGACCATTTCGACAAAATGAAGGTAAGAATGTCTTTTTAACTTATACAGCGAGTGCTGCTATTTTCCACCATTATAACATCATCAAATCTTCTCATACAATATTATAATAATATTTTCAAAATAAATGTTTTTTATAATTATTTGACTGTAGCAGTGGTGGAACTATTCATCAGCGGGTACTGTAGCGGCGTCAGGGCACTGTAGCGGCGGCAAGGCAGTGTAGTGGCGGCGATACTATGCGGTACGGTAGCAGTATGTTACTATTCACAGAATGTGAATTGGAATTAGAATTTGGGCCTACGGGAAATGTAATGGGCTACAAGTCCACTGGGCCTTCGGGCTATGTAATGAGTTTCCCTCTACCCAGTTAAAAGAGGACATTGCTTTGATATAATAATAAAAATGAGGCTTCGGCCCCAAACTTTTAAAAAAAATGTTTATGTCATGTTTAAGCCTTTTCATATAAGGAATGAATTTGACTTAGTAAGTGATGGTTGGAGCCTTCTATAGCTATTAGATGCATCAGTAGGTCTCATGAGACAAACTAGTGTCTTGGAAGAAGGCCTTGAAAAAATCTTATTTGTAGTCTTGGCTTAATTTCTTGAATATGTGGTTATGAAGTCTGGAATTATGCATTCCGTCATTATAAAATTGTCTATAGATATTGAATGTGATTATACGACTAGTAGAATATCAATTTGAATAAGTAAATGTAATTATTTGATTTATATTGGAAATATTATATAGAAGTTTATTTTTAAAAGGTTTTTTCTATTCTAATACATTGCCTTAAATTTTTATGCATATTTAAGAAAGTTTCCTCTATATTTTTATCCTTAATAAGCATCTGAGCTCACCCCTTTCTATGTTTTATTTTTCCCAGGATGTGAAGAAATATATTATGACCAACCTATAAAGATGTTATAAGGGATATGAATGTGGTCAATGGATATAATGTTGTTGTTGTTTTTCATTTTATAATTTAATGTAAACCATATGAATGTATCTAGTACTTCCAAGGCAACTAAACTGATCGGTCTTTTAGGATTTGATCCCTTGTGATCATGTAAATGTTATGTAATAATGCACCGACTCTGGGTAACTGGGGTTAGGGTGTTAAAAAAAGGTCAAAATGTTTAAAAATGTATTTTAAAAATGTTTTTATTATTTAAAAACATTTTGAAAACATTTTTAAAAAATATTTAGAAAATAAGATTTTTAGAGAAAATGATTTCTGGACGAAGAGAGAAATTAAGTAGGGTTTCTTTAAAAAAATCCTTTTAAACTCTTGAGGACATATAGAGAGGAAAATTAAGGGAAACCATGTATTATAAGTACCTAAAAATAGATTAATAAATTTTATGAATTTCTTTTGAGATGCATCATAATATTTAATCCCCATGAGAAAAAATATAACCAATCTTGATAAATGATGAGATTGTATCATAAAACTCAGACCACTTTGGTAACTTTTGTAGTGTAAACACCATGAAAAAGAGATAATAAAATGGGTTTTTAAATAGAAATAATTTTAATTAGGGTAATTATAAAATAAATTCATGGTCATTATAAACACCACATAAAATAATCACCTAGTGAATATGTCTTGTGTCTAACAAAAAATAAATTTTAGAAGGAAATTCCTTACCATAAGTCTCAACATCCTTTTTACATGTTTTAAACTCATGTATAATAAATATAATTTTATTATAAATATATTAAATAACCATAATTATATATATCATATCATATATGATTTACTTATGACCTTTTATTACCCGTTTATTAACAATTCCATGTTAAAGTCACACTTCGGGCAATAATTGCTTTGTTTTTCATATATGATTTTATTTGGTATTTTTGATCCTCTTACTTTAATAACGGTTATATATTATATATTATGTTAAAAATAATATAAATATCATATTTATTCAGTATATGTTTATTAAGAGTGATCCATAAAATTAAGAGATAGAAAACAAAATACACCTTTCATGGAGGCGGTAGGTCATACATATGCATGAACACTATTTCCCTTTTCCCAATAGAAAGAAGGAAATTATTTGAATAATATATTACTGTTATAGAATAATATTTATGTCAAATATATCACATATTTTCATAAAACCTTTCTTTATTACCTTCCACGTAAAGTGTGAACAAATCACATTTCATTGTGAGGCGATAGTCTACCGTACACTTGAAGGACGTTATCACATTCCCATAGAATGGAAGGTAAGAAGTAATATTTGATATCATTATTATATAGTAATAAAAATACCTTAATTATAATACATATAAATTAAAACCATAATTAATCCATTCGTGAGAGGTGGTGATGGAAAATAAATCACATCGGTTTGCGAGGTGGTAGTGCCCCATACACATGAATGACGATTTCTTAAAATATTTGAAAAAAGAGGAGAATTATATAGGTTGTTACATTAAAATAATAATATCTAATTATATGTAATATATTGATTTTATTTCTTAATCATAGTTTAATAATAATTGAAGGGGGTGAATTAATAAATAAAATAAAATGCTTGGTTATGGATGTTACCTCTTCTTTGGACAATTTATTTTGGTTTAAACCAAGAGGATCATTCGGTTGCATTTAGGACCAAAATAAGGATTATAAGATGATATGTAAGGTGGTAATTTTGGTAGGTCCATCCTAAAAAAATGGTTTTGGAAGTGTGAATAGGAGAGGATAGGGGGTGACCTTTTATAAGTGAGGTTAATGGCACAGTTGTAATTTTTGAATATAAAAAGAAGTGAACACATTTTTCACTTGAGAAAAGGATCCAAAATTATACATTATAGATCATATAAGATATAATTTATAAATATTTCCCTAAAAGTTTTGTTGGACATATTTTGGGTAATTTTAACCTTTATCTTTTTAGTTTAACCCCCGGTAAACCCATTTTTACCCTAAATATAGTAAATAATTTTTATTGTTTTTACTATTCATTATGATAAAAAATACATTTTACATTATTATTTAATATAAATTATGATGAATAAAAATATGTAATCCATTTTTAAAAGCCCCATTCACATAATAATCATGTTTTAATTTAAAAATAATCCTGCGTAGGTGGTGAGAAAAGAGGATTGCAAATAGAAAATGCTCAAAAGTTTAAAAAAAATTATATTAAAATTCAATATGAAATTGATTACAATGACATAAATTGGATTAAGATATATATATATATATATATATATATATATATTTCAAATAATTTTACCTTTAAAACTATCTTAATTTTTTATTAAATTTTATAAAGGATTTAAAATAAATGACAATTCTTAATGAAGACCAGTATTTTTCAATATTTATAAAAAAATTATATTCTTAAAAAACTATACAAAATTCACCATAAGATAATTTTTACATTATGATTTAAAAAATGAATTTAATTTTTTTATATAAATTTTTTAAAAGTGGGAAAATTAATTTTATAATAAGTTCACAAATGGAGACAAAACTACTTTTAAGAAAAAGACACTTTTAAGCATAATATTGGATTTATTATTATCTCTTGTCTGGATAACAAAAAAGATAAATTTTAAATAGTTTATTGAAGACATAATATATTAATTTCATTAAAATCATTCAAAAAAGTGATTTATTTAATTTATCGAGATAAAAAATGTTTGTGTGTTTACAAATATTTTTTCAAAAAAGGATTCCCATTAATTTCAAATGGTTTTTGTTATAATTTATAATTAATTTGTAAACAAGTAATTCATTATATACATTTGTAAACCATATATTTTCATTATTTCGTTAATAATACTCATTCCATTCATTATAATGGATAGTTGATAATTGTATAAATAAAAAATAATATTTTAATAGCATTCCGTGTTTTATTTAAACTCAGTGTTACATGAAAAAAAAGATAAATTCGATGTTTCATGTAATGTAAGGTAAAATCGATGATGTGTGTAGTGCATGATAAAATCAGTATTTCATGTAATGAAAAATATTTAAAATGTTAAATTGATTAAAAAAAATATATTTCAAAAAATCTCAAGGTGTTACATTTTACAACCTTAAATTGAATCTCACCTTCAAAATTCATCAATTTGGTACCAAAAAATGAGGATAACTCTACCTCATTTAATCCTCAGGTTCATATATAACTTTTTCAATATGGTGATTTTTTTAAAAAACATTGACTAGGTTAGTGGTCTTGTTTTATAGTCCTTTCTATGCATGGACCAAAATCTAAACTGATTATTCCTTATAAGAAGGAACATGCTATGAAAGTACAACCTCTAAGTTCGTTACATGTGAAGGATCAAGTATGCACTTCCATAGAAGAGGTACAAGGAATAAATCTTGAACCTTAGAGAGGTTTTTTGGATTCTCTAAATGCTAAGATACTACCCTAATATGATTAGGTATATCAACGGGACCGATATACCTAGGGATTAGTTTTACCTTCATTCTTACATGGCGAAATTCATAGAAAGACCCTTTAACTAAGTTAATATTATGAATCATGTTGAAGATTATCAGAATAATAGTTCTATAACATTTTTTATATCCTTATGTGTTATTTAATGGTTCTAAATTTCTCATCCATATCATCACCTTGGTCAAATCCAAATAGATTTATTTCGACAACATCATTCTAGTACATTGGATTTCTACACTTATTTCTATAAAGGGCTTTATAAGGATCCATATGAATACTCAATTTAAAGACATTTTTAAAAAAAACTCAATGAGTAGAAGGTATCAATCCCAAACACATTTAATATCCATATAACAAGATATTAGAATATCCTTTAGGGGTTGAATTTTTATATCAGACTGACCATCTATCTGAGTATGATACACAATACTGAAACTCAACTTTATATAAAGTGCTTACGAAGGCTTCCCCAAAACGTTCTGGTAAACTTCATATTTCGATCACATAAAATTGAATGTGGTACACCATGAAACCTTACCACTTCCATAATTCATATTATGTAAAGAGGATACAAATATAAATCTTCTTTGACAGCAATGAAGCATACCGACTTCAAAAGGTGATAGACTACAACCCATAATTACCTCAACATCAAATATAAGATAAACCATAAATGTTACTAGTACCTTTAATCATATTTTTATAAAGGGTAATGAAATTTCCCCTTAAATAACTTTTTTACTAAAACAAATAAAAAACCCAATGGATATATTTCCACAAATGTCTCTTAATATATCCTTAATCTATATAAACTCTGATAATGTAAAACCTCAAAAGGGGTGTTAATGAATTCAAAATTATGATCAAACTTAATCTCATAAACCCATGTTGGTGTCCATAACTCTTAAGTTATCTTACATGGAGGCATATTCCCTTCAAAAAGATAATTCACCCTTTATTTATTATATAATAACATATATTATACAAAAAAAAATTCATTGGAATATTGGTTTCATCCTTATGCAGATAAAATATAAAATATTATTTTATTATTTTAGAATCCATATAGAGGGAGATAATCCCAGTAAATTTCACTAAATAATGAGAAATAATATATTCATTGGGATCATTCATACAAAATCAAACATTAAATTCCTAACTAAGTAGGGAAGGATGGGTTTTACCTAATTATCATGATTTTAGTCATCCATTGTGATTTCATAAGATTCCCATTTATCCTTGGTCTTCATAGATTGTTGTGGGTTATTATACACATTAGCCTTTGGAATGAGGCATTTATTCACATAATTGAAAAACTCCATGCACAAGAAAAACTAGAGTGTAGGTGGTGTATTAGTTGGAATTATCTTCTCATCTATTTCATTAAACAACCCATTAATAAATTTTTAAATTTCACAAGAATTGTGAACCACATTTCTATATTTTAATAACCTCTAAGTTATATTTAAGAAATTACCATAATGGTTTTCCCACATTTCTCGCATGAAGATTGATGGAATTTATTTCCTCCATTATAATTTTCTTGACACTCTATCTTCCTTTTATATTCAGATCCACATGAACGATAGTAATATCCAATTTCCATTTTTACCTTTTTTCAGATCAAATTACTTCTTTTTAGATACTAAATTATCTTATATCTAAGGCCATTAAAAGACATTGTTTTAGGCCACCAAAGAAATGATCAATTTTCCTTTCTGTGTTGATGATTAAACCAGAAGCATTCCTTTCTTGTTTTTTAAAATTAACTTCATAGGTACCAATATATTCATCATCATTTTCATTAAGCTTAATTACTTTCTTCTTAATGTTCATATGGATCTTAAAACAACTGAAGGGGGGAGGGGTTTTGAATCTACTATTATATTTTTAAAAATTTCCATCTTTAAGAAACATAACCCCTATAACTTTTTAAAGGTATTCCACTATCACGTTTTAGTAAACTCACATGCATGAAAAAGAAGAAAATTAATAAAATAAAACAGGATTTAAAAGTTTGGACCTCGGTTTGATAACCTACATCCTTTACATGGCCACTCCCATAGGACCATGGAAATCCACTGTTAGAAATAAGTGAATATTTTTTTTTAAATCCTATTTAAAACATTCGGTCACCCAGTAGGAAAGACTATACTGACTCCTATCAGTTTAGAAATTTTCCCTACAAAAATTTATCCAAAACACAATTCTGTAACTTTGTGAAATATTCTACAACAAAGGTTCATCCAAAAACTCTATAAAATGTAACTACGTCTGATGAGATAGAAATTAACTCCTATGTCTGATGTACATCTTCTAAAATTGTTCCTTTTATAAAATCTGAATTATGCTTGGTTAAAAAAATCATGAACCTCTTAGAAACTGTTGTCAATTACATAGTCTATTCTTCTTCATACTGATACCCTATATATAGTATTCTGAACGTAGGGTCTATCTAATACTCAGATCAAAAACATTCTTTTTGAGGAAGTTTTCTTAAATACAAAACCCAACTACAGTTTCAAACTCACTCTAACAAAAACTATGTACCACTTCATATATTTTCATGTGTGAACAATGTCTCATATGATGTACTTTTCATATCAATTTATCGGTACTCTATAAATAGAAAATTCAGGAAACTAATTTTATTTTATTGCTTATTGAAATTTATAAATTTGAATTTCTCACTGATTTGAATTTTTTGGGGGTGCTTCTCAACTCTTCTCAAATATTATGAAGTCTTATTGAATATTCTTGAATCTTCTAAAAATGTCTTGTGTTCCACCCTTCATTAAAGTTCCTTAAAATTAATGTTTAATAAACTCTTCTAACTTCATAACATCATAAAACTTCAACAGTGTATCCTCTATAGACTTCTACTTTGTAGCTTTTTGAAACTTCAACTTTGTAACTTTTACCAACAATAAATTTGATTCCACATGAAACTTAAAATTTATTACTTGTACAAACATTAAATTTTTATCTTCATGTAACATCAAATTAATAAAAAAAATTCATTGTTCAACCACTTTCTCTGTCCAATCCTACTATTCATACACTTTTTCAATTTGAACGTACTATTTATTTTCTTTCTCAGTATGATCGTATTATTCATTTTAGTTCTTAAACCAATAGATATTTTCATCTTATTACTCTATAATATTATACAATCCATCCACTTTCTATGTCTGATCTTACTATTCATTTTCTTTCTTTGTATGATCATACTATTCATCTACTTTCTTAGTATAATTGTACTACTCGTTTTCTTTGTTAGTATGATTATATTGTTCATCTTCCTTCTCAGTTAGATCATACTATTCATTTTCTTTCTCAATATGATCATATTGTTCATCTGGTGATTAATTAAAAAATTTCTAACAAAAATTTCTTTCAGAAAATTGAACTTTTAAAACTCCAGAAATCTACACTTCTCTTTTCTTTTACAAACTTTATCTTATATCAAGGTTCTTCATGAAGATTTAGGAACTTTAAAGAAATGAAAATAATCCTCTGACTTGATATAAATGTTATTTAAAGAAACTTTATAACTTTATAACTTTCTAAATTTTTTATTCACTTATTTTCAACTTGTTTCTAAATTTTTATCATTAAAACATTTTAAATCTCTAGAAATTTATGATTTTTTAAACATTTTTTATTTTCTTCATTTTATTGAATTTTTTAACATCAAGAAATTCTAAAATTACTCATGTCAACAACTTTCTAACATTTTTTATCTCAAAAAAAATTCTATATTTAATTATATCAGAAACTTTATAACTTTATTCATCTAAGAAAAGTTATACTTTATAATAATTATGTCTTTTTTGCAGCATCAAACTTTCTAAAATAACATTATCTGATGATATTCATCTTCTTACAAACCAAAAAACCAAAAAACCAGACTTTCTAACAAATTTTGTGGAAGTTGGTTCATCCGATTGATTATCTAACCAATAAAATTTCAATTATTCAAACTTCTAGTTTTTTGAATACTTTCGCATCTTGTGTTTCTTTTTCTGATAAGTTGCATTCGAAAAAATTCAAATTTCTTTTAAATTTTTTTATCTTTCTAACTTTTCAAAACATCTGAATTTATAACTTTCTTCATCTTCATAAAATTCATAACAATTTTTTTTAATTTTTAGCAACTCAACCTTTCATCTTTTAAGAAAACATTCTTAAACAAAATTTAGTTGTCAAAAAATTAAAAACAATGTTGAAAAACATCACAAAAGATCTTCAATCTCCCCCTTTGTATTTTTTTACAACACTCATTAACAAATTTTAGCACTATAATTTCTCATCACTTGGAATATTTCACAACTCAATTTTTTAAATTTTTTCCAAAACAAAGCCTTTATAAAAAGAGAGTGTCCTAACACCACCATACTAGATAAAGTTATTTTATTTTAGGAATTGAAACCCTTGATGGAAATAGAATTCATGAACATGTTAAGATAACACCCTCACTTTGATCTTATATATTTTAAAACTATTTTTTTAATTTTGAACTTTCTTTCTATCTCCCATTTAATGATAACCGTAACTTAGAATACAAAAATGAAAGAATTAAAGTCAAAACTTATTACAAAGTTGTTGCATTCTTTCAACCTTTTTCAACAAAATCAAAAGAATAATAGGTGAATTCCTTGATATGTTTGAGGAATTATTTTGTAAAGGATGATCATAGAGTTATATCCTTAAAACCATAAATCATTCTTTTGGAATAGATTTTTTTAAAATATTAACAATTTGATACTTCATTGAAATACATTTTTGAAAAACATCTCTACCAGTAACGTTCACTTTTATAAAATGAATCCTAATATCAATGTGTTTTGATCTTGAGTTTTGGATAGGATTTTTAGAAATTTCAGTTATACTCTAATTATAACAAAGTATATTCAATGGTGTAGAATCATTCAATTTCAAATTTTCTAGCTGAACTTTCATCCACAACATTTGAGTAAAATCTTTGGTAACAACAATGTATTTGTATTCCACTATGCTCAAAGTTACTAAACTCTGTTTCATACAATAGCAACTCCCACAACAATATCCTAAGAAAAAATTTCCTCCCAATGTTTTTTTTCTATCATTATAATATCTATACCAATCAACATCAATCTAACCACAAAATTTCATATCAAATGTTTTTTGTAAATCATCCCATATGAAGTTGTTCCTTTAAAATATCTTAAAATTGTATTTCCTCTCAATATATGTGATTATTTTAGATTACTCTGATATCTGGAATATAATTTTAAAATATAAACAATATCAGGTATTAAGATTGTACTAATATAGTAAAATGAATTAGAGAGAGGATAGAATCACGGACTCCACACCTGTGCTCGAGTGAACATTCGAGAAACCCTACCTTGACAAATCCCCCCTTCACCGATATAGTTTCTGGTAAATCCATGTCGAATCAGCTGGAAGTGGGTTCTGTTGATCCAAGCATTGAGCCAAAGCTTGGGCGACACAAAGGATACCAAGCAATCGCTTTTCCTTCCAATGATGTAAGATCCCTGACCTCTGATTTACATTTTGTGCTCGTTGGAAGATTCTTTAAACATAGGCCATCACTAAATGTCTTAAGAAAAACCCTAAAAGCCTTCAGATTTGCAGGGACTTATATAGGCTTATTGAATCAATCCAATGTAATTTTTCGTTTTCCCTATGAAGAAGATTATTATAGATTTTGGGCAAGATGTACATGGTCTTTCGGTGGTTTCTTGATGAATGTTTTGAAATGGGACTCGTATTTTGATCCTGACATTGAATCCCCCATAGTGCCAATTTGGATTGGTCTACCGGGTCTACCACTACATCTGTTTAAGAGGGTTTCTTTATTCCCCATTTCCAGTCTTATAGGAAATCCTCTCAAGTTATATCATGATACAAGTCACCACTCAAGACCCTCAGTAGCTCGTGTTTTTACTGAAGTAGATGCCTCACAAAACCTTCCCTCATAGATTTGGATACAAAATGGAGATTCTGGTTTTTTCAGAATGTCTTGTATGAGGAATTGCCATCCTATTGCAGTGCATTCCATAGACTTGTCCATTACTTGAATTATTGTGGGTTTAAGGCCGAACACCCACTGGTTCATAAAAAGAAATGGATAGAAAAAGAAAAGAAGATTTTGGCTGATGCTAATGGTTCCTCTGAAAATCAGAATCCTTATTCAAGTAAAATTGTTGATATTGAGGGACTAGAAGAATTAAAGGATTTTGTTTTTAAGGATCAATCTACAAAAACAATTTACAGCACAACTATGGATTCTAAAAAAACATTGAACGATGTCCACATTCAGGCACCCTCTCCCAATCTGGTGGCAGACCAGATGGGGACTAGGAACTTGAATTTTAAGGATGCTCTCATGGAGATAGTTCAAGAGAAAATTGTGGAGCCACATGAAATCAGAACCAAGGAGGAAGTAGACATTCATGATGATTACCTTCAAGAGGAAGAAGATAAATCAGAAAAAATTGAGGAACAATACCTTAAATCAAGCTCCAAGAAAGGAAAAAATCCTATTGTGGATGAAGATGGATTTATCACTCCTTGTACCAAAAAGGCTAGGAATTGTAGAAATTACTCTGATTTTGAAAGAACAATAGTCACCCGATCACTTTTAACCGATCGAATTGAGGCTGAACCCTCTAAAAAGAAAAATGAAATGGTTACAATCCATGAGGTAAAAGGTTATAATAAAAAAAGGTTCCTGCTTACAAGGATGCTTACCAAATACCTGATGATATAGATCTAAATGATGAAATTAATGATTGGATTGATGAGCAAGATGGTTTGACTCACTGGAAGTATATTCACCACCAAATTTCTTCTGAAAATTACTTGGATATCAGAAAAATAATATATATAAGGATGATTGAGGACATTAAAAAGAACCCCAGTTTCAACTTTAGGTCTATCCCATGGGTTTGATCCTTTCTGTTGTTTAGAGATGTCTTGCAATCTATTGTTTTGTGTTGTGACTCCCCCTGGTGGACTTGGATCTTCTTCTTAGTGGTTATCAATTTCCGAATCTCTGGATGAACACTCTCTTTTGCTGCCATAAGTGAACATGCAAACTCTTTCTTCCAATCTGGGTATTTCTGACTAGAAGATGTTGTAGATGAATTGGAATAGAGTTAAACCAATGTGTTTATTTGTTTCAGCTTGATTGAATCTTCATTATGAAGGATGAATTCTGATCACTTACGTCTTGGAGGACTTCTCAGATTTTGCTTGGAGTCTGACTTTGTTTGAACCTGGACTGCAACCAAGAATTTTCTCCCCTCTGTTTACTGTAACTTGATTGCAGTGTCATGATGTTTGGCATTCTTGATTAGAGGACTATTTTGTTTCCATCTTTATCTTCCTCAGTCCTGCTTCTCTTAACTTCATGAAACTGTAACCTGCTACTTGGTCTACAGTTACTGATATATTCTTCTTGCATAGAGTATTTGATTCATGTCCTTATTTGCATGGAACTCATATAGATGGAGCTACTGATATGTATCTGGATCTTGTCTTTTGCTGACATTATATTTTCTAGATTGGTTTGGCTGGTCTTCATTTGCTTCTTGGTTCTCAGACTGTTTGCTGCTTTAGAGTTTTCTCTGACTATTAGATGCCTTTCATACATGGCTCGGAGATTTTTGAATTTTATATGCACTGTTTGGAGCATCTCATAGCTCTTTAGGTGAAGATCTTTGTTGGATGATCCTAGATGGATGATCCCTCTTCATTTTGAAGGAGCTCTTATTGGGTGTTGGATTTTGTTTGTATGATTTTCCTTTTACCCCCCTTATTTCCATTCTAGAGTAAACACATTACTCCTAATGGTTTGTATTTCAACTTTTCATTTAATAAATTCCTTTGATTACATGAACATGGAAACGAGTTCATGTCATCAATTTTTTTAAAAAAAGGTATTGAGGCTGTAAGGTAAAGAAAACATCCTATCAACTTTCAAAAATATTTTTAAGTTAAATGTTGGATGATTTCATCCTTACTAAGATTTTTTCTCACTGATATCAAATTAGAAACATCTTTAGAATCTTTCGTGAAAATTTTTTATAAAAAATCTCTAACATAATTTTATTAAGATAGGAAAATGTACTCTTATTTTTGTAAAACTTTTAAACCTAGGAAGAAAGTTAATTATACAAGTACTCGACCTTAAACATTACATAATCTAGTTGATTCAAATAGAATACAGTTACTAAATTCCCAAAGATATTTTTAGTTAAGAATTTTAGATAAATATGTCATAAAAAATACATGACAACCCAAAATGATATAAAGTAAATACTACTAATATAGTATCAATTTATTCCAGAATATAAATGTTTTTAATATAACATGAATTCTTCACAACATTCATATTTTCTTCTTCTTTTCTCTTACCCATCCTTAAACCCTATGAAAAAACATTTTAAAACATGGGATGAGCACATAAAATCATAAGAAGAGACATAAAAATATGGAAGTAAACCATTAGTTCATGAATAATTATAAACCTATTATATAATTTTTACAAATACATACTTCTCACCCATTACGTATCATATAATCTATTTGTGAAAATATTATATTTCCAGAAAACAAGGAAACATAAATTAACATTTAGGTAACTTGGGGAATTGCTTACTTATGATTGTAAACCTCATGGATACCATGCAATTTTTATCCATCACAAATACTTTACATTGTACCCCTCATGGATACCTTAAAATGTGACCATCAGAGCTACCTTATGGTGTAACCTTCACAATTACACTTGGAGTAACCATACGATAGTCCTCTAATATAAAAATATCAAATACATTAGAGGGAGATATAGGTCCCACCAATCATCATAAAAAATTCCCAAGAACCAGAAAAAAATAAAAAAATAATAATACTTTCATCCTAAAAATATTTCTTTTGAATTTTGTAGAATTAGAAATTCAAAAGAGTATTTTTAAAGAAAAGTTCCTTACCTCAGGTTCAAATTACTTCAAATGAGTTCAAAACTCCTTCATAATGGTTTAAAGTGTGTTATTAAACTATTAAAAAACTCTAATAATTTTTTAATACCTTTTATTACCATATTATAACATCTTTCAATCCACTTATTAATAATATTTTGTTATTTCCATTGTTTCGGGTGCATTCTCTTCATGGTTTCCATGATCGGTTCTTAAAGGATTTTCTTATTTAATGGAAGAAAAACTAAAGATGTAGAAATAAGTGGTATTAATATGTTCCCATAATTTTAAATGATACAATAAATCATTTGTTTGTTATATTAGGATGATTCATTAGATAAAACATTAATGAAAATGATTTAATTTATTTTGGCAGTTTTTACAACCATCACAAACTCATATCATTTTATTTAATATCATGTTTATATATTGGTTCCAAAACATTATATAACTTATAATATGTATAATAAAATATATTTTAACTATAATTATGGTTTTTGGACCATCATTTAAGGTTGTAATGGAAAATGAAACTATATCATCCATAGTGGCGGCAAATTGACACGTCAAGGATACTGTTGTAATTTTTTAGAATAAAAGGGAGTGGAGAAGATATTTTATGATGAATTTTTTCATCAAAAAGATAAAATTCCATAATCTATATGATTATGGAGTTTTCAGGCCACATGGATAAGGGTATGTTAAGACAGAGTAATAAAAGAAAATAAATTAAAAGGAAAATAAAAAGAAAATGGAAGGGGATTTTACCTATAGAATTATTCTCCTTGAGAACCTCTTGAAGGAACTTGTTATTGGACTATTGGTGAGACCAATAGGTCTTGGTCATGGGGAAGAGTCTTAGTAATTGAATTGAGTATATATTAAACATTCTAAAAGGCTTTGAGGTGTGAGTATAAGAGGTGGTGATGTGTGGTATTTATAGTGGAGGTGAGAATTGTTTTTTGATTATTTTCTTCATTAGTTTATTATTTTGGCTAAACAATATGAATAATTATATTTTTATCACTAAATATATTAAAATAATAAATTAGAGTTCTATATGGTGGGACTTACATCATGTATTATTTTTTTAATTCATGTATTTGAATTATTATTTAAATTCTCTAAATTAACGTATTTCACTATTAAAAAAACAACTATTTTTGAAAAATACCAAAAATTTACCCTAACCAATTTTCTATATGTATAATTCAAAAATTAAATCAATTTTATTGAGATAAATTTTCTCAATATGATAAATTTAAGTTTTAATTAAAATCATAATTTATTCAAAAAATACCAATTTTAAAACTGTAACTAAGTTTATAACACCTTGAAAAATTAATTGAGGTCTCATAAAATTATCTTATAATGATAAAAAAATAATATATTATTTTATTATTCTATTTTATGAAAATAAATTTTCTTTTAAATCACTAAAATAACTATAAAATTATAAATAAACATTTATGTCTCACAAAAATACAAAAACTGAATTTATCTTTTTCAAAACATTTATCTACTTATTAAATGATATAAATAGATCATATTTTCACTTTTAATGAATTTGATTTTTATTTATACTTTGATAGGTTATGTTACTATTCTATTAGAATATATTTCATAATTTTTATAAATACAACTTATTTCATTATACATTTATAATGAATTTGACTATTTAATTTCCAAATGAAATTTTTTTTATAAGTACCTAGGTTGTTACATTCTCCCTACATTCTAGAAATTGTGTCCCCATAATTTTTAATATCTTTATAAACAAGTGAGGATAACTTTCCCTCCTATAATTTTCATAGATCCATATTTCTTATTCAACTATGTGATTTCTCCACAAAACCCTAACCTAGTGAATTACCTTATTCTGATGTACTTTCTCTCTATGATGAAGAATTTTAATAGGTTTATCTTCATAAGAGAGGTTCTCTTCTAGTTTAACTATGTCTGGTCTCAAAACATGAGATGAATCTAGAACATACTTTCTCAACATTGAAACATGAAAAACACTGTGTACCTTAGATAGAATTAGTGGGAAATCTATTCAGTGGGAAAATGGTCCAACATTCTCTAGGATTTAAAAAAATCTAATTAACCATAGACATAGATTTCCTTTCTTACCAAAACACATAATAATTTCACAAGGAGATATTATAAGGAAAACATGATCACCTACCTCTAAAGAAATGTATTTCCTCCTATTATTTTTATAAATTTTCTTCCTTCTCCGAGTTATTCTCACGTATTATTGGATAATATTCAGTTTCTCAATAACCTCTTATACTAGTTCTGGTCTAATCACGTTCCTTTCCCTTAATTCATCTCAAAATTATATATCTTGACCCTATTTTCCATATAAGTCCTCAAAAGGTTCCATATGTATACTGGAATGAAAACTATTATTGTAAGAAAACTCAACTAAAGAAATATATTTATCCCAACTTCCCTAGTAATCCATTGAAAAAGCTCAAAGCATATCCTCCAGTGATTGAGTTGTTCACAAAAATTTTCCATCTGATTGAGGATAAAAGGTTGTGATAAAATTTAATTCAGTTCCCAATGACTTCTGAAGGCCTTTCCAAAAGTTAGAAGTGTACCTGTGATCATGGTTAGATACAATAGAGAAATAGGAACTCAATGTGACCTGACAATATATTTTAGGTATAATTGAGAAAGATGATCTAAAGGAAGAGTGTTTTGAATTGAAAAAAATGATAATCTTCTTCCAATATTCTATCAATAACCAAAATTTCATTGTAACCTTGAGAAGTATTTATTAGTCCCACCATTAAATCATTTAATATATTTTCCCATTTCCAATCTGTTACTAGAAAAGGATGAAGCATCCCCTTTGGTAGTTTTCACTCTTCTTTAACTTATTGAAATGTCAAATATTTCATGATAAAATCAACAATATCTATTTTCATTCCGTCCCACCAGTAATACACCATAAAGTCTTTATACATCTTAGTGCTTCCAGGATGAACTGAAAAAGGATACTATGAGCTTCACTTAATAATTATTTCATCATCTATGAATCAAAAGGTGCACATAATATCTTTCCAAATATCAAGAAGCAATCTTTATCAATATTATATTCAGTAATTTATCTTTTCTGAGACAATTATACCCTTTTCTATTACTCAATTCTACCTTATACTCCTTCTTAATTCTATCTGATAGAGACATTTCCATTGAAACCTTAAAAAAACAGATGAGTTTCCTACACCAACAACATCAAATCCAAAATCCATCAAATCATTAACCAAGGGGTCTTCTTGAAAACATAACACGGTTAGTATAACTTTATGTTTTTTACTCAAGGAATCTGCCACTTTGATTACTTCTCCAGGATTCTAATTTATCATGAAATCATAATCCTTATCAGTTATAGACATTTTCTTTGCCTCAGGTTCAATTAATTCTATGTAAATATAAACTTCAAAATTTTATGGCCAGTATATATTTCACATTTGGATCCTTATAAATGTGACTCAAAATTTTTAAAGGGAAAAGCAAAACTGCTAATTCCAGATCATGTGTGGGATAATTTAATTTATGAGGTTTCAATTGTATTAATGAATAAAAAATTATGTGATCATTCTACATCAAAATTCAATGAAGTCCCTTCAACGAATCATCAATAAATATGAAAAATCAAAATTTATGGAAGGTATGGTTAAAACTATGTCATCCACTGATCTTCTTTTCAGTTCTGAAAAAATCATCATAGTCTTGTATCCAAATAAATTTAACCCCTTTTCAGGTTAACTTAGTTAGTAAGATAGATAACGATGAAAAGTTTTTAACAAACCACCAAAAATATCATGATAATCCGATAAAAATATGAATCCCCATAATAGTTGTTGGTATTGTCTATTAATCAACAACTTTTATTTTGTAGGATCAAATGTTATTCCAACGTTATTTACAATGTTACCAAAAAATAAAATCTGTTGCAACCAAAAATCACGTTTTCTAAATTTCCCATATAACTTCATTTCTTTATGTTTTTACAGAACAATACAAATTGTTTTCGCTATCCTTATAAATTTTTTAATAAACAAAATTATCATCAATAAAAACAATAAAATACTTATATAAATATTCATGGATTATTCTATTCATTATATCCACAAATATATCAGAGGAATTTTTCAAACCAAAGGGTATAAAAATAGACTCATAATACCCGTATCTTGTATAGAATTCCATTTTCTAAATTTCATCCTCCTTTACCTTTAGTTTATGGTACTCAGATCTCAAGTAAATCTTGGAAAAATATTTTACTCTTAGAGCTGATCAAACAAGTAATCAATATGAGGAAACATATACTTATTATTAAAAGTGATGTTATTCAATTCTCTATAACCGATAAAAATTCTCATAGAACCATATTGTTTTTAATGAAAAAATAAGATCAACTCGTGGTGAAGTGATAGGACGAATGAAACCTTTATCAAGAAACTCTTGATTCTATAATTTAAATACAAGAAGTTCAACTTATTCATTTGATAAGGGGGTTTAAAATTTTTCATATCATTTGAAACTATGTCAATAGTACATTCAACTTCATGATCGTGTATTATAATGGAAAAATCAATTGTAATATCATCTAGTTATTCATTTACCACTGGAACTTAATTTATCGGAATAGGTTCCTTTTTCATCAAAAATATGTGCAAGATAAATTTCATTTCCATCTTTTAATAGTTTCTTAACTTCCTGATATGTTATCAATGGTATGGGTTTATTTTTTTATACAAAATGAAATTATTTTTGAAAAAAAACTTATTTGTCTATACAATCAATATTAGTATGGTAAATAGATAACCAATACATACCCATAATAATATCAAACTCTACTGGGGATAAAAAAATGTTTTTAGGTAATTTCTTTCCACAGAAAACAACATGAATAATATTATAATGTCGTTTTTCCTTAATATTTCCACCTGGTATGTTCACCATATGCTCTAATTTTATTTCTTGAGGATAAATTTATAATTTACTAGAAAATTATTCAAAAATAAATGAATGTGCAGACCCCGTATCAAAGAAGACATTATAAAAATATGATTGAAAAAAAAATTACTTGATACCACTTTATTGGATGGCATAACATGTGATAACGTAGTCACAAGTTATTTCACTTAACATTTCTACTTAAAATATGGTTACTTTACATCATTCACATATTTCATTGGGCATGTATTTTCATAATTTCCCATCTCACCACATTTAAAACACTTTATAGTTTTCTTATCATAATTAAATATACCAACATAAATATATTTATCGTTGCAATCTCAAGCCATATTTCCAAACTTATCACATCAAAAATAATTCTTAGTTTTGTTAAGGAATTCCACAAGATACTTTTTACCACACTTCCTACAAATTGGAAGTTGAATTTTTAAACCTTCATATTTCTTTGATTGACTGATACTCATTGATTCCATCTAGACCTCTTCTTCTACTTATTTTTAAAGTACCCATGATCATCAAAAAACTCCATTTATACTCCATCATCACATCAAAAATGTTTATTATATATATTTAATTAATAAGAGGCCAATGTCCTTCTATATCCTCGCACTAATCCTGAGTAAATACAATTGATTTTACTATCAAGATCCCAAGTAATATATGGAGAACACCTTGATAATCGGGTGATGTTTTCTTCATACACAACCACTGAATCATCGTCCTTTGGTTTCAAATAATGGGATTTATTTTATATCATAATTGTAAACACCTTAAGAAAATATTTTTTAAGAAAATGTTCTTAAATTTATCCAATTTCAAGGCATTGATCTCCTCGATATCTCTGATATTCTTGACCATTGACCACCACTAGTTAGATTCACCTTAAAACGGTAAATAGTAAGACCAACCTTTTGATTATTTGAACACACCATGACATCAAATATTTTTTCAAGGGATTTAATCCACCCTTCATCTTCCACTGGGGTCAGAGGATCCACTTAAAGTAGGTGGGTGTTGCCTTATAAAATGTTCCACTATCATTATGTTCCTTTATGGTAGCTCTGTCTATTCTCTTACATGGATGTCTTCTCCATTTATTGCCTATGTCAATTGATCCATCACTATCAGAAATTTATTAGTTCCATTTCCCATTATTCCAAGTTTCCTATTCGGAATGATATTATCCTCTCAGTGCCTTATGACTTCAATATAATTATTTCTTCTAGGAAACACCATTCCAAAAAGACTTATCTTAGATGAAAGAAGATCGTATTCTTCAAATTATATATCATTTTAAATTAAAAATAAAATAAAATCATTTATGGTATTATATTATCATCATCCCAACCGCTAATGTTATCTAAACCATCCATTGATACAAATTATAAGGACCCAACCTTAAATATTTCATAATATAGTTAATTCAACTAGAAAACAAAAATTACATTCCCAAAGATATTTTCAGTTTAGAGTTTTAGAGAGTTTTTTCAAAAAACATAAAATAATACACACAATAATACAAATTGGATACCACTAAAAGAGTATCCATCTATTCCAAAATAGAAAAGTTTTTTATATATAATTAATTCTTCATAACATTCATCTTCTCTTCTTCTTTTCTCATACCGATGCTTGAACCCTATAAAAACCATTTTAAAACAATGTAAGAGCATAAAAAACATAGTAAGGTACATTAATAAGAGAGAACCATTAGTCCATGAATACATACAGACATAATAAATCATTTTCACAAAGACATAATTCTCACCCATTAAGTTGTATATAGTTACCTTGTGAAAAAACTGATTTCTATAAAATACAGAAAACATAAATAAATGTTTTGGTAACTTAGAGCATTACATACATAATATTTTAACCCTCAAAACTACCATATTATTTATAACCTTCATGGATACCTTATAGTGTAACCCTTACGACAACCTTACAATGTAAACCTCACAACTACCTTATGGTATAACCATCCCAATTACACTTGGAGTAACCATACGGTTGACCTCCAACATAAAAATTAACAATGAATTGAAGGGAGATAAAGGTCCCCCCATTCATCATAAATAACAAGAAAGAACCATAAAATAAACATTAAATAATAATACTTGATTTATAATAAAATTCCTTTTGAATTTTGTAAGAATAGAAATTTAAAAGAGGATTTTTAAAGAAACGTCCCTTACCTCAGGTCCGTATTACATCAAACGACTTGAAAACTCCTATATAATGGCTTAAATAGTGTTACTAATATATCATAGAACTATACTATTATTCATACTGCCTTATATTACCATATTAAAATATCATTCCATACATTTATTAATAATATTTTGTTATTTCCATTTTTTCAGGTGCATTCTTTTCATGGCTTCCATGATCGGTTCGTAATGGATATTCTTACCGAATGGAAGAAAAACTACAAAAGTGGAAATAAATGGTATCAATATGATAGAATAATTTTAAATTATACTATATATAATTTTTTTATTTATATTATTAATTAGACAAAACATTAATGAAAATGATTTAACGTAATTTGGTGGTTTTTATGACAATCACAAACTCAAATCATTTTATTTTATATAATGTTTATATATTTGATATAGATCATTATATAACTTATAATATGTATAAGGAAATCAAATTTAACTAAAATAATGGTTTAATGACTAACATTTAAGGTATTAATGGAAAATGAAAGTGTATCATCCATGATTAGTGGTAAATCGACACATCATAGACGATGTTCTCATTTTTAAAATAAAAGGCATAGGAGAAGGAGGTTGATGAATATTTTTTCCATAAACATGATAAAATTACAGTATATATAAGGTACGTAAGTTTTCATGACACCTGGAGAAGTGGAGGTGAATAGAGAGTAAGAAAATAAAATAAATAAATGGAAAATAAAAGAAAATGAAAGGGGATTTTACCTCTTGAATTCTTCTCCTTAAGAACCTCCTTATGGAAATTTCTTGTGGAATTTTAGTGAGACCAGTAGGTGTTGGTCATGGGGAAGAGGCTTGGGAAGGGAAATGGGTAGAAATTAAATAATCTAAAGGATTTTTAGGTGTGAGTGTAAGAGGTGAGATATGATATTTATAGTGGAGGAGAGGAGTGTTTTTTGATTATTTTTTTCATTAGTTTATTATTTTGGCTCAAGACTATGAATAGTTTGAGAAATATCACTAAATATATTAAAATAATGAATGAAATTAAAATATCAAGGTTTTTACATCATTAATTATGTTTTTAATTCATGTATTGGGATTATTACTTAAATACTATAAATTACCGTATTTCACTATTCACAAAAAAATTCAACTATTTTAGAAAAATCCCAAAAATTTAGCCAAACGATTATTTGAAGTTTAGAATTAAAAAATGAAATCTGTTTTCTAAAAATGATTTTCAAAATATGATAAATTTAATTTTTAATTAAAACAATAACTTATTCAGAAAACACCAATTTTAAAACCATGACTGATTATATAACACTTCGAAAATTTAATTAAGCTCTCATAAAATTATCTTATAATTATCAGAAAATAAAATATTAATTTATTAATATATATTTTGAAAATAAATTTTCTTTTAATTCACTAAATAAATTATGAAATTATAAATAAACATTTATGTTTCCCAAAAATACCGACACATAATTTATCATTTTTAAAACATTTATTTTCTTAAACAAAGATATAAATATGTCATATTTTATCTCTTAAAATACTTGAATCTTATTTATAATTTAATAGGAAAGGTTAATATTATATTCATTTAGATTATTAAATTTCTTTAAATACCACTTATCTCATTACACATTTATAATGAATTTTACTATTTAATTTTTTAATGAAAGAAAACAATTTTATTATTAAATGGGTTTTTAAAATTATCCTAAAAGTTTCATCTCAAAATTCCTTTTCATTTCTTTAGAAAATGTAAGGAACCAAACCCAATTTCTCAGATCTAGTGCCTTATTTTATTATATTGGAATGATTACAAGGAATAAAATCACAAATGACCTCATAGTTTAGTAGTTTTGGAAAACCAAATACATACATAGGTTCAACATTACAACTTGAAAGGAAAAACAACATATATGTTTTGTTGGGAACATCCAAAACTCTATGTTTATCCCTGAAGGTCATTCATAAAAAACCTCTTCATGTTATGAGAAAATGAAACATGAAAAAGGGGTGAGCTCAAACACGTAGTAAGGGTAAGAAATACAGTGGAATATATCATAAACATAAACATTAGGCATGGTGAATAATTGAAAATAAATTCCTTTAAAATAAAAACACGAACATATTATTTCGGTAATATGAGCTATGTAAAAATTTCCATAATAAAACATAATCATGGGTATTATATTAGTCAAATAACTACATGAAGTATTAATTTATAGCTTCGTAATGATGGAAATGCATATGCCAGACATTCTAAAACAACCCATTAAGGCCTCAACCAAGTCGTTTAAAAATTATTAAGGCCTCTTCCAAAACCATATCTCAAAATGGGAAAGGCCTCGACCAAGTCTATATCTATTTTTCTCATGAGACCTACCAATGCATAGAGGGGCTATAGAGGGCCCCACCCATCACATACAAAATCCAATGCATTCCTCATATTAAAAGGGTGAACATAATCAATATATACATTCATATTGAAACTAATATATGAAATGTAAATAACTTTCCCCAATCATTGAACATAAACTCTAACTATTCGGAATAATATGGTGAATGGTATCAAGATAGCACATCCATAGTCAAACTAATCAGAAACCCATAAACAATATATTATATATAATATCATAATAGATAATCCTCAATGAAGTACAATATTAAACAATGGATGTTGATATAGATAAATATATTTTTATATGATACCATAGACAAATTCTTGTGAAAATAATCCTTAAAAATTGCAAAGTGTCCCATACCACCTTGAAATATTCAAAACATAATCCCTTATAATATCACGAGAATAAGGAGACTCTTGATATGATAAAACAAAGGTCATTACATACACAATGTGCATGGAATAAGTGGCGAACAAGGCACATACCTTATAAAAGATAAAGCTGGATAAGGAAAATATTTTTTACATTGGAAAGAAGTGTTCTTTTGAAAAATCATTTGTATTGGTCATGAAATAAGATTGTAAAAATTTATATCCCAAAAAATAAAAGGTAATTTCATTGAAATTATATTTTAGTCTTAAATAATTTCTTATGGAGTTTAAATCATTTAAAAAGTGTTTTAAATAATATTTAGAAATAAATCCTTTTAGTGCGGTTTAAGGAATATATTAAAGGATTTTAAAGCGCAAAGGCAAGTTTTCTTTCATAAAACCATAAATAAACCATTTTTTTTAATTTTTAAGTATGTTATTTTAGAAATATACATATGTCTTAAGACATATTATTGAGTGAAATTCAAAATAGGTAATAATTTGAGATGTTCCTTGAATCAGGCGTACATTTGGGAAACATTTTTGAAAGACTCATTTAAAAAATATAACTCCCCATAAAATAAATAAGGATTTTTGCTACTGAAAATATATCTAACATTCACATATAATTTATGAAGATTTCATACCAATAAATAATAATTTCATTGAGGTGAGTAGATAATAAGAGCAACAAAAATGAAAATGGCGATTTAGGTAGAAAATAATTAAACCTTTGTAATCAATTGAATTGTATCCCCAAAAATAATTATAATAAAATGTTAAATTGAATATCATGAAAATAAATAGATTCATAATATGAAACATCAATGATAAGTATACATACACAATAAAAAAGTAGTAGTAGTGAATACAGAATATCTTACAAAAATGGAAGTGAGATGAAGAAACCCTTACCTTAAGCCCGAATGTGTTCCTCTCTTGAACTTAAGGCCCTATAATATGAAATTAGACTAATTGAAAACATAATTCAGAACCCATTATAAATTTATATAGTTTATCAAGATTTTATTAAGTCTATTATGTTTTTATTGATTATTTGTATGATTGAATTAGTCGTTCTGGAGTGTTTGTTTTCTTGATTTCCATAATCAGTTCACTTGTTTTTATGTAATGGAGGTCATTTGGAATGAATGTAAATATACAGAAATGAATTTAAATATTATTTATGAACATACATAGGTTTTAATGGTAATTTATATCATTTGTTCATATGGAATGAGGATAAATCATTAGATGAAATATTAATGACAATCATTAAGATTATTTTATGCGTATTCTGATTATTAGGAACTAGTTTGGTCATATGATTTAATATAATGTACACATACTAGTTACATAATATTAAATAGGTAATAATATATATATTATAGTCTGGTTTAACCATAAAAATGGTTTCATGACCAGTAATGAAGGAGAAATTGAAGAACAAAACTTCATTGCCAACGAAGGTTTTAAATTGGATCCTTACAGACGATGATTTTGTTTATAAAATAAAAGATAGAGAGAGTAATAATATTGATGATGGTTATTACATTAACATGATATAATTATAGTATATATATGATACTATAGTTATCATGTTCATTTGGATAGAGGAAAGAAATAGAATGTGAATTTACCTCTTGAATCTTACTCCTTGAGAATCTACTTAAGGGAATGGGTTTTGGTATTTTGAAAGACCAAAATCTCCTAGACGTGGGGAGTTATTAGTGAAGGGTATTTGGGAAGAACTTTGAGGAGAATCAAGACTTAGAAAAGTAAATATAATAGGGAGTGAGTGGGGGGTTTTATAGTGAAGTGGAGGGGATTTTGAATATTTTATTCATTATTTTATTATTTCCCTCAAGGTAAGAAATTGTGTTGATTCATGTGACCCCTAAGAGTAATAAGTGAATGTGAGTTCGAAACTAGTGTGATTAAATCACTCATGATGTCATAAATAGTGTATTTAACTAATAATTTGTATATACTATATTTCACCATATTTCACTATTCATCAAACATTTGAGTATCTTAGAAAAATCCCAAAAATTCACCCTAACTATTTTTTCATGTTTAGAATTCAAAAATGAACTCCATTTTTTGATACCATTTATTACCATATTATAACATCTTTCAATCCACTTATTAATAATATTTTGTTATTTCCATTGTTTCGGGTGCATTCTCTTCATTGTTTCCATGATCAGTTCTTAAAGGATTTTCTTGTTTAATGGAAGAAAAACTAAAGATATAGAAATAAGTGGTATTGATATGTTCCCATAATTTTAAATGATACCATATATAAATTTTTTGTTATATTAGGATTCTACATTAGATAAATCATTAATGAAAATGATTTAATTTATTTTGGCAGTTTTTACGACCATCATGAACTCATATAATTTTATTTAATATCATATTTATATATTGGTTCCAAAACATTATATAAAATATAATATGTATAATAAAATATATTTTAACTATAATGATGGTTTTTGGACCATTATTTAAGGTGGTAATGGAAAATGAAACTATATCATCCATAGTGGCGGCAAATTGACACGTCAAGGATATTGTTATAATGTTTTAGAATAAAAGGGATTGGAGAAGATGTTTTATGATGAATTTTTTCATCAAAAAGATAAAATTACATAATATATATGATTATGGAGTTTTCAGGCCACATGGATAAGGGTATGTTAAGACAGAGTAATAAAAGAAAATAAATTAAAAGGAAAATAAAAAGAAAATGGAAGGGGATTTTACCTATAGAATTATTCTCCTTGAGAACCTCTTGAAGGAACTTGTTATTGGACTATTGGTGAGACAAATAGGTCTTGGACGTGGGGAATTGTCTTAGTAATGGAATTGAGTATATATTAAACAATCTAAAAGGCTTTGAGGTGTAAGTAGAAGAGGTGGTGATGTGTGGTATTTATAGTGGAGGAGAGAATTGTTTTTTGATTATTTTCTTCATTAGTTTATTATTTTGGCTCAACAATATGAATAATTATATTTTTATCACTAAATATATTAAAATAATAAATTAGAGTTCTATATGGTGGGTCTTACATCATGTATTATTTTTTTAATTCATGTATTTTGATTATTATTTAAATTCCTTAAATTACCGTATTTCACTATTAAAAATATCAACTATTTTAGAAAAATCCCAAAAAATTACCCTAACCAATTTTATATATGTATAATTAAAAAATGAAATCAATTTTATTGAAATAAATTTTCTCAATATGATAAATTTAGTTTTTAATTAAAATCATCATTTATTCAAAAAATACCAATTTTAAAACTGTAACTGATTTTATAACACATTGAAAAATTAATTGAGGTCTCATAAAATTATCTTATAATGATAAAAAATTAATATATTATTTTATTATTCTATTTTAGGAAAATAAATTTTCTTTTGAATCACTAAAATAACTATAAAATTATAAATAAATATTTATGTCTCGCAAAAATACAAAAACTGAATTTATCTTTTCCAAAACATTTATTTACTTATTAAATGATATAAATAGATCATATTTTCACTTTTAATGAATTTTATTTTTATTTATACTTTGATAGGTTATGTTACTATTCTATTAGAATATATTTCTTAATTTTTATAAATAAAACTTATTTCATTATACATTTATAATGAATTTTACTATTTAATTTCTGAATGAAAACAAATTTTTTTATAAGTACCTAGGTTGTTAAATTCTCCCCACATTCTTGAAATTGTGTCTCCATAATTTTTATTATCTTTATAAAAAAGTGAGGATAACATTCCCTCCTATAATTTTCATAGATCCATATTTCTTATTCAACTATGTGATTTCTCCACAAAACCCTAACCTAGTGAATTACCTTATTCCGATGTACTTTCTCTCTATGATCAAGAATTTTAATAGGTTTATCTTCATAAGAGAGGTTATCTTATAGCTAAACTATTTCTGGGCTCAAAACATGAGATGAATCTAGCACATACTTTCTCAACATTGAAACATGAAAAACATTGTGTACCTTAGATAGAATTAGTGGGAAATCTATTCAGTGGGAAAATGGTCCAAATTTCTCTAGGATTTAAAAAAATCTAATCAACCATGGACATAGATTTCCTCTCTTACCAAAACACATAATAATTTCACATGGAGATATTATAAGGAAAAAATGATCACCTACCTCTAAATAAAGGTATTTCCTCCTATTATTTTTATAAATTTTCTTCCTTCTCCAAGTTATTCTCATGTATTATTTGATAATATTCAGTTTCTCCATAACCACTTATACAAGTTCTAGTCTAATCAAGTACCTTTCCCTTAATTCATCTCAAAATTATATATATTGACCCAATTTTCCATATAAGTCCTCAAAAGGTTCCATATGTATACTTGAATGAAAACTATTATTGTAAGAAAACTCAACTAAAGAAATAAATTTATCCCAACTTCATTAGTAATCCATTGAACAAGCTCAAAGCATATCCTCCAATGATTGAGTTTTTCACAAAAATTTTCCATCTGATTGAGGATAAAAGGTTGTGATAAAATTTAATTCAGTTCCCAATGACTTCTGAAGGCCTTTCCAAAAGTTAGAAGTGTACGTGTGATCATGGTTAGATACAATAGAGAAATAGGAACTCCATGTGACCTGACAATATATTATAGGTATAATCGAGAAAGATGATCTAAAGGAAGAGTGTTTTGAATTGGAAAAAAATGACAATCTTCTTCCAATCTTCCATCAATAACCAAAATTTCAGTGTAACCTTGAGAAGTATTTAGTAGTCCCACCATTAAATCCTTTAATATATTTTCCAATTTCCAATCTGTTACTAGAAAAGGATGAAGCATCCCCTTTGGTAGTTTTCACTCTGCTTTAACTTATTGAAATTTCAAATATTTCAGGATAAAATCAACAATATCTATTTTCATTCTGTCCCATCAGTAATACACCCTAAAGTCTCTATACATCTTATTTCTTCCAGGATGAACTGAAAAAGGAGACAATGATCTTCACTTAAGAATTATTTAATCATCTATGAATCACAACGCGCACATAATATCTTTCCAAATATCAAGAAACAATCTTTATCAACATTATATTCCGTAATTTTTCTTTTCTGAGACGATTATACCTTTTTCTATTACTCAATTATACCTTATACGCCTTCTTAATTCTATCTGAGAGAGAAATTTCCATTGAAACCTAAAACAAAACAGATGAATTTCCTACACCAACAACATCAAATCCAAAATTCATCAAATCATTAACCAAGGGGTCTTCTTGAAAACATAACATGGTTAGTATAACTTTATGTTTTTTACTCAAGGAATCTTCCACTTTGATTACTTTTCCAGGATTCTAATTTATCATGAAATCATAATCCTTATCAGTTATAGACATTTTCTTTGCCTTAGGTTCAATCAATTCTATGTAAATATAAACTTCAAAATTTTATGACCAGTATATATTTCACATTTGGATCCTTCTAAATGTGACTCAAAATTTTTAATGGTAAAAGCACAACTGCTAATTCCAGATCATGTGTGGGATAGTTTAATTCATGAGGTTTCATTTGTATTAAAGAATAAAAAATTATGTGATTATTATACATCAAAATGCAATGAAGTCCCTTCAACGAATCATCAATAAATATGAAAAATAAATTTTTTTGGAAGGTATGGTTAAAACTATATCATCCACCAATCTTCTTTTCAGTTCCTAAAAAAACATCATAGCCTTCTATCCAAATAAATTTAACCCCTTTTCATGTTAACTTAGTTAGTAAGATAGATAACCATCAAATGTTTTTAACAAACCATCAAAAATATCCTGATAATCCGATAAAAATATGAATCCCAATAATAGTTGTTGGTATTTTCTATTCATCAACATCTTTTATTTTGTAGGATCAAATTTTATTCCAACGTTATTTACAATGTTACCAAAAAATAAAATCTGTTGCAACCAAAAATCACATTTACTAAATTTCGCATACAACTTCATTTCTTTAAGGTTTTACAGAACAGTACAAATATTTTTTCACTATCCTCATAAATTTTTTAATAAAAAAATTTATCATCAATAAAAACAATAAATTACTTATATAAATATTCATGGATTATTCTATTCATTAGATCCACAAATATATCAGAGGAATTTTTCAAACCAAAGGGTATAACAACAGACTCATAATACCCGTATCTTGTATATAATTCCATTTTCTAAATTTCAACCTCCTTTACCTTTAGTTTATGGTACTCAGATCTCATGTAAATCTTGGAAAAATATTTTACTCTTCGAGCTGATCAAACAAGTAATCAATATGAGGAAACATATACTTATTATTAAAAGTGATGTTATTAAATTCTCTATAACCAATGAAAAGTCTCATAGATCCTTCTTTATTTTTAATGAAAAAATAAGATCAACTCATGGTGAAGTGATAGGACGAATGAAACCTTTATCAAGAAACTTCTGATTCTATAGTTTAAATCCAAGAAGTTCAACTTATTCATTTGATAACGGGGTTTAAAATTTTTCATATCATTTGAAACTATGTCAATAGTACATTCAACTTCATGATCATGTATTATAATGGAAAAATAAATAGTAATATCATCCAGGTATTCATTTACCACTGGAACTTCATTTATCGGAATAGGTTCATTTTTCATCAACAATATGTGCAAGATAAATTTCATTTCCATCTTTTAATAGTTTCTCAACTTCCTGATATGTTATCAATGGTATGGGTTTATTCTTTTATACAAAATTAAATTATTTTTGAAAAAAAACTTATTTGTCTATACAATCAATATTAGTATGGTAAATAGATAACCAATCCATACCCATAATAATATCAAACTTTACTAGTGATAAAATGTTTTTAGGTAATTTAATTCCATAGAAAACAATATGAATAATCTTATAATGTCGTTTTTCCTTAATATTTCCACCTGGTATTTTTACCATATGCTCTAATTTTATTTCGTGAGGATAAATTTCTAATTTACTGGAAAATTATTCAAAAATAAATGAATGTGAAGACCCCGTATCAAAAAAGAAATTATAAAAATATGATTGAAAAAAAATTACTTGATATCACTTTATTGGATGACCTAACATATGATAACGTAGTCACAAGTTATTTCACTTAACATTTCTACTTAAAATATGGTTACTTTACATCATTCACATATTTCATTGGGCATGTATTTTCATAATTCCCCATCTCACCACATTTAAAACACTTTACAGTTTTCTTATCATAATTATATATACCAACATAAATATATTTATCATTGCAATATCAAGCCATATGTCCAAAATTATCACATCAAAAATACTTCTTAGTTTTGTTAAGGAATTCCCCAAGATACTTTTTACCACACTTCCTACAAATTGGAAGTTGAATTTTATTACCTTCACATTTCTTTGATTGACTGATACTCATTGATTCCATCTAGACCTCTTCTTCTACTTATTTTTAAAGTACCCGTGATCATCAAAAAACTCCATTTATACTCCATCATCACATCAAACATGTTTATTATAAAATTTTAATTAATAAGAGGCCAAAGTACTTCTATATCCTCACTCCAATCCTGAGTAAATACGATTGATTTTACTATCAAGATCCCAAGTAATATAAGAAGCACACCTTGATAATCAGGTGATGTTTTCTTCATACACAACCACTGAATCATCTTCCTTTGGTTTCAAATAAAGGGATTTATTTTATATCATAATTCGAAACACCTTAGGAAAATATTTTTTAAGAAAATGTTCTTAAATTTATCCAATTTCAAGGCATTGATCTCCTCACAATCTCTGATATTCTTAACCATTGACCACCACTGGTTCGATTCACCTTAAAACGGTAAATAGTAAGACTAACCATTTGATTATTTGAACACACCATGACATCAAATATTTTTTCAAGTGATTTAATCCACCCTTCGTCTTCCACTAGGTTAGAGGATCCACTTAAATTAGGTGGGTGTTTCCTTATAAAATGTTCCACTATCATCATGTTCATTTATGGTAGCTATGTATATTCTCTTACATGGATGTCTTCTCCATTTATTTCCTATGTCAATTGGTCCATCACTATCACAAATTTATTAGTTTCAATTCCCACTATTCAAATTTTCCTATTCGGAATGATATTATCCTCTCAGTGCCTTCTGACTTCAATATAATTATTTCTTCTATGAAACACCATTCTAAAAAGACTTATCTTAGATGAAGGAAGATGGTATTCTTCAAATTATATATCATTTTAAATTAAAAATACAAATAAAATCATTTATGGTATTATATTATCATCATCCCAACCGCTAATGTTATCTAAACCATCCATTGATACACATTATAAGGACCCAAGCTTAAATATTTCATAATCTAGTTAATTCAACTAGAAAAAAATTATTACATTCCCAAAGATATTTTAAGTTTAGAGTTTTAGAGAGTTTGTTCAAAAAACATAAAATAATACACACAATAATACAAATTGGATACCACTAAAAGAGTATCCATCTATTCCAAATTAGAAAAGTTTGTATATATATAATTAATTCTTCATAACATTCATCTTTTCTTCTTCTTTTCTCATACCCATGCTTGAACCCTATAAAAACCATTTTAAAACAATATAAGAGCATAAAAAAATAGTAAGGTACATTAATAAGAGAGAACCATTAGTCCATGAATACATACAAACAAAATAAATCATTTTCACAAAGACATAATTCTCACCCATTAAGTTTTATATAGTTACCTTGTGAAAAAACTGATTTCCATAAAATATAAAAAACATAAATAAATGTTTTGGTAACTTAGAGAATTACATACATAAGATTTTAACCCTCATAGATACCATATGATTTAGAACCTTCATGGATACCTTATAGTTTAACCCTTACGACAACCTTATAATGTAATCCTCACAACTACCTTATGGTATAACCATCCCAATTACACTTGGAGTAACCATACGGTTGACCTCCAACATAAATATTAACAATGAATTGGAGGGAGATAAAGGTCCCACCATTAATCATAAATAACAATAAAAAACCATAAAATAAAAATTATATAATAATACTTGATTTATAGATAAATTCCTTTTGAATTTTGAAAGAATAGAAATTAAAAATATGATTTTTAAAGAAAAGTCCCTTACCTCAGGTCAGTATTACATCAAACGACTTCAAAACTCCTATATAATGGATTAAATAGTGTTACTAATATATCATAGAACTATATTATTATTCATACTACCTTATATGACCATATTAAAATATCATTCCATACATTTATTAATAATATTTTGTTATTTCCATTTTTTCAGGTGTGTTCTTTTCATGGTTTCCATGATCAGTTCGTAATGGATTTTCTTATCGAATGGAAGAAAAACTCCAAAAGTGGAAATAAATGGTATTAATATGTTCAAATAATTTTAAATTATACTATATATCATTTTTTATTTATATGATTAATTAGATAAAACATTAATGAAAATGATTTAATTTAATTTGGTGGTTTTTACGACAATCACAAACTCAAATCATTTTATTTTATATAATGTTTATATATTTGATATAGAAAATTATATAACTTATAATATGTATAAGGAAATCAAATTTAACTAAAATAATGGTTTAATGACTAAAATTTAAGGTATTAATAGAAAATTAAAGTGTATCATCCAAGATGAATGGTAAATCGACACATCATAGACGATCTTCTCATTTTTAAAATAAAAGGTAGAGGAGAAATAGGTTGATGAATATTTTTTCCATAAACATGATAAACTTATAGTATATATAAGTTACATAAGTTTTCGTGACACTTGGAGAAGTGGAGGTGAATAGAGAGTTAAAAAATAAAATAAATTAAATGGAAAATAAATGAAAATGAAAGAGGATTTTACCTCTTGAATTATTCTCCTTAAGAACCTCCTTATGGAACTTTCTTGTGGACTTTTAGTGAGACCCATAAGTGTTTGTCATGGGGACAGTCTTGGGAAAGGAATTGGGTAGAAATTAAATAATCTAAAAGATTTTGAGGTGTGAGGATAAGAGGTGAGATATGATATTTATAGTGGAGGAGAGGAGTGTTTTTTTGATTATTTTTTTCATTAGTTTATTATTTTGGCTCAAGACTATGAATAGTTTGAGAAATATCACTAAATATATTAAAATAATGAATGAAATTAAAATATCAAGGTTTTTACATCATGAATTATGTTTTTAATTCATGTATTGGGATTATTATTTAAATACTATAAATTACCGTATTTCACTATTTTCAAAAAATTCAAATATTTTAGAAAAATCCCAAAAATTTAGCCGAACGATTTTTTGAAGTTTAGAATTAAAAAATGAAATATGTTTTATAAAAATTATTTTCAAAATATGATAAATTTAATTTTTAATTAAAACAATAACTTATTCAGAAAACACCAATTTTAAAACCATGACTGATTATATAACACTTCGAAAATTTAATTAAGGTCTCATAAAATTATCTTATAATTATAAGAAAATAAAATATTAATTTATTAAAATATATTTTGAAAATAAATTTTCTTTTAAGTCACTAAATTAATTATAAAATTAGAAATAAGCATTTATGTTTCCCAAAAATACCGACACATAATTTATCATTTTTAAAACATTTATTTTCTTAAACAAAGATATAAATATGTCATATTTTATCTTTTAAAATATTTGAATTTTATTTATAATTTCATAGGAATGGTTAATATTATATTCATTTAGATTATTAAATTTCTATAAATACCACTTATCTCATTACACATTTATAATGAATTTTACTATTTAATTTTTTAATGAAAACAAACTATTTTATTATTACATGGGTTTTTAAAATTATCCCAAAATTTTCCTCTCAAAATTCCTTTTCATTTCTTTAGAAAATGTAACGAACCAATCCCAGTTTCTCGGATCTAGTGCCTTATTTTATTATATTGGAATGATTACAAGGAATCAAATCACAAATGACCACATAGTTTAGTAGTTTTGGAAAACCAAATACATACATAGGTTCAACATTACAACTTGAAATGAAAAACAACATATATGTTTTGTTGGGAACATCCAAAACTCTATGTTTATCCCTGCAGGTCATTCATAAAAAACCTCTTCATGTTCTGAGAAAATGAAACATGAAAAAGACGTGAGCTCAAACATGAAGTAAGGGTAAGAAATACAGTGGAAGATATCATAAACATAAACCTTGGGCATGGTGAATAATTGAAAACAAATTCCTTTAAAATAAAAACACGAACATAATATTTTAGTAAAATGAGCTATGTAAAAATTTCCATAATAAAACATAATCATGGGTATTCTATTAGTAAAATAACCACATGAAGTATAAATTTATAGCTTCGTAATGATGGAAATGCATATGCTAGACATTATAAAACAACCCATTAAGGCCTCAACCAAGTTGTTTAAAAATTATTAAGGCCCCTTCCAAAACCATATCTCAAAATGGGAAAGGCCTCGGCCAAGTCTATATCTATTTGTCTCATGAGACCTACCAATGAATCGAGGGGATATAGCGGGACCCACCCATCACATACAAAATCCAATGCATTCCTCATATGAAAAGGGTGAACATAATCAATACATACATTCATATTGAAACTAATATATGAAATGTAAATAACTTTCCCCAATCATTGAACATAAACACTAACTATTCAGAATAATATGGTGAATGGTATCAAGATATCACATCCATAGTCAAACTAATCAGAAACCCATCGAGAACATATTATATATGATATCATAATAGATAATCCTCAATGATGTACAATATTAAACAATGGATGTTGATATAGATAAATATATTTTTATATGATACCATAGGAAAAATCTTGTGAAAATAATCCTTAAAAATTACAAAGTGTCCCATACCACCTTGAAATATTCAAATCATAATCCCTTATAATATCATGAGAATAAGGAGACTCTTGATATGATAAAACAAAGGTCATTACATACACAATGTTCATGTAATAAGTGGAGAACAAGGCACATACCATATAAAAGATAAAGCTAGATAAGGAAAATATTTTTTACATTAGAAAGAAGTGTTCTTTTGAAAAATCATTTGTATTGGTCATGAAATGAGATTGAAAAAATTTATATCCCAAAAAATAAAAGGTAATTTCATTGAAATTATATTTTAGTCTTAAATAATTTCTTATGGAGTTTAAATCATTTAAAAACTGTTTTAAATAATATTTAGAAATAAATCATTTTAGTTCGGTTTAAGGAATATATTAAAGGATTTTAAAGCGCAAAGGCAAGTTTTCATTCATAAAACCATAAATAAACCATTTTTTTTAATTTTTAAATATTTTATTTTAGAAATATACGTATGGCTTAAAACATATTATTGAGTAAACTTCAAATTGGGTAATAATTTGAGGAGTTCCTTGAATCAAGCGTACATTTTGGAACCTTTTTTGAAATATTCATTTAAAAAATATAACTCCCCATAAAATAAATAAGGATTTTGACTGATGAAAATATATAGAACATTCACATAGAATTTATGAAGATTTCATACGAATAAATAATAATTTCATTGAGGTGAGTAGATAGTAAAAGCAAACCAAATGAAAATGGCGATTTAGGTAGAAAATAATTAAAACTTTGTAATCAATTGAATTGTATCCCCAAAAATAATTATAAGAAAATGATAAATTGAATATCATGAAAATAAATAGATTCATAATATGAAACATCAATGATATGTATACATACACAATACAAAAGTAGCAGTAGTGAATACAGAATATCTTACAAAAATGGAAGTGAGATGAAGAAACCCTTACCTTAAGCCTGAATGTGTTCCTCTCTTGAATTTAAGGTCCTATAATATGAAATTAGACTAATTAAAAACATAATTCAGAACCTATTATAAATTTATTTAGTTTATCAAGATTTTATTAAGTCTATTAAGTTTTTATTGATTATTTGTATGATTGAATTTCATCGTTCTAGAGTGTTTGTTTTCTTGATTTCCATAATCAGGTCACTTGTTTTTATGTAATGGAGTTCATGTGGAATGAATTTAAATATACAGAATTGAATTTAAATATTATTTACGAACATCCATAGGTTTTAATGGTAATTTATATCATATGGTCATATGGAATGAGGATTAATCATTAGATGAAATATTACTGACAATCATTAAGATTATTTTATGCATATTCTGATTATTAGGAACTAGTTTGGTCATATGATTTAATATAATGTACACATACTAGTTACATAATATTAAATAGGTTATAATATATATATTATAGTCTGGTTTAACTATAAAAATGGTTTCATGACCAGTAATGAAGTAGAAATTGAAGAACAAAACTTCATTGTCCACAAAGGTTTTAAATTGGAACCTTACAGACGATGATTTTGTTTATAAAATAAAAGATAGAGAGAGTAAGAATATTGATGATGGTTATTCCATTAACATGATACAATTCTAGTATATAGATGATACTATAGTTATCATGTTCATTTGGATAGAGAAAAGAAATAGAATGTGAATTTACCTCTTGAATCGTCCTCCTTGAGAATCTTCTTAAGGGAATGGGTTTTGGTATTTTGAAAGACCAAAATCTCCTAGACGTGGGGAGTGATTAGTGAAGGGTATTTGGGACGAACTTTGAGGAGCATCAAGACTTAGAGGAGTAAATATAATAGGGAGTGAGTGGGGGGGGGGGGTTTATAGTGGAGTGGAGGGGATTTTGAATATTTTATTCATTATTTTATTATTTCCCTCACGGTAACCAATTGTGTTGATTCATGTGAACCCTAAGAGTAATAAGTGAATGTGAGTTCTAAACTAGTGTACTTAAATCACTAATGATGTCATAAATAGTTTATTTAACTAATAATTTGTATATACTGTATTTCACTGTATTTCACTATTTATCAAACATTCGAGTATCTTAGAAAAATCCCAAAAATTCATCCTAACTATTTTTTCATGTTTATAATTCAAAAATGAACTCCATTTTTTGATAATAATTTTCTAACTACTCTTAATTTAATTTTTAAATAAAATAATAGTCTGTTAAAAAAATAAAAATTTTAAAACTATAATTCATTTTATATCACATTAAAAAATTAATGAAGATCTCAATATCTTTTAACCTTAAGAATGAAAAATAATATTATTATTTACTATTCATAAGGGTCATATTACTATTCATAAGGGAATGTTACTATTCACCAAAAATCAAGTTGGTTCTATCAGACTCAAAATGAATTAATTATCAAAACTCTAGATGACTGTTTTTTGATATTCAAGAAATAGTATAGGCAAAGATGTGTTTAACGGCTAGATTATAAAATCCATATTTAAGGACTCAGTGTTTCGTGCATTAAATATTTATTTTTAAAACCATGGGGTGTTACATTCTACCCTCCTTAAAAAAATTCCATTCTCAAAATTCACAGAATGTTACCTCACAAAAAGATTTGGGTGGGTCTTCCTCATAAACTCCTTAGGCTCCCATTTTGTCTCTTTGATTTTATGATTTCTCCAAATTATCTTTACAAGATGAGTTGTCTGATTCCTCAAAACTTGTTATTTAGTGTCTAGAATTCATACATGATCTTCACAGTTAGATAGGTCAGGTTCTAACTCCATACCTTCATAATTGAGGACATGCATTGGGTCTAGCATGAACTTTCTCAATAATGAGACAAGGAACACATTATGTACTTTGGGTAGGATAGGCGGCATAGTCAAATGATTTGAAACAGATCCAATTCTATCTATAATTTCAAAAGGGCATATATACCCAGGGATCAATTTCCCTTTCTTCCCAAATCATATAACACCATTCCTTGGATATAATTTTAATAAAACATGAGCTCACACTTGAAATTCCAAATCATTTATTCGATTATCATCATATTTATTTTTTCTTCTTTGAGCTGTTTTGATATGACATTGAATAGTATTTACCTTCACTATTGTTTCATCTACAAGATCTAGGCCCACAAGCTTCCTTTCTCCAATTTCATCCCAATAAGTTGGTGTACGATAACTCTTTCTAAAAAATACTTCATATGGTGCCATTTGAATACTTTAATGGAAACTATTATTGCAGGTAAATTCTACTAAAGGTATGTATTCATTCCACACACCTTGGAAGTCAAGTGAACATGATCTCAACATGTCCTCTAAGCTTTGGATCATCCTTTATGATTGCCCGTCAGTTTGTGGGTGGTAAACAGTACTCAAACGAAGCTTAATATCCAAAGACTTCTGAATAATTTTCCATAAATTCTATGTAAATAATGGATCATGATCAGAAAAAATTGAGAGAGGTGTTCCATGAAGTCTCACAAATTCATTGATATATAGTCATTCTAGGCACTCTAGTAGAAAATACTCTCATATAGTGAAGAAATGTGCAGATTTTGTAAGTCAATCCACAATCACCCATATCACATTATTCTTCCTCGGAGTTCTATGTAATCCAGTGAAAAAATCAAGGGTGATGTTATCCAATTTCGTTATATGAATAGGTAGAGGATGCATGACTCATTTTGAATGTTTCCTTTCAGCCTTCAATTGTTCATAGACAAAACATCTTGATACATAATCCAAAATTTCCATCTTTATATTATCCAACAAGAAATGTTCCTTCAAATATCTATACATCTTAGTGCTATCAGGATCTATAGAAAAATCCTAACTATGGGAATCATCCAATAACTCCCTTTTTAACTCAGGAATAGCTGGAACACAAAGACTCTTCCCAAATTTCAGAATTCCATCTTCACATACAAAGTCAGCCAACTTATCCTCTTTCACAACATTATTGTTTTTTACAGGTTCACATCATCAATATGCGAACTTTTAATCCATTCTAATAAAGATTTTTTAGAAACCAAATGAAAAAGTAGTGATGTTTTACATTCTTTGATAATTCCCATATCCATCCTCACTAGATCTAGGTATAAAGGATCCTTGTCTGTAGCGACCCCCAAAACCAGGGTTCTTAATGAGACATTATATACTTAACATTTCATTACATCATTATAAATTAAATATCATGTCCCATGACTACAGAAGATCGCGAGGCTCAGGATTCTGGGAAACCAGATGCTTCTGATGAACTTCATTAGTACCAACCATGCCTGAAAAATTTTAAACAAAAACGTAGGGTGAGCAAATATGCCCAGTAAGGGGTTTTAAAAACGTTTAAAGAAAACTCTTTCTCAAAGCAGTTCCTTTGAAGAGAATAAAACACTTTTCTAAAAGCGAAACATTATCTTTTCTTAAAAACATGAAATATGACTTTTTTGAAAACCACTTGCCCAGAGAAGTACGTTCTTGAAATAAACTCTAAAGTAAACATGATCAGAGAGCGCACCATAAGAAAAATAAACAATGCATGATATTCAAACAAGGTTACTTAAATTCTAAAAAGAATTATGTGGCTAAGCAGGGAAAACGTTCATAACATGGTTCATGAGAATATATAGTTCATCTAATAGTTTACCAAATGAAAAATTGTTCTTGTCACATAAATTACATTTTCATAGTCATGGGAGCTTTCAACTAGGGGTTGTCCTGTTAGTTGAACTAACGCCTGGTTGACCATTATCATTACATGCAGAGGGAATGTATAATACTGGACTTTGTCAAGACCGTTCGTCAAGACTGTATAACATACTTAACGGGTCAAGGCTCACTGCCAATCCCGTTCCATGGTATCATAAGCCAAGGCTAACTGCCAAGACCGTTGCACATAACGTCTCATGAGACTCTTGCTTTACCCAATTCATTGGAGTTCTGTATAATTTTGGGCGCACCCATCACATCATTCTTGTTGCACTATATAATTCCGGGCATACCCGTCACATGTAAGTCCTATACATCCCTCACAAATCTTGACATGGTAATTCATTCATAGGGTTTTCATGCATTCTGAATCAACCCCCTTTTTTACATACTTATTCATAACTTGAAGACAGCTCCATCAGAAATAAACTGAGACATGCATTCTAAATTCGTACACATAAGAAATTTTCTTAACAATTGAAACATGTGTTTTAATGGAAAGAACATAATCACTTAACATTCCATAACATCATAATACCCAATTAAAGCATGGTCATTCATAAATTACACATAAGATAATAAATGGATATTGTGGGTGTTTTATTAAAACTGGGAAAATATACATGCAGTTAGGGATACAATGGGCGAAATCAAGTCCATCTTGGGAAAACCATGTACATAATTGTGAAAAAAAACTCTTTTATCAGAACTTTAAACAACATGACCCCTTATTGGCATAAAATCAATCTTGTATAAAACATGGTCAATGTGTGCAAATACATGAATGCATGCATATAAAAATTTAAGGATTTCTTTCCATTCTCTCAAAGACCAAAATCCTGATTTGTCAAGAATGATGATAAGTAAAAATCTTCAAGTGAAAGAACTATTTTGATAACAAACTAACCTTTAAACATCATCATACATATGGAAATGTATATAATTGGTTTTTGGATACTTTTCTTGAGATAAAATGCTTTTGAGTAAATAAATTATCATGTTATATTGTACAAAACAAAAGAGCCAAAATTCATCCCTTATGCACAATGACATACATGTACATATACATTTTTATGCTCCATATAATTGCATGATTTACATGTTCCTGCAATCATTCGACAACTCCATTTTTCATAAGCGAAAAGAAGTTTAGGGTTATATACCTGTGGAAAAAATTGTATGTTTTCTTATATCATCTTATACAAATGTGTATATAAATGTGTATACCTATATACACAAAGTGTGTATCATTAAAATCGAATTAAAATTAACACCGAGAGAAGAAAAAGAAACTTTCTTTAACCCGGTTGAGTTCTGGAAAATTGGAATAGTGGTAACCGGTTCTTAAGGCCTTAATGTAAATTTATCTACACATATATATACATAAGGTGTTTATAAAAAAATTCATTGTATCAAAGCTGGGGAAAATTGAAATAGAAGCAAGGGTCTTCCCTTACCTATTCGGAGGGGAGGAGTAGACGAGACAAGAGAAACCGAGGGTAAAAAAACACAGAAGGTTTGCATATACATATATTACGTATATATATATATATATAAACCGAAACTTAATCAAAACTAAGACAAAGCTTTTCCCTTACCTTGCTCGGAGAGGAGGAGAGGAAAACATAGCAGCGACGAGGTCCAGTAGTCGGAGAGATCAAGGGGGCTCGGATGCAAACATCCTGCTTCGGTGCAACAGGGTTTAAAAAAAAAGAAGGCGGAGACTCACATGCAAAGAGGGTATCCGAGGGAGGGGGGTCAGTGTCAACTCGTGGAAAGCAGGGAGCAGCGTGGGTCCACTCGCCATCCAAGATGAAGAAAATGAGGGCCTAACCCTACTGGTTCGACGATGCGAGGTAGAAGAAGAATGAGGCGTCGGTGGCAGAAGAAGCCGCGGGGAAGAAAAAAGCGAAAAACAGTGGACGAATAGGATTTAATGGAGGTAGATCGGGTGGCTTAGATTCAGCACGACATTAAAAGAGATGGATGGCAGTGATTGGTGGAGGCTGGATCGGACGGTCCAGGGCGATGCGGCGTTTATAAAACGCGCTACAGCAGGGTTTTAAAAAAATAGTTTTATTAATATCCTTATTAATTTATTGATTCATTGATTTGTTTATTATTAAATAATTCAATTATTAAACCAACTTTTATTATTTTAATAAAAATCATTGGTCAATAAAAATTATATTTTGATTCAATCAAAACGTATTACTATATAAATATAGGTATATATATATATATATTTTTTATTCTTAAAACATCAATAATTCTTATTACCCTTATTTTGTTATCATTATTATTATTAAACCATAATTATTAATTACCTAATATTTCATTATGAAAATCAAAGATTAAATACATCGGGTACTCAAAACATAACACACACACACACATATATATATATATATATTAATTTCTTTTATTAGCTAATTACCTTAATTTTTCTTATTTGAAGATTAATATTAATTAAACATTAAAAATAACTACATCCAATCACACATAAGAGTGTGTTGACATAAATATGATCACCATGAAACACATAAGTAAAAGAAACCATAGTTTGAGTAGTTTCCAAAACTGTTTATCCAAATTATAAACATTCGCATTATTATTATATCTTATATTTAATTTAGAGAAAAAGAATCATTTAATTTGATCCAATATATATATATATATAACTCAAGGGTTAGTACATATTTAGACAAAAATAAAAACCCATTAGATTTAATATAAATACAACATAAAATTTTAATTGCTCAAATTAAGAAAATAAGTGTAGTGAATAATAACATTAATTTTCATAAAACATAATTCGCATTTTTGGGAAAACAAAAAATAAATTAAATAAGTTATCATTGATGTCATTAATGAAAATTACATAGTTAATTTTCTGAACCTTCTGGGGGTAAGCCATCTTATTTCCAACGGTCAAAAACAAAACATAGAAGATAGGAGAATCCAATGGTCATAATTATAGTCGTTTGGGTTCAAGGGTCGGATTGGTGTGCTTATAAAGGGTCTGGTCTCGGGGTGTCCCTCACTCCAGGTGACTGAAAAAGAAATAGAGATGGTTCGTGTGATTCCCTTGGTGCTCAGCACGGTTGCAGTGGCTTCAGCCATCCTCATCTTCCTTATGATGGATGCCAGAAACCACTACCACATTCTTGGGCTCTTGGTGGTTTTAAGAAGTCTCCCCATTATTGAAATCGGGTTCTTAGTTGGGATTTTTGGTTAGTTTATCTTCTTGTTTGGTTAGTGTAAGTTGTAGCTGAAATGTTACTTATCTGAATAAAAGGAGTTTTCATTCATTTGGTGCATTTTTTCTACTTTATTATTGTTTTTACCTTAGAAGTTGATTGTTGGTTCACTTAACGGGTGTCATTTAATAGAAAACTTGTCAAAAATCAATACATGGTTTTCTCAGGTCATTACATTAATTCCCCCTTCAAAGAATTATGCCCTCGCAATTCTATCATAAAAAGAAAAACCAAAACCCCATACGTACAACACTACCGAAACAGTGGATCTGGATTGGTTAACAGGATACCAAGGTTGGCACATAGCTCTTCCGTTTCCCTATCCCAGATGCACCTCGAACAGTAATCCTTGAACTCCTGTTCGTGCGTACTGCACACGGGCTTCCAAAGGGAGGCTCGTGCGATGCAAAGCTCGGAAACGTCTGAGTAGATAAACTCCTTGATAACTCTTCTGGCCACATCACGATCGAGGTAGTCGAGAGGGATGATAGGGTTGAGGAGACTGAGATTCAAGACTTGGAACATGTAGGCTGCACTGAGCTGGCCATTCTGAGTAGCCACGAGGAAGCACGCTCTGGCAGAAAAGTTCTGTGCCAGAGTAAAACACTAGAGCAGGCCCTCATGGTACCTTCCCCTTCGCCTATAGCAGGGGAGTTGAGCAGTGGCAATGAGGTGAAAGACACGATCATCCTCTAGACATAAGAGAAGGATCTCTGGACCGTTTTCTTGATCGAACAAACGCCGGCAGGACCCTCGCAGGTGGAGAAAGGATGGATAATCTAACGTGCATGCCCTGATCAAGATGACTTCTACTAGCTCATCAAGTAGTGATGAGAAATTCGTTTGACCAGCCATCTGAAAGCAAAAATTGAAGGGAAACTCTTTACAACATTGATAAGGTAGAGACATGAAAGGAAACAAGAAACTTCCATTTATGAAAAAGCTTACATGGAAAAGTCTGATTTTACAAGACGTACGCCACAAAGAGTGGCAAAACATCCTAACTCTTCAAACCACACACAGGCTAAACAGACAGGACTAAACTCATGGGAACATTTATAACGCCTCCTGAGTTTAGCGTGAGGGGTATGGAGTTGGGAAACATCGGTATACACCTCTTGCATAAGAGATAAATGGGTGGACTCATATTCCAATGCTCCAAAGTCCATTAACTGGCCCCAGAATCCGTAGTGCAAAATCTGGCACATGTAAGCCTCTCGGAGATCTCTGGCAGCAGTAGCTTCTTGAAAAGGGTTATTAAGCATTGTGCCAAATTCCTCACCAGTTTTGAACACTCAGAAGTGTCCTTCATGATACCTTCCCTGACGTGCATAAGAGGGAAATTGGGCCATCATCATTAGGAGATAATCCATCCCCAATCCCCGGTGAAGACTAAACACCCTAGGTGATTTTGACACGTCATACAGGTGCTTACACATCATGAGAATTTGGGAATAATTCAGAAAGTTCTCACAGCTAGCTAGAGATACAATGTTCTCTAGAGCCTCAGTGGGAAGTGACAAAAGGTCGGTAGGTACATCAGCCATCTGAAAGTTATAAAATTTTTACTTAGTTAGTCATAGAAATACATTTATATCACCTGGTTTTCCAGAGTTCCCTGAACCCATCCTCTGATACCAACTGTAGCGACCCACAAACCCAGGGTGCTTAATGAGACATGATATACTTAACATTTCATTACATCATTACAAATTAAATATCATGTCCCATTACTACAGAAGATCGTGAGGCTTAGGATTCTGGGAAACCAGCTGCTTTTGATTAACTTCATTAGTACCAACCATGCCGGAAAAATTTTAAACAAAAACGTAGGGTGAGCAAATATGCCCAGTAAGGGGTTTTAAAAACGTTTAAAGAAAACTATTTCTCAAAGAAGTTCCTTTGAAGAGAATAAAACACTTTGCTAAAAATGAAACATTGTCTTTTCTTAAAAACATAAAATCCGTCATTTTTGAAAACCACTTGCACAGAGAAGTACATTCTTTAAATAAACTCTAAAGTAAACATGATCAGAGAGCACAACATAAGAAAAATAATCAATGCATGATATTCAAACAAGGTTACTTAAATTCTAAAAAGAATTCTGTGGCTAAGCAGGGAAAACATTTATAACATGGTTCATGAGAATATACAGTTCATATAACAGTTTACCACATGAAAAACAGTTCTTGTCACATAAATTACATTTTCATATTCATGGGTACTTTCAACTAGGGGTCGTCCTATTAGTTGAACTAACCCTTGGTTGACCTTTATCATTACATGCAGAGGGAATGTATAATACTGGACTTTGTCAAGACCTTTCGTCAAGACCGTATAACATACTTAACGGGTGAAGGCTCCCTGCCAATCCCGTTCCATGGTAGAACAATCCAAGGCTAACTGCCAAGACCCTGACACATAACGTCTCATGAGACTCTTGCTTTACCAAATGCATTGGAGTTCTGTATAATTCCGGGCGCACCCGTTACATTATTCTTGTTGCGCTATATAATTCTGGGCGCACCCATCACATGTAAGTCCTATAAATCCCTCAAATATCTTGACATGGTCATTCATTCATAGGGTTTTCATGCATTCTTAATCAAACCCCTTATTTACATACTTATTCATAATTTGAAGACAATTCAATCAAAAATAAAATGAGACATGCATGCTAAATTCGTACACATAAGAAATTGTCTTAACAATTGAAACATGGGTTTTAAGGAAAAGAACATAATCACTTAACATTCCATAACATCATAATACCAAATTAAATCATGGTCGTTCATAACTTACACATAAGCTGATAAATGGATATTGTGGGTGTTTAATTAAAACTAGGAAAATAAACATGCAGTTAGGGATAGAATGGGCGAAATCAAGTCCATCTTGGGAAAACCATGTACATAATTTTGAAAAAAAACTCTTTTATTATCACTTTAAAAAACATGACCCCTTATTGGCATAAAATCAATCTTGCATACAACATGGTCGATGTGTGCAAATACATGAATGCATATATATAAAAATTTAAGGAATTCTTTCCATTTTCTCAAAGACCAAAATCCTGATTTGTCAAGAATGATGATAAGTAAAAATCTTCGAGTGAAAGAACTATTTTGATAACAAAATAACCTTTAAACTTCATCATACATATAGAAATGTATATAATTGGTTTTTGGATACTTTTCTTGAGATAACATGATTTTGAGTAAATAAATTATCTTGTTATATTGTACAAAACAATAGATCCAAAATTCATCCCTTATGCACAGTGACGTACATGTACATCTATATGATTACATGTACATATACATCTTTATGCTCCATATAATTTCATGATTTACATGTTCATGCAATCATTCGACAACTCCATTTTTCATAGGCGAAAAGAATTTTAGGGTTATATACCTGTGGAAACAATTGTATGATTGCTTATATCATCTTATACATATGTCTATATAAATGTGTATACCTATATACACAAAGTGTGAATCATTAAAATTGAATTAAAATTAACACCAAGAGAAGAAAAAGAATCTTCCTTTGACCCGGTTGAGTTCTGGAAAATAGGAATAGTGGTAACCAGTTCTTAAGGCCTTAATGTAAATTTATCTACACATATATATACATAATGTTTTTATAAAAAAATTCAGTGTATCAAAGCTGGGGAAAAATTGAAACAGAAGCAGGTGTCTTCCCTTACCTATTCGGAGGGGAGGAGTAGACGAGATAAGAGAAACAGAGGGTAAAAAAACAGAAGGTTTGCATATACATATATTACATATATATATATATATATATAAACCGAAACATAAACAAAACTAAGACAAATCTTGTCCCATACCTTGATCAGAGAGGAGGAGAGGAAAACACAGCAGCGATGAGGTCCAGTAGTCAGAGAGATCAAGAGGGCTTGATTACAAATGTCCTGCTTCGGTGCAACATGGTTTAAAAAAAAAGAAGACGGAGACTCACATGCAAGGAGGGTATCCGAGGGAGGGGGGTTGGTGTCAACTTGTGGAAAGTAGGGAGCAGAATGGGTCTACTCGCCGGACTAGATGAAGAAAACGGAGGCCTAACCCTACTGGTTTGATGACGTGAGGTAGAAGAAGAATGAGGCGTCGGTGGAAGAAGAAGCCGCGGGGAAGAAAAACGCGAAAAATAGTGGATGACTAGGATTTAAAGGAGGTAGATCAGGCGACTTAGATTCAGCATGACATTAAAAGGGATGGACAACAGCGATCTGAGGAGGCTGGATCAGATGGTCCTGGGCGATGCGGTGTTTATAAAACGCGCTACAGCATGGTTTTTAAAAAAAATAGTTTTATTAATATCGTTATTAATTTATTGATTCATTGATTATTTTTATTATTAAAGAATTAAATTATTAAAAGAAATTTTATTTTTTTAATAAAAATCATTGGTCAATAAAAATTATATATTGATTCAATCAAAACTTATTACTATATAAATATAGGTATATATATATATTATTCTTAAAACATCAATAATTCTTATTACACTTTTTATATTATCATTATTATTGTTAAACCATAATTATTAATTACCTAATATTTCATTATGAAAATCAATGATTAAAAACATTGGGTACTCAAAATAGAACACATACATATATATATATATATATTTTAATTTCCTTTATTAGCTAATTACCTTAATTTTTCATATTTAAAGATTAATAATAATTAAACATTAAACGTAAATACATCCAATCACACATAAGAGTGAGTTGACATAAATATCATCACCATGAAACACATAAGTAAAAGAAACCATAGTTTGACGTAGTTTCCAAAACTATTTATCCAAATTATAAACATTCGCATTATTATTCTCTCTTATATTTAATTTAGAGAAAAAGAATCATTTAATTTGATGATATATATATATATATATATATAACTCAAGGGTTAGTACATATTTAGAAAAAAATAAAAACCCATTATATTTAATATAAATACAACATAAAATTTTAATTGCTCAAATTAAGAAAATAAGTGTAGTGAATAATAACATTAATTTTCATAAAACATAATTTACATTTTTGGGAAAACAAGAAATAAATTAAATAATTTATCATTGATGTCATTAAAGAAAATTAGATAGTTAATTTTCCGATCCTTCTGGGGGTAATCCATCTTATTTCCAATGGTAAAAAACAAAACATAGAAGATAGGAGAATCCAACGGTCATAATTATAGCCGTTTGGGTTCAACAGTCGGATTGGTGTGCTTATAAAGGGTCTGGTCTCGGGGTGTCCCTCACTTCAGGTTACTGAAGGAGAAACAGAGATGGTTCATGTGATTCCCTTGGTGCTCATCATGGTTGTAGTGGCTTCGGCCATCCTTATGTTCCTTATGATGGATTCCAGAAACCCCTACTGCATTCTTGGGCTCTTGGTGGTTTTAAGCAGTCTCCCCATTATTGTAATCGGGTTCTTAGTTGGGATTTTTGGTTAGTTTATCTTCTTGTTTGGTCAGTGGAAGTTGTAGCCGAAATGTTACTTATCTGAATAAAAGGAGTTTTCATTCATTTGGTGCATTTTTTCTACTTTATTATTATTTTTACCTTATAAGTTGATTGTTGGTTCACTTAACGGGTGTCATTTAAAAGCAAACATGTAAAAAATAAAAACATGGTTTTATCGGGTCGTTACATTGTCAATCCTCTTTTTTGTTGAGAACACTATGATCCTTCCTGCTCAATGCATCAGCAACCATGTTTACCTTTCCTGGGTGGTAGTGTATAGTAAAATCATAATCCTCTAGTAGTTCGATCTATCGTCATTGACTCTTGTTGAGTTCCTTCAGTGAGAAGATATTCTTTGGACTCCTATGATCTGTATATGTCTCACATTTTTTCCCATAGAGATAATGTATCCATATCATCAGAGAAAATATTACCACTACTAACTCAAGATCATGAGTGGGATAGTATTGTTCATGAATTTTTAACTAACTTGATGCATAGTAAATGAATCTATCATTCTGCATATGGACACAACCAAGTCCTTTCTGTGATGCATCACTATAGATCACAAACCCATCATTCCCTAATAGTAGGGTTAGGATTGGATCATTCACCATTCTAGTCATCAATTCTTCAAAACAGACCTCATATTGTTTTTTCCATACGAACTTAACACCTTTATGTGTAAGATTGGTCATTGGGTTGGCTAAATGGAAGATTTTATGAATGAAACACGGATAATAACCTTCTTAACCAATAAAACTATGTATCTCATCTATGTTCATTAGAGTAGGCCATTATTTCAAATCCTTTTTCATTTCACAATCAACATATATTACATCTTTAGAGACAATGTGTCTTTGAAATTAAACTGATTAACGCCAAAATTCACACTATCTAAACTTCCAATATAATTCATTTCTTCTAAGAGTATTCAAAATATTGTGCAAGTGATTTTCATGATCTTTATAGATTTTGGAGTATACCAAGGTATCATCAATAAATACCACCAAAAAGTCATTAGGATATTCCTTGAAAACTCTATTTATTAGATCCATGAAAATAGAGGGTGTATTAGTCAGTCCAAAAGGCATTATTGTAAACTCGTAATGCCCATACCCAGTTCAAAACACAGTTTTTGGAATGTCTTCCTTCCCCACAAGAAACTGATGATTTCCAAATCAAAGGTCAATCCTTGAAAAATATTGAGTTCCAAAAAGTTGATAAAATAAATCAACAATGCATGGTAAGGGATACTTGGTATTTATTGTTTTAGCATTGATCTCCCTATAGTCAATGCACAACCTCATAGATCCATCTTTTTTCTTAATGAAAAGGATTGGGGATACCCATGGAGAAACACTATTGAGAATAAATCCTTTATAACTCAATTATTCTAGTGGTTTATTTTGTCCCACTAATTTTATAGTGTCTATTCTATCTAGAGTATTCGATATAGGCCTTGAATTAGGAATTTAGTCTATGGAAAACTCAATTGACTACTTTAGAGGATGTCCAGGTAAATCCTCTGGAAACAGATCAACATATTCTTGCACAATAGGTATATACTCTCTATGAACATTATCTTCCTCACACATAGTTATTGAATTCCCTTCCTACCCATTAATTAAATTCAGTAGAGCTATTGGGGTGTGTATCTAGATGAGAATCAGATGGCGAGGCTTTTACTCTCAAGATAAGGAATTCCACATCATCCTAAAAAATTGTAACCTCCTTATTCTTGCAATGAATTTTTGCATCATGGTTAGAAAGCCAATCCATACTAAGGATTATATCAAATTCAATCATGGGTATTACAATAAAATTAGTAGATAAATCATGTTTATATTCCATAATGAGGACTGTCTGACACAACATTGTTGCATTGATACTTCCCTTAAGAGTTTTTACTAACAACTCAATTTTTAAATAAAATTATAAATATCTAATTTTCGTGGAAAACTGGGAAGATATGAAAGAATGTGATGATCCAAAATCAAATAAAGCATTGGCTATGATTGATTAAATGATTAAAGTACCTGAAACCATGACATTAGGAAATTCAATATCAGTAGTTCTGATTACATAACCTTATCCCAGCTCCCTTGGAAAATTCTATGACATGTTTCTTTGACGCTTTGGATAATCATTAGCTTAATGTCCTATATCCCTATAATTATAGCATTGAACATTAATAGATTATTTATTACCCTTGAAATCACCAGTAAGATGGCCTTTCTATCCACATTTGTAGCATACTCTTTTTCCAATTAAGAAGGAACTAAGTTGTTTCCTTCCACAATTATCACAGGGTAGAAATTCAACTCTTCCCTTCATCCCTATTTCCTTATTTTGTTTTCCAGAGTGTTCATCAGCCCTCTTCTTCTCTTACTTTCCCTTAAGTTCATAAGACTTAGAGAATTCATTTTTCGTCTTGATAGCACATGAAACTATATCTTCATATGATGAGAAATGTTGGGAGACCAATTCCCTTCGGAACTATGGATTTAAGCCATCAAATAAATGATCAATCTTGTTCCTTGTATTTCGTATGTAGTCTATATCATGTCTTGATAACCTTGTGAACTTAGCATCATACTTTGAAACATTCTCATCCTCCTTTTGCCTCAAATTCAAAAACTTTGTTTCCATATTTTCTTGTTGTTCATGAGGAATGTATTTCTCTAGGATGATTTTTTATGTCCCTTCATTCCATCTCTTCAATATATTCCTCATCCTATGTGTTTTGGATTAACGACAACCACTGATCCACATCTCCCAATAGACGATAAACCTTCTTAAAGAGCTTCTCTCTTTCGCTACATCCCAAAGTGAGAAATATCTTCTCTAGGGAACTTATCCACTACTCACTTACAAATGGGTTTGTAGTCCCATTTAATGATGGAGTTTGTGTTCGCATAAAGAGATCTAAAAAATCTCCTCCACATGGTGGATTATAATGCTCTATATGGGTAAGGTTATTGTTCATAACCTGAGTAAGTTATCCCGGTATTGTAATAAGTTTATCCACACCAGTTACAACTCCAAAACCAACATCATTCTCTTGCTTCATAGGGTAATCCATACATGGGATATGTGTGTTCTTGCAGTTTCCATTTCTTCCACTAGTCTCAATTTCTAGATAATGGAATATACTATATTAGGTTATAAATCATAATGTATAATATTAACTTAGAAAAATACTTTACATAAATTGAAATCCTCTGAATGGTTAATCCCATAATCACAAACATGGTTTCATTGAGAAAAAATTTATATTTAAATCTTTTATAATGGCTTGTAAAGAAAATTTGAAATATCCGAATCATATCCTCCAAGAGTGTCGAACTAGGTGCACAATAAGTCTCATTGTCGTGTACCGGGATACCCCGGGTCAAGCCCAAAACTCATTGTCAGAGTTTTCACTCCTAGAAACATCTGTTCCAGAACCACATCTATTTGTAGTATCTAGATAGAGATATATTTTCTAGAAATATCCATATAATCTATTCCTTACCAAAATACTCGGATGCTATTTTATGTTTATCCTCAAAGACTATCTTAGGTATTTGTTCCCTAATCTATGTTTTATAAATCTAGTTTCCAATTTTTTTACTAAACTAACTTTGATAACAACTGTAAAGACCCGACCCTAGTTACCCAGATCCAGTGCCTTATTTTATTACACTAGAATATAAACATGGAATATTCATCCCGATGGACCTAGTAATTTAGTATCTTTTTAAAAAAAGATACATATATAATTTCAACATTACAACTTGAAAGTAAAAAAAAACATATATGTTTTTTTGGGAACATCCACCACTCTATGTTTATCTCTGTAGGTCATTCATAACAAACCTCTTCATGTCTTGATAAATTGAAACTTAAGAAAGGGGTGAGCTCAAATGCTCAGTAAGGGTAAGAAACATAGTAAAAGATATCGTAAACATAAAAATTTGGCATGGAGAAAAATTGAAAACATATTCCTTTAAAAGAAAAACATGAACATAATATGTAAGGAATATGATCTAAGTAAACATTCCCACAATAAACCATAATCATGGGTACTCTACTAGTTGAATAACCACACGAAGTATGAATTTATAGCTTTATTATGAGGGAAATGCATATGCCAGACATTCTAAAACAACCCAATAAGTCCTCGGAAAAGATGTTTAAAAATGATTACAACCTTAGCCAAAACCATATCTCAAAATGGGCAAGGCCTCGTCCAAGTCCATATCTATTTGTCTCATGAGACCTACCAATGCATCGAGGGGCTATAGCAGGCCCCACCTATCACATACTAAGTCTAATGCATTCCTCATATGAAAAGGGTTTACATAATAAATATATACATTCATATTGAAACTAACATATGAAATTTAAATAACTTTCCCCAAACATTGAACATAAACATTAACCATTTGGAATAATATGGTGAATTGTATCAAAATAACACATCCATAGTCAAACTAATCAGAAAACCTAAAAAATATTTTAGATGATATCATAGTAGTTAAACCTAAATGGATTAAGTGATTCAACAATGGATGTTGACATAGATAAAGATATTTTTAAATGAGTTCGTTGACAAATTCTTGAAAAAATAATACTTAAACATTCCAAAGTTTCTCATACCACCTTGAAACATTCAAATCATAATCCCTTAGAATATCATGAGAATAAGGATACTCTTGATATGATATAAAAAAGGTAAGTATATAAAAACATGCATGTAATAAGTGGTGAACAAGGCACGTACCACATAAAAGTTAAAGCGATATTAACAAAATACTTTTTACTTTGGAAAGAAGAGTTCTTTTGGAAAATCATTTTTATTTCTATGAATTCATATTGTAAAGATTTATAACCCAAAAAATAAAATTAAAGTTAATTGAAATTATATTTTATGCTTAAATAAAGTCTCATTTATGTGAAATCATTTAAAAAGTGTTTTTAAAGAAGCTTTAGAAATAAATCATTTTAGTGTGGTTTAAGGAAGATGTTAAATAATTTTAAAGCACAAAGGAATGTTTTCTTTAATGAAATCAGAAATGAAACAAAATATATTTTCCATGTTAAAATATGTTATTTTAGAAAGATAAATATGGATTAAATAGATTATAGGGTAAATTTCAAAATAGGTAAAAATTCAAGATGTTTCTTGAATCAGGCTTACATTTTGTAACAATGTTTGAAACATTCTTTTAAAACATGTAAGTCACCATAAAATAAATATTGATTATGATTGGATAACATATATAGAACATTAAAACATAATTTATGATGATTAAATATGAATAAATAATAATTTAATTGTGGTGAGTAGAGAATAAGAGAAACCTGAATGAAAATTGAGGTTCAGGTAGAAAATACTTAAAACTTTGTAATCAATTGAATTGTATGCCATAAAATTAATTATCATCGAATGATAAATTAAATATCATGAAAATAAAAATATTAATGATATGACACATCAATTATAATAATACATACATAATGCGAAAGTAGTAGTAGTGAATATGAAATATCTCACAAAAATGGAAGTGATATGAAGAAACCCTTACCTTAAGTCTGAATGTGTTCAACTATTGAAATTAAGGTCCTGGAATATAAAATTAGACTTATTAATAACATAATTCAGAACATATTAAACATTTATTTAGTTTATCATTTTTTTATTATGTCCATTATATCCTTATTGATTAGTTATAAGATTTAATTCTGTCGTTCTGGAGTGTTCTTTTTCTTGATTTCCATAATCGGTTCACTTGTTTTTATGTAATGGAGTTCATGTGGAATTGATATAAATATCCAGAATTGAATTTAGATATTATTTATGAACATAAATATGTGTTAATGTTAATTTATATCATTTGGTTAAAATGAATGAGGATGAATCATTAGATGAAATATTAATGAAAATCATTTAGATTATTTTAGCGGTATTTTGATTATTAGGAACTAGTTTGGTCATATGATTAAATATTAGGTACATACACCGATTATTGAATATTTAATAGGTTATAATAAATATATTATAGTATTTTTCAACCATCAAAATGGTTTCATGACAAGTAATGATGGATAAATTGAAGAACGAAACGTCGTCATCCACGAAGGTTGTAAATTGGACCCACACAGGAGATGATTTTGTTTCTAAAATAAACGAGAGAGAGTAAGAATATTGATGTTGGTTTTTCCATTAAAATGATATGATTATAATATATAAATTATTCTAGATTTATCATGGTCATTTTGATATAGGATTTTATGAGAGGATTACAATATAATGGAACTTGAAAAGAAATTGAAATAAATAGAATGTGAATTTACCTCTTAAATTCACCTCCTTGAAAATATCCTTAAGGGAAGGGGTTTTGGTATTTTGGAAAGACCAAGAGCTCCTGGACGTGGGAAGTTACTAGGGAAGGATATTTTGGAAAAAATATGTGTAGATTCATGTCTTAGAGGTTTTAATAGAAGAGGGAGTGTTGGGGGGGGGGGGGGTTATAGTGGATGAGAGGAGTGGATTTTGAATATTTTATTCATTATTTTATTACTTCCCTCAAGACAACAAATGGCATTGATTCATGTGACCCTAATTTTATTAAGTTCACGTGAGTTAGAAAAAAGTGTTCTTACATCACTCATGATTTCATTAATAGTGTATTTAACTGATAATTTTTATATACGGTATTTCACCGTATTTTACTATTCATCAAAAATTCGAGTATTTCAAAAAAATTCATAAAATTCACCCTAACCATTTTTCGACATGTAGAATTAAAAAATAAACTCCATTTTCTAAAAATAATTTTATAAATTCTATTAATTTAATTTTTATATAAAATAATAATTTTTTCAAAAAATAACAATATTAAAACCTTAATTCGTTTTATATCACATTGAAAAATTAATCAATGTCTCATTATCTAGTAACCTTAAAAAAATAAAATTATAATAATATTTACTATTAATAAGGTTCATATTACTCTTCATATTACCATTCATAAGGGTACGTTACTATTTACTAAAAATCATGTTGGATCTATCAGACTCAAAATGGCTTATTGACCAAAAATCTTGATGAGAGTTTTTCGAAATTCAAGACATAGTATTGGAAAAGTTGTGTTTGACTCCAAGATTATAAAATGTATTTTTTAGGGACTCAATGTTTCATGCATCTAATATTTATTTTAAAAATCTTGGGGTGTTACAGAAAAATCTTTACAACCATTTAATCTATCCTCATCAAAAAAATATATCATCCATATAAACAATTTCAATTAGAGTGTACAAATATATTTCCTTCACATATAATTATTTTTTCTTCATTTCATTCAGAAAAATTAATCTTTTTCAAACAACTATAAAGTTTGGAGTACCAAGAATGTAGAGTTTATTTTAATCCAATTATGTATTTAATTAGTTTACATAATTTTATTTCATCATTATCATGTTGAAAACCACATGATTTCTCAGTGTAAACATCTTCTTTAATCTCCCCATTTAAGAAAGATGACATTACACCCATCTAATAAACATTGTAAAATCTATGTAAACCCACTAAAAATAACATTTTAATAGTTTCTTATCTTGAAATAGGGGAAATAGCTTCTTCATATTCCCTACCTTCCACATATGCATAAATTTTATAAACAAGTCTTTCTTTGTTTTTGAAACTTCTTTATGTTCATTCAAACTTGTTTCTCAACAGTGTTTTTTTCGAATTAAATTTTTATCTAATGGTCATGGAAAAAGTTAACATTTCTAATTTTTTTCAATTTGATTCAACTTCTCATTCATTGCATTCACCAATTCTTTGGGTTTTACAACTTCAGAAATAGATTCTAGTTCAATATGTGAAATCATTGATGTCTGATTTTCTAATCTCAACCATCTTCTTGTATGAATTGGATCTTTATGATTTCCATGTGAATTTTAAAATTTCAACCTGTTTTTTTATGTTATGAAATATCAATGTTTCTCTTCCATATTCACATTCCTCATCAAATTATTCCTCTAAGTCTTAATAAATCTATTTTGGAATACTTTCACTTTCATTGGAAGTCTTCATTTTGACTTACTCAACATTTTCAACATCCATTATTATAGAATTTAGATTTTCAATAAAATTCACATAATAGGAATCCCGAAACTTTTTAAGTGTTTTTTCTAAAATTATTAACTTCTTTAGTTGGGTTAATATCTCATGAATGTTTATTCCTCATCATTATAATCATGTTTATAAATATTTAGATTTTTTATTTTTAGTAAACTGAGACTTGAAAAACCCTCAAAATATTTCACTTAACTTTTTCTATTATACCATACCTCATATAAATTCTTATTTGATTCTATCATTTATAAACATCTATTTTTTCACAAGTATAGTAGTGATAATGGAATCTCTCTTGTATAACATTGAAATTTGTAGTTTTCCAATACACTTCTTCCAATTTCAAAAAAAGTATTATTTTTCCCTTTTTCTACTATATTTTATTGAGGGGGTTCATAAAACACTATATTTTTGTTTGATTCCATGTTTCATTAAGTAATATTAAAAAATAATTTCTTGTTATTTCTCTAACATTTTCAATTGTTATCTTTTTTATAAAACCCCCCAAAATTTCCCAGTCCGTATAATTGTATCACTAAGAGTGGGAGGGGAGAATCAGTGATGTATTTTACTTTCTAATAAAACAACCTTAACATCCTATTAAATATTACTTTCTACGATGAAAATAATTCAAACACACTTCTATAAGAACATAAGAATTTACAAGGTTTAATATTCAATAAGAATAGCTATGTCCTTGGTATGGTTTGGAAATGATCCAATACCATACAATACACTAGAAAACAATCATTTTGTGTGGAATAAAACGATTAGGACATGCCATTCTACTCATGTACCACTATGTAAACAATCTAATAGCACATATTATCCTTCTAGCACAAATGATGTAATACAATGTTTGTAACAAACATGTTACTATGCTTCCTGATCAACTTTCGAAAATAATATCTTTTAAAAAAATTCATCACCATATTATATAGAAGATGATAAGATAATTTATTGACTTTTTAATAAAACTTAGTATGATTTCCCTTTATAATTCCTATGTTTGATTTGCTCAATACGATAATATAAATTTGTCATAATATGATTAACATAATTCTAAACCACTTATCTTATGATTATGGAAATCCCAATTCACTTTTCATAGTCTAATTACTCAATATATAAAATATATAGATCTACCAAAATACAAGCTACCAATACGATCATCCATCCTGATATGAGAGTCAGCTGAATATGATAATCAGTTGAATATGATGATCACCTAAAATGTTTTGATCTCTTATCATCTCCATTCTCCTCTTTCCAATATGACTTATTTAAGAAATATAATCTATAAACCTATTATTTTGTCTATAATTTCTTCATATCCCCACATTAACCCTTTTTTATGAATAGTACATCCATCAGAAAATTACAATGTACTTTTCACCTTTTATACTCTCCCCAAAAATGGTTTGGGCTAGATTATAGAAATTTTTCCCACTCAACCAATTTACCTGAATCATACGTTTCTTTTGAATATTGGGTGCATCTTGACTTGATGAACAGTTATAAACTATTATTATCTCTTCTTGATCCTTCTTAAATCTTCTAATAACTTTAGCTCAATTATGAATTTCATCACAAACATCAGTTCTACTCTAATTATCCATTCTAAATGCCATTATGATCCTTCTCATTATGGTGCAAGAAAATATAAAATAATAGAATCTTCTTCTCCTTTTCTCTTGACCTACTTGAACGATAAAGAGACTATTTTATGCTATTTTAAATGGCTAACTACATTTTTGATAACTCTAAATTTCTTTTCAAATTGATCCCAAAAACTCCTATCGAAAAAAAGATGCCATTGATGATTACGATGGTATACCGAATTCGATGGATTGGTATAAGCTGATTCAAATTTATAAACTTTTTTCTCATATATATATGATAGCAATGATTTTTTTAAACAAAAAATTATTTCTATGATTATTAAGATGTCATAATAGATAAGATGGACCAGTATTAGTGGCTTCTCTATTCTTTGAATATGATTATCATCAAAATCATTCTATAAGGATTTAAATATTTTTGATTTCAATCTGACTGAAATCCAGTACCATTGTTAGGATCCTCCTCTTCATCCTTTTAAGAAATATCCATTTGGTTATATCACTACGATGATCATGAGATCAAAAAAAATTCATATTCACCAACTTCCTTCTTCCACAAATGTTAACTTGTATCATCACTTGATTCATGAATTCGATTACATTGAATACCAACTTTAACATCACCTGACTTATAATGAAAATTGTTATGACTTCTAAATTCAGATATGTATTTCCTTATTAACCTGAATAATATTGACATGATTATGATCGAACTAAATATGACTTCCATAATCATTTCTCTCTTTCCAACCAGATACGATTAATGTGAATTTGATTGGAAAAATCTCTTCTCCCCTTTCTTTCACCAACATTGCATCACAAGTTTTATAAATTACTTTTGATTTGTGAGAAATAAAAAATAGAAAATCATCATCATATTTACATTGGATTTAGGCATTCTTCGATGTAGTACCTCATTATGATCTTCTCTTCAATTCAAGACCTAAGGTAAGTCCGATGAACCTTTTCAATTAGAAACAAAATTCCCAATATAGTGAAATTTCTCTACCATTGTGAGTTTGATTTTCAGAAAATGATGGTCATTACAATTTTATAAAGCTTTTAAAATTTGAATTCATTTACCCTTTTTAAAAAAAAAGACAACCCACTTGTAATAAAAGCTTCATCTTACTTCCAAAAACCTTCTCCAGCCAAATTATTCCCAACAATCCCCCCTTTGGATTTTTTCCAACCAAGATTAATAAACCACGGAACTTTTTAACCACAAGATATAGATTAGTTATCAATAAATCTAATCCTATGTGATCTTGATCATTGTTAGAAATGAGAATTATTGACAAAAAATCCATATTTTCCAAAATTAGTGATTATGAAAACCTCAATATCTTTTATTTCTTAGATCTTCTTCCTCATCTTTTCTATACTTAATCAGATTTCCTATAATACAAATTTTTTTCCTACAACCACTCCAACAAAAAAGTTATAATAGTTCACACTCTTATAATGATAGATTAACAGCTTACCCACAACTCCACCCTTTTACATGCTTCCATAAGGATAGATTTATGAAATAATTATCCCTAAATATAACAATATCCAAAGGTATGTAAAGATTGGGGACAAAAACACATACCTCAACATTGATGAGAAAGAGGATGGATGCCCATGTCTAACCTCAATCTAGAAAAATATTCCTTCACTAAAGGTTTTGTGAAAATTTCAGCAACTTAATACAATGTTATAATATACTCAAACTTTAATTCATTCTTCTCCACATGATATTTGATAAAATGATATTTGATATCAATATGTTTTGAATGATAATGTAATACCAGATTATTTTTATGATTTATTTCACCTTGATTATCAAAACCTAAGAGCTAGGGTAACTTCACATCAATAAGTAAATCTTCTAACTCAGTCTTCCTCCACATAATTTGGGTAGTGGCTCGAGTAGCCACAATATACTCAACTTATACAATACTGAGAGTTACTAAATTTTGTTTCATTGTATTCCAACTAACACAACATTTACATAGAAATAAAACTCCACCAAATTTTAATCTTCTATAATTAATATTTCCTATCCAATCAGTATCTAAATACAAAAAAAATTAATACCTTTCAAGTTATTATACCTAATTCTGTATTTTGTTGTGTTGTTGATTTATTTGAGAATACTTTTTTCAGTAAGTAAATGTGATTATTTAGCATCACTTTGAAATATTTCACATAAGTCAAAAACATAAACAATATTGGGGGTTAGGTAGTCAAATATAATAAACTTCATAACAGCTTTTGAAATTATTTCTGATCAACTTATTTTCCATCTCCATCTTTAAACAACTTTGTTCACAATGAAATCAGTGTGTAAATAGGTTTAGAGTTTTCCATTCCAAAATTATTAAAAATTTACCTAGAATAAATTTCTTCAGAAATAAAAATGTTTTTCTTCTTTTATAGAATTTTAACCCAAGAAATTATTTCATTTCTCCCGATATGGACATCTCAAAAAACATTTCAATCTCTACAGAAACTCTTTCAAAAAATCATTCATCATTCCTAACAATGATAATGTCATCAACATAAAAAATTTCAATAAGGGAATACTGTTAAATTTAGTTAATGTTAAGATTGTTTTCAACTCTTCCTTTCTTGAAACTTATATTCCTTAAACATGTATGTAATTTTTAATAACATTCCCTCAGAACTTTTTTTAGCCAATAGAAGGCCTTATTCAATAGTCATATATAACATTCATATTTCCCAAAAAAACCACAAGGTTTCTCAATGTAAACGTCCTCATCAAGATCCTCATTTAAAAATTAATACTTTACATCCATTTGGAATATTTTTTATCTTCATTGTGTAATAATGACAAGAAAAATTATGATTTTTTTAAATAATTCCATTATAGAAAAGTTTTCATCAAAATCAACACCTTCAATTTGGGAGTACCCTTTTAACACTAATATTTATTTATTCCTTATCACTTCAGCTTCTTCATTCAACATGTTTTTGGAAAATCCACATTGTAGAAATAAATTTCTTGTTATCTAGATTAGGTATGAGTTCCCTTGTATCATTATTTTCTATAGGATCCATCTCTTCATTCATGTCCAGAACCAATTCTAGATATTCAAAATATTATTTCACATCATTTGGATAAACATTTGAAGAAAAATAAGTATGTGAAATTGTTCTTCTTGTTTGAAACTTTTGATGTGGATCAATAATAATGTTTTGAGACTCCACTTTCTTCCTTATCCTATGATGATATTTTCTAGATTCTTCCATATCATTGGAAATAGATGAGTCTTATTCTTCTCTATGAGTAGGATCATAATTATATTTATACTTATCATAATTTTTAATATAATTTTCCTTATCCTAATAAACATTCTTATTTGAATGGGTTTGTTTATATTCATTAGGTTTTTTAATAACTTAGATATTAATAGAATCAAAAAAATTTATGGTTTCTTTGTTGAAACATTTTTATCCTCTTCCTTCTAAAGAATAGCCATGAAATATACCATCTTCAACTTTCTTCTTAAACTTTAAAAGGTTTCCACCTTTATTCTTTATAAAGCTTGGAATCTCAAAAACTCTTATATTCTTAAAACATGGAGCTTTATCATAAACAAATTCATATGGATTCATGTGTGAATTTGGCCAGTAGAAACATCAGTTTTAAATATATATATATATATATAAGTACTCACGGATTTCATCAAATAAGAATGAGAAAGACCATGTTAAAGTAACATATTTCTCAACATTTTAACCAAACTTATATTTTTTCTTTCAAAAAACCTATAACAACCCAAAGTATAGTCAATAGAAATTCCCTTCTTATAATTATATTATATAGAATAATCACATGAATTAACAACACAATGAACTAATAAGTTCTATGTGACCTTTAAACATAATATTTTCACTTCTGTGATTTGAATTTCCAAAATCTGACATACACTGTTGCGATCAATAAGATGTTTAGAATCTAATAGGACAAACCTAATTTTTGTTAAACAGTAACTGACCCTTATGAATAGTAATGTTAAATTTATGAATAGAAATATTACCCTTATGAATAGTAATGGTACCCTTATGGATAGTTATATGACCCATATGAATAGTAAATTTTCCAAGTGAACAAGTAACCTTACCAATAAAAGTATAGATAAAATTTTTCTATCTTATAAGTGATAATATGATATAATTATATCACATTGTTGGTATATTTATAAGTTATAAATATTTAATTATAATTTTATGAATAATTTAGTAATTAAAAAGAAAATTTATTTTCATAAACTGTATGAATAAATTATTGTTTTGATGTATCATGATTATTGGGTAATTTTATGATACCTTATTTATTTTTTCAATGTATTATAAAATCAGTGATAATTTTAAAATAAATATTTTTCAAGTAAATGATGAATTTATCTAAAAATTAAATATCTCATATTTATAATTTTTTCATAAAATATAGTTAACATTTGGATTCTACACATTACAAAATTGTTTGGGTGAATTTTTTGGATTTTTCAGAAATACTTGAATTTTTGTTGAATAATAAAATACGATACTTTACTGAATAATCTAAATACATGATTTATTGAGACATAGATGATGTTCTGTTAAGGTAAACACCTTGGGTTTGAAATCACGTGCACATATTACTATTTTTTATCTTAATAATACAAACTTTTATCTTTTCTTGAGCTAAATAATAAAATAATGAATAAAATATTGAGAAAACCCTCCTCTCGTCTACTATAAAAACCACCCTCACCCCTCTTCTCCTCAAACTTCTCAAGCCCTTTTACTAGTCCAAATTCTACTAAAATATCTCCCTAGTCCCCTCTCCCATCTGCATCATCCCTTGGTCTCTTCAAAGGACAAAATCCACTCCCCTAAATAGGTTCTCATGGAAGATATTTTCAAGAGGTAGATTCCTCATTGAATTTCTTTTATTTTCATTCAAGTTCCTTTCTTTCTTTTCCTTTCCTCACCTACTTTCATCCAAATGTTATGATAACTTGAGTAACTTATATATACTATAATTTTTTTATGATAATGTAATAATTCATCACCATATCTCCTTTCACCTCCTTTTATACTAGCAATGAAAACACCATCCAAGATGTGTTAATTTATCACATTCCAAGATGATAGGTTTTCAATTTCTTTTACGATATTAAATTCTGGTCATGAAACCATTTTTATGGTTGAAATAGACTATAATATATATTCTTTATTATGTTTGTTTCTGGAAACTTTTATACACATAATATTAATTTATAATGAAAATTGAGTTCAGTGTGGACAAAAACTACCAATTACCCAAGACAGTTATCATTAAAGTTTTATATAATGATTCATCCTCACTAGAAATAACCAAATGAATTTTATAACCATGTAAAATTTTGGATGTTCACAAATAACATACAAATTCAATTCTGTATAACAATTCTCATCTTAAATTTTTATCCTTACATGTATATAAGTAAACCAATCATGAAAACCAAGGAAACAAACACCCCCAAACAACAAAATAGAACCTCTTAACCTATAAAAAAAGAAAATGAATGAAATTAATAAGGTTATAATATATAAATTACATAAATAATAGGTTATAGACCTGTTAATTAATGAATTTAATTTGGTTATCCATGACTTTAAGACCATGTTACGGACACCATCTGACTTAAGGTAAGGGATTCTACACGAACCTCCATTATTCATTCGGGTTGATCTATATTTATTTTTACCCAAATGAAGATACCTTTTCTTTTTATTCACATATTATAAATTATCTTCACATGCTCCAAACTCATTCCCATTGTCTATTCATCATTCTTTTTTTTGGGATATACATGATTTTAAGTGGTTCCCTCCTCAATACTTCTTGATAAGAAAATCAGTTTAAGGGAAGTTCCCGAATTCTTACCCAATTTTAAGTGCACTATATAATCTATTTTAAGAAACAATTACTTTTATAAAGCCACACTTTTTGTTATTAAAACATTCTTGGTTCACTTTAGTTTTTATATAAAATATTATGCTCTTTTCTATTTTATGTGATCTTTAATATTTTTTGTAAACCGTGGTAAAATGTTTTAATTCAAATGTTTCTTAAATGATATTTTTACATGTTATCACTTCAAATTGACATCATTTATCATGATATATTCCAATTATACCTTATAAATGTACATTAATGATCTAATTCCTTTCCTTCATGAATTATTTTATGATACACCCATTTTTTATGATTTATGACATAAATATGGTACCCAATTATTTCCATGGGTAACCCTTATATTTATGTATGATTGATTGTGTATGATTTTTTATGTGTAAATCCTATTTCTTAACATGTTATAATGGGTGCACCAAGATATCACTCCAATGCATTGGGTAAAGTTGAGTCTCATGAGACATTATATGCAACGGTCTTAGTGGTTAGCCTTGTCTCATGCTACCATGTGCACCAGTCTTAGTGGTTAGCCTTGACTTGTCCTCATATATGGGAAATGAGACTTGAATCATGATAAATTCATGTTTTATGTTTCTTCCACATTACTATGACTCCATTTTTATATTATCCCATGTTTATATGTTATGATTCCATATGTTCCATACCTTTTTTTATATCATTATGTCATGCCTTCAAACCCATGTGCTAAAGCTTTATTCTTATGTTTATTACCTTAATGGTATTTTTAGATCATCCCTTTGTTCATGTTATCCTAAGGGTATCCCATGAAGCTATATGAGATCAATTGAAGTTAGGAGCTCTTTATGATGATTAAATAAATAAATGTTTTATTTACTCCCATGTTTTCAGTTTTATGTACCTAGTCTTTCAAGGCACTAGACCTTAGAATAAATATCTTCTAATATGATGATTTATTATGTTCAAAGTCATGTAATGATATGTTTAAAAGGATAGGGTCTCTATAGATGGTATCATAGGATGGTCTAGTTATTTTTGGAGACTAGTAATAGAGAACTTTTGTAATAACTTTATGGATGAGACTAAGTATAAGAAAACTTCTGTAAATTTTTCTAAGTATAGAGTAAGTGGTTTATCAATAAAATACATCATTGTATCGATATAAACAAGTGGGTGTGGCTCTAGAATAGATTTATATAGGGGTAAAACCTGAAAACACCACTTAGAGCTTGAATCGAACGAGAACTGGTGCACAATAACGGGTCTTACCCCACTCTTGGTTTGACACTCCTAGTGGATATGCTTTGATAAATTTATAAGATCATTATGAACCATTATTAAGGGAAAAAAGAATCCCATAATAATAAATGTGAGGAAACAGATCATGGATAACCTAGATTGATACCTTGGGAATTCGAAGTTAGGATGTACTTTTTCTCTAAGATTTTATCCTTTAATGATTAAAATTTTCTTTTTTTATTCTTAATAGATATGTATTCAAAACCCCTAATTTTACATTATTTTTCATAGTTAATAGAGGGAAATAGAAGAACATGTTATAAAAATAAATGTGATAGGAAATGTGACACTTTCCCAAATGATATGCCTAATATGATGTGAAATGGGTGCTTAAAAATTTATGATAGTACTTGATCAATTGGATAAAGTTAAGAATAATAACATGAATTATGTGTTACTACTTGATCCTCCAAGGACATATCATGTTTTTGTCAAATCCTTCATGTGGAAAAGGCCTCCCATGTTTAGTTGATCATCTGACCCCCTCATTAATGAATAGTTGATCAAATTCATTGAAAATATAATAGCTATCCTTAAATGCTCAGAAGAAGTGAAATTCATGTAGGCGGTCTGTCATTTTGATGGATAAGATGATCAGTGGTGGACACTGATCAAGAATACGAATCACTTGGAGAAAATTGATTCAATGGATTGGGAGGAATTCAAGAAAAATATTTTCAATAAATATTTTCCTCGATTCCTCTGTCTGAATATGGAAAGAGAGTCCTCAGACTTAAACAGAAGCAAGATGATTCCACTGGGGTGTATGAATAAAACATCACAAGGATTGCAATATACTCCTACGACTTTATCATGAACACCAAAATCATGGTGTATTGCTTCTTTAGAGGACTAATGTCAAGTATATGAAATGCATTAGTGATTCACGACTTTGATAGTTATGTAGAGATTTTTTGTTGTTACCTCATGTTTGAAATGGAGATCAGAGACTCTCAATTATCTCATGGTACTGGTGAAAAATATGGAAAATGGAGTCTAATATGTGTGGTTTGACAAATATATCCCATAATGTAAATAAGATCGAACATACCACATGTCAAAATTGTGGGAATAATCATCCTAGAAACTATCTAAAGGGAATAATGAATTGCTTCAAATGTGGAAGAATGGGACATCTGGTGAAGAACTGTTGGAGGGATACAAATAATTTCACTAACATATAAGAAGAAATGATGGTTTAGATAAACCCTCAGACAATAGTGTAGTGTTACAACTTCAAGGAGCATGTGAATTCTGAAAAAAAATCCCTAAGCAATGGATTGTCGGAGGAAATCAACCAGAACCTCTAAGGAAACAAGTAAGGACTTATGCTATCACTACTATTGAGGTAGATCCAAATAACGATGTGGTGATAGGTACGCTAGTTATTAATTCTAGAATAGTGAACATACTATTCGATTCTAGTTCTACACATTTTTTCATATCTTGAAAGTTTGGTAGAACTATTCAAACACCACCTCAAAATTTAGAGGTTGAGTTATCTATGAGAACAACGAATGGGGAAATTATTTCATCCAAGGTTTATAACTCCCCATTAGTAAATTTTTGTGGACAGAACCTTCGATAAAATACTCTTATACTTTATTTAGTAGAGTTCAATGCTTTTTTTGATATGCATTCGCTATCCTTATACAAATCCAACATTAACTATCAGGAAAGGTAGATCACTCTTCACATCCCAGATTATCCTCCAATCCTATACAAGTGTAAGGAGGAAGACAAATATCATTCAAAATCATCATCTCATGTGTTGATAATGTTGCTTTTTGAGCATGAACATATTGCTCACATGATTGAGACAAAGAAGATGATACGTATCGAATATATTCCCATCATGAGAAATTAAACTAATGCATTCCATGAATAATTACTTGGTCTTCCTCATGATCGAGAGGTTGAGTTATCAATTGAACTTATTCCTAGATCCCTACCTATATTCAAGACACCTTATATAATGGCCACCGTAGAGCTGGATGAGTTAAAGAAGCAATTACAAGGGAAGCTTGAGAAAGGTTTTATATGCCCGAGGGCTTCACCATAGGGTGAACCCATCCTCTTTATTAATAATAATGATGGATCAATGTTCCATTGCATTTATTATTGTGAAACTCAATAAAATCATGATAAAGAACATGTATCCTCTACCTTAGATAGATTAATTGTTCAATAAACTACTTGGGGATGATTATTTCTCTAAGGTGGACCTTTGGCCAGGATATAACGAATTAAAGGTGATGAAAGAAAATAATACCAAGACTACCTTTCAAATGATGTATGGACTCTATGAGTTCATATTGATGCCCTTTAGGCTCACTAATTCTATTGTAATATTCATGGATTTAATGAATAGAGTATTTAGAGATTACCTGAGAAAATTTTTGGTAGTCTTTATCGATGATATTCTGATATACTCCAAGAGCAAGGAAGAAGATGAGGAGAATTTTAATTCTATGCTGATGAATTTGCAATGGGTGAAAATTTACGCAAAGTATAGTAAATGTGAGTTCTGGATGGAAGAAGTTTCATTCTTGGTGCTTGTTATCAACAGAAAAGAGATATCTACAGACCCTTCCAAGACAAAGGAAATTGAAGAGTGGACAAGGACGACATCTGTAATGGAGATCTTCTACATTCTAGGTCTATCAAAGTATTATCGATGATTTTTGAAAAACATATCACAATTTTCAAACCCAATGATCAAGATGACATAGAACGGAGTGAAGAGAATCTAGACTCAAAAATGTGTGGAAAGCATTAAGGAGCTAAAAAGAGACGTATCACTACACCAGTAATCACACTCTCGATAAGTGGACAACACTTTGTGCTTTATAGTGATGGTTTAAAGAAGGGATTAGGATTTTTGCTGATGAAAAATGATAAAGTGATAGCCTATGCCTCGAAGTGGCTGAGAATATATGATAAAAACTATCCCACACTTGATCTGGAGTTGGTGGTTGTGATCTTTGCATTGAAAATATGGTGGCATTATCTCTATGGGAAGAAGTGTGAGATATATAATAATCAAAAGAGTCTCAAAAAATATTCACATAGAAAGAGATTAATATGTTCCAGAAAAGATGGTAAGAGCTCATCAAGGATTATGACTTCTCAATCCACTACCACCATAGTAATGCAAATAAGCTGGTGGATTCTCTAAGAAGAAATAATCGTGCATCTCTATCAACTATGAGAATTGAAAAGATCCAATATTATAAGATTTTCATAGGATGTACATGAGAATCATTAAGTGAGGAACATTATAAATCCTCTCTCAAATAATTTATCAACCATCCCATATTGTGAAAATAATGGATGCTCAAAGAAATGATGCGGAATTTCAGAAATGGGTGGAAGCTATCAGAAATGGTAAATCCTTTGAGTTCATGATTGAAAATAATGAATTTATAATATTTGGGTCATGATTATGTGTACCATATGATCCAGAGATAACGAAAGATCTTCTGAATGATGCACGTAGCTCAACAATCTCTATTCACCTAAGGAGCACAAAGATGTATCAAGATATCCGAGAGAACTTTTGGTGGGATAATATGAAGAATGAGATTATGGAGTATACATCAATGTTCCAAGTATGTCACCTAGTGATGGATGAATGAAAAAAGTCTTAGGGGATGATGAAACCACTACCCATACCAATATGAAACTGGGAGAACATCACTATGGACTTCCAAGGAAATATAGAGGGAACAATGCAATATGGGACATTATGGATCATCTTACAAAGACAACTCACTTTATCACAATTCAAGATGAATTATAATTGGATCAACTAGAATGGATATATATAAAAGATGTGGTAAGGCTACATAGATTACCACTATCTATTGTATCTAATTAAGATCCAAAAGTTTCCAACATGCTCTAAGCACTGATTTCACTTCAAGAGGGACTATAATCCCCAAAATGATGGCCAATATGAGAAAAATATTTTGACATTGAAATATATGTTGAGGGAATGTACTATAGGCATAAAAGGATGGTGGGACCAACATCTTCCACTGGTGGAATTCTTATACATCAATAGTTTTCACTCCAGCATCTGAATGGCACCATATGAATCCCTTTATAGGAAAAGGTGAAAAACACCGACCTGTTGGGATGAAGTCAGTGAGTATATGATTCTTGGACCTAAATTGGTTGAATAAATGGTCATGAATGTGAAAACAATTAATTAGCATATCAAGGCAGAATAAAGTTGAAAAAAGAGTTGTGCAGAAAATCATAGAAGAGACATTGAGTTTAAAGTTGGATAGATGGTATTCCTTTGCATATCTCTATGGAAGAAGTTAATGAGGTTTGGGATGAAAATAAAGCTATATCCAAGGTACATCGGACCATTCGAGATTCTTGATCATGTTGGAGCTATGGCTTATTGACTAGAACTTCCACCTACTATATCTAAAGTACACAATGTCTTCCATGTACACATCTTATGAACATACACACTAGATCCTTCACAAGTAATATCTTCAGAGGTGGTATAGTTAGAGAATGATCTTTCTTACGAATAGAATTCAATGAAGATCTGGGATTGTAGAGATAACATTCTATATAACAAGACTACTCAACTGGTCAAATTACTATGGTGGAACCATATGTACAAAGAGGCAACATGGGTACTGGAGGAATTAATGAAGGAAAAGTATCCACACATGTTTATGGTATAGAATGTAAAATGTAATTTTGAGAGTGAAATTTCTTAAGATGGAAAAAATCTAATGACCCAAAGTTTAATCAATTGAAATTACCTTATTATAATTATTTCATATAGTATAATACCATGAAATGAACACCCAATGAACTATTAAGTACTATATGAACTTTAAACATAATATTGTTACTTCTATGATTTGAATTTCAAAAATCTGACATACAGGGTTGTGATCGGTAAGATGTTTGGATTCTGATAGACAAACATAATTTTTGGTGAATAGTAACAGACCCATATGAATAGAAATGTTACCCTTATGAATATTAAATTATACAAGTGAATAAGTAGCCTTACCAATAAAAGAATAAATAAAATTTATATATCTTATAAGTGACAATATGATATAAATATATCATAGTGTTGGTATTTTTATATGTAATAAATATTTATTTAAAATTTGATGAATAATTTAAAATAAAATTTAATTTAATAAAATGTATTCATAAACAATTGTTTTGAGGTCTTATGATTATAAGCTGATTTTATGAGACCTTAGTTAATTTTTCATTGTATTATAAAATTAGTTATAATTTAAAAATATGTATTTTTCATGTAAAGGATGGTTTTATTTAAAAATTAAATATCTCATATTTATAGTATTATCTTCATAAAATGGAGTTAATTTTTTTATTTTACACATCAAAAATAATTTGGGATGAATTTTTGAGATTTTTTTGAAATACTTGAATTTTTGGTGAATAGTGAAATACGATAATTTACCAAATAATCTAAATACGTGATTCATTGAGTCATGGATGATTTTATGACGAGGTAATCACCTTAGGTTATAACTAGAAAGAACATATTAATTTTTTGGTCACAATAATCATTACAATTTCTATCCTTGATGAAAATAATCAAATAATGAATAAAATATTGAGAAAACCCTCCTCTCCTCCACTATAAAAACCACCCCTCACCCCCTCTTCGACTCACACTTCTCATGACTTGTGAATAGTCCAAATTCTAATAAAATATATACCTAACCCCTCTATCATGTCCAAAATCCCTTCATCTCTTGAAAATACCAAATCCTCTCCCCTAAAGTGGTTCCAAGGAAGATATATTCATGAGGTAAATTTCTCTTTTCATTTAATTTATTTTCTTCCATGTTCCTTTATTTTTTTTTCTCACCTCCTTTAATCAAAATGTTATGATAACTACAGTACCACACATGTACTGTAATTTTTTTATGATAATGGAATAATTCATCATCATATCTCCTTTCCCCTCATTTCATACTTGAAATGAAAACACCATCTGAGATGTGTTAATTTATCACATTCAAGGATGACAGGTATTCAATTTATTTTACCATATTCAATTCTAGTCATGAAAATATTTTTATGGTTGATGAACAATTTAATATCTATATTATATCTTATGTTAGGTTCTAGAATCTTTGGTACACATGATATTAATTTATAATTAAAAATGAGTTTTCTGTGAACAAAACCCGCCAATTACCCAAAATGGTTATCATTAAAGTTTTATATAATGATTCATCCTCAATCCAAATAATCAAATGAATTTTATAACCATTTTATCTTATAGACGTTCAATAATAACATACAACTTCAATTCTGGAAAACCATTCTCATATTACATGTTTATCCTTACATGTATATAAGTAAACCAATCATGAAAACCAAGGAAAAAAACACCCCCAAACAATAAAATTAAACCTCTTAAACCATAAAAAATGACATGAATGAACTTAATAAGGTTTTTCAAAATAAATTAAATAAAGATAAGGTTTTTAAAATATTAATAAATTAATGTAATTTGGTTATCCAGGACATTAAGATCAACTGAAGGACACCATCAGACCTAAGATAAGAGATTCTACTCGAACCTCCATTATTCCTTCGTGTTGATCTATCTTTCTTTTTACCAAAATGAATTTATCTATTATTTTTTATGTAAATATTAAAAATTCTATTAAAATTATCCAAGATCATGTATCAAGTTCCATTCATCACTCTATTTTTAGGATATACATGATTTTAAGTGGTTCCCTCCTCAATACTTCCCGATAGGTAATCCCATTTAAGGGAACTTCCAAAATTCTTACACAATTTTAAGTGCAATCTATAATATGTTTTAAGACACCATTAATTTTATAAAAAAACTTTTTATATTATAAAACCTTCTTTGTTCACTTTTATTTTTATATAAAATATTATTCTCTTTTTTTAAGGGATCTTTGATATTTTCCTTAAACCTCACTAAAATGTTTTAATTATAATGTTGCCTAAATTATCTTTTTACATGTCATAAATTAAAATTGATATCAATTATCATTATGTAAACCTATTATACCTTATAAATTTCCATGAATTATCTAATTCCTTTCCTTCATGGACAATGTTACGAAACACCCATTTCTATGCTTTATAACATGTATATTATACCCAATTCTTTCCATGGGTAAACCTTATGTTTATGTATGATTGATTATGTATGATTTTGTATGTGGAAAAAATTTATGAACATGTTATGATGGGTGCCCCCATATAGTGATCCAATGCATTGAGTAAATTTGAGTCTCATGAGACTTTATGTGCAATGATCTTGGATGTTAGCCTTGACTCATGCTACCATGTGAAATGGTCTTGGTGATTAACCTTGACTTGTGATCCTCTTTGTGCAACGATCCTTGACTCATGTTAAGTCATTTTTATGCTTCTGCCTCATTATTATGAATCCATGTGTACATTATCCCATGTTTATATATTATGATTCCATATGTTCTATGACTTTTTATATCATTATGTCATTCCTTCAAACCCAAGTGCTAATGCTTTATTCTTATGTTTATTACCTTACTGGTATTTTTATCTCATCCCTTTGTTCATTTGTTCCTCAGGTTATCCTATGAAGATGTATGAGAAAAATGGAAGTTAATATATCTTTATGAATATTAAATAAAGAAATTTTCTATTTAGTCCCATGTTTTCAGTTTTATGCACCTAGTATTCCAAGACACAAGAGTTTATGATCCATGGATTTGAGTATGATGATTTATTATGTTTAAAATATTTAATGATATGTGTGAAAATCTAGGGTTTCTATAGTTGGTATTGGAGGATGATCTAGTTATTTTTTGAGACTAGGAATAGAGTAATTTAGTAAGAACCTTATTGATGAGACTAAGTATACGAAAACATCCCTAAAGTTTTTAAAGTATAAATTTATTGGTTTATAAAGAAAATACATCCTAGTATGAATAAAAACAAGTGTATGTGGCTCTAGGACTGATGTATCTAGTGGTAAAACCCAAAAACACCGATTTTAGCTATACTAAAATGGGAACTGGTTCATGAAAACGGGTCTTGCTTCACTCTTTATTTTTTACTCCTAGGGTATTTACTTTGGTAAATATTTAAGGTTATTATGAACCATTATTAAGGGGAAAAAAATAAGCCCATAAGAATAAATGTGATGAAAGAGATCATGGATTACCTTGATTGAATCCTAGGAAATCACAAGTTAAGATATACTTTTCCTTTATGAGTTTATCCTTATATGTTTAAATATTCCATTTTAATGCCTAATAGATAAGTATTCAATACCCCTAATTGTATGTTATTTTTTTAGTTAATGGAAAGAAACATAAGTATACATTCCAACAATCAATGTGATAGGAAATGTGATGATTTCCCTAATGATTTTACTGATATGATGGTAACGGGTGCTCAAAACTTAATGAAAGTACTTGCTCAACTGGCTCAAGTTATGAATAAGAACTTGAATTTGGTGGAACACCCACCTACTCTAAGGAAATAGAAAGATTCCATAGAATCATTCATATGGAAAAGTCCTCCCATGTTAAGTTTCTCTTCTGATCCCCTCCTCATGGAACAGTGGATTAAATCCACGGAAAATATATTCTCTATCCTTCAGTGCTGAGAAGAAGAGAAATTCATACTCGTGATCTGTCATTTTGAAAGGGAAGCTAATCTGTGGTTGACACTATTTAAGAAAATTATGTCCCGAGAGGAAATTGATTCCATGGATTGGGAGGAATTCAAGAAAATGTTTTTCAATAATTATTTTCCCCAATCTCTCCATCTCAAGATGAAAAGAATGTTTCTCAGGCATAATAAGAAGTAAGATGAGTCCATCGGTGCATATGATGCAATCTTCACAAGGCTTGCAAGATACACCTCTAAATTATCATTAACACCAAAATCAACTTGGATCTCTTCTTTAGAGGACTAAAGTCATGTTTATGAGAATAATTGATGATTTGTGAGTTTGAAATTTATGAAGAGATTTCTCATTGTGCCCTTAAGGTTGAAAAGGAGATTGGAGACTCTCAATGGTCTCATGAGCTTGGTGAAAAAAAGTTGGAAATAGAGTCTAATATGGGTTCTTCGATAAATAAATCCCATGATAGAAAGAAGATCAAACATCCCACATCTAAAAATTGTGGGAAGAAGCGTCATGGGGACTATCTTATGGGAACCAGGAATTGCTTCAAATGTGGAATAATGGGAGAAATGGATAAGAACTGTCAAAGGTATATGATGAATTAAACTAATGTGGAAGAAGAAAGGAAGGTTCAGATCAACACTTAGCCTATAGTGCAGTGTTACAACTTCAATGAGAATGTACATCAAGAGAACAATTTCCTTAAGAAAAGGGTTTTCAGATGAAGTCAAAAAAAACTTCCAAGGAAACACAAAAGGGATTATGCTACCACTACTATTGAGGTAGATCTAGAAAATTATGTGGTGATAGGTATTCTAGTTATTCATTCAAGAATAAAAAACGTACTATTTGATTCTTGTTCTATGCATTTTTTCATATATTGAAATTTTTGTAGAAGTATTAAAACACCATCTCAAAATTTTTCAGTTGAGTTGTCTATGAGAATAAAGATTGGGGAAATTATTGCATCCATGATTTATAACTCCTCCCTAGTAATTTTTTGTTGACTGAACCTCCCAAAAAATGTTTTTATACTTCCTCTGGTAGAGTTTAAATCTATTTTGGACATGGATTTTGTAAGGACCCGACCCCAGTTTCCTAGTGCCGGTGCCTTAATACATTACATTAGAATAATTACAAGAAATTCATATCCTAAAGGAACATATAGTTTAGTAGATTTGGAAATCCAGATACATACATAAGTTCAACATTACAACTTTAAATTATATACAACATATAAGTTTTATTGGTAACATCCAAAACTATAAGTTTATCATTGCAGGTTATTCGTAATAAACTTCTTCATATCTTGAAAAGATGAAACATATGAAAGGGGTGAGATCAAACAATCAGTAAGAGTCATTAATATAGTGGAAGATAATATAAACATTAGGCATGGTGAGTAATTGAAAACACAAGCCTTTAAACACAAACGTGAACATAATATGACAGGAATATGAGATGATTAAATATATCCATAATAAAACATAATCATGGGTATTATACTAGTTGAATAACCTCATAAAATTTTAATTTATAGATTCATAATAAGGGAAATGAATATGCTGGACATTTTAAAACACACTGTCAATGCCTCTACTAAGACATCCAAATAGGATTAAGGCCTTTTCCAAAACCATATCTAAAATTGGGAAAGGCCTCGGCCTAGTCCAAATCTATTTGTCTCATGAAACCTATCGATTCATCGAGGGGATATATCAGGCCCCACCCATCACATAAAAATCCCACTTCATTCCACATATGAATGGGGATAAATATAAAAACATATACATTAATATTGAAACTATCATATGAAACATAAATAACTTTCCCAAAACATTTAGCATTAACACTAACCATTCAGGTTAAATTGTTGAATGGTTCTAAGGTATAACATACATAGTAAAACTAATAATAAAACATTCAATTAAATATGGTATATGATATCATATATAAGAATCAACAATAGTTTCGAAATATATGAAGATACTCTCAGAAAATCATCGGGTAACTCTTGTGGTAAATACTCTTTTACTTAAGAAGAGTTATTTTGGAAAAGTCTTTGAATAAAACTAGAAATAAAGTAATATAGTAATTTCATAATAAAATAGGTTATTTTAGAAAGATAATGGTTTCAAAAAACATATTATAGAGTTCCCTTGAAAATAGGTAAGGATTTGAGAACTTTCCTTGGACTGGGTTTGTATTTTGGGATGAATTTTTTAAAGATCATTTAAAAATTTTACTACCCATGAATGAAAGAAGGATTCTGGTTGGTACACATATATTTAAAATTAACATAGATTTTATTATAATTTAATATGAATAATAATTTAATTGATGTAGAGAATAAGAGTAACCTGAATGAAAAACAAGTTTTGGGTCGAAAACACTTACCTTAAGTACAAATGTTCAAATCTTGAACTTATGGTCATGGAAGATGAAATTTGTAATTCCCCGACCCCAGTTACCCATATTCAGTGCATTATTACATAACATTGCCATGATTACAAGGAATCAAGTACTGAAATACCGATCAGTTTAGCAGTCTTGGAAAATAGATTACATACATGAACGTCACATTACACATTAGAAAATAAAACACAACATAAATGAACGTTTGATAATTCCATTAATACCATATATTAACCCTTCTTATCAATCATAAAACTCTTCTTGGAATCCTGGGAAAATAAAACACAGAAAGGGGTGAGCTCAGATTCTTATTAAGGATAACAATATAGTGGAAACTTTCGTAAATAAGTATAAACATTTAAGGCGATGTATCAGACTAAAACAAACCCATTTTAAACATAAACTTCAGCATAATATGGAAAAGATAAAATCAAATAATTCCATTCCATTATTAACATGGATATTATACTATTCAAATAATAACATGCAATATAAAAAGACACTTTCATAATGATGGAATGCATAATGCCATACTTTATAAGCATATAGTCAAGGCCTTGTGCCAAGACTACAAATAAGATTTTGTCAAGGTCATGTGCCAAGACACTAGTTTGTCTAATGAGACCTAGTGATGCATCGAGGAGCTATAGCGGTCTCCACTCGTCACTTACTAAGTCCAATGCATTCCTTATTAGAAAATGTTTAAACATAACATAAACATTTGTATTAAAACTAGCATACGAAATGTCAATACTTTATTGATAAACCATAAATGGCATAAAAACAACACATCCAAAGTCAAAAATTTCACAAAACCTTCAATAAAATATGGAATATTTGTATCATAATAAATCAACTTCAAACAATTTTAAAATCCATCAATGGTTGTTGACATAGATGAAAATGATTTGTAAAACTCTTTGAGAGAAATATCCCTTTTTCATGAAAACATTTAAAAGTCACACAATTTAGAAAGGAATAAATTTAAATACATTTTGGAATTAAAGCATCCCATACCAATTTCAAAATTTTGAAAGGAATTAACATTTTAAAAAAATTCATTTCTATATAAATAAAACCTTAAAACCCATTTTAAAAACATTGACATTAATGAGAATGATTTAGAAGAATAAATATTTACACCATTTAAAATGGTGATATAGTTAAAGAGTACCTTATATAAAACCTTAAAATATTCCTTTTGAATATATTTTTATGAAACATGGATGTGGATGATAAAGAGGTCCCAGTATATACTCATGTAAAAACAACATCGGATAATAAAGAGATTATGAAATTAACCCTTACCAATTTGGTAACATACAAAACATACACCCCATGAAAAAAGTATCATAAAATTAAGATTTAAATAAACATAAATTAAATTTTATTACACAAATAATAAAATTATGGGCAGTACATACACCAAACAAAAGGAAATAGTGGTAAGATATCATGAATCTCACGGGAATAAGAAGTGAGATGAAAACCCATTACCTTGTACTTTCCTTTTGTCGAAGGTACATTTGACCTCCTGTATAAAGATTGTAGTATGTTATTAAATTATAACAGAACAATATTAATATTTATTATATCGTACATGATTCATTTATGACTTTATAAAACCCATTTAATAATAATTTCCATGTTAAATTAACATTTTGGGTAATAATCGCTTTCTTTATCTTTGGTGTTTTAACTTGTTACTTTTGATTGTATCACATAGATCATGATTTAAAAACTTCCAGAATATAAAAAATTATTTATATATAATATATATTTAGAATATAAATATGTATAATAGACATATATATGAAATCTAAAACACCGTTTATGGAGATGGCAGGCCGTACGTACACATAAATGTTGTTTCTGTTTTCATATCGTATTGAACGGAACTAAGTGAACAAGATATACGTAAGTACATATATATGTATATATATATATATATCTAGTAGAATTATTTTTTCATATATTACATACTTATTAATTATATATATATTTTTTTATAATCATCATTGAATGGTGAATGTGGAAATGAATTGCATCGCGTCGTCGAGTCGGTAATCCGTATGTACGCACGAGCGATAATATCATTATATTGATAAAGAAATCATATGTCATTGGATGGTATATCATATATAAAGAATAATTAACATTTTATATTTTTTATTTACATCAGTTATACTCATTATTATACCCATCCTAATAATGAAGTGTCTGAATAACAAACTACACCACGACGTGGAGATGGTAATCCGTACGTACGCACGTATGGTGACTTTGTCATTTATAATATGGATAGTACAATGAATATGGTTTTACCATTTTTATAATAACATCATAGTATATAAAAGATACTGGAGTTGTTATTTTATAATGAAAACAACAAAGAAAGAGGAAGTGGAAGAAGAAAAGAGCTTGAAAGAGTTGATGAAATATTTACCTTTTCTTCAAGTTCTTCCTTTTGATTTGATCAAAAGTGCTCTTTAAGTTGGATTTATGACCAAAGGAATTCCTCTAGGATAAAGGGAGGAAAGTTGGGAGGATTTTTGGGTAGATTTGTGCTGATCCAAAAGGATTTGGAGATGTGAAATTAAGAGAAGGGCAAGTTTCCTTTTATAAGAGAGGTGAGGGTCACTTTTGGAAATGCTTGACATATTATTTTATAATAAACTCATTTTAGATTTATAATGACTCCAAAATGAATTATTTAGAGGATAAAGTGGGTATGGGTCGAAAAACCCTCAACCAATATGTTTTAGAGAGGTTTAGGTCATCATATTAACCTTATCGTTTAGATTTAACTCTTAGTTAAATAGTTCGGCATTTACCATGTCTCATTGTATTTTCATATTATATAGTTAAAATAATTACAATAACAATCCAAACTAACACCATGTGGTCAATAAAAAATATATATAACCTTATATATGTCCTTTTTTCGATCCTTAAATTTTTAGGAATATTATATCAATTAATAATATAATATTTGTTTAAAAACTTAATTATGTCAATTTTGACACTATTTGTTATATGATTTTTTGAATGCCATAAAAACATTATCACTTTGAATAAAATTTATTTAACCAACCCTAACCTGTAATATTAAACTATAAAATTAGTTTAATTCATCATAAGTCTCAATTTAAATTTATTTGGATATTTATAATATCAATTATTTTAATATTTCATTAATAAGGTAATTACTACATCTACATTGTGTCACAAATAAATTAGATTATTAAATGTCTAAAAATTATAAATAAAATACAATTTTTCAGGAAATATTTCTATATTTCTAATGAATATTTATAGTTCAATTTATATTGTGTGTAGACCTATATTAAAAATGGTTTAGTTATTAAACTTTGAATTTTACTCTTTTTACTTTTCTTTAAATAAAATAATAATAAATGTCCTAATCAAATCCAAGTGGACCAAAGGGGGTAATATTTTATTCCTAAGGTTGTTTTTTGTCGAATTATACTTATCCAATAGAATTAGGACATGTGTTAGGTTAATTATAATATCATTTTTACCCTTAAGTACCCTATTTACTTTTAACCGTGGAAAATTAAAGTAAAAACTTATTATTCACCATAAATTATTTTAATCTTATCGAACCAAATTTTACTTACTAATATTAACTGTGTCTCTCGGATTTTTGAAATTCAACTCACAGAAGCGGTAAAAATATGTTTTTTACAAATTTGTAAATGCTCCTAAGAGATGGGTAAAAGACGATATAAAGTTCAATAAAATTTTATACATCTAATTTTATTATAAAAATGACTCCAATAAATTACATTGAACTTATATAGGTATTATATATCTATTTTGACTTAAAATAAATTAATATAAAATAACTAATTATTTAAATAAAAATCCGGTTTTAAATAATAACGCAATGTTTTTCACCATTCATAAAAAATTTAATGTTTTATGAAAAATACCAAAAAATTACCCTAAGATAATATTTATACTAAAAATTAAAAAATGATGTCTAATTTACCAAATTCAAAACATATAATTTTCATTTATTATTTTAAAATTAATTCCTATTGTCAAAACCAAAAAGCGGGTTTTTAAAAAAGTAAATACTATTAAAATATTGACATGTGTTTTTGTCAAATTTAAATGTCAAATTACTTATAATGACCTACATTGTATTAAATGATAAAAATATAATCTAATTATACTTCAAAACCATTCAAATACATAACTTAACACTATAAATTATTTCGAATTAGAAAGTTATTATCAATTAAAACATAGTATTTTTCACTATTCGTCAAAATATGAAAGTTATCAGAAAAGTACCAAAAACATACTGAAATTTTTTTTATGTCCCTCTTATGAAGAAGAATTTAATTTCATTAAATTTAATATATAAAACTGTCAAATATTGGTTTCAAAAATGGTTCTCTATTAAAAGTCGGTAAAATTTCTTTTTTTAAATACTTTTTTTATCTGAAAAAAATGAATTTGTTCTTATATTATGTCAAAGAAAAAAATAGTATGGATGTTAAATTTATATACAATATATAAGATAAAAAATGTAGTTAATACTATTCATAAATGTTTTTTTGAATGGCTAGTTTGGTAAGTTCTAGTGCGCTCAAAATCAGTGTTGCGTGTAGCACAAGCTATTGAATTACTTTAATGAGATAAAGTACTATGAAATATCGGGGTGTTACATTATACCCTCCTTCAATAAATATCATCCTCTCAATTTGAGATTGTTCTTCGAAAATAAATGGTTAAAAAAAATACCTTTTTGAAAACCCCACATCAGAAATTGGGTTAATAAAATTCAGTCTTAATAAGATGGAAAATGAAATGAAAAAGTCACCACCAAATTATGATCTCTATTAGGAGAACATTAGTGGAAATTAGATATAAATAATTGGATGAAAAACATAAATATTTATAGGGAGTGACTGAGGTCATCAATCACAAAAAAGTGTACAATCGAGCACCTCAAATCCATTGATCTATGATGATTTAAAATATTGTCGGTTCAACAAAACATTAGGTATTAGGATAACACATTATTGGTTTTAAGATCCCTTCCCTAAAGTTTATGAATTAATATATTCATAGAATAAGAGTAATATATATATATATATATATATATATATACTTGATGCGTAGAGTTTCATCCTTCAACTAATTCCTACCACAAACTAATCTTTCACTCCAAAAGATAATAGAATTAAAAAATATTCTATTTATCCTAATCGTATAGGGTTCCAAAAGAACTAAATTTATAATTTATCTGTCAGACCATTTAAAAAAACTACATTATACATACTAGGACATCACGTAGGGCTATGGTAGGTGATGCACCCTTGTTGCCCTTCAGTTGTGGGTTCAAGTCTCGTGGCCTTGTTGGACACGACGGGTTCTCTCCTGACCTCCAGGTTGTTCTTTTTTATAACAATCCAAAAATAATATTAAGAAATTTTTTAACCTTAAACAATAGTATCCAATGTCCTAATTAATTCAGTCCAACCTTTAGACTTATCCAAAATAATTTTTTCCAAAATCAAAGTCCAAAATTTATAAGGAAGGTAAACACAATGAAGATCCTTTTTTCCACGTAATAACATTGGAATACCATAATCATGTATTATTTTAAAATATTGTAACACCCTGAATTACCAAAGAACCTTATTTAATACATTCATGATCCCTTATTACTTATATAATAATGGATATACTCCTTATATCCAAAAATGTTGTAAACTCCAATAATGATGGAATATACAAATCATTAATCAGTTTCAAGGTAGTCAATAATATCCAATATAATTTATCAAATCGATCATATCTTATTCAAAAATCACTAAATCAATATAAAGAACCATATTGAATTTTATCTTTCTCTCAACCATATATTTTCCAAAAACTTTAACCTAGTATTGAGTCACTTTTCTTGGTTCCACACAATCTCAAGTCCTTAATGAAATTGTACTGTAGTACAATCCTTATATACTCTATAGTTCTTATAACATGCACATCATTAATACAATACTCAAATGACACAATACTTTATTAACAACATAAAAACTCTAATAATTCCTATTCATCTTCAGTAGTATCATAACTTGATTAGTATCCAATTGCAGCATTTGGGTATACTTTGATGATTTGGACATTGATTTGCATAGTGTCCCAACTCCTTGCAATCATATACTCAATGTTCTTTTTCTCCACACTTATAACATACTCACATTCGCTTCAAGCATTTACCAAGGTGATTCTTTCCATAGTTATCACATATGGGAATATCCTTCATCCCCTTATTCCCTTTATCCATCTTTCTCTTTACCATCCTTTTCTTCTTTGTCTTCCCTTAAAATCCATAGGACTCAAAAAATTATTTACTTATATTATTAACACATGATACTATTTCTTCATATGATGATAATACGTGGGAGAATATTTCCTTTCTAAATTTTGGCTTAATACCATGAAATATATGATCCTTTTTACTCTTTGGATCATGTGTATTGTTGGATTTCTCATTCCATCTATTGGGCACCATTTCTAAACAATGACATACACTATGTTAGTTTATGAATCACAGTTCATAATTCCAAACATGTAAAATACCTAACATAAATTGAAAAGTTTATACATATAATCCATAATCCTAAAAATGTTTTCTTTGAGGAAGTATTTTCACATAAGTCCTTTATAATGGCTTATAATGAAAATATAAATTATCATAAGCATATCCCCTGGGAGGGTCGTAACCAAGAGTACAACAAGGCCCATTTTCGTGCACCAGTACTCGTTTGAGTCTAGATCAAAGCGGTGTTTTCGGGTTTTACCACTAGGTACATCTGTGTCAAATCCTCCTATACCTACCCATATCCAGACACGGATGTATTTCTTGGAAAAATCACAAAATCCCTATAGTACCAAAATTATAGGATCTTATTGTATACTAATCCTCAAAGTATATCTTATGGAATTGTTCTCTAATCAGAGTTTATCTAAATCTATTTAAAAGGTTGTTTCTAAACTTTCTCTGATACCAACTGTAATGCCCTGAACCCATTTACCCATAGTTGGTGAATTATTTCATAACATTGGCATGATTATAAGGAATCAATTCCCGAAAGACTGATCAGTTTAGGTGTCTTGGAAAATAGATTACATACATGAATGTTAAATTACACATTAGAAAACAAAACAAAACATAAATTATCATTTTAGAATGCCCTAAATCCCCTATAATAACCCTTATAATCAATCATAATACACTTCTTGGAATCTTGGGAAAATAAAACATAGAAAGGGTTGATATCAGATGCTCAGTAAGGATAATAATATAGTGGAAACTTTAGTAAATAATCATAAACATTTAAGTCAATTTATAAGACTAAAACAAAATCTTTTTAAACTTAAACTTTATAATAATATGGAAATGATAAAATCAAATAATTTCATTTAATTATTCATGTGGATATTCTACTAGTTGAATAATCACATTCAATATCGATAGCCACTTTCATAATGATGGAATGCATAATTCCAGACTTCGTATCCACATAGTAAAGGCCTTGTGCCAAGACTACAAATAACATTTTGTCAAGACCTTATGCCAAGACACTAGTTTTTATTATGACACCTACCTATGAATTGAGGAGCTATAGCGGGATCCACCCGTCACTTACTAAGTCCAATACATTACTCACATGAAAATGTTTAAACATAACATAAACATTCGTACTAAAACTAGCATACGAAATGTCAATACTTTATTCGTAAACCATGAATGGTATAAAAATAACACATACACATTCAAACATATCACAAAACCTTCAATACAATTTGGAAGATTTGTATCATAATAAATAAACTTCAAACAAGTTTAAAATCCATCAATGGATGTTGACATAGATGAAAATGATTTGTAAAACTCTTTGAGAGAAATATCCCTTTTTTGTGAAAACAATTAAAAGTCACACAATTTAGAAAAGAAGATATTTAAAAACATTTTTGAATCAAAAGTCTCCCATACCACTTTGAAACTTTTGAATTGAATTAACATTTTAAAAACATTCATGTCCATATAAATAAATCCATAAAAGCCATTTTGAAAACACGACCCTTAATGAGAATAATTAAGAGAATAAATATTTAAACCATTTAAAATAATGATATAGTTAAATAGTCCCTTCCATAAATACATATAATATTTATTTTGAAAATATTTTTATGAAACACATATGTGGACGATAAAAAGGTCTGAGTAGATACTCACTTAAAAACAACCTCAGATATTAAAGAGATTATGAAATTAACTCTTTCCACATTGGTAACTTAAAAAACATACATCCCATGAAATAAGTATAATACAATGAAGATGTAAATACACATAAAATAAATTGTATTACACAAATAATAAAATGATGGGCAGTACATACACCACTCAAAAGGAAATAGTGGAAATATATCATGAATCTCACGTGAATAAGAAGTGAGATGAAACCCCTTACCTTGTACTTTCCTTTAGTAGAGGGTACGTTTAACCTCCTATATAAAGACCATAGTATGTTATTAAATTATAACAGAACCATATTAATATTTATGATATCATAAATGATTAATTTATGACATTAAACTACCTATTTAATAATAATTTCTATGTTAAATTAACATTTTGGGTAATAATCGCTTTCATTATTGTATGTGTTTTAACTTGTTACTCTTGATTGTATCACTTAGATCATGATTTAAATATTTAAATAATATAAAAAATTATTTATATATCATATATATTTAGAATATAAATATTTATAATAGATATATATATGAAATGGAAAACACCGTTTATGGAGACGGTAGGCTGTAGGTATGCATAAACGTTGTTTCCATTTTCATATCGTATTGAATGGAAATTAGTGAGTACGATATATGTAAGTACACACACATATATATATCCAGTAGCATTATTATTTCATATATTACATACTTATTAATGATATATATATTTTTATAATCATCGTTGAAGGGTGAACGTGGGAATGAATCTCATCGCATCGTGGAGACGATAATCCGTACTTACTCACGAGTGACAATATCATTATATTTATGGGAAAATCATATGTAATTGTATGGTATATCATATATAAAAAATAATTAATATTTTATATTTTATATTTACATCATTTATACTCATTATTATACCCATCTATATAATTAAATTTTTGAATAACAAACTACACTATGACGTGGAGATGGTAATCCGTACGTACACATGTATAGTGAATTTGTCATTTATAGGATGGATAGAATAATTAATATGGTTGTACCATTTTTATGGTAACTTCATATTATATAGAAGATACTGGATTTATTATTTTAGAATGTAAACAACAAAGAAAGATGAAGTGGAAGAAGAGAAGTGCCTGAAAGAGGTGATGAAATATTTACCTCTTCTTCAGGTTCATCCATTGGATTTGATCAAAAGGGATCCCTAGGTTGGATTTATGACCAAATTAAGGTCTCTCTTATGAAGGGAGGAATGTTTTGAGGATATTTGTTTGGGGTTTGGCCGATCCAAAAGGCCTTGGAGGTGTGAAATTAAGAGAAGGGGAAGTGCCCTTTTATAAGAGAGGGGAGGGTCACTTTAGGAAAAGCTTGAAATAGTATTTTATAACAAAATAATTTTCGGTTTCTAATGGCACAGAAATAAATTATTTATAGGATAATGTTAGGATGGGTCAAAAAACTCTCAACAAATAGGTTTTAGACAGGTTTAGGTCATCATATTAACCTTATCTTTTAGATTTAACTCTTAGTTAAATAGTTTAACATTTACCATGTCTCTTTGTATTTTTATATTATATGGTTAATAAACTTACTATAACAAGACAAAAGAACCCCATGTGGTTCATTATTAATATATATAACCTTATCTAAGTCCTTTGGTGGAACCATATATTTTTAGGAATATTATATCAATTTATAATATAATTATTGTTTTAAAAACTCAATTATGTCAATTTTGACACTATTTAGTATTTGATTTTTTTGAAAGCCAAAAAACTTTATCACTTAGAATAAAATTTATTTAACCAACCCTAACATGTAATATTAACCTATAAAATTTGTTTAAATCATCATAAGTCTTAATTGACATTTATTTGGATATTTATATTATCAATTATTTTAATATTTCATTAATAATGTAATTACGACATCTTCATTGTGTCTTAAAAAAATGAAATTATTTAATGTATAAAAATTATAAATAAAATAACATTATGTAGGAAATATTTTTATCTTTCTAATTAATATTTATAGTCGAATTTATATTGTGTGTAACCATATATTAAAAATGTATTAGTTATTAAATAATGAATTTAACTCTTTTAACTCTTCTTTAAATAAAATAATAATAAATGTCCTAATCTAATCCAAGTGGACCAAAGAGGGTCATATTTTATTTCTAAGGTTGTTTTTGGTCGAATTATACTTATCCAATAGAATTAAGACTTGTGTTAGGGTAATTATAATATCATTTTTACCCTTAATTATCTAATTTACTTTTAACCGTGGTAATAAAAGTAAAAAGTTTCTCTTCACCAAAAATTATTTTCATCTTATTGAACCACATTTTACTTACTGATATTAATTTAATCTATCAGATTTTTGAATTTCAACTCAAAGAAGCGGTAAAATTAAGTTTTATACAAATTTGTAAATTCCCCTAGGGTATGGGTAAAAGACGGTAAAAAGTTCAGTAAACTTTTATACATCTAATTTTATTATAAATTTGACTCTAATAAATTACATTGAACTTATATAGGTATTATATATATTTCTTGAATTAAATTAAATTAAAATAAAATAAGTAATTATTAAAATAAAATGTCGGTTTTTAATTATAACGTTGTGTGTTTCATTATTCATCAAAAATTGAATGTTTTTAGAAAAATACCAAAAATTTACCCTAAGCTAATTTTGATATTATGAATTAAAAAATTAAGTCTAATTTACCAAATTCAAAACATAGAAGTTTTATTTATTAATTTAAAATTAATTCTCGTTGTCAAAACCAAAAAGTGGGTTTTTAAAAAGTAAAAACTATCAAAATAATGACATGTGTTTATGTCAAATTTAAATGTGAAATTACTTATAATGACCTAAATTTTATTAAATAATAAAAATATAATCTAATTATACTTTAAAACAATTCAAATACATAATATAACACTATAAATTAGTTTGATTAAAATGTTTTTTTAATTAAAACATAGTATTGGTCATTATTCGTCTAAATATGAAAGTTTTTAGAGAAGTACAAAAAATTTATCCAAAATAAATTTTTATGTCCTACTTCTAAAGAAGAATTTAATTTCATTTAATTGAATATATAAAAGTGTCAAATATTGGTTTCAAAATGGGTTCTCCATTAAAAGGTGGTAAAATTGCATTTCTTAAAAAATACTTCTTTTATCTGAAAAAAATAAATTTGTTCTTATATTATGTCTAATAATCACATAATATGGATGTTAAAATTATATACAGTATATAAGATCCAAAATTCAGTTAATACTATTCATAACCGTTTTTCAAATGGCTAGTTTGTTAAGTTGTGGTGCGCTCAAACTCGGTGTTGGGTGTAGCGCAAGCTATTGAATTACTTTAATGAGATAAAGTACTATGAAATATTGGGGTGTTACAAAATTATACTAATTAATAACTTAATTCAGAACCTATTAGACATGTATTTAGTTTATTATATTTTTTTAGTTCATTTATTTCCCTATTGATTATTTATAATATTTAATCTCGTCATTCTGAAGTGTTCTTTTTTTGGATTTTCATAATTGTTTCACTTGTTTTTACGTAATGGAGTTCTTGTGGAATGGATGCAAATCTCCAAAATGGAATTTACATATTATTCAAGAACATCCATATGTGTTAATTTCCATTTATATCATTTGGTTACATCGAAGAAGGATGAATCATTAGATCAAATATTAATGACAATCATTTAGATTATTGTCGTGGAATTTTGATTATTAGGAACTATTTTGGTCATATGATTTTATATTATGTACATATATTGGTTTCTAAATATTACATAGGTAATAATATATATATTATATCATTTTTAAACAATAAAAATGGTTTCATGACCAGTATTGAAGGGGAAATTGAAGAACGAAACTTTTTCGTCCATGAAGGTTGTAAATTGGCACCTCACGGGCGACGATTTCGTTTATAAAATAAAATATAGAGATTAAGGATAGTCATCATGGTTCTTCTATTAAAATGATATAATTCCATTATATATATGATGCTGGAGTTATCAGGGTAATTTGGACAGAGTAGGTGAGGAGATTATTACAATAGAAAGGAACTTGAAATAAAATTGAAAGAAATAAAATGTGAATTTACCTCTTGAATCCACCTCCTTTAGAATCTATTTAAGGGAAGTGATTTAGGTCTTTTGGAAACACCAAGAGATCTGAGACATGGGGATTGACCAGTGAAGGGTATTTGGGAAGAACTTTTAGGAGCTTCATGTCTTATAGAAGTGAAGATAAGGGGGAGTGAGGGTGGGGGGATATTGTAATGGCCCAGACCCTCCCAGTCCATTATTTGTCAAATTCTAAGTGTTGGGGTGTCCTGGATTCATCAATCAGTCCCACCCATCTATTTCACATATCCAATTCACTGATTATCTTCACATATCAGCTTCACAAATCGGTTTCATATATCGGTTTCACCAAATTGGTTTCACAAATCAGTTTCACCAAGTCGGTTTCACAGATCAGTTTCACCAAATTTGTTTCACAGATCAGTTTCACCAAATGGGTTTCATAGATTGGTTTCACCAAATTGGTTTCATAGATTGGTTTCACTAAACTGATTTCACAGATCAGTTTCACCCAATCGGTTTCACAGATCAGTTTCACCAAATCGATTTCACTGACCGGTTTCATCAAATTTGTTTCATAGATCAGTTTCACCAAATTGGTTTCACAGATCAATTTCACCAAATCGGTTACACAGATCAGTTTCACCAAATTAGTTTCACATATCCCTTTCACCAAATCAGTTTTACATATCAGTTTCACCAAATCGGTTTCACAGATTGGTTTCACCAAATCAGTTTCATAGATCGGTTTCACCCAATCGGTTTTACAAATCGGTTTCACCAAACCAGTTTCATATATCGGTTTAACCAAATCAGTTTCACATATCAGTTTCACCAAATTAGTTTCATATATCGGTTTCACCAAATCATTTTCAAAAATCGGTTTCACCGATCGGTTTCATGGGATAAGCTTCATTGGATTACCTTCACGAGATCAGCTTCACTCGATCAGCTCCACCGATCAGTTTCACCTACCAGTCTCACCAATCGGACATAGAGGGGTGTCAGGGTTTCTCTTCCCCATTTTCTTGTAACTTGACTTTTTTTGTCTTTTAACATTTTTAAAGTGGTTCAAATTCATTTTTAGCACCATAAAAAACGTTTCAAATCCCCTAGGAGCGGGGATACCCTCAACGAACTGGTTTTCCTCTCTTTAAATAAAATCCTTTAACACACATCTGTTTTGGCCACAAATCCAATAAGAATTATTAAATAACAATTAATTCCATTGTGTGTAACTGTATAACTGTGAGGAGAAACCATGATCCACCTTTAAAGGCATTCAAGATTTTCATATGTCTTAAATCTAGGATCTCTCCTTTTTATCACACTAAAATTATTTCCTTCTTTTTTGGCTAGGTTCTTCCATTCCTTGGTGCGTTTGGTGTACCATTTCTCGAGGCTAGTGGTGCACCTATACTAGAGCCTTTCATTCTTATTCATGGAGTCTTCTGAGTACCTCCCCTAAAAGTCGTGCATCCCCAATTGTTGGCGCTAGTAGAAAACTTTGGTCTTGATCATCTAGGTAGAGTTTTTTCCTTCTTTACTCTTAAATGTGTATCATGCGGGGTGGGTATGATAATTTATTTATGTAGATGGATGAAACCAAACCTTATAGAAGATAATGAATGGGTTTAAAGAATTAAGGGGTGTGTTTGAAGATGTTGCAATACACTTTTACCTTTAATTATATGTTATGGATTGTATGGGGTTATGTCTATTGAAAATCATGGTCGTTGGTGGTCTATTCTTGTGCACTAATGAACCTCTATTTTCTGGATATTTATGTTATTGAATGACTGTAACATGGAAAATGGTAAATCACGTAAAATAAGTTGATTAAATGCATTCCCAATGAATAAAAATCTTTGTGTGATCACCCCAGTTAACATAATGTAAATATGGAACTAAATGAATGGAATATTCAAATTTGAAAACTCACTTGCTCTATTCTGGTGATGTTTATGGTTGATTCTTGTGAGGTGACATGGATGGGTATGGGATCCCCTATTGAGAAATCATTGGTTTGTAGACCTAAGGAAATGTGGGGCCTTATTATGGGGCTTGGTTTGGTTCCAGTATATAGATGGATCTTACAGATCCCTTTTATTGTTTTGACTTTACAAGGGAACCAGGTGTGAATGATTAAATTGCTTCTTGGCTGTTTTTCCTTCCTTGGATTGTGGCTATGCCTGTTAGTTGACTGGTAGTGAAGAAGTATCTAAATTGAATCACCTGATTATGAGAACAAGAATGGGTTCAATGGAAAATTGGTTCCCAGGAACGAGTTATTACATGGTTGTGGTTGTGGTGCTTCTTATAAATGAATAGTAATGACGGTGTTTGTATATGGAATGGTTTTGGAACCCATAGGCAGAGATGATCCCTTGTTACCTATATGTATAATTTAGTTTTTATGTTTTTTATTCACGCCCCACCCAAGTTGAGCACTTCGTGTCGAACACCCCCATTTCATGGGAGAGGGTGTTTTTCCAACACTTCTATGATTGGCTGGTTATTAGATCCTTTTCTCCCCCCTTTCCCGAGTATCCCAAGACTCTTCGAGTAGGCTGTGACGACCTGAAGTTAATTATAGCCCATGATTCTTCGGGCAGGGTACACTGAGGTGGCTCGCCTAAGTGTGTGATGGTAGGTGGGTTCCCAAGTGCCTTCGGGATGAGGCCTAGTTCTCTTCAGGCGTGGTGGTAGTTGTTCTGGCCTAGGTGTCTGTGAGCGTGGTTACATGTGGTTGTTATGTCCCAAGTGTTTGCAGGCGGGATATGTGGTTGTGGTAGCCCAGGTGTGTGAAGATGGGGGATGGCAGTGGGACTGTAGTGAGAATGGTGGGGGAATTCTGACGCGTAGGATGTCTTCAATAACTAGTGGGAAAGTGGAACGGGGTACCCCAACATTGATGTGTTCTTACTATTACATTACTTGACTTGCATTATTTGGAGAGTGTGCCTTGGTGAGGTTTGGGTGGATAGTTTCCTTGCTAGGTTCTTTGGTTATCTCTTTTTCTCACAGGGAATTAGAATGCCTCCCCACTTGTGCACGAGATCTTTTGGTTTTCCGTAACGATAATACATGTATACTAACCCTACATATATAAAACTACTTTCAGGTTTCTAGGAGGACTTTGGGGATCATGTAGGACCGTACTAGTTTAGGCTTTGGGACAGTTTCTACTATTGCTTTTATTTTATTTTCTTTGGTACTTTCGTTTGGATTTTTCTTTTACTTTGTAGCACTTAATTTTCGAACATGAATATGGTAATGGTTTGTTTTGGCTTTACTTTTACCTCCAGTTTTGGTGCTTTTTTGGGATTTACTATCTTATCTCCCAATCATACTAAATAAAAAGGGTAATTCCTTTCATTTTGTGTTTGATTCTATACTGTTGGTGCTATTCTCCATTTAGGGACCTATTGAATGCTGGTTTCGGGGGTCTTTATCTGTCCTTCAACTTCAGGAAGGAAGGTTCTGGCAATCTGTTGTCCCTTCACTCATCTTGGTGAAAGCAGGTCATGACACAATGGTATCAAAGGGAGGTTCGAGAGATATGATAAATCTCGGGGTTAGGCATAGTAAGGATCGAATTGGATGGTAGGGCCACAATGTTAGTCAATCTTTGTACATGAAATAGGCTAAGGAAGGATGGTTAGTACATGGGATTTTAGGCCCCCCCATGATCCTATCCAAGGACTCAGGACCTACCAAATGTCCAAGTGAGGTTACACTGATTGTTGGGTAGTGACCCTAAGAAAGGTACATGCATCATAATGACTTCTATTTTTATGTGTTCTAAGAATTTAAATAAATAAATAATAATTTTATGCAAAAATTTAAGGAAATATTCTACACTACTAGAGCTTAGTCATTCCTTGTTTACTTTACAGATATGGCACCCAGACAACGACCAAGGGTAGTACAAGAGATCGAGGCCCAGGAGGCTGTTTTGGCTGATCAGTAGAGGGATGGTCGAGAGGAGTAGGATGACCAGTGGCAGAGAACACTTCGTTCCTTTCAGTGGTAGACCCTCAGAAAGTACGAGGGTGGTGTCTCGAACATAGAGACAGAGATCTGGCTCAAGGAGCTGATGATAGCTTTAGGATTGATCCGTGCACCGATGAAGTACTGGGTTCCTCTGGTTGTAAGACAGATGAGTGGAGTGGCGCGTCCATGGAGGACTCTCTATCTTGGGGATAAGAGGGAGGTTGATGTTTTCTGGACTGAATTTGAGAGGGAATTCCGGGTGGAATTCTTCTCTTCCAAGATGAAGGAGGAAAAGATGCAGGAGCTACTCTCCCTTTAGTAGGAAAGCATGTCAGTAAGGGAGCTGGGAATCAAGTTCAAGGATCTCCTTCATTTTTCTTCGGACCTTTTTCTGGATGAGGAGTCTTGTGCGAGATGTTTAGAGGAGGCACTCAAACCTTCTCTTTAGTATGATGTTACTCCCTTCACCCTACCGGCATACATGGAGGTCCATCTGAAATATAAAGTGGTAGAAAGGATGCACACGCTCGGAGTTGTTCCGTGACAGGGGACCTAGTTGGTTTCGTCAAAGGGGAAGGCTGTCAGCAGCAAGCCACCACCGTCAGGGCCTCCTAGGTTTCGACTAGTGGGGAGTAGGCCCCAGCAGTTCTAGTTTCGATCTACTGGTCCTTGCCCATTCCCCGTGGGCCCAAGACTGAGGTGCTTCATCTGTGGGAGCTGTGGGAAACTTCGGAATCAGTGCTCGGACAAAGTGCAGTACAATGGGGGTGGGCAGATTCAGTTCCCACCTAAGCAGTAGTAGTTTCCAGCTAGGCCCTTTCAGCAGCAATAGTAGGGATAAGGAGCTCCACTCCTCCGAGAGCAGATGTGGAAGAAGGAGGATTACCCCAGGGTGATCCTCAAGGACCTCTACCAGGGTGTGGTCGGGGAGGCGTCCAACAACAAAGAGGCTGAGGAGCTAGGTGTGAGAAGTTACACGCTGTAGTTGCAACAGTTCTAGCAGGTCCAGAAGTTGTTTGAGGTACTATTAGCTTCTTTATCACTCTTACTTCTGCCTTGTTTGATTCAAAAGCTTCGCACTCCTTTGTTACACCTAGTCGAGCCCATTCCTTGGGCCTAGACATAGAGAGACTCTCTAGACCTCTGGTGCTGAGTACACAAGTTGGGGGTCATACCGGCCTATTTGATGTTTGTCGAAGATGAAAACTAATGTTAGGGCCTCATCGGTCTAGTGGGGATATCATTCTGCTGCAAATGCAGCCATACAATGACATCCTAGGCATCGACTGGCTCTTTTCGGTGCTTTCCGTTACTGACTTCTTCCAAATAAGAGTCATGTTATCCGATGGGGATGGCCAGTGTGTGGCTTTTGTTGGTGAACGTAGTTGTCATGTGGGGAGATGTTGTGTGGAGCCTATTTTTTCTAAGTTAACTGAGCTTTCATCAGAATCAGTAGATGTGGAGATGATGGATATTCTGAGAGTTGTTAGAGAGTTCCTAGACGTTTTTCCCGAGGATGTTGTGACTCTTCCCCATCGATGTGACATTGAGTTTGGGATAGAATTACAACCTAATGCTCGTCCGGTTTCCATGGATCCATATTAGATGGCACCTTCTGAGTTGTGGGAATTGTAGATTCTGATTGATGATCTGATGAAGAAGGGTTTTGTATGACCTAGTGTGTCACCATGGGGTACTCCGGTCTTGTTTGAAAATAAGGCATATGGTGGCCTCAGGCTATGCATAGACTACTAAATACTGAATCATGTAATGGTTAAGAACTGTTACCCTCTCCCAAGGATAGATGATCTCTTTGACCAGTTGAGGGGAGGAGGTTGGTTCTCTATGATCGATCTACGGTCTGGGTATCACCAATTAATGGTGAAGGATAGTGATATTATGAAGACTACCTTCAGGTTCAGGTATGGGCACTTTGAGTTCGTAGTCATTTCGTTCGGTGTTACGAATGCACCTGTTGTGTTCATGAGGCTCATGAACTCTATTTTATGTGAGTTTTTGGACCAGTTTGTCATTGTGTTCATCGATGAGATTTTGATCTACTCTAGATCAGAGGAAGAACATATTAATCACCATAGGATGGTCTTGTAAATCCTTTTGACATCACCATATCTATGGAAAATTGTCCAAGTTTATGTTCATGACACAAGAAGTGTATTTCCTTGCACATGTGGTGTCTCAGCAAATGGTAGAGGTTGATCTGTCAAAGGTTGAAGTGGTTGTTTCATGGGAATCACCCAAGAATGTGATGGAGGTTCGCAATTTTCTAGGTTTGGAAGGCTATTATCGAAGGTTCGTACCTAACTTATCTCAATTTGCAGCTCCTTTGATAGATTTTACCAGAAAGGACCAGGCCTTCGTATGGAGTGAGCAGTGTTGGGTAGCATTCAGCTATCTGAAGGAAAGGTTGGTCAGTGCTCCAGTGCTCAGGTTTCCAAAGGAAGGGGTTTTTTATGAGGTATTTTGTGATGATTCTGGACTTGGCCTGGGGCGTGTTCTGATGCAGTAGTGGGGAGTGATATATTATGGGTCTAGTCATTAATGTCATCATGAGCATAACTACACCACCCATGACCTGGATCTTGTAGTGGTAGTGTTTGAATAGAAGTTATGGCGGCATTACCTCATCGGGGAGAACTTTTTGGTACTCATAGACTATAGGAGTTCAAGGAATATCTTTACCCAGTGGGACCTGAACTTGCAACAACAAAGGTGGGTGGAGTTTTTTCAGGACAAAAACTTCTATATCTCTTACATTGAAGGTAAGGGGAACGTTGTGGCTGATTCCTTGAGCAAGAAGTCTCTGAGGGAATCTATTCAAGAATCTGTGGATGCTTGGAAGGCAATGGAGGAGTTGGATTCCCTACACCTAGATGCAAGGGTGGACGGTGGTAGAGGTTTCCTATTTCAAATGACAGTGCAGTCCTATCTTTTGTGGCAGGTGGAGGAGTCTCAGTGGGGAGACTTAGAGAGTGATGTGATGCATGATTGGATTAACCAAGGAAATGCTTCAGAAGGGTGGTAATAGGATGGTCAGAATCAGATGCTTTTCTGAGGGAAGTTGTTTGTCCCAGAGGCGATGCATGAAGAATTTCTCTGTGAGTTCCATAACACACTCTTAATTGTACACCCTGGAGTTTCCAAGATGTACTGAGGCCTGAAAGAATAGTTTTGGTGGCCAGGGGTAAAACGGGAAGTGGCGAAGTTTGTGGCAAGGTGCCTGGTGTGTCAGCAAGTGAAGGATGAACACCACATCCTAGGAGGTTTTTTGTAGCCTTTATATGTCGTCAAATGTAAGTGGGATGAAATCTTGATGGATTTCATTATTGGACAACCCAGGTTTCAAGGAGGCTGTGATTCTATCTAGGTAGTGGTATACCGGTTAACGAAATCATCTCACTTCCTGGCGATCAAGGAGTCAAGTGTGATGGATTCTTTAGCATAGAGATATGTGGATGAGGTGGTGCGGTTGCATGGAGTTATGAGGTCCATTGTTTCGAATAGGGATTCATGGTTTACCTCATGATTCTGGAGGGGATTTGAGCATGCTTTTAGCACCCAGCTACATCTTAGAACTGCTTTCCACCCCTAGAAAGATGGGTAGACAGAGCGAACCATCCAAACATTGGAGGATATGCTACGGGCATGTGTTTTGGACTTCATGGGATCTTGGGAACAACATTTGATCTTAGTAGAGTTTTCCTACAATAATATCTATCACTCTACTATTATAATGGAACTATTTGAAGCCTTGTAAGGGAGGTCGTGTCGTTCTCTTGTGTGTTGGACTGAGTTTGGGGAAGTAGGTGCTCTTGACCCAGAGGTAGTGTAGAGCACAACAGAGAAGGTTCAGCTTGTGCGTGAGAGGATGAAGGCAGCCTTAGACCAGTAGAAGTCATATGCAGATTGTAGGAGGAGGGCCTTGGAGTTCAAGTTTGGAGACAATGTGTTCTTGAAGGTTTCCCCTCGATGTGGGAAGCGAAGGATCGACAGGGGGAGAAAGCTCTCTCCTAGGATCATCGGGCCTTTCGAAGTGTTGGGGTGACTCGGTGAGGTGGAATATCAGCTGTGATTTCCACCTCAGTTAGAAAGGATCCATAATGTTTTCCACGTCTCCCATCTTTGTCGATATCTTCATGTTGAGTCCCATGTCATTGACTGGGGAGAGTTCGATATAGGGGACGATGCTAAGTTTGTGGAGCGACAAGTGAGGATCGAAGATCGAAAGGAGAAAGTGCTTCAAGGAATAACCATCCCATTGGTTCATGTTTTGTGGAGGCACGGTTTCCTTGAGGAGAGTACATGAGAGCGAGATGATAAAATGCATGCCCAGTGCCCAAAGATGTTTTGAGTTGTCATTATGCACCTTCCTTGTTGTTCTTATTTTTGGGACCTGCTGTGACGTAATGATGACCTTGTTGGTTTACAATATTTCTTGTTTCTTTACCAAGTGGATGTTTATGAAAAATCCTGATATGCGGGGAAGGGAGGACCTGATCCCTAATCAAGATGCATTAAGGTTGATGCGAATAAACCTGTTTGGGTGATTCCGTGCTGCCCAAAGAGGGTAGTATCTTGACATGGAGGGAAGAACTCAATGATCCATGTGTCGGGACAATGTGATACTTGAGATTTTTATGGCTATTTGGGGTGGTTTTTCCTCGAGAGGTATCTTCTGGAGGGGTTGTTTGGGTTACTCTTGTATTCTCGAGGGAGAGAATATTTTTGAGTGGTATCTAATGTAACAGACCTGACCCTCCTGGTCCATTACTTTGCCAAATTATACTTGTTGGGGTGTCCTGGAATCATCAATCAGACCCACCCATATGTTTCACAGATCAACTTCACTGATCAGCTTCACAGATCAGCTTCACAGATCGGTTTCAGAGATTAGTTTCACCAAATCGGTTTCACAGATCAGTTTCACCAAATCGTTTTTACAGATCGGTTTCACCAAATCGGTTTCACAGATTGGTTCCACCAAATCGGTTTCACAGATTAGTTTCACCAAATCAGTTTCATAGATCTGTTTCACCAAATCGATTTCAGAGATCGGTTTCACCAAATTGGTTTTACAGATCGGTTTCACCAAATCACTTTCACAGATCGGTTTCACCAAATCGATTTCATAGATCGGTTTCACCAAATCGGTTTCAGAGATCGGTTTCACAAAATCAGTTTCACAAATTGGTTTCACCAAATCAGTTTCAAAGATCGGTTTCACCAAATCGGTTTGATATATTGGTTTTACCAAATTGGTTACATAGATTGGTTTCCCAAAATCAGTTTCATAGATCGGTTTCTCCAAATCAGTTTCATAGGTCGGTTTCACCCAATCAGTTTCACAGATTGGTTTCACCAAATCAGTTTCGTAGATTGGTTTCACCAGATCGGTTTCACTGATCGGTTTCATGGGATTAGCTACATAGGATCGGCATCACATGATCATCTTCACCCAATCAACTCCACTGATCTGTTTCACCTTTCAGACTCACTAATCGGCCATAGAGGGGTGTCGGGGTTTCCCATGTGCATTTTCCTGTAACACCACTTTTATGTCTTTTAACCTTTTTAATGTGGTTTAAAGCCGTTTTTAGCGCCATAAATTTTTTTTAAATCCCTGGGAGTGGGGAGACCCTCAACGGACCCATTTTCCTATCTTTAAATGAAATCCTTTAACACACAACTATTTTTTCCACAAATCCAATGAGAATTATAAAATAAGAATTAATTCCATCGTGTATCACCATCTAACCGTGAGGGGAAACCACTATCCGCCTTTAAAGGCATTCAATATTTTCATATGTCGTAACTCCAGGACCGAACCTTTTTATCTAAATAGAATTTTTTCCTTCTTCTTCTTGGATGGGTTCCTCCTTTCCTTGCTGCGTTTTGTGTCCCCTTTCCCAAGGATAGTGGGGCACCTATGCCAAAACCTTTACTTCTCATTCTTGGAGTCCTCTGAGTTCCACCACTGCAAGTTGTGCATCCCCAGTTGTTGGAACCCGGAGAAAACATCGATCATTTATCATCCAGGTAGGGTTCTTTCCTTTGTCTCTCATAAATGTGTATCATGCGGGGTGCGTATGATAATGTTATTACATGGCTGGATGAAACCAAAACATAACTTAGATAATAAATGGTTTTAAATAATGAAGGGGTTTGTTTGATGATGTTGCGGTACTCTTTTACCTTTAGTTATATGTTGTGAATTTTATGTGCTTATGTATACTAAAAATCATGGTCATTAGGGGTCCCTTCTTGCGCACTAATAATTTTTTTTTTGAATATTTATGTGATTGAATGGTTGTAACATGGAAACTAGTAAATCACATAAAATAGGTTGATTAAATGGATGCCTAGTGAATAAGAATATTGGTGTGATCACCCCGGTTAACCAAACGGAATGATGGAACTAAATGAATGGCATATTCAAATTTGAAAACTCCCCTACTATGTTCTGGGGATGTTTTTGGTTGATTCAAGTGAGGTGACATGGATAGGGATGGGATTCCCTATTGAGGATTCATTGGTTTGTGAACCTAAGGCCATGTGGGGCCGTATTTTGGGGCTTGGTTTGGTTCCAGTACTTTTAGTGATCTCACAGAACCCTTTTGTTGTTGTGAATTTACAAGAGAACCGAGTGTGAATGATTAAATTTCTTCTTGTCTATTTTTCCTTCCTTGGCTTGTGGCTATGCCTGTTAGTTTCCTGGTAGTGAAGAATTATCTAAATAGAATCACTTGATTATAAAGGCAAGAATGGGTTTAATGGGGAATTGGTTCCTGGGAATGAGTTGTTACATGGTTGTGGCTGTGGTGCTTCTTATAAATGAATAGAAATGAGGGTTTTTGTATAGGGGATATTTTTGGAACCCCTAGGTTGGGATGGTTTCTTGTAACCTATATGTATAATTTAGTTTTTATGTTTCTCATTTGCGCCCCACCCATGTTGAGAACTTCGTGCCGAACACCCCCATTTCATGGAGTGTGTTTTTACCAACACTTATATGAGTGGCTGGTTATTAGCTCCTTTTAGGACCCCTTTCCTGAGTAGCCCTAGACTCTTCGGGCAGGCTGTGATGGCCTGAATTCCATTATAGCCCACGATTCTTCGGGCAAGGTACACTGAGGAGGCTGTCCAAAGTGTGTGCGGGTAGTTGGTTTCCCAAGTGCCTTCAAGATGAGGCCTAGGTGTCTTCTGCCGTGGTGGTAGTTATTTTGTCCTAGGTGTCTGCAGGCGTGGTTATGTGTGGTTGTTGTGGGATAGGTGTTTGTAGGCGGGATGTGTGGTTGTGGTAGCCAAGGTGTGTGCAGACGGGGTATGTCAGTGAGACTGTGGTGAGAATGGAGGGGGAGGTATGATGCATAGGATTTCTTCAATAACAAGTGGGAAAGTGGCGTGGGGTACGCAAATATCGATGTGTTTTTACTATTACGTTACTTGACTTGCATTATTTGGGGAGTGTTCCTTGGTGAGGTTTGGGTGGATAGTTTCCTTGCTAGGTGCTTTGGTTATCTCTTTTTCTCACGGGGCATTAGAATGCCTCCCCACTTGTGCAAGAGAGCTTTTGGTTTTCGCTAATTAGTATACCCGTATACTCAACCTACATATATAAAACTACTTTTAGGTTTCCATAAGGACTTTGGGGATCGTGCGAGACCGTACTAGTTCGGTCTTTGGGACACTTGTTGTTGCTTCTTTTCTTTTCTTTTATTTGGTACTTTCCTTTGAATTTTTCTTGTACTTTGTAACACTTACTTTTGGAACATGCATAAGATAATGGTTTGTTTCTTCTTTACATTTACCTCCATTTTTTGTGTTCTTTTGGATTTACTATCTTATCTCCTTATCCTACTAAATAAAAATAGTAATTCCTTCCATTTTTTGTTTGATTCTATACTATTGGTGCTAGTCTCCACTACAGGATCTATTGAAAGAGGGTTTCAAGGGTCATTATCTCTCATTCAACTTGATGAAGGAGGGTTTTTGGCCATCCTCTGTCCCTTCCCTCATCTTGGTGAAGGCGGGTCATGACAGTTATAGTGGAGGAGAGGAGGGTTTTTCCATTATTTTACTCATTATTTTTTTATTTTTCCAAAGAAAACCAAGAGAATTGATTATTAGGACCATGAAAATTAATATTTTCATGTGATTTTGAAACAAGTGTGCTTATATCATCCATGATTCTAGGAATAGTTAATTTAATTGACAATGTATACATATAGTAGATTATTGTGTATTACTATTAATAAAAAATTCGAGTATTTCAGAAAAATCCCAAAAATTTACCCTAACCATTTTTTTATTAATATAATTTAAAAATGAACTCCTTTTTTTAATAATGATTTTATAAATATTATTATTTTAATTTTTAATTAAAATCATTATTTATTCAAATAATAACAATTTTAAAACTATAATCCATTTTATAACCCCTTGAAAAATTAATCATGATCTCATTATCTTATAAACATAAGAAAATAAAATAATAATATGATTTACTATTCATAAAGTTCATATTTCTATTCATATTACTATTTATAAGGGTATGTTTCTATTCCCCAAAAATTAAGATTGTTTTATTAGACTCTAAACATCTTACTGAACACAACTGTGTATGCCAGTTTTTCAAAATTCAAATTACAATGGTGGAAAAATTATGTTTACTAGCTAGGTTATACCATTTTGGTGTTTTGAAGATACCTATTATTTCATGCATTAAATATTAATTTTATTGGAAAAATCTTGGGGTGTTACATTATCCCCTCATTAAAAAAATTCATCAAAATTACAAGAATGTTTCCTCATGAAAAGATTTGGGTAATTCTTCATCATAATCTCCTCAAGATCCTATATTTCCTCTTCAATTTTTTTATTATTACAAAGTATCTATACTAGTCGAGTCATCTAATTCCTCAACACTTGTTCTTTAGTTTCCATAATCTATATTGGCTCTTAATAGTAAGATATGTCAGGTTTAAAATTCTATACCTTCAGAAGTGAGGACATGTGTTGGGTCTGGAATTTACTTTCTCAACAATGATTCATGGAAAACATTGTGTACTTTAGATAGGATAGGTGGCATAGAAAAATGATAAGCAACAACTACAATTCTCTCTAGAATTTTAAAAGGTATTATGTACCTAATGCTCGGTTTCCCTTTCTTCCAAAATATTATAACACCCTTCCATGGAGATACTTTTAAGAAAACATGATCTCCCAATTGAAATTCTAAATACTTCCTTCAATTATCAACATATCTAATTTTTCAACTTTAATCATCTTTGATATGGACATGAATAGTCATTACCTTCAATGTAGTTTCCTCCCCAATCTCTGAGCCCACAAGCTTCCTTTCTCCAACTTCATCCCAACAAGTTGGTGTATGAAATCACTTTTCATACAATGATTCATATGGTTTCATTAGAATACTTGAAAGGAAACTATTATTGTAGGGAAACTCCACTAAAGTTAAATATTTCTCCCACATACCTTGAAAATCAAGTGAACATGATCTCAACATGTCCTTTAAGGTTTGTTCATTCTTTATGATTTCCCGCCATTTTGTGGGTGATAAGAAATACTCAATCGAAGCTCAGTATCCAATGAATTATGAATAATTTTCTAGAATTTAGATGTAAATATTGGATAATGATAAAAAAATTGATATATGTTCTCCATGATGTCTCATAACTTCATTCATATAGATTATTTCTAGGAACTCTAGTGGAAAATCCTCCCTTATTGCGAGAAAATGTGCAGATTTTATAAGTGAATCCACAATTACCCATATTGAATCATTATTTATTTTAGTTTTTGTTAATATGGTGAAAAAATACATGGTGATGTCATCCCATTTCCATGTAGGAATAGGTAGAGGTTTTATAACACCTCTAGGATGTTGTCGTTCTACCTTCACTTGTTGACAAACTAAACATCTTGATACATAATCACCAATTTCCCTCTTCATGTTATCCCACTAGAATTGTTCTTTCAAATCTCTATAAATTTTAGTTCTACCAGTATTTATATAGAAATTTAATTTATGAGTATCATCCAATAACTCCCTATTTAGCTTAGGTAGAGAAAAGACACATAGCCTCCTCTAAAGTTTCTGAATTCTATATTCTCACAAAAAGTTAGCCAACATCCCATCTTTCACAACATTAATTTTATTTTACAGATTCTTATCATCAGAATATAAAGTTTTCATTATTTCCAAAAATTATGGTTGGGAATCCATTAGAAAGAGTATTTATGTTTCAACTTCTTTGATAATTCTATATCCACCCTCACTAGATCCATATACAAAGTATCATTATCAATCCTCATTTTGTTGAGAACTCTATGATCTTACCTATTCAATACATAAGATACCTTGTTTTCTATTCCTATTTGGTAGTGTATATAAGAATCATAATACATGAGTAGTTATAAACATCTTATTTTCCTCATGTAGAGTTATTTTTGTTAGAAGATATATTTTAGACACTTATAATCTGCATATATCTCACATTTCTCACTATATAGATAATGTCTCAATATCTTCAGAAAAAATATTACACCTGATAACTCAAGATCATGAGTAGGATAGTTTTGTTAATGAATTTTTAATTTCAATGATGCATAGGTAATAACTCTATAATTCTGTACAAGGACTCAACCAAGACCTTTCTTTGAGGCATCACTATATAACACAACCCCATCATTCCTCGATAGAAGAGTTGGGATAAGATCATTTACTAATATCCTCTTTAATTCTTTGAAACAATACTCACAATCTTTTATCCATAATAAATTAACCCCTTTACATGTAATCTTAGTCATCAGGTAGGCTAAATTGGTGATGTTCTGAAAATAATGCCGATAATAACTTATTAAACAAAAAAACTATGTACCTTGGTTATGTTCGTTGGAGTATGACATCCATGCACAACATGTTTTTCACAATATCAGTAGATATTATATCCTTAGAATCAATGTGTCTAAGAAATAAAATTTATTAAATCCAAAATTAACACTTTTTAAACCTCCCATATAATTCATTTCATCTAAGAGTCATCAGAATAGTGCATTAGTGATTTTCATGATCTTTGTAGATTTTGGAGTTACTAAGATATCATCAATAAATACCCCCAAAAAATCATAAAGATAATCCTTGACAACTCTATTCATTAGATCCATGAAAATAGAGGGTTCATTAGTTAGTCCAAAAGGCATTACTATAAACTCGTAATGCCCATACCTAATTTGAAATGTTGTTTTTCGAATGTCTTCTTTCCTCCAAAGCAAATAATGATATCCAGATCGAAGGTAAATCTTTGAAAAATATTAAGCTCCATGATGTTGATCAAATAAATCATCAATGTGAGGTAGTAGATATTCGTTCATTATTGTTAAAGCATTGATCTCCCAGTAGTCAATAAACAAACTCATAGATCCATCTTTCTTCTTAATGAAAAGATCATGGGATCCCCATGGAGAAATACTTGGGATAATAAATCCTTTATTACTCAGTTACTCTAGTTATTACTTCAGTTCCACTATTTTCAAAGGGTCTATTCTATAAGGGGTCCTTGATATGGGACTTGAATAAAAAATTAAATCAATGGAAAACTCAATTTATCACTCTAGAGGATGTTGAGGTAAATCATCTAGAAACATAGCAACATATTATTACACAATAGGTATGTCCTCTATTTGATCATTCCTTTCCTCATTCATAGTTATTGTATTCCCTTCCTCTCTAATAATTTAATTCAGTAGAGCTATTGGAGGTGGATCTAGATGAGAATCAAATGGCGATGTTTCTCCCCTAAAGATAACGGATTCCACATCATCCTAAAAAATTGTAACCTCCTTCTTCTTGCAATAAATTTTCACATAATGGTTCAAATTCCAATCCATACCGAGGACTATATCAAAGTAAATCATGGATACGGTTATCGAATCTGAAAATAAAGAATGTTTATATGCCATAATGGGGGATTCCTGACACAAATTCGTTATAATGATACTTCTCTTAGGAGTTTTGGCTGACAACTCCCTTACTAAATAAAATTGGAAATATCAAATTTTCATAGAAAAATGGGACGATATGGAAGAATGTGATGATCCAGAATCAAATAATGTATTGGCTAAGTTTGAGGATACAATTAAAGTACCTACCACCATATCATTAGGAACTTCAATAGCCTCAAACGCGATCACATAATCTTGTGCCTTCTCCATTTGACATTTATGAGGCATGTTTCCTTGATGCTTTGGACAATCATTAGCATAGTTTCCCATTTCCATACAATTATATCATTGAATATTAATAGCTTCTTTATTCCCCTTGAAAACACTAGCATGATTGTTTTTCTGTCAAAACATATAACATGCCCATTTTTTTCTTTTAAGCAGGCACCGTGATGTTTCCTTCCACATTTTTTACATGGTGGAATGTCAAATATTCGCTTCTTCCACATTTCCATATTTCCTTTTCAATATTTTTCAACATCCCTCTTCTTCTCTTTATTTCCTTTAAAGTAATAAGATGTAGAGAAATCATTTTCCATATTGATACACATGAGACTATATCATTATATGATGAGAATGTTTGGCAAACTAATGCCTACAAGAAGATTTTCTTTAGGCCATCAAAGAATTGATCAATCTTTCTCTTTGGATTACTTATATAGTCCACAACATGCATTTATGACCTTGTGAATTTAGCTTCATGATTTTTAACATTCTCATCATCCTTTTTCTTCTAATTCAGAAACTTCCTTTCAATATTCGCTCATTGTTCACAAGAAAATTATTTCTCTAATAAAAGATCTTTAAATTCAATCCTTTCCACGTTTTCTATCTCTTCCTCCTCTTTGTTTTGATTTAGTGACCACCATTGATCATCATATCCCAATAGACGATAAACTACTAGGAAAACCTTCTCCCTTTCATTACTTCCTAAGGTGAGAAATATATTCTCAAGTAAAATTATCCACTTCTCAATTACAAATGGGGTTTTAGTCACATTAAATTATAGAGGTTGTTGTGGTATAAAGATATCTAACATAACACCTCAATGTTTTGGATCCAGATGCTCTATACGGGTAATTTTATTGTTCAGAACCTAAGTAAGTTGTCCCAATATAGTTATAAGTTTCTACACACCAGTCATAGATCCAGAGCCAACATCATTATCTTACACATGAGGTCAATCTTTATATAGGGTATGTGTATTCATGCAGCTTACATCCATTCCACTAGGATCCAATTCTAAATAATGGTATACAGTAGATTAGATTATGAATCATAATATAAAATATTAACATAGAAAAATACTTATCATTAATTGAAATTATATTCATTGCTAATATCATAATCATAAACATTGTTTCATTGAGGAAAAATTTACATTAAAATCCTTCATAATGGCTTGTAATGAAAACTTGAATTTTCATAAGCATATCCCCTGGGAGTGTCAAGCTAGGTGTGCAGTAAGACCCGCTTCCATGTACAAGGACACCACAGGTCAAGCTTGAAACTCCTTGTCAGAGTTTTCACTCCTAGGTACATCTGTTCTAGAACCACATCCACCTTTAGTATCTAGACATGGATTTATTTTATAGAAGGATCCACATAATCTATTCCTTTCCAAAAAATCCAAGACGTTTTCTTATGTTTATCCTCAAATATTATCTTAGGGTTTTGTTCCCTAATCTATGTTCTCTAAATCAATATTATAAGTTTTATACTAAACTTCCTCTGATACCATCTGTAAGGACCTGACCCCAGTTTCCCAGAGCCGGTGCCTAAATACATTACATCAGCATAATTAAAATAAAGTTGTATCATGAAGTAAGTAATAGTTTAGTAGATTTGGGAATCTAGATATATACATAAGTTCAATATTACAACTTGAAATAAAATACAATATATAGGTTTTAATGGGAACATCCATAACTATAAATTATTGCTATAGGTCATTTAGAATAAACTTATTCATATCCTGAGAAGATGAAACATATGAAATGGGTGATCTTAAATGATCATTATGAGTAAGAAATACAGTGGATGATAACATAAACATTAGGCATGGTGAATAATTAAAAACACATTCCTTTAAACGAAAACGCGAACATAATATGGTTGTATTATGAGTTGAGTAAATATTTCCATAATAAAACATAATCATGGGTATTATAATAGTAAAATAAACTCATGAAATATGAATTTATATCTTCATAATGAGAGGAAATTCATATTACAATTTTTTTTTGAAACATACCGCCAATACCTCATCCAAGACATCTAAAAATGATTAAGGCCGCATCCATTACCATATCTAAAAATGGGCAAGGCCTCAACCAAGTCCATATATATTTTTCCCATGAGACCTACCAATTCATCGAGGGGATATAACATGCCCCACCAAGCACATAATAAGTCCAACACATTCCTCATATTAACAAGGATGACCATAAACAACATATAAAATTCATATTGAAACTATCACATGTAACATAAATACCTTTTCCAGAACATTAAGCATAAACACTAACCATTCGGAGTAAATTAGTGAATAGTTATAAGGTAGCATAAAAATATTAAAAATAATCATAAACCATTAAATTAAATATTTTAGATTATATCATACATAATAATCATCAATATTTTTGAAATATATGAAGATACACTTATAAAATCATTGAGTGATTCTTGAGATAAATAAACTTTTACTTTGAAAAGAAGAGTTATTTTGAAAAAAAAATTGTATAAAACTAAAAATTAAGTAAGATAGTATTTAAATAATAAAATAATTGATTTTATAAAGATAATGGTTTCTAAAAATAGAATATAGAGTGACTTTGAAAATAGGTATGTAATTGAGAAATTCCCTTGAATCGAGCTTGTATTTCAGGAAGCTTTTTTTGAAGGATCCTTTTTAAACATATAAATCCCCATAAATTAAGGTATGATTTTTGTTGATACACATATATTTAACATGAAAAAATAATTTATGAGGATTAAATATGAATAATAATTTAATTTAAATGAGTAGAGAATAAGAGTAACCCGAATGAAAAAGGAGGTTTGAGTAGAAAAACCTTACCTTAAGTTTGAATGTTCCGCTCTTGACCTTATGACCCTAAAATATGAAATTATACTCATTAATAAATTAATTAATAACCTATTATACATTTATTTAGTTTATCATAATTTTTTAGTTCCTTTATGTCCTTATAGATAAGTTATTATATTGAATTCTGTAATTCCTGAGTATTTGTTTTCTTGATATTCATAATCGGTTCACTTGTTTTTAAGTACTGGGGTTCATGTAGAATGGATGTAAATCTACAGAAATGAATTTACATAATATTTATGAAAATTAATAGGTGTTAATGGTCATTTATATTATTTGGTTACATGTAATTAGGATGAATCAGTAGATGAAATATTAAAGACAATCACTTAGATTATTTTACTAGTATTTTGATTACTAAGAACTAGTTTGGTCATATGATTTATTATTATGTACATATACTTGTTATTGAATATTAAATAGGTTATAATACATATATTATAGCATGTTTAAACAATAAAAATTGTTTTATGTCATGTATTTAAGGGGAAATTTAAGAACAAAACTTCATCATCCACGAAGGTTGAAAAAATGGAACCTCACGGACGACAATTTCGTTTATAAAATAAAAGAAAGAGAGTAAAGATATTGATGATGGTTCATAAATTAACATGATATATTTATAGTATATAGATTATACTAGAGTTATCATGGTCATTTGGACATATGAGCTTAAGGTAGGATAACAATAGAAAGGAACTTGAATTGAAATTTAATGAAATAGAATGTGAATTTTCCTCTTGAATCCACCTCCTTGAGAATCTCTTTAAGGGAAGAGATTATGGTTTTTGGTCAATACCAAGAGCTCTTAGACATGGATATTTACTAGGGAAGGGAATTTAGGATAAAATTTTATGATCTTCAAGGACTGTATGAGTGAATATAATAGGGAGTGAGGGGGTTATAGTGGAGGAGAGAAGGGTTTTCCCATTATTTTACTCATTAATTTATTATTTTTTCAAAGACAACCAATATTATTGATTCTTGTGACCAAGAATAGTAATATGTGTTTGTTAGTTAGAACCAAATGTACTTATATCATCCATGATACTTGGAATCGTGAATTTAATTGATAATGTATATAAACGGTAGATTACCGTATTTTACTATTTTTAAAAAATTCGAGTATTGTAGAAAAATACAAAAAATTAACCCAAAACTTTTTTTATTTTTAGAATTTAAAAATTAACTACATTTTATGAAAACAATTTTCAAAATATTATTAATTTAATTTTTAAATAAAATAATTATTTATTCTAAAAATAAAAATTTTAAAACTATAACTCATTTTATAACCCCTTGAAAAATTAGTCAATATCTCATTATCTTATAAACTTATGATAAAAAAATAATAATATGATTTACTAATCAAAAGAGTCATATTACTTTTCACATTACTATTCATAATGGTATTTTTCTATTCACCAAAAATTATGTTTGCGTTATTAGAATCTAAACATCTTACTGAATGCAAAAGTGTATGTCAGTTTTTCGAAATTCATATTATAGAGGTGGAAAAATTATATTTACTATCTATGTTATAAAAAAGTGGTGTTTTGAAGAGAATCATTGTTTCATGCATTCAATATTAAATTTATTTTCAAAATCTTAGGGTTTTACATTATCCCTCCTTACAAAAAAATAGGTCCTCAAAATTACCAGAATGTTACCTCACAAAAATATTTTTGTAGTAATTCATTATAGGATCCTCAGGCACCAATGTTGCCTATTAGATTTTATGATTTTTACAAATTATATTTACCAGTCGAGTTGACCGATTTTTCAAAACTTGTTCTTTAGTGTCTAGAATCTGGATAGGCTCTTCACAGTAAGATATTTCAGGTTCTAATTCTATACCTTCATAAGTGAGGACATGTGTTGGGTTTGGCATGTACTTTCTCATCAATGAGACATGGAACAGATTGTGTACGTTAGACATGCTAGGTGGCATAGAAAAACGTATGCAACAGCTCCAATTATCTCCAGAATTTTGTACCAAGGGCTTAGTTTCCATTTCTTCCCAAATCTTATAACACCCTTCCTTGGAGATAATTTTAAGAAAACATGATCTCCCAACTTGAAATTCTGAATCCTTACTTCAATTATCAGCATATATTTTTTGTCTTCTTTGATGTGCTTTGATATTGCCTTGAATATTCTTTACCTTCACTGTTGTTTCCTTCACAAGATTTGGTCCCACAAGTTTCCTTTCTCCAACTTCATCCCAACAAGTTGGTGTACTATATCTATTTCAATAAAATTATTTATATAGTTCCATTTAAATACTTGAATGAAAACTGTTATTGTACGTAAACTCTACTAAAGTTAAATATTGATCCATCATACCTTGAAAGTCAAGTGAACATGATATAAACATGTCCTTTATGGTTTGGATTGTCCATTATGATTGTAAGTCATTTTGTGGGTGATAAGAATTACTCAATCGAAGCTCATTATCCCATGAATTATAAATACTTCTCTAGAATTTTGATATAAATCATTGATCATGATGAAAACAAATTTAGATAGGTGCACCATGAAGTCTCACAACTTCATTGATATAGAGTTTTTCAAGTTCTCCAGTAGATAAATGTTCATGTCGTCCCATTTCCATGTAAGAATAGGTATAGGTTGCATGACTCCTCTAGGTTGTTTTTGTTCAAACTTCACTTATTGACAGACTAAACATATTGATTCATAATCAGTAATTTCTCTCTTCATTTTATCCCACAAGAAATGTTCTTTCAAATATATATTAATTTTAGTGCTACTAGGGTGTATAGAGAAATTTGAGCTATGAGCATCATCCAATAACTACATTTTCAGCTTGGGTAGAGAGGGAACCCATAGCCTCTTCTAAAATTTCATAACTCCATCTGTACATATGATGTCATACAACTTACCATATTTCACAACATTAATTTTCTTTTGAAGATTATCATCATCAGACTGTGAACTTTTAATTCTTTCCAATAAAGATGGTTGCGAAAGCATTTGAAAAGGTACTGATGTTTCACCTTCTTTTATAATTCCCATATTCATCCTCAATAAATCCATGTACAAATGATCCTTGTCAATTGTCATTTTTTTGAGAACTCCATGATCCTTCCTACTCAGTGTATCAGTTACCTTGTTTTCCTTTCTTGGATGGTAGTGTATGGAACAATCATAATCCTATAGTAGTTTTAGCCATTTTCTTTACCTCATATTGAGTTATTTATATAAGAATATATATTTCAAACTCTTATGATTTGCATGTCTCTCACATTTTCTCCATAAAGATAATGTATCAATATCTTCAGAGCAATGATTAATACTACTAACTCATGATCTAGAGTAGGATATTTTTGTTCAAGAATTTTTAACTTCCTTGATGCATAGGAATAAATCTATCATTCTACATAACACTACCACAAAACTTGGTTTCCGCAGCTCCACCCTTTATTAGTGCTAAAAACAGCGCTGATAAGGGGCACTTTTAACAACGCTAAAAAAGAACCGTTAAAAGTGACCCCTTATCAGCACTTTTTAGAGTTATTAAAGGCACCCCCTTTATCAGTTCTTTTTTTAGCATTGTTAAAGGGGCCCCCTTTATTAGTGTTTGTTTTAGTAGCGCTGATAGGGGGTTTTATCAACACTTTTTCCTAGCGCTGATAAAGTGTATATTTCAAATAAAATTTTTTTTTATGAAAAATAATATATTGATATATATGTACATTTATATTGATATAAATATAACATATATTTTTTAAAGATGTTTTAGATAAGTATAAATATACTATTGAATTTAATATATAATACATTTAGTGAAAATGGATTTAAAATATTTTCAAAAATATTATTAATTAATAATTTTTGAATTATCATTGACTAATAATCATTTAATAACAATTTGAAGACACAAAAAATCAAAAAAATTAATAAAAGATCTAAAATAAGTTGAAAATGTAACTCGAACTTAAAACAGACACAACTTTTGATCCAGGTTTCCATTTGACCTCCACAACATATCCAATTGAATCCTGTGATGAGCTCTACATGCCGTGATCCATGGGAACATTCTATCATATTTTTCAAGTCCAAAAATCCCCAAGAGGCCTCTAAAACGGAGTTTTTATTCAGCATGCCCAAATTTTATAACATTTGATGGAATTTCAGGATCGTTTCTGGTGGTGTTTTTTACCTTTTTCATTAGGGACTGAATTTATTCTGAGGGGTTACATTTAAATTTATTTTATGGATTTTAAATTTTATCATTTTTTCATAATGTATTATTTTAAGTCCCTGACCTTAAACATTACTTAATATCGAATTAAATGAGTAATTCACATTGGGGATCTTTTTAGGTTTAGAGTTTTCGAGAATTAGGACATAACTATTACATCTCAAAAGATTACAAAGTAGTCGCTTCTACCAAATTTCCATAAAATAATAACTCTTAAAAAGAAACATGTCTGGTTCCATTTTTTAGGTAGCATGACTTTCCCTTGATCCCATCCTTGACCCTATTCCATGCTAAGTCCTGTGAAGAACATTTCAAAAACATGATATGAGCATAAAAATCTCAGTAAGGGATACACAAAGAATGAAAACTGTTATTTTTTCAAAACAACAAGTAAACCATGTATACTTTATCAAAGTAGTACTTTTCACCTTTTCAAAGTAGTAAAAAATCTTCGCTGAATAGAAGTTCATTACTTACCCTTCTGTAACCAAAAGATTACTATAAAACCCATATAAAGATCACATAACATATAAAGGTAACTTGGGACATAAACATACTTATGTGGAATAACCATAAGGTCAACTTCCACACATATCACTTAATGGAATATCCATTCATCCAACTTCCATACATACTTAATGGAATAGCCATACGAACGATTTCCATACCCAATGCATTGGAGGTTATAACGTAACCACTCATCCTGGTATTCACAGCACCACCCGTCATAATATCCAAGTACCATTATAAAATCATAAGACATTAAACAAATATAATGGAAAGAAAACATTTCCATATTTCGATCACAATATATCACTTAAATATATCGGCATAAAAAATCCTTTTTAAAAACCATTTTCAATACCAACATACATGAAAGAGTATATGGTATTTATTTCATTTAAAAAAAACATTACGACTTGTTGAGGAAGCCAAAGACCAAATAATACTCGCGGCGGCGAAAAAGGTCGTTGTCACCGTGTACGTTAAAAGAAATATTGTTTTTTTTTCATTTAGTAAAACGCTTCGTATAAAAAGATTCCTTTTGAATAAAATTAAAATTAAAAGGGGTTTATACACCGTATTAAAGAAAGTGGTGTATAAAACAAAAATGTGCCTCAATGAAAGGATATTGAGACGAAGCCCTTTACAAAGACGGTATCCTTGGTTTAAGGATTAATCAATTACATAATTATGTGTGAAAAAAGAATACACCCAATATAAGTGGATATTAAGTGTAAAACAATCAAAGTTAATTCACACATATTCAATTGATGACATATTCAATAACTACATGTTGAACCCAATGAAATCTAAATTGGGTTAAGAAGTTCCCTTGGTAAAATTCGACAGCCTAACGGCGTCACATAAAATTTTACAAAAAGGGTCGATGAGAGAGATAAAGGGGATATCATCACTTGGACATAAAATTTACATAAATAAGGAGATAGAATAACATATCCCCACATAATAGTATGTGAATTAAAATACATAACAAAAGAAGTCTTTTAAAAATAGGAGGGGGAAAGGTTCCCTTACCGAAATGGGTATCTTTCGAAACATACACCCCGTGAAAGAAGGACAATACAACATCGATGTAAATACTCATAAATGAAATTATATTACACAATGAGTAAAATAATGGGCAGTACATACACACAAAAAGGAAATTGTGGAAAATGTAGCATAAATCTCACGGTAATAAAAGTGTGATGAAAAATCCCTTATGAAAACTCGGCAGCCTAACGGCGCCACATAAAACTTACAAAAATGGATTGATGAGATAAAATAGGCTATCTCATCATATTAACATAAAGTTTATAGAAAAGGGAGTATAAAATAACATCCCCCAACATAAAAAATAGGAGATTAAAATAAGTTACATAAAGGAGAGTACTTTAAAAGATAGTGAGGGGTTTGATCTCTTACGAAAATTCGGCAGCCTAACGGAAGCACTCAAAACTTTCAAAATTTATTGATGAGAGAGAATAGGGTCTCTCATCATATGAACATAAAAATTACATTAAGATTAATATAAGAGTACATCCCAATAACATTAATGATGAGCTTTATAAGGAATGACATAAAAGAGTGTACTTAAAAAGAAAGAGAGGAGTAAGATCCCTTACCTCCGGTCCGACTTGACTCGATAGTTCTTTAACGTCCTAAATAATAAACTTGAGTAAATTTATATTTACTTAAGAACATTTTTAAAGTTCATTATTCTTTTTATATCACTTATTTCCATGTTATAAACATTATGTAATCATTTAAGTTAATAATGTTTGTTTTGTCGATATTTGGTTCTTAAGTCAAAAGTGGACTTCTTACAATTACATGTTGTTTGTGTGGTGAAAGGTTCTTTATATCTAGAATGAAATTCCTGATTTGGATATCATATATATCATATATATCTAGAATATACATGTATTTATAATATCACATAATCATTTAGAGGTAAGAATTGAAATGCACCGTTCATGGAGACGGTAAGCCATACGTAAGCAAGAACGCTACTTTCATTTCATTGTCATATTAATGGAATTAAAACTAAATGAGAGGTATGTATATTTTAATTCCAGAATTATATTCATCATTTAGATGTATCATTTATCATATATATCCATTATATACATGTACTTATAATTGTACATTACATTTGGGGTTAAGAAATGAAATGCACCATTCATGGAGACGGTAAGCCGTACGTACGCATGAACGCTAATTTCATTTCTATATCATACTTTAATGGAAAGAAATAATAATTATATATAGGTATATTATGATTCCAGTATAACATAATATATAATAACATTAAATCCATCCTTTATACGTCCCACGTATGGCATTAACGAATCACATCACTTTGAGGGGGCGGTAGTCCGCACTTCCTAAAATGAAGATATCACGTATACCCATAATGAAAGCCATAAAGGTAATCCACAAATGAAAAATACAGAAGATAAAGTAAAACATAAACATATTATATATCATATATAAATATATTGACATCTTAATGGCCACCTTTGAAGGTGTTATATGAGTGTTGAACAATCATCGTTTCGTGAGGCAGAAATTCACCATCCACGGAAACAGTATGTTCTTTAACAATTAGATGTAGGTGTGTGTAAGTTTAGCTCGAATAATTCTTATAAAAACATCTTAGTATATTTAAGATACTGTATTTGTTACAAATGAAATTAATAAAAAGAGTTTAGGGGGTTGGAGAGGCAAAATAAAACAAAAGGACTCAAGTGAAGACATTACCTTACAATCGGGTAACTCCCATTGGTTTGAGCTCAAAGGCTTCCATGGGAAGAATTATGCCCAAAGTGAGGCTTCAAGGAGTAATATAGGGAAGTGGAGAGACAAAATGGGTAGGGGTTGGCGGAGCCAAAGGCTTTGGGAGTGTGGGTAAGGAGGTAGAGGTGGGGGCCTTTTATAAGAGGAGAGGAGGGGCACTCTTGGAAAGTAAAGAAAAGTCACTTTATTTTAAAATGATATTCGAATTTAAGAGGTCCCACATGGATATAATTCGAGGATAAGGTGATAAAGGTTCTAAAACCAATCATCCAATAAGTTTTGGACATGTCTAGGGCTTAGATATTACATTATCTTTCCATTTTATTTAAATCGTTAAATAATGAGGTCATCACTGCATCACATGATTTCATAAATAATTTAATTTATTTAACATCTAAAAATTATTAAAAAAATACTATGATGTAGGAAATAGTTTTAGATTTTCAATGACTATTTATAGTCAAAAATATGACTTGTATAAACAAACGTAAAAATTGTTTTAGTAAAACATCTCATGTTTGTGTCATTTTTAATTTAACATTAAATAAAAAGGTATTTATGTCATATTCCAACCAAAGTGCCTCTATAGGGTCCCCAAGTTGACCCATGGATTTTCTTGGTCGTCCATGACACATCCAATGAGGGTAGGTCATGTGTCTAGGTCATTTCAGTTTATTAAAACATTATTCATACCTTAAACTACACTAATTACTTCTAATCACGATTATGAACTTAAAAATTACTATTCACCAAAAAATTATTTTAATCTCATTGAACCACATTTTACTTCTTAATGACAACCATTTTTGTCGGATTTTTGAAATTCAAAACACAGAAGTGGTAAATTTTCATTTAAACCAAAAATCAGTTTTTATAAGTACCACTTAGTGGTTTCACTATTCATCAAAAATTGTCAAAAAAATCCCAAAAATTCACCCTAAGCTATATTTGATATTCCGAATTCAAAAATGAAGTCTATTTTAAAAAATTCAAAACATATAAGTCACATTAATTAATTTAATAATTAATTCATGCAGTTAGAGAAAATAGCATGTTTTTATGAAACTATAAGTATCAAAAGATTGACACTAGTTGAAGTCTGATTTCAAAGTGAAATTAATTCCAATGACCACTATTGGATTTAATGGTAAAAATATATTCTAATTTCACATTAAAACAAATTCAAAAGATAATCTAATAATATAAATGAATTAGATTAAAAAGCGGTTTTGAATTAAAATACAACATTTTACACTATTTATTAAAAAAATGAACTTTATCGGAAAGATACCAAAAATTTACACAAAGTAAATTTTGATGTCCTGATTCTAAAGAAGAGTTTTATTTGGTCCAATAGAATGTATAAGAGTGAACAAAACTATATTTAATGACGGTTCTCCATCAAAAGGAGATAAGTGAACCTTTAGTGAAAACTAGGGCATATACGCCTAAAATTGAATTATTTCCATATTTTAAGCCTTTATCTTTTATTGGATAATTGTAAAAACATTTAAAAAACATATATAATCATATTTTAGTTATTTCTTACCATTCCTGCCAATACAATGACTATATGTTAACTACCATTTAAAATAATGTTATTTTATTATTAGAGTGCAACGTAAGATTCCCAAGAAACTCGTTGTTGCGTGTTGGGTACGCCATCGAGCACAACGTCCCCTTTAAAGTCATATTAATATTTTATTCACAAATATGGATAAATATAAAAATGTCATATTATTTATTTACCTGGGGTGTTACATCCTTCCCCCCTTCTGGGAATTGCGTCCTCACAATTTTTAAAATTGAGCTTGGAAACATCCTTGAAAGTCCCACATCGGAACAAGAGTCAGTAAAACAATCACGTTAAAATAAACAAATATAAGTACAAGGGACACCCGAGTTAACCCATAATAGGATTCCGTGTAGGAAAACATGGACATGGAAGAAAAAGAAAAGGGTCATGTTCTTGAGGGATAGTGATAGTAAACATGTCTAGGAGAAAGTTAACCATAAGAAAATCACAAATTTGTGATGGGTTAAACGGTATTCGATTCCCCAGTAGGAAAAGTTAATAGACAACATTTTTGTTTTAAGTTACTTTTTATTGAGGAATTTATTCATAAGGAAACATAATCACTTATCATGTTGACTTTCAACTTTTATTAGATTCCTTACACAAACTCATATTTTCTCAAAAGACAAGTATTTAGGAAGACTTATTCATATTAAGAGTACTATAATCAACTTCTAGAGAATCACCTAATCCACCAAAGAGAACTATATACTTCCCATGTCTTTAGGCATTATCCAAAACCAATAACAAAAAGGTTAGTAAAAGATCAGATAATCCAGAAAAGGATAACCCTTTAAAAAGAAAATCTATGCTTAATCTCCAAAATTTGTCCAACAAAACCCAAAGTTCAACGAGGACCATTCGATAAAAAATTTGTCCATAAAATTCTTAAAAGTAAACCAATCTAGGATTGAAACCCAAATATTTAAAGGATTTAGTCACATAGTCTTCTAAGTTAAATCGTAACATTTATCTCCAAACAACATCAGTTTCTCCTAATGTCTCGTATTGAAAAGTAATTAACCTAATCACATATCCTCCATGATAGGTTAATAAATTTCCATAGAAAACACAAAATAAACTTACTCTTAATTCATAAAATAATCTAACTAAAATTAATCAGTCAAACTAACCAGGGACTTCACATAGTCTAGTGGTATGCGATAAATACCAGTCGCACTTTGGTTGTGGGTTCGATTCCCATAGCTTTGTCTGACACGATGGGTTGTCACACGGTCTGCGTGTTATCCTTTTTCCAAAACAATATAATTCGTAAAAAATTCCCCAAAACGAGATAAAATCTTCAAAAATAATCATAACACATTTTAACCTCAAGTTTATCTCATGCCTTTCATTTTCCATCATATCATATAATAACTCATAATTACCTCAAAAGTAAAGATCATATAAACTCTAATGGTTACCTTTATAATTATTCCCTGAACTTACACATCAATTGTTTATCTCATACATGATGAATTACAGATCATACCAAGGTTCAAGTGGTCGATCATGAATCCATGATAGTTGGTTTAGAACAACCATGAGTTTCCTCATTGAATCCTCCATTTTATCTAGTATCTTAATCAGAGAACCACCACAGTTTCCTTCATACCTGTTGTCTCTTTAGTGCCTGCTAGATCCATCCATTCACTAAAAATAGAAATGTCAGTGTGAGTATATCAATAGAACCATCATGTACTAATGAGGAAGATATACTTACTCATTCACTTTATCTAAAAACTATGACTCTTTCTGAAATCCTAACCATTATGGTAATGTCACTTATTCTTAAAGAAAACCCTAACCTCTAAAGTTATCTAAACCAACCTTTGATACCAACTATAAGGCCCCGGCCTTAAACCTTACTTAATATTGAATTAAATGAGTAATTCACATTGAGGATCGTTTCAGGTTTAGAGTTTTAGAGAATTAGGACATAACTATTACATCTCAAAAGATTACAAAGTAGTCGCTTCTACCAAAAATCCATAAAATAAAAACTCTTAAAAAGAAACATGTCTAGTTCCATTTTTAGGTAGCATGACTTTCCCTTGATCCCATCCTTGACCCTATTCCATGCTAAGTCCTATGAAAAATATTTCAAAAACTTGGGATGAGCATAAAAAGCTCATTAAGGGATACACAAAGAATGAAAACTGTTAGTTTTTGAAAACAACAAGTAAACCATGTATACTTTATCAAAGTAATAATTTTCACCTTTTCGATGTAGTAAAAACTCTTCGTTGAATAAAAGTTCATTACTTACCCTTATGTATCCAAAATATTACCATAAAACCCATATAAAGATCACATAACATATAAAGGTAACTTGGGACATAAACATACTTAAGTGGAATAACCATATGGTCGACTTCCATACATATCACTTAATGGAATAGCCATTCGGCCAACTTCCATACATACTTAATGGAATAGCCATACGGCCAACTTCCATACCCAATGCATTGGAGGTTATAACATAACCACCCGTCCTGGTATTCACGGCACCACCTGTCATAATGTCCAAGTACCATTATAAAATCATAATACATTAAACAAATATAATGGAAAGAAAACATTTCCACATTTCGATCACAATATATCTCTTAAATATATCGACATAACAAATCCTTTTTAAAAACCATTTTCAATACAAACATACATGAAAGAGTATATGGTATTTATTTCATTTTAAAAAAAACATTACGGCTTGTTGAGGAAGCCAATGACCAAATACTACTCGCGGCGGGGAAAAAGGTCGTTGTCACCGTGTACATTAAAAGAAACATTCTTTTTTGTCCTTTAGTAAAACGCTTCGTATAAAAAGATTCCTTTTGAATAAAATTAAAATCCAAAGGGTATTATACACCGTATTAAAGAATCTGGGGTATAAAACAAAAATGTACCTCAATGAAAGGAGATTGAGACGAACTCTCTTACAAAGACGGTATCCTTGGTTTAAGGATAAATCAATTACATAATTATGTGTGACAAACAAATACACCCAATATAAGTGGATATAATGTTTAAAACAATCAAAGGTCATTCACACATATTCAATGGATGACATATTCAATACTTACATGTTGAACCCAAAGAAATCGAAATTGGGTTAAGAAGTTCCCTTGGTAAAATTCGACTGCCTAACGGCGTCACATAAAATTTTACAAAAAGGGTCGATGAGAGAGATAAAGGGGATCTCATCACTTGGACATAAAATTTACATAAATAATTATATATAAGAACATATCCCAACATAATAGTATGTGAATTAAAATAAATAACAAAAGAAGTCTTTTAAAAAGAGGAGGGTGAAAGGTTCCCTTACCGACATGGGTATCTTTCGAAACATACACCCCGTGAAAGAAGGAAAATACAACATCGATATAAATAATAATAAATGAAAGTATATTACACAATGAGTAAAATAATGGGCAGTACATACACCACTCAATGGAAATTGTGGCAAATGTAGCATAAATCTCACGGGAATAAAAGTGAGATGAAAAATCCCTTATGAAAACTCGTCAGCCTAACGGCGCCACATAAAACTTAAAAAAATGGATTGATGAGATAAAATAGGGTATCTCATCATATTAACATAAAGTTTATAGAAATAGGAGTATAAAATAACATCCCCCAACATAAAAAATAGGATCTTAAAAGAAGTGACATAAAGGAGAGTACTTTAAAAGAAAGTGAGGGGTTTGATCTCTTACGAACATTCGGCAGCCTAACGACGCCACTCAAAACATCCAAAATGGATTGATGAGAGAGAATAGGGTCTCTCATCATATGAACATAAAAATTACAGTAAGAGTAATATAAAAGTACATCCCAATAACAAGAATGATGAGCTTTAGAAGGAATGACATAAAAGAGTGTACTTAAAAAGAAAGAGAGGAGTAAGATCCCTTACCTTGGGTCTGACTTGACTCGATCATTCTTTAACGTCCTGAATAATAAACTTGAGTAAATTTATATTTGCTTAAAAACCTTTTTCAAGTTCATTATTCCTTTTATATCACTTATTTCCATGTTATAAACATTATGTAATCATTTAAGTTAATAATATTTGTTTTGTCGATATTTGGTTCTTAAGTCGAAAGTGTACTTCTTACAAATACATGTTGTTCATGTGGTCAAAGGTTATTTATATGCATAATGAAATTCCTGATTTGGATATCATATATATCATATATATCTAGAATATACATGTATTTATAATATCACATAATCATTTAGAGGTAAGAAATGAAATGCACTGTTCATGGAGACGGTAAGCCGTACGTACGCATGAACGCTACTTTCATTTTTTTGTCATATTAATGGAATTAAAAATAAATGAGAGGTATGTATATTTTAATTCCAGAATTATATTGATCATTTAGATATATCATTCATCATATATATATACATTATATACATGTACTTATAATAGTACATTACATTTGGGGTTAAGAAATGAAATGCACCGTTCATGGAGACGGTAAGCCGTACGCACGCATGAATGCTACTTTCATTTCTATATCATACTTTAATGGAAAGAAATAATAATGATATAGAGGTATATTATAATTCCAGTATAAAATCATATATAATAACATTAAATCCATCATTTATACATCCCACGTATGGCATTAACGAATCACATCACTTTGAGGGGGAGGTAGTCCGCACTTCCTAAAATGAAGATATCACGTATACCCATAATGGAAGCCATAAAGTTAAGCCAAAAATGAAAAATACAGAAGATTAAGTAAAACATAAACATATTATATATCATATATAAATATAGTGACATCTTAATGGCCACCTTTGAAGGTGTTATATGAGTTTTGAACAATCATCGTTTCGTGAGGCATAAATTCGCCATCCACGGAAACAGTATGTTCTTTAACCATTAGATGTAGGTGTGTGTAAGTGTAGCTCTAATCCTTATTATAACAACATCATAACATATTGAAGATACTGGAGTTATTACAAAGGAAATGAATAAAAAGTGTTTAGGGGGTTGGAGAGGCAAAATAAAACAAAAGGACTCAAGTGAAGACATTACATTAAAATCGGGTAACTCCCTTTGGTTTGAGCTCAAAGGCTTCCTTGGGAAGACTTCTGCCCAAAGTGAGGCTTCAAGGAGTAAAATAGTGAAGTGGAGAGACAAAATGGGCAGGGTTTGGCCGATCCAAAGGCTTTGGGAGTGTGGGTAAGGAGGTAGAGGTGGGGGCCTTTTATAAGAGGAGAGGAGGGGCACTCTTGGAAAGTAAAGAAAATTCACTTTATTTTAAAATGATATTCGAATTTTAGAGGTCCCACATTGATATAATTAGAGGATATGGTGATAAGGGTTCTAAATCCACTCATCAAATAAGTTTTGGGCATTTGTAGGTCTTAGATATTACATTATCCTTCCATTTTATTTAAATCGTTAAATAATGAGGTCATCGCTGCATCATCATGATGTCATACATAATTTAATTTATTTAACGTCTAAAAATTATAAAAAACTACTATGATGTATTAAATCTTTTTATCTTTCCAATTACTATTTATAGTCAAAAATCGTACCTGTATAACCACATGTAAAAATTGTTTTAGTAAAACATCTCATGTTTGTGTCATTTTTTACTTTAACATTAAATAAAAAGGTATTTATGTCATTTTCCAACCAAAGTGGCTCCATGGGGTCCCCAAGTTGACCCATGGATTTTCTTGGTCTTACATGACACATACAATGAGGGTAGGACATGTGTCTAGGTCATTTCAGTTTATTAAAACATTATTCTTACCTTAAACTACACTAATTACTTCTAATCACGATTAAGAACTTAAAAGTTACTATTCACCAAAAAATTATTTTAATCTCATTGAACCACATTTTACTTCTTAATGAAAACCATGTATGTAGGATTTTTGAAATTAAAAACACAGAAGTGGTGAAATTTCATTTAAATGAAAAATCAGTTTTTATAAGTACCACTTAGTGGTTTCACTATTCATCAAAAATTGATGTTTTTCAGAAAAATCCCAAAAATTCACCCTAAGCTATATTTGATATTCCAAATTAAAAAATTAAGTATATTTTAAAAAATTCAAAACATATAATTCACATTAATTAATTTAATAATTAATTCTCGCGGTCAGAGCAAATGTCGTTTTTTATGAAACAATAAGTATCAAAAGATTGACACTAGTTTAAGTATGATTTCAAAGTGAAATTAATTCCAACGACCACTATTGTATTTAATGGTAAAAACATATTATAATTTCACTTTAAAACCATTTCAAAAGATAATATAATCATATAAATAAATTAGATTAAAAAGAGGTTTTGAATTAAAATACAACATTTTACACTATTCATTAATAAAATGACCTTTATCGGAAAGATACCAAAAATTTACACAAAGTAAATTTTGATGTCCCGATTCTAAAGAAGAGTTTTATTTGGTCCAATAGAATTTATAAGAGTGAACAAAACTATATTTAATGACGACTCTCCATCAAAAGGTGATAAGTGAACCTTTAGTGAAAACTAGGGCATATACGCCTAAAATTGAATTCTTTCCGTATTTTTAGCCTTTATCATTTATTGGATAAATGTAAAAACATTTAAAAAACATATATAATCATATTTTAGTTATTTCTAACCATTTTATCCAATACAACGGCTATATGTTAACTACCATTTAAAATAATATTATTTTATTATTAGAGTGCAAAGTAAGATTCCCAAGAAACTCGTTGTTGCGTGTTGGGTACGCCATCAAGCACAGCGTCCCCCTTAAATTCATATTAATATTTTATTCAAAAATATGGATAAATTTGAAAATGTCATATTCTTTATTTACCTGGGGTGTTACAATTGTTACTTATAATCAATTATATAACAATATATACAAATTTTTTATGTATTCACCCCTAAAAATTTAATTTTATAAATAAATAATTCATCATATTTATATATAATGTATATTTCTCAATATATAAGGATTATCTAAAAAAAATATATCACTTTTATTTAAAATACAAATATATTAATATTTATATACCTGTATGATGTGTTAGTGTGTGTGTGTGTGTATTTGTGTGCATTTGTATTGTCAAACTGATAAATGTTATCTATATATTCTAAACATTTGTATATACATATTAATATATAATATTTTTAAATATGTATAAATATGTATAATTATACTTACAAATACACATATAATATAATACGTGTGTGTGTTGTATATATGTATTTATTTATTTACAAACACACACAAAGAAGCATATTTTATAAATGTATTTAAAACTGATCTTATAAATATATATTAATATATAAATATAAATATATATATTAAAATATGAATATATATATATATTAATATAACTATATATATATATATGTATATATATGTTAATATATATAGATATTATTATATGAATAAATATAACTATATATATCTATATATTTAAATGAAGAGAAAAGCAATATGGTGGAGTGGTAAAGGTTTAGGTGTGCATACAACAAGTCTTGAGTTTGAATCTTGGGGGAGGCAGGTATTGTGTGCAGGTGGGAATAATTCCTAGCACTGTTAAAAGGGGGGTGAGGACACTGTTATAGGGGGTGAGGTGGTTGGGGTGTGTGGGATTGGGTGGCGGTGGAGCACTGTTGAAGGGGGCTTCAAGCACTGTTGAAACCCCTCCATGAATTTTAATTTTTTTACTATTTTTGAACTTTTATCAGTGATAAAAAAGCGCTGATAATGGACCTTTATCAGTGTTTTTTTGTGAGGATATAAGGGGACTTTATCGGAACTTTTATGACCGCTGATAAAAGTAACCCTCTTATATTTACCTCAATTAACAATGATTTTATAGCATTGTTAATGCCCTTTTCTAATGCTGATAAAGTCCTCATTTGAATTAGTGTAAGGACACAACCAAGTCCTTTCTTCGATGAATCACTATAGATCACAAACACATAATTCCCCAATTGTAGAATTAGGATTGGATCATTCACTAATATCCTCTTGAATTCTTCGAAACAATCCTCACATTATTTTTTCCATATGATATTAACCCCTTTACATGTAAGATCAGACACTATTTTGGCTAAACGGGTGATGTTATAAACAAAACACTAATAATAACCTGCTAAACCAATAAAACGGTGTACCTCGATTATGTTCGTTATAGTAGGTCATTCTTGGACAACCATTGTTTATTCATGATCAATAAATATTCCATCCTTATAGAAAATGTGGCCCAGAAAAGAAATTGATTGAAGCCAAAATTCACTTTTTATAAACTTCCCATATAATTATTTTATTCTAAGAGTTTTCAGAATAGTGCATAAGTGATTTTCATGATCTTTGTACCTTTTTAAGTATAATAAGATATCATCAATAAATTCCACCATGAATTCATCAAGATATTCCTTGAAAATTCAATTCATTATATGCATGGAAACAGAGGGTGCATTATTAGTCCAAAAGTCATTACTGTAAACTCATAATGCCCATAACTGGTTTGAAATATAGTTTTTGGAATGTCTTCCTTCCTAAAAAGAAAATAATGATATCCAGATCGAAGTTCAATCCTTGAAAAATATTGAAATCCATAATGTTGATCAAATAAATCATCAATGTGAGGTAAGGGATACTTGTTCTTTATTATTATAGCATTGATATCCCTGTAGTCAATGCACAACATCATAGATACATTTTTTTCTTAATGAAAAGAATAGTGGAAAACCATGGAGAAACACTAGGGTGAATAAATCATTTATCACTCAATTCCTCTAGTTTTGAATTTAAATTACACTAATTCCACAATGGCCATTCTATATGGAGTCTTTGATATGGGCCATGAATCGAGAATTATGTCTATAGAATACTAAATTTCACACTCTAGAGAATGTCTAGGTAAATCCTCTAGAAACACATCAACGTATTCTTGCATAATAGGTACATCCTCTATTTGAACATTCCTTTACTCAACCATAGTTATTGTATTCCATTCCTCCCCAATAATTAAATTCAGTATACCTATAGGGGGTAGATCTAGATGATAATCAGATGGTGATGTTTCAAACCTAATGATAAGGGATTCCACATCGTCCTCAAAAATAGTACCTCCTTCTTCTTGAAATAATTGTTTGTATCGTGGTTTGAAATCCAATCAATACCGAGTATTATATCAAATTAAATCATGGTTATGACAATAAAATCATCAGAAAAAGCATTTTAATATGCCATAATGGGGACTACATGACACAAATTTGTTGCAATGATACTTCCCTTAAGAATTTTTACTGACAACTACGTTACTAAATCAAATTGGAAATATCTAATTTTCTCGGCAGACTCGGATGATATGAAAGAATGAGATGATCCATAATCAAATAATGCATTGGATAAGTTTGAGGAAATGATTAAACTATATTCCACCACATTATTAAGAACATCAATAACCATAGTCGTGATTGCATAAGCTTGTCCCTACCCCATAGGACATTTATGAGGCACGCTTCCTTGACGCTTTATACAATAATTAGTATAGTGTCCCATCTAATTACAATTATAACATTGAACATTAATATATTCTTTATTCCCCTTGAAAATACTAGTATGATGGCCTTTCTCTCGACACTTATAGTACAGCCCTTTGCCTTTTAAAAAGGAAGTCAGATGTTTTCTTCCACAATTTTCACAGGGTGGAAAGTCTACTCTTCCCTTCTTCCCCGTTTACTTTATTCTTTTTCCAGAGTTTTCATTAGCCCTCTTCTTATCTTACTTTCCCTTAAATTAATAATTCTTAGAGAACTCATTTTCTATCTTGATATCACATGAGACTATATCTTCGTATGATGAGAAAGTTTGGAAGACTAGTGCCCATAGAAGGAATGGGTTTAGGCCATTTAAGAATTGATCAATCTTTCTCCTTAGATTATGTATATAGTCACCATATACCCTGCTAACCTTGTGAATTTAGATTCATACATTGCAACATTCTGATCTTCCTTTAACCTCCAATTCAGAAACTACCTTTCCATGTCCCCTTGTTGTTCAGTAGGAAAGTATTTATCTAAGAAAAATTATTTAAATTCACTCCATTCCATGATTTCTATCTATTACTCTTCATTTGTGGTTTGAATTAGTGACCAACATTTATCTGCATCTCTAAAAAGACAATAAACTGCCATGAAAACCTTCTCACCTTCGTTACTTCTTAAGGAAAAAATATCTTTTATATGGAAATTTTCCACTGCTCCGCTGCAAATGGGTTTGTAATCCCATTAAATGTTGGAGGATGTTATTGCATAAAGAGATCTAACATATCTCCTCCAAATTTTGGATATGGATGCTTTATACGGGTAAGGTTTTTGTTCATAACCTATGTAAGTTCTCCTAGTATAGTTAGAGTTTTCACTTTTAGTTACATCTAGTACAGAACAACATCCTCTTGTAGTATCTAGACAGGGATGTATTTTCTAGAAATATCCACATAATCTATTCTTTAACAAAAATTCCAGGACTTTCTCATTTTTTTTATCCTCAAACAATATGTTAGTGTTTTGTTCCTTAATCTAAGTTTTCTAAATCATGTTTCTATGTTTTCTACAAAACAATCTCTCATACCAACTATAAGGACCCGACCCCAGTTTCCCGGAGCTGGTGCCTTAATAAATTGCATTGGAATACTTACAAGAATTTCATATCCTAAAGTAATGAACAATATAGTATATTTGGAAAGCCAAATACATATATAAGTTCAACATTACAACTTAAATTGAAATACATCACAAAAGTTTTATTAGGAACATCCACAACTATATTCTTATCCCTACAGGTCATTCGCAATAAACTTCTTCATATCCTAAGAATTTAAAACATTTGAAAGGGGTGATCTCAAATGCTCAGTAAGATTAATAAATACAATGGAATAAAAGATAAGCAATAGGCATGGTGAATAATTGAAAACACATGCCTTTAAATGAAAACATGAACATAATATGGTAGGAATATGAGATGAGTAAATATTGACATAATAAAACACAATAATGGGTATTCTACCAGTAGAATGACCTAATGATATTTGAATTTATAGCTTTATAATAAGGTAAATTCATATGGGGAACATTTTTAAAAATACCTTCGTGGCCTCATCCAAGACATCCAAAAATGATTAAGGCCTCAGCCAAAACCATATCTAAAAATAGGCAAGGCCTCGGTCAAGTCCATGACTATTTGTCTCATGAAACCTATCGATGCATCAAGGGGATATAGAGGACCCCAATCTTCACATAATAAGTCTAATTAATTCTTCATACATATGGGGATAAACATAAACAACATATACATTCATATTGAAACTATTATATGAAACGTAAATAACTTTCCCCGAACATTATGCATAAACACTAACCATTCTGGGTAAATTGGTGAATGGTTACAAAGTACAACATCAAAAGTCAAAATAATCATAAACCATTCAATTAAATATGGTATATGATATCATAAATATAAATCAGTAGTTTTTATTATATATACAATGATACTCTTATAAAATCGTCGATTAATTCTTGAGATAAATACTCTTTTACTTTTAAAAAAATATTTCTTCTAGAAAAGTCTTTGTATAAAACCAAAAATTAAGTAATATATTATTTTAATAATAAAATTAGTTATTTTATAAATAAAATTGTTTATAAAAACATATTATAGAGTTCCCTTGATAATAGGAAAGGATTTGAAAAATTCCGTTGAACCTGGCTAGTATTTTAGGAAGAATTTTTGAAAGATCCTATTAAAACATATAAATCCCCATAAATGAAAGTAGGATTATGGTTTGTAAACATATATTGAACATTAAAACATAATTTATGAAAATTATATATGAATAATAATTTAATCGAGGTATGTATAGAATAAGAGTAACCTGAATGAAAAAGGGGGTTAAGGTAGAAAACCCCTACCTTAAGTCTGAATGTTCTTCTCTTGAACTTATGGTCCTGGAATATGAAATTATAATAATTAATAACTTAATTAAGATCCTATTAAACATTTATTTATTTTATCCCAAATTTGTTTGTAAATTTATGTCTTTGTTGATAAGTTATAATATTGAATTTTGTCGTTCCAGAGTGTTCTTTTTCTTGATTTTCATAATCGGTTCACTTGTTTTTAAGTAACGGAGATCATGCAGAATGGATGTAAATATGTAGAATTGAATTTAGATATTATTTATGAAGATAAATTTTTGTTAATAGTCATTTATATCATTTGGTTATGTGTAATTAAGATGAATCATTAGATGATGTAATAATGAAAATCACTAAGATTATTTTAGCAGTATTTTGATTATTAGGATCTAATTTGGCCATATGATTTAATATTATGTAAATATACTAGTTATTGAATATTAAATAGGTTAAAATAAATATATTAGAGCCTATTTTGACCATAAAAATGGTTTTATGACCATTATTGAAGGTTAAATTGAAGAATGAAACTTTTTCTTCCATGAAGGTTGTAAATCGGCGCATTACAGACGATAATTTCGTTTATACAATAAAAGAGAGAGAAAGTAAAGATATCAATGATGGTTCTTAAATTTAAATGATATAATTCTAGTATATAGATGATAATGTAGTTATCCAAGTCATTTATATATAGGAGTTGAAGAGAGGATAACAATAGAATGGAACTCGAAATAAAATTGAAAGAAAGAGAATGTGAATTTACCTCTTGAATCCACCTCCTTGAGAATCTCTTTAATGGAAGTGGTTTTGATATTATGGAATGAACAAGATATCCTAGAAATGGGGAGTGACTAGGGAAGGTTATTGGGGAAGAACTTTTAGGTTATTCAATGCTTATTGTAGTGAAGAGAAGTGGGAGTGAGGGGGTGTTATGATAGAGGAGAGGAGGGTTTTCCCATTATTTTATCCATTATTTTATTATTTTTCCAAATACAACCAATAGTATTGATTCTTGTGACCAAGAATTGTAATATGTGCACTGGGTTTTAACCATTTATGCCTACACAATCCATGATTCTAGTAATAGTGAATTTAACAGATAATGTATATATTCGGTAGATTACCGTAATTTACTATTCATAAAAAATTCAGAAAATTCAAAAAAAATCTCAAACAATCATCCTGAACATTTTTTTGACGTGTAGAATTCAAAAATGAACTCCATTTTTTAAAAATAATTTTTTAATATTATTAATTTAATTTTAAAACAAAATCATAATTTATTCAAATAATAATAATTTTAAAATAATAAATTTTTTTATATCCCCTTGAAAAATTAATCAAGATCTCATTATCTTATAAACTTAAGAAAATAAAATTTAATATGATTTACTATTCATAAGGGTCATATTACTATTCATATTACTATTCCTAAGTGTATGTTACTATTCAACAAAAATTTAGTTTTTCTTATTACACTCTAAACATCTTACTGAATGCAACCTTGTATGTCAGTTTTTTGAAATTCCAATCACAGAGGTGGAAAAATTATGTTTACTGGCTAGGTTATAAAAAAGTTGTGTTTTTAAGAGGCTTATGGTATCATGGATTCAATATTAAATTTATTTGAAAAACATTGGGGTGTTACAAATTGACTATATTTATACAAATCCAACATTAACTGTCCGGAAAGGGACATCACTCTTCACATCCCAGAGTATTCTCCAATATTGTACAAGTATAAGGAGGAAGATGAATCTCTTTCAGAATAATCATCTCAGGTGTGGATAATGTTTCCTTTTTAGCAATAATGTATTTCTCAAATGATTTAGACAAAGGAGATGATACTTCTTGAATATATTCTCATTGTGAGGGATTTTACTAATGAATTCCAAGAATAATTTCATGGTCTTCCTCCTGATCGAGAGGTTGAGTTCTCAATTGAAATTATTACAAGATTCCTTATTTTATTCCGGACAGCTTATAGAATTTCCATTGTAGACCTGGATGAGTTAAAGAAGCAATTATAAGAGAATCTAGAGGAGGGTTTTATACACCCGAGTGCTTCACCATGGGGTGAACCATTCCTATTTATTAAAAAGAATAATGGATCAATGCTCCTCTCCATTGATTATCATTAATTCAATAAAATCATGATAAATAAATAGTAACCCCTGCAATTTATAGATAACATGTTTGATTTGCTACATGGGGCCAGTTATTTGTCTAAAGTGGACCTTCGGTCGGGATATCACAAATTAAAGGTGAGGAAGGAAGATATTCCCAATACTATCTTTAGAATGAGGTATGGACACTATGAGTTCATAGTGATGACCTTCAGACTCACTAATTCTCTATAAATATTCATGGATTTAATGAATAGGGTCTTTAGAGATTACCTCGACAAATTTTTTGTAGTCTTTGTCGATGAAATTTTGATATAATCCAAGAGAAAGGATAAAGATGATGAGTATTTGAATATAGCACTGATGACTTTGATAAGGGAAAAATTTATGCAGTGTATAGTAAATGTGAGTTCTAGATAGACAAAGTATCATTATTGGGGTATGTTATCACCATAAATAGGATATCTGTAGGCCCTTCCAAGACAAAGGGAATTGAAGAGTGTCCCAAGCCAACATCTATAATGTAGATCTGCAAATTTCTGACTCTAGCTAGGTATTATCAACGATTTGTGAAGAAATTATCACAATTGTAAAACCCAATGGTCAAAATGACATGGAAGGGAGTGAAGTTCATATAGACTCTAGAATTTGAGGAAATCTTTGGAGATCCAAAAAAGAATTATCATTACACTGGTACTCACAATCCTAATAAGTAGACAAGTCTTTGTGGTGTACAGTGATGTTTCAAATAAGAGATTAGGTTCTGTGTTGATGAAAAATGATAAAGTGACAACCTACTCCTCAAGGATGCTGAAAATCAATGAGCAAAACTATCTCATACCTGAATTGGAGTTGGCGGCAATGATCTTTGTGTTAAAATTCTAGAGGCATTATATCTATGGGGATAAGTGTAAGATATATACTGACCACAATAATCTTAAATATGTATTCACACAGAAATAGATTAATATGCGCTAGTGAAGATGGTTAGAGCTCATCAAGGATTAAGACTTCTCAATACACTAACACCCTGATAAGGCAAATAAGGTGGTGGATGCTCTAAGTAGAAAAGATCTTGTATCTCTATCAATGACGAGAATTGAAAAGGATCTAATATTCTTAGATTTTTAGTGGATGGAAATGGGAATCATTAAGAGAGGAAAATACTTAATCCTCTCTCAAATGATTTCTCAATATTTCCTTGTGGAGAAAATAAAGAATGCTCAAAGAAATGACGTGGAAATTCAAAAAAAGTGTGGAACTATCAGAAATGGGAAATCCTTTGAGTTCAATATTTACAAGGATGAATTTGTAATATTTGGGTCATGATTATGTTTACCATATGATCTAGAGATAAAGAAGGAGCTTCTCAAAGATTCACATAGCTCAACCTTCTCTATTCACCCAGGGGGCACAAATATGTATCGAGATATTCAAGAGAAATTTTGTTGGGACAATATGAAGAAGAAGATTGTTGAGTATACATAAAAGTGATAGGTATGTTAAAAAGTGAAGGCTGAAAGAAATATAGTCTAAGGGGATGATGCAACCACTACCCATACCAACATAGAAGTGAGAGAACATCACTATGGAATTTTTCATTGGATTTCCAAGGATATATAGAGGAAACAATGTAATATGGGTCATTTAGGATCGTCTTACAATGACATCTCAATTTATCACAATTTGAGAGAACTTATCATTGAATCAACTTGCACGAATATACATCAAGAAGGTGGTAAGGTTTTATGGAGTACCACTGTCTATTGTATCTGATCAAGATCCAAGATTTTCATCGATGTTCTAGAAAAGTCTCCATCATGCTCTAAGCACTGAATTAATCTTCAGTACGGCCTATCATCCCCAAACTTATGGCCAATCTGAGCGATCTATCCATACATTGGAAGATATGCTTAGGGTATGTTCTATAGACTTCAAATGAGGGTGGGACCAACATCTTTCACTGGTTGAATTCTCTAACAACAAAAGTTCCCACTAAAGCATCCAAATGGAACCATATGAATCCCCTTATAGGAAAGGGTATAGAACCCTTGTGTGTTGGGATGAATTCAGTGAACATAAGCTACTAGGACCTAAAATGGTCGAATAAATGGTGAAGAATGTGAAAAAAATTCAATAGAATATCAAGGTATCCCAAAGCCAGAAAAAGAGTTATGTTGACAGTCATCGATGATACCTTGACTTTAATGTTGGAGACATGGTATTCCTCCACATATCTCTATAGAAGAATGTCATGAGGTTTTGGAATAATGGAAAGCTAAGACCTAGGTAAATTGTCCCCTTCGAGATTCTTGATCATGTTGGAGATGTGTCCAATTGGCTACCCCTTCCACCTACCATGTCTAAAGTACACGATGTCTTCTATGTATCCCTCTTAAATAAGTTCATACCAGATCCTTCAAATGTACTATCTTTATAGGTGGTACAATTGGAGAATGATATTTCTTACGAGGGGAATACAATGAAGATATTGGTTCATAAAGATAAATTTATACGTAACAAGACTACTCACCTGGTCAATATACTATGGCGCAACCATAAGTAAAAAGAGGCAACATGGGAACTAGACGAAGTAATGAAGGAAACTTTTCCACACCTATTTACTACTTAAAATGAAAAATGAAATTTAGAGGGAGAAATTTATTAAGGGGATAAGAATGTAATAACCCAAAGTTTAAATAATAAATTGAGGATTCGGCCCCAACCATTTAAAAAACATGAAATCACCACACAATGAACTACTATGTACCATGCGACCTTTAAACATAATATTATCACTTCTGTGATTGGAATTTAAAAAATCTAACATACACAGTTGTGATCAGTAAGATGTTTGGAGTCCGATTAGGAAAACTTCAATTTTAGTGAATAGTAATTGACCCTTGTGAATAGAAAAGTTACCCTTATGAATAGTAATATGACCTTTATTAATATTATATCGTTCAATTAAATAAGTAACCTTACCAATTAATGTATACATAAAATGTATCCATCTTATAAGTGACTATATGATATAATTATATCGTAGTGTTGGTATTTTTATAAGTCATACATATTTAATTAAAATTTTAGGAATAATTTAATAATTTAAAATAAAATGTGTTTTCATAAAATTTATTCATAAATTATTGTATTTATTTCTTACAATTATAGGATAATTTTATGAGGGATTAGTTAATTTTTCAATGTATTATAAAATCAGCTATAATTTTAAAATATGTTTTTTTCAAGTAAAAGATAATTTTATTTAAAAATTAAATATGTCATATTTATAAAATTATTTTTATAAAATGGAGTTAATATTTGGATTATTTAGATCAAAAAATGGTTTTGTTGAATTTTTTGGATTTTTATGAAATACATGAATTTTTTGTGAATAGTAAAATTCAATTAATTATTGAAAAATATAAATACATGATTTATCAAGTCATAGATGATGTTCTGCTAAGGTAGGAACATTGGGTTCGAACTCACATTCACATATTACTGTTTTTATTTAAAATAATCATTAGTATTGATTTTCTTAAGCCATAATAATTAAATAATGAATAAAATATTGAAAAAACTCTCCTCTCCTCAACTATAAAAACCATCCCTCACCCCCTCTTATCCTCACACTTCTCAAGCCTTGTTCTTAGTCCAAATTACACTCAAATATCTCCCTATTCCTCACTCCTACTTCCAGCATCCCTTGGCCTCTTCATGATACCATGTCCCCTCCTCGAAAGAGGTTCTAAAGGAAGATATATTCAAGAGGTAAATTCCTCTTTTCATTTCATTTATTTTCTTTCCTGATTCATTATTTATTTTCCTTTCTTCACCTCCTTTCATCAAAATGATTTTATAACTTCAATACCTTAAATTTACTGGAATGTTGTTATGATAATGTAATAATTCATCATCATCTCGCCTTTCCCCTCCATTTATACTATAAATGAAAACACCATCTTAGATGTGTTAATTTATTACATTCAAGGACGGCATGTTTTCAATTTCTATTACCCTATTCAATTCTGGTCATTAAACAATTTTTATGGTTGAACTAGACTATAATTTATGTATTATTTATTATGTTAGGTTTTGGAATCTATGGTACACATGATATTAATTTATAAAAAAAATGAATTCATTGTGAACAAAAATAAAATGAATTTTCTAACCAAATGAATATTCTAACCATGAAATCTTCTGGATGTTCAATAATAACATAAAATTTCAATCTTGGATAACCATTATCATCTTAAATGTTTATCATTAGAAGTATATAAGTAAACCAATCCTGAAAACCAAGGAAACAAACACCCCCAAACAACAAATTGACCCTCTTAACCCATCAAAAAGGACATGAATGAACATAATAAGGTTATAATAAATTAGTTATATGAATAATAGGTTATAGAAATATTAATTAATTAATTTAATTTGGTTATCCATGACATTAATATTATTTAAAGGACAACATCATACTTAATGTAATGGATTTTACCCAAATCGCCATTATTCGTTCGGGTTGCTATATCATTCTTTTTACCCAAATGAAGTTATCTATTATTTTTATGTACATATTATAAATAATATGAACATGCACAAATATCATGTATCAAGGTCCATTCATAATTCTCTTTTGGGGATACACATGATTTTAAGTGGTTTCCCCCTCAATACTTCTTGAAAAGCAAACCCGTTTAAGGGAACTTCCCGAATTCTTACCCAATTTTACGTTCACTCTATAATTTGTTTTGACACCATTAATTTTATAAAACCAATATTTTAATTATGAAATACTTATTTGTTAAATTCATTTTTTATATAAAATATTATTCTATTTCTACTTTAAATGATCATTGATATTTTCTTGAAACCACACTAAAATATTTTAATTATAATGTTTCTTAAATGATATTTTTGCATGTTATCACTTGAAATTGACATCACTTATCATGATATATTCCTATTATACCTTATTAATGTCCATGAATTATCTAATTCCTTTCTTTCATGGACACTATAATGATACATTCATTTTTTATGCTTTATGACTTGAATATGATACCAAATTCTTTCCACAGGTAACCCTTATGTTTATGAATGATTAATTATGTATGATTATGTATGTGGAAAGAATATTCACGAACATGTTATGATGGGTGAACCTAGATAGTGATCCAATGAATTGGGTAAAGTTTATTCTAATGATAAGTTATGTGCAACGGTCATGGCGGTTAGCCTTGACTCATGCTACCTTGTGCAACGGTCTTGGTGGTTATCCTTGACTTGTGCTCCTCTATTTGAAATGATCTTTGAATCATGCTAAAATTATGTTTTATATTGTGGACACATTACTATGAATCTGTTTTTATATGACCCCAAGTGTATATTTTATGATTCCATATGTTCTATTCCTTTTTATATCATTATGTCATGTCTTCTAACCCATGTGCTAATGCTTTATTCTTATATTTACTCTCTTACTGATATTTTTTATATCATACCTTTTTTTATATTATCCTCAGGTTATCCTATAAATATGTATGAGAAAAATTTAAGTTAGGATCTATTTATTAATATTAAATAAATAAATTTTTCTATTTAGTCCCATGTTTCAGTTTTATGTACCTAGTCTTCCATGATAGTAGAGTTTACTATAATTGTATTATAATATGATGCTTTATTATACATAAAATTCAGTAATGATTTCGGTAAAAGCATAGGGTCACAATAAAACCCATTTTTTTGGAGTATATGGGGAACTATACTCATGGAATGTTCCATTCTCCTCAAGATAACTTTCAAATTCTTCATTATTATACCCACCACCATTGTCAGTTCTCAACTTTTCCACTGAATACTCATATTCCATCTCAGCTTTCCTCCTGAAACTTTTTATCATTTTTAATGAATCTAACTCATTTTTCATACACATAACATATGTAAAGAGGGTAAAGTCATCAATGAAGTTTATAAAGTACTTATCTCCATTTTTTATTGTCTATTAATTGGCCCGCATATGTCAAAATGAATAAGTTCTAGTGGTTGTTCTGAACAAATCTCAACTTTATTATGCACTGTGATTGTAATTTTTCTTTTTTGAAAAATATTGGAACTCCAATATCTTTTTCTTGGAAAATCGGTAATATCTCAAACACTATCTCACATTGATAACTTGTTAATGTTTCATTAAAACATGTGTCCTACCCTTTTATGCCACAACTAATTCTCTTCCACCATAACCAAGTAACGAGAGTTTTTTATTTCACTAACTTGAAGCATGTTTCCTTCTATATGTTGGAATTTTGTAACAATCATTCCATATTCCTCAATTTTCACAACAAATCCATCTTTTCTGAAAAAATAACTTTTCCCCTCATCACATAATTTTGAATTACTTCTCAACTAGTGTTTCAACCCATTGACAAATACAGCTTTCTTGTATTCCATATTTTCTTTCCAAAAAATTGATGAACCAAAACCTTTGATTATCAATGATTCATTATTTCCAAAAGTTACCATTACTTATTTGAAGTCTATCACATTATTCAACAAATTTAGGTCTCCTATCATTTGAGAAGAACACCCACTATCATTAATCCAAGTTCATTTTCCTTTTACATCTTTCAGATCCATTACAACAATAAGAGACTTCTCTTCTTTCATTTCACTTTTCACTTCTGGTTTCTGAGAATTCTTATGAAACGTTTGTTATGCTGGAAACAAAATTAGACATCTGTTTTCAAGGTTTCCAGGTTGTTCACACATTTCAAAAATAGTTTCCAAGGGTTGGAACCAATTTTCAACTTTTACTCCAACCTTATCAGGTTTCTTAATTTTATGACATTGAATCCCCTTCAAACATTGTCTTCCATGACCTATGGAATATAAGAATTTTTTTGGGTTCAAAATGTTGGATCGAATATTTAGATGTGTATGTATATTAGATGGAACAATACAAGAGGGGGTGAATTGTAGTTTTAAAAACATTGTGTTTAAACACCTATGAAGTTAGTTTAAAAGATCTTAAACTAATACAAGAACAAACACCCACAATTTTATTGAATATAAAGATATGATATAATATAATACTATAAGAAATGTAAAACAATTGTATTGAAAATAATACAATAATCAGTGTAATCTAAATGTGTCAGATTATATCATAAATCGTATAGAATGTAACAATATAAAATGTAATAGTATAAGTGTAATTGGAACAATTACAAATGTATATGAAATAGAAAAGGAAACAAATCAATTTCCTTTCTAATACAATTGGCAGTAGAGATGTAAAAGTATTACAATTCATTTAACCCAAAGATAAAGGTTATCCTTTTCCCTAGGATAAGAGGTATGTCTTACCACCACCTTGGTAAGCCCTCGATACGATGATCGGTACGTCTATCTGCATATACCTGGAAGCCCTCGACACGATGATTAGTTCGTCTGTCTGCCTATCCCCGGCATCCCTCGATTTTGCAGGTAATCGACACCTCTATCTTTCAATCACTTGAAAGCCCTTGATAAGATGATCAGTCGCATAAAGCACAAACAAAGAACTTATAGAAATAAAAAAAACTAGGAATGAGCCGTTCACGTTTTGTAGTTTCAAGGATTTCGCACTAAGCGGGAGAAAAGTCACACTGTCTCTCTCTAGAACTTGATAGCACAAAATGATCAGTCTCATACACACCCATTTTCTTGTCTACAAATGACCTCTTATTTATAGGCCTCGGGTTCCAATGGTCATATCTTCTTAAATGGTCATTTTTCTCTAAAAATTATAGTCAGTACAATCAGTATGGTTAGTACGATCAGCATGGTCAATACGATCATCATGGTCAGTATGATCAGCGTGGTCAGAGACATTTGTGATTTCAAAAACAAGATATAAAATTCAAAAGAAAACTTTTGACTCAACATAAAAACACATATTTCTTATATGCTCAAAACCGCCATAATACTATAAGTATCCATAGAATGAAAATTTTCCTCTGAAACTTCCGTACTAATCGGAGTTGGGACCATGTTTCTCAACATCCTTTTTTTTCTTTATTATTTAGACTACTAATTTTTTTATCAATCAGAATTTACTTTTTCATCATTGTTTTATTTTAAGATTTAATAGACCCATAAGTAAAAGATCCATTCCCATATTCAGAATGTTTAGAAATATTTTTGGAATTATGTTTTTTATAAACTTATATAATCTGTATTTTGTTAATATTTTCCATATACAAAACTTTCTTAAATTATTTTCAACCATTGAATGGAAATTTTGTTGATCCTTCTTAGGTTTCTTCTTTTGGGAACATTCACCAACTTCAGAGACATCTTTTTTGATGCTTGTATTTCTTTATTTAGTTTTAGAATGATTTTTTACAAATGCTCCAATTTTTTTGTCATCAACTACACTTACAAATGTTCATTATGATTATTTTATTTTTAAATATATTTATTTAAATCGTTTATTGATTTCAGCATCTTTACTTTGTCATTAGGAAAAATTTCTTGACAGTTTGTTGAGAAAATTTTGTTTTTTAACTTCCTAATTTCTTTCTGTTACCTTCCAATATTTCTCAAGAATTCTTTTAATTCCTCTTTCAAATGATATTTTAATTGATTTTATGGTTTTTCATAACTATTGCTTCCAAATTATTCACTATTCACTATTGTAATAAAAGTATTCTCACCAGCATACTCGAAATATTTTTTTTCACTATCCTCTTCTTTCATCATTCATGAAAAATTTAGCCACAAATTTCTCAACATATCCAAATTAAAATAATTTCATCGGATATTTACCTTTGTATTTACCCATATCTCTTTTCATATTTTTAGAAAATGAGGATAAAATGTAATATTTAGTTTTAAATACCTCATTTTTAGAGTCAGAATCAAAAGATTTTTCTTCAATAAGAATTTTTTTTGACTTACCTTTCTTGACATCCTTGAAATAAATTTATCTATTGAATTATGTTTTGTTTTTCATATATTTATCCCTTATCATTTCATAAGTGATGATAGTGATATGAAAATCATCTAGAGATAATGTTTCAGGATATATATCTTCCAATTAAGAAACCTTATCATAAAATTTATCAAGAAGGGTTATAAAAATCTTTTGAATAACTATAATATATTATGTCTTTTCACCAAGACATCTCATACTGATTAAAATATTATTTACCCTTTTAAAAAAGTACCCAATAGATTCATACTCACCCATTTTTAAATATTCATAAATCAAAGTACAGATTCTTAATATTTCCTTCATTAATTTTTTATAACCTTCATATATGTTTTTAGCTTATCTCATACATATTTAGCTATGGAAACACCTTTTACCCTTAGTAATTCACTTTCAGAAAGTGATGATATCAAATAATTCATGGAATTTCCATCATTATCAGATTCTTCTTATCAATAAATGTATGAGGAAACTTTTTATCAATTGGTGGAAATCCATATGTAGAAGTTTCAATAACATCATATCTAAGAGACATATGATACCATAGAATTATGTCCTTCTAGATATGATAATTCTTACCATAAAAAATCATAATTCCATTAATATTCATACAATTCAAATTCTCTATAACAACTTCTCTTCAAAACATCAGTAAATAATAAATGAAGTGAAACTTCTCGATGATACCGGTTGTAATTTACCAGTTGAGATAATTGTATCACTGAGAGGGGGAGGTGTAAATCAATGATACCTTTTTATTTTATGTTTTCTTGATAATAAAACAACTTTCACCTCATATTAAACATTACTTTCCCTACTAAAAACAATTTAAACACACATCCACAGGAACATAAGAATTTAAAAGGTTCACTATTCAATAAGAATAGTTACATCCTTAGTATGGTTTGGAAATGATCAAAAACCACACAATTTATTAGAAAAAAATACTATTATGTGGAATGCTATGAGTAGGATATGTCTTTTAACTCATGTAGCACTATGTAAACAATCCAATAGCGTGTCTGATCCTTTCATAAATTATGTAATAAAAAGTTTTTATAACAACATGTTACAATGCTTCATGAAAGACATTCATTGATATGATATTTTAAAACAATTCTCCACTTTCATTATAATAAGATGGTATAAACATTTATGGAATTTATAATAAAACTCAATTTGATTTCTATCTTCGATTCCCTAGTCTGATTTTATCAATTTGATAATATAAATCTATCATAATATGATTGAGACATTTATTAACCACTTCTATTTTGATTATGGAAGTCCCACCTTTATTTTCCTAATTCGATTTCTTAATACAAATAATATATAACTCTATCAGAATACAACTGAAAAAATTCCAAAACACTTCGTATTCAATCTTAAAAACTTAATACGAGTTCCCAATAGAACTATCCATACTGATATAATAATCTTCTAAATATGATAATCAACTTAATACAATGATTAATTGAAATGTTGCAATCTTGTATCGTCTCTTTTCTCTTATATATGGCATGAATTATTCAAGAAAAATAATCCAAAAACCACCTCTTCTCTCTATAATTTATTCAGAGATCTAACTTCACTCATTTTTCTGAACAATACATCCATCATAAAAGTACAATGGACTTTTCTCCTTTTATACTCACCCAAAAATTAGTTTGGGTAGGATTCTGTAAATTTTTCTCGATCAACCAAATTACTAGAATCATTCATATCTTTGGAATTTCGGGTGAATATTGACTTCATAAACATTTGTCAACTCTTCTCTTATCTTCTCGATCCTTCATAGATCTTCTAACAACTTTAGCTTGCCTATGACTTTATTCACACACATTAGTACAATTCCAATTCTCCATTCTAATGGTCATTATGATCTTCCTCATTACGATGAATTGAAATATAAAAAAATTATTCTTCTCCTTTTCTCTCAACCCACTTGAATGATAAAAAAGCAATTAAACCCATTTTAAATGGTTGAATACATTGTTGATGAACTCTGAATTTATTTTCATATTGATCCCAATAACTCCCATCGAAATAAATCTACCTTTGATGATTATGATGGTATACTGAATCTGATGGATTGGTATCATCAGTATAACTTCAAAAACATGTTTCTCTTCTGAATACAATTCAAATGATTTTTCTACACAAGTTTTTTTCCCTTGATGAATATGATCTCATACTAAATTAGATGGATCATTATCAGTGTATTCATTATTCTATGATTATGAGTCTCATCAAATTCCTTCTCTAATGATTTTAAAAAAATTCCCCCTTTTTCAGATTAAAAAATTGTACGTTTTTATGGTTATCCTCCATAGTCTTTAAAAAAATATCGATATGGTAATATCCTTACGATGATCTTGAGATTAGAAATTTTTGGTTTTACCAACTTTATTCTTTCAAAAACATCATCTTGTATCATGAATTACTTCATGGAATTGATTACATTGAATATAATATTCAACATCACATGAATTACAATGGAATGCATTGTTACTTCCTAATTCACATCATTATTTCCTTATCAGCCTAAAAATGATTGACATGATTATGATCAGACTGAATATGATTTCCCACACCTTTTCTTTCTTTCCAACTAGATATGATTATTATTAATATGATTGGAAATACCTCTTATCCCCCTTTATTTCATCAATATTTCATCACAATATTCACAAATAACATGTGATTTGAGTGAAATAAAAAACAGAAAATCATCTTTAGATTTATATTGGATTTAAGAAGACTCTGATTCAGTACCTCATTATGATCTTCACACCCATTACAGACCCAAGGTAAGTCCAATGAAACTTTTCATCTAGAAACCTAATTCACAACATGATGAAATTTATTATCTCTTGTGAGTCTAATTTATGGAAAAAAATTGTCATTTTGATTTTCCAAAGGTTTTACAAAGTTAATTGATTTACCCTTTTTGACAAAAAAAGAAAACCCATTCGTAAAACAAAATTTTTCTTACATCCAAAAACCATTCCAGCCAACTTGGTCCCAACAACCCACATTTCTCTCTCAACATTTCTTATGAATGATTAGAACATTTCTCCATTAGAACATTGAATATTTATATTATACCAATATGTTTCTTCGCATTTCCACTAATGATCAATTTTTTTCTACTACTCCATTTTTGGGGGTGTATGGATCACTATATTGATGTTTGATTCTATGTTTCCTTAGATAATATTCAAAATAATTTCATGTGATTTTTGTACCATTATCATTTCTAAACTTTTTTATATGAAGACCAATTTATCTCTCAACATCATTTCTGAAATATCTAAGCATTTCTACAGACTCTTATTTATGTTTCATAAATACGATGTTGGTCATCAAAGTTAAATCATCAATAAAAGTGATAAATTAAAAAAATATATTTATTGATTTATGTCTCATTAGTCAATAATGATATAAGTGAATAAGATAAATAGGTTTACAAGATTGAATATTATCCCTCCTAAGGAATTTTCCAACCATCTTCACTTTCTAACATGTAATACAAACATCATCTTTATTTCATTTTCAACTATAGTAAGTTTATAATAGCATACAATTTCAAAAGTTTTTTCTTGTTTTTCTATCCAAGTCTCCCATGTCTATGATGGCACAATTTTTTTTATTCTACCACAACTAAGTAACATGTGTCAAAACATTCTCCTATCTAAAATATATTTCCACCAGTTCTTTCTCACCTGGTACTAATTTTTCCATCTTCCACAGTTTTGAAGACAAATGAATTTTTTCTGAATATAACTTCATTTCAATCATCATAATGGTTTCTTACATAGAGTATGTTATGTTTGATCCCATCATCATATAAAAATTCCTTATATTTTAGTTTATTAGCATTAATCTCAGCTGTTCCAATTCCACTGATTTTTTTGGAACTATTATTTCTAAAAGTTACTTCTCCTCTATCATGATTTTAAACATCCATAAATATCATCAAATAAACTATCGTATGTGAGGAAAATAGACTATGAGAATACATGATTTGTTCATTTTTCTTGATTTTATATTTTTCATAAAAACAAAATATCATTTCTTAACTTTCTTCTTTCTATCTTCCTTTTCATTCCATTCGTAAGAAACTTGTCTTGGTAGGGATATCATACATTCTTCAGTATAGAAACCCAATTTTTCACATCTTACTCATATTTACTCTAAGAAATCCAAAAAATTTTTTTGTTTTAAAGCTTTTAACATATAGATATTGTGCTTTTCCAACTTCTTGTAGATTTAAAAATTTACTTACTTTTATTCCACTACTGCTCCCCCTCACTTCGTGTCTATTTCCATATAGAGACATGTTGGGACACAATTTATAATATTTGTTCCCATGAATTCCACAACACCAAAAAACCCCTCGAATATTATTATTCTATAAAATAAGATAATTACTTTTAGAATTTTTTCCAAGGTTTATAATAAAATTATATATTTATTACCTCCTAGTATAGGGAAATTTTTTTATAAGGGGTATTTTTAAATTTTTTTTAATGTGATGGATTTTTCACATTATTTCTTAGGCCACAATTTCCTAATATTTTTCTTAAAATATGAATGGTTAGAAAAAGCAGATGAACTATCACATTTAGTAGGTGAATATTTTACCTAATTCTTAGTATGAGCTTTTTAAAAAACTTTAGAATTCTCAAATTTTAATTCTTAATCTTTCTTGAAATGTTTATTTTTATTTATTATGGTATTTCAATGTCAAGAAGTTTTCATTGAGTTTTAAAAACCTAATATTCCTTGTAAGAAACTTTATTAGAAATATATTATAAAATCTTTCCCTATTAAACAATTTTCAATTTGAAGTTCTTAATCTCCTCAATGAATAAATATTCCATTTTAAGAATATGTTTTTAATAATAAAACTTCCTTTCACCAGATTTCTTCATTATTCTAGTTTCATTCTTGATATTTGTGTTTTTTCCAAGACATGGAACAAGTTCTGTTCTAATATGATATTCTCTATAAGATTCTTCAACTCCGTATTCACTAATTGAGTAATCTTCTATTTTCCAACATTTAGAATGAATGTTTTAAACTTCTAGAAACATTTATCTTCTGAAGAGTCATTATTTGTTGAGTCATATTTTTATTTCTTACTTAGCATACTTATTTTTCATCCAATGATCTTATTATTATATTTTTTTGGATATTTTTCTTACTTTGAAAATTAGTTTCACATCTTTAATTGAGGTTTTCTTTATAATTATCTCGATATTCTCCAACTTTCTTCTTGGGGAAATTCATAGAAAAGTACCCAATTCCTCCACACTCACAACATTTGAGTGGAATTTTTACTCCATAATTTCCTTTAACTCTTTTAAAATTCTTAGAGATAAGAGTCATGATTTTTTAATTTATTTCATTATCTTTCTTATGTTATGAATTAATGTTTTAAATAATGTTATGATTAGAATATTAGATTTTCAACTTTTAGAAAGCCTCAAAATCCATTGCATTCTTGATCTTATTTTTGAAAAATAATTATTTTCTAATCTCATATGTAACAAGAAATTTTAGTAATTTATTAAGATATAAGTATATTTATATTCTAAAGAAGAGATTTTGGAATCGTACCTATTATGGATTTTTTCACGAGTTTCTTAACAATAGTAGAATCTTCCATGGTATCTCACAATCTATGATGTTGAAGAAAACTTAATTCATTATGGTGAAATATTCATCAATAGTTTCTTCATCACTTATCTTGATATATTCAGACATTCTTTTCCAGATTTGTATGTTTTCTTCCTTTACTTTATTATTTCCCTTAATGATATTTTCAAGTTTGTACCATGTTGCTTTGGCTATTTTGACACCCATTACATAAATGAATGCATTTAAAAAAAATAAAAAATTATATTATATTTTTTTCTATCCAATTAATTATTTATCTTCTCAGAAAAATTCATAGGAACATCTTTCATAATAGTTGGAAACCCAATAGTTGTTTTATCAATAAACTATAGTCCAAGTGATAGAATATATGGAATAATTATATTTTTTTCATCCATGATAATTTTTTCTATCGAAGGTAGGAAAACCTACGATGTTCATTAAATTTAGATTTACCATGATAAGGAGTCAACGGGGGATCCAAGCTCTGATACCAATTGAAGTTCCTAAATATTATCGAATAACTGAGAGGTGGGGGGTAATCAGTTGTTATCTTTTTAAAAATTTCCATCTTTAAAAAAATTAACCACTGTAAGTTATTAGATTTATTTCCTTAACACTATTTAGTAAAATCTCATGCATTAAAATGAAGTAAAATAATCAAATAATATAATATTTATAAGGATTAGAAATACTATGAGAACCAGTATGTTTTCCATGGTGAATCCCATGGTTCCATAGAAATCCAGTATTAAAAATAGTGAATATAATATTCTTTAAACTACTATTAAACACCTTATATCTCCTAACCAGAATGATTATACTAACTCTTGTCAGTTTAAAAACATTAATTTCAAAAATTGAGCCACAACACAAGTATATAACTTTGTGAAATTTTCTCCAAAAAAGGTTGATCTGGAAACTCTAACCAATGTAACTACGTCTGAAGGGACTATATCTGATGGCCTCTATGTGATAAACCATTTATGAAACTATACATTTTAAAAAAATTGAATTCTAATCGGTTAAAAAACCATGCACCTCTTAGAAACTATACTCAATTACTTAATCCAATATAACTCAAACTAATACTCTTTGTCTTTTATTATTAACTTAGACTATTTCTGATACTATAATTAGAAATTTTCTTCTGTCCATAACATTTCTTCAACATGAATCTCAAATTTGGTTGGAAACTCACTCTAAAACAAACCCTGCAACACTTTAACTCTTTTCACATGTTACAAGTGTCTACTAATATGTACTTTTGATCAATATTTATAGGTACTCCATAAATAGAAATAGTGGGAAACCAATTTTCCATTCCTAATTACTAAAATTTATAATTTTAAATTTTACACTCGTTTGAATTTCATTGGGACATATCTAAACTCTTCTTAAGTCTTCAAGATTATTCTCAAATATCCATGAATATTATCAAATTATTTATTGTTCCATCATTATTTAAAGTTCCCTAAACTCAGAGTTTTTGAAACTGTTCAAACTTTGTAACTTCATGAAACTTCCACATTTTATCTTGTACAAACTTATACTTTATAGATTAATGAATCAGCGTATTTGTAACTTATACTAACTTTAACTTTGTATCATCCTGAAAATTCAACATTGTAACTTGTAAAAAATTTATCTTTGTGGCTTTGTGAAACATACACTCTATACATACTTTACACTATTCACCCACTTTCTATTTTTGACCATATTTCTCATAAACATTCTCGGTCTAATCATACTATTCATTTACATCCCCAATCTAACCACACTATTCATTTTCTTTCTCAGTATGATCATACTATTCATCTACATTCTTAGTTAGGTCATACAATTCATTTTCTTTCTTAGTTCAATTATACTAGTTACCTACTTTCTCTGTCCTATCATACTATTCATTTTCTTTCTCAGTCCAATCATACTATACATCTACACTCTCGGTCAAATTGTTCTATTCATTTTCTATCTCAGTCTGATCGTAATGTTCATCTAAAAACCAAGTGAAAACTTTTCAACAAAAATTTCATTTAGAAACATTAACTTTGGAAACACTATAAATACGGACTTCTCTCTTATTTTACAACATATAACTCATATAACAACATCTTCATGATGTATTAGGAACTTGAAGAAACTTAAAATCACCATATAACTTAGTTATAATGTTTTTATGGAGACGTTTTAACTTTATAACTTTATAAATATATTCATTCTTCATCTTATGAAACTTTATGACTTTATAACTCTCTCACTTTCTATATCTCTATCAAAAAAATGTTTTTTTAAATTTTTTTGATTTTCTTCATCAGAGAAAATATCTTAACTTCCATACTTTAAAACATTCCTCATCTCAAAAACATTATAACCTATTCAAAATGAATAATTTCTTAAATTATTTATCTTAGAATCTTTCTAAATTTCTTCATCTCAAAAACTTCTGAAATTATTACAAGTCGTACTATTCAGCAACTTCTAACTTTTTAACAAAGAATTATTTTGATGATCTTAATTTTTATAAAAAATTAGAAACTTCAAATCCACACTTTCAACAAAATTATTGTCTAATGGTTCATCCGACGAATCATCCGATTTGATTCTTTTCATTTATTTAAACATCAAGTTTTCTAAAAAAAAATTCATCTCGTGCTTCTCTATCTAATAAGCTACATATAGTAAACATCAAATTACTTTGAATTTTATTATCTTTCTAAATTTTAAATCTTTTTGAATTTTAAATATTCTTCTTTGTTAGAAAATTCATAACAATGTTTTCATCTTATAGAAACTCTACTTTTCCTATTTTATAAAAAAAATTCTTCAATAAAATATAGTTATTAACAAATACTAAAATTCATTATAAAATCATCACAAAGGGTCTTCTCTTATCCGTATTTTTTCATAGAATATGAGTGGAGTACATACTATGAAATATTCCATTATAATTTTACCATTAAATGTATTCAATTGATTATTGTTCACTCATGTTCTTAATAAGAGTCCACCATTGATCTTCTTCACCTACTAAATGATATATTTCAAAAAAAAATCATGGTCCAATCATTGGAGAATATAAAATATATTTTCATTGGTGATGATCCATTTCTTAGAAATTAGTTTATTAGTATAACCTCTTAATGAATGTGGATGTTTCCTCATGAAGGACTCAACAGAATGTAATTCCTTATTTTTATCTTTTGGATGTTCAGTATGATTCATAGCTTGAGAATGTTGTTTGAGCAAAACATTATTTTTTTCATTATAGCTCCCATAATGTTTGGTTTCTTAGTAGGAAACACATTTCATTTTCAATCACAGTCAACATTAGCATGGTTTAGTTGGGTTCCATCCATTGAATAAAACTAGAAATAATAGTGTGACAAACACTAATCATATTGGAAAACCACATAATCAAAAAAATAACTAATTTATTGTCTAAATCATTACAAGTTATTTTCATTATTTGAAATCTTAGGATTAACCTAGGTCATTCATGGTCCTTAATTAAATCATTCATGATGGTTCATAATGATTTTTTTAATTTCCCAAGCATATCTCCTGGGAGTGTCAAACCAGGTGGGCGGTAAGGCCCATTATCTTGCACCCAATGATGATCGATTCTAGATCATTGCACCGTTTTTAGAGTTATTACCCATAGGTACCTCTATTTTAGATCCACATCCACATGTAGTATCAATATAATGATGTAATTTTTTATAAATCCCTTTCTTTATCCTTCACCAAAATTCTAGGATATTATCTAATGCTTTGAATTATCATTAGACTTATCCTAAGATAAATCCAAGTAAATATCCCTAGACATATAATTGGAAATATCCCAATGCATCTCACTAGATTTTTTCAAATACTAATATATAAAAATTTACTAAACAATTAATTTGATACTATCTATAAAGATGCAGACTTTTATACATAAATATCACATCTTTTTAGATAAATATTCAATACATTTCAAAAAAAACATGGTCAAGGACCATAATTTTTTAGTGTCTTTGGAGTCTAGAAACCCAATATTCATATTTCAAGAACGATATTTAATATATCCCACAAATATCTTCTCATATATTACTCATCTTAGTTATACAATATCAAAACATTTTTTCATAACCCATGGAATGAAACCTAAGAAAGGGTGATCTTAGATTCTAAGTAAGGCTAAATATATTAGATATAAATTTGAAACAATAAGAAATCATAAGATAATCATAAGGGTATGATATTATGAACATAACACAGGAAGTTCATACCCAACATATCAAAGATAATAAACATGAGTTATGGTATAAAACTTTATCATTTCATAAAATATTTCCCATAATAGTGAGAAATCATCATAAATCAATCATTAACCATAATCCCATTTCATAATGGTTTGGAACCATTATAAATTTAGAAAATCCATTTCATATGTAATTGTTAACTACCAAGACCATAAAAATAGTAGAATAATACTTATCACAAGTTTCCTAATATAGATTCAGATTCACTTGTTTCTCATAGGGGATCAAGACACTCCTCTTTCCTACAGTGGATGAGGATGAACTTGTTTCCCATAGTGAATAAAACCCATATATTTTTTCCCATTTTTATATCATGAGATATAAGGATTTACCCAATGAATTTTAAGGAAATATAGGTCCTACTAATCTCATAACGGATACCATAATTATGTGTTCCAAAATATCATAAAATTTTTATTATATCATCACATCATAACCCGTGTAAGGAAAATGGGTTTCATAAACATTAAATCAATTCACCATAGAATAATCTATGAAAAATAAATGGATTTTATAAAAATTTCATCCTCATAAACATTAACTATAAATAGAAATAATAAGGAATGAATCATTTAATATTATCCCCAGTAAAGCAAAAGTAGCATCATAGGATGTAATCTAAGATATAAAATGATTTTGAAAGAAAACATGAAACATTTATTGAGTAACATATCTTTTCCACTTTTAAAAACACTTTTCAAAACATAAAATTTTTTAAATATCCTTTTCATTAAAAATAACTTGGAATCTTATAAAGGAAGCTTTAAAATCATTCAAAACATTAATTGAGAATAATAACCTTCCTATTTTGAAAATATCTTTTTAAAAATAAAAATTAATAAAACATTTTGGAAATATATTTCATTGAAAATAAACATTGAAACTTATAATTGAATATTTAGAAAAAAAATTGGCCATGGTAGTGGAAAATACTATTCTTGTCATACACATTAAAAGAAATATTACTTTCACATTTTTGATAAATACAAAATGAGAATTGTTTGGAAAATGACATGAATATTCATTTCAAAAAAATTTGTTATAAAAAGGAAAACAATGGTAAAAATATCTTTAATAAATATTTATAGGATTTAAAAATATTTTTGAAAACATTTCTAGAAAACATGATTTTGGGAAAAAAATAATTCTCAACTGAATTGAGAAATAAAGTTAGTCTTCTTTAAAAAAAATTTGAACTCTTAAGTACATAAAGATATGAAAATAAAGAGAAAACATGTTTTCTCATGACATAACCAAATTATAATCAATTTAATTAGTTTCTTAAGATATGGATAATAATATTTCATAATTGGAAGTATAAATGTAAACAATCCAGATAAACGATGAGATTGTTTCATAAAATCCTTACCACTTTGATAACTTTTGTACCATAAAAACCATGGAAGATAAATAATAAAATAGATATGTAAATCAAAATAATTTTCAAGATAAACATAATAAAATAAATTAATTTTCAATTATTTACACCAAATAAAAGAAAAATGTGGTAATTATGGCATGTGTCTCACAGAAAATAAAAGTGAGATGGAAATCCATTACGATATGTCTCAACTTCCTTTGAACATATTAGAAACTCTTATATAATAAATATAAGATTATTATTAATTTATTAAATTACAATAATTATTAATATCATAACATAGATCATTTACTTATGACCTTTTATTACCTTTTTATTAATAATAACATGTTAAAGTCATGTTTTAGTCAATAACTGGTTTTTTTCTATATGTTTTGATTTTCTATTTTTGGTCCTATTACATTGATCATGGTTAGATCAGGTATATAATATTAACCATGATATATATATATATATCATATATATTCATTATATATGTATTTATTGTGACCCATAAAAGTTATATATAGAAAATGAAATACACCATTTATAGAGACAGAAAGTCGTACGTACGTGTAAACACTATTTCCATTTTCTCTATGGAAATAAATAATTATTTGTAAATGGTATATTAAAAATTTAGAGTCATTTTTATATCATATATATCACATATGTTCATTAAACCCAACCTTATTACCTTCTATATAAAGTGTGAACTAATCACATCGCTTCGTGAGGTGGTAGTCAGTCATACACATAAAAGACGTTATTGTATTCTTGTGAAATGGATAGTAAGATTTAACATGTGATATCAGGATTCCATAATAAAATATTATCATAAATATCATATATAAATAATAAATCCTTCATTATATCCATCCACGATAGGTGGTGATGGAAAATGAATAACATCGGTTCGTGATGAGGTAGTTCACCATACACATGAATGGCGATTTCGTAACCCGTTTGATGGAAGAGGAGAAGTATCTAGGTTATTACACTAAATTAATAACATCTAAGAATATATAATATATTTATTTCATCATATAATAGTGTTTTAATAATTATTTATGAAGGTGGAGGAATAAATAAAATAAAACGCTCGGTTAGGGACGTTACTACTCCTCTAGAAAACTTATTTTGGTTTGCACCAAAAGGATTACTAGGTTGGATTTAGAAAAACAAAATACAGATTCTAGAATGAGATTAGGGAATTAAGGATGTAATTTGGGTAGGTATTATCTGAACCATAGGGTTTTGTAAGTGTGAAGTGAAGATGAGAGGGGATTTTCTTTTATATGTTAGGCGAGTAACACACATGTAATTTTTAAAAATGAAAAGGTGTACCCATGTTTTTCACATGAAAAAAGGATAAAAAATGGTCCAGTATAAAACCTAAGATAGATAACGTCTAAATATGTACATAAAATGGGTGTTCATCATATAACAACCCTTATCTTTTATTACACACTTAAACATGATTTATTACACAAAATCTTCACTTGATAAAATATGAAATATATAGAGGTATAATGTCTTTGGGGGTTATGAACATTACATAAAAACTTAAAACATAGAATTGAACATATTATTGAAAACATACTTTACATGACAACTAAGTTCCCTCGTAATTAGAATTGCATGGGATAACTTTAGGAGATGCATAAGAAAAGGGCGATCTATAAAGCCTATTAAGGGAGTTAACAAGGAATAACATGAAAGATAAAATAAATGTAAGGATATAGGCATATAAATTGAGAAATAAGATAAAAATGAACATAAAGGAATGATATAACATGATTAACATAACATGGAAATGTGGCAACAAAATTAAACATTATTTTAGCATGAGCCAAGCCTCATTGCACAGGGAGAATGATTAAACCGTCATTGCACTTGAATTAGCATGACTAAACCCTCATTGCACTTGAATTATCATGATACTAATCTTCAACCAATGCATGGAGAAATATTACAAGGACCCAGCCTTAAAACATTACATAATATTGAATTAAATGAATAATTCACATTGAGGATCTTTTCAGGTTTAGATCTTTAGAGAATTAGGCCATGAATATTACATCTCAAAAGTTACAAAGTAGACACTTTTACTCAGTTTCCATTTTTTTCATAAAATAAAAACTCTTTAAAAAAGATTCATGTACAGTTCCATTTTTTAAATAACATAACTTTCCTTGATCCCATAATTGACCCTTTCCACTTTATTTCCTGTGAAAAACATTTCAAAAAGATGGGATGAGCATAAAAAGCTCAGTAAGGAATACACAAAGAAGGAAACTGTTAGTTTTTTCAAAACAACATGTAAACCATGAATACCAAATCATAAATAACAATTTTTACCTATAAGAAGTAGTAAATAATATTCACTAAATAAAATATCATTTCTTACCCTTTTGTAACCAAAACATCACCATAAACCCATATAAAGAACACATAACAAATAAAGGTTACTTGGAACATAAACATACTTAAAAGGAATAACCATACGATCGACTTCCACAAATGTCACTAAATGGAATAGCCAAATGGCTGACTTCCATACCCAATGAATTGGAGGTTATAACATAACCACCCATCCTGCTTTATCACGGCACCACCGGTCATTTGGTTTATCACGTAACCATCCGTCAAATGTTCAAGTACCATTATAAAATCATAACACATACAAAAAATAAAAAGGAAAGAAAAAATTTACACATTTCAATCAAAACATATCACTTAAATATATTTAAATAACAAACATATTATCAAAACCATTTTCAATACCAAAATACATAATAGAGTATATGGTATTTATTTTACCTTTTTAAAACATTACGACTTGTTAAGGAAGCCAAATATCTAGTAATACTTGCGGCGAGAGAAAAGTTATTGTCATCACGTACGTTAAAAGAAACATTAATTTTATTCATTTAGTAAAATGATTTGTAGAAAAATATTCCCTTTGAATGAAATGAAAATTCAAAGGTGTTTATACAGAGTATAAAATAAAGTCTTGTATTAAAACAAAATATGCCTCAATGAATGGAGATTGAGACGATGTCCCTTACCTCATGTCCGACTTGACTCGATCATTATTTAATCTCCTAAATAATAAAATAAAGTTAATTTATAATTTCTTAATAACCGTTTTCATGTTTATTATTCCTTTTATATCACTTATTACCATGCTATGAACATTATCTAATCATTTAAGTTAGTAACGGTTGTTTTGTCGATATTTGGTACTTGAGTCAAAAATAAACTTCTTATAATTACAAGTTGTTAATGTGGTAAAATATCCACTATCTACAGAGTTATATTCGTGATGTAGATATCATATATATCATATATATCCAGTATATACATGCATTTATTATATTGCATAACATTTAGAGGTAATAAATGAAATGCACCGTTCATGGAGATGGTAAGTCATACGTACGCATGAAAGCTACTTTCATTTATATTTCGCATTTAATGGAATAAAAACATTATTATATAGATGAAAATTATAATTCCAGTATAATATAATATATAATATTATTAAATACATCCTTTATACATCCCATATATGCCATTAACAATTCAAATCACTTTCAGGGGGCGGTAGTCCGCACTTCCTAAAATGAAATTATTGCATTTATCCATTATGGAAACCATAAAGGTATTCCATAAATGAAAAATATAGAAGAATAATGAAAACATAAACATAATATATATCATATATAAATACAGTGATATCTTAATGGCCACCATAAGAGGTGGTAGGAGATATTTGAACAATCATCGTTTCGTGAGGCAGTAGTTCGCCGTCCACAGTAACAATATGTTCTTCACCCATTAGATGGAGGTGTGTGTAAGTGTAGCTCAAATACTTCTCACAAAAAAATCCTAGTATATTTAATATACCGTTTTTGATACAAAATAAAAGAATAAAAAACACTTTATGGGGTTGGGGAAGTAAAATAAAACAAAAGAACATAAGAGAAGCCATTACCTTTAAATCGGGTAACTCCCCTTGGTTTGAACCAAAGGGGCTTCTTGAAGAGCATTATGCCTAAGGTAAGGCTTCTAGGATGAAGAGAGGGAACTTGGGAGATTATTCGAGTAGATGTTGGACGAGCCAAAGTGCTTGATAAGTGTGATAAATGGGTAGGAAGTGGGGTCTTTTTATAAGGGAGAGGAGGGGATCTTTTGGAAAGCTTGAAAATATTATTTTATTATATAATGTTTTTCGGTTTCTAATGGTCCACAAATCATTAAATTCAAATATAAGGTGTCCAATGTTCTAAATAAAATCATTCAATAATAATTTGACAAGTGTTGGATATTATTTTAAACATTATCTTCTTATTTATTTAAATCATTCATTAATGATGTAAACACCGCTTCATCATTGTGTCATAAATAATTTTATTTATTTGATATTTAAAATTATAAAGAAATTATCATGATGTAGGAAATAATTTTATATTTATAATGAATATTTATAGTTAAAAATATAACTTATATAACCCCTTGTAAAAATTGTTTTAGTAAAACAATACATGTTTGTGAATTTTTTATTTTTACTTAAATAAAAGGTAATAATATCATTATCTTACCCAAGTGGCTCCATGGGGTCCCAAAAATTGTCCCATGTATTTTATTGGTCAAACATGACTCATTCAATAAGGGTAAGACAAGTGTAAATGTAATTTCATATTATTGTAGCATTATTTTTACCTTTATTTACACTAGTTACCTTCGATCACAGTTAATAAAACTTAAAAGTTACTATTCACCAAAACTTATTTTCATCCCATTAAATGAAATTTTACTTACTAATTATAACCATGTATGTCAGATTTTTGAAATTCAATTCATTGAAGTGATAAAATTTCATTTAAATGAAAAATCAGTTTTTTTAACTAACACTTAGTGGTTTCGTTATTCACCAAAAAATTGAAGTTTTTTAGAAAAATACCAAAAATCCACCCTAAGATATATTTGATATTCTGAATTAAAAAATAAAGTCTATTTTACAAAATTCAAAACATATAAGTTTCATTAATTAATTTTACAATTAATTACCGTTGTCAAATCAAAGAGCGTGTTTTTAAGAAACAATATATATTAAGAGATTGACACTTGTTTAAGTCCAATTTCCTTGTGAAATTAATTCCAATATCCACCATTGGATTAAATGGTAAAAATATATTCTAATTTAACTTTAAAACCAATTATAAAGATAATCTAACCATATAAATAAATTAGATTAAAAGGTGCTTTGGAATTAAAATACAACATTTTTCACTATTTATTAAAAAATGAACTTTATCAAAAAAAACAAACACAAAGTAAATTTTGATGTCCTGATTCTAAAGAAGAATTTTATTTGGTCCAATAGAATGTATAAGAGTGAACAAAATTATATTCAAAGAGGATTCTACATCAAAAGGTGATAAATCGACCTTTTAGTGAATATTAGAGTAATAATGCTAAAAATTTGATTTATTCTCATTTTAAGCCTCTAAAATTTATTAGATAAATGTAAAAACATTTAACAAACATATATAATCATATTTTAGTTATTTCTATCTATTACCACCAATACAATGACTACATGTTAACTACCATTTAAAATAATATTATTATATTATTAGTGTGCAACGTAAGATTTCAAAGAAATCCGTTGTTGCGTATCTGGTATGCCATCGAACATAGAAACCCTATTAAAGTAAAATTAAAATTTAATTCACAAATATTAATAAATATGAAAATGTATTATTCTTTATTTACCTGGGATGTTATATCCTTCCCCACTTTTTGGAATTGCGTCCTCGTAATTTTATTCACTTATAAAATAAATGGGGGTATTTATCCCACATAGAATTTTCAGATTCCACGTTGCCTCTTCAACCATATGATTTTCCCACAAAACCTTCACCTGAAAAATTTCATTATTCCTCAACACTTTCTCTCTACGGTCAAGAATCTGGACCGATTGTTCCTCATAAGAGAGGTTCTCTTCCAACTGAACAATGTCTGAGCTCAAAACATGAGATGGATCTGGTATATACTTTCTCAACATTGAAACATGAAAAACATTGTGTACCTGGTATAAACATGGAGGTAAATCCACTCTATACGTGACTGATCCATCTTTCTCCATGATTTCATAAGGTCCAATGAACCTCGAAATCATCTTTCTTTCTTTCTAAAATGCATCACACTTTTACATAGAGAAACATGGAGAAAAACATGAACAACTACCTCAAAAGATAGATCTTTCCTCCGGTTATCTACATAACTTTTCTGCCTGCTCTGAGCTGTTCTCATGCTCTTCTGAATCAACTGAACATTTTTTGCCATCTCTTCTACCAATTCCGGTCGAATCAGATTCATTTCCCCTACACCATCCCAAAAAGCTAGAGTTCAACACCAATTTCCATATAATGCCTCAAACGGAGCCATATGTATACTAGAATGAAAACTGTTATTCTAAGAAAATTCAACAAAAGTAATATGTTGGTCCCAACATCCCTGGTAATCCATCATGCATGCACTTAACATATCCTCCAAGGATGGAATTGTTCATTCTGAATGACCATCTGATTGCGGATGAAAAGTTGTACTAAAATTTAATTCAGTGCCCAATGACTTTTGAAGGCCTTTCAAAAAAGTTAGAAGTAAACCTGGGATCACGATCAGATACAATAGAGAGGTGAACTCCATGTAACTTGATTATATCTTTAACATACAACCGAGAAATTTGATCTAGAGAGAATGTATCTCGAATAGGAATAAAATGAGAAGATTTAGTCAATCGATCAACAATAAACTAGATTGCATTATTACTTCAAGATTTCATTGGTAATCCCACAAAGAAGTCCATTAATATATTTTCCCATTTTCACTCTAGAACCTGTAATGACAGAAGCATCCCTTTTGGTAACTGCCGCTCTGCTTTAACCTACTGAAAATTCAAAAACTTCACAGTTAAATCAGAAATATCTATTTTTATTCCATCCCATTAGTAATACTCTCACAGATCTCTATACATCTTAGTACTCCAAGGATTAAATGAAAACAAGGAACAATGATCCTCACATAAAAACTCATTCTTCAACTGTGAATCAAAAGGCACAGATAATCTGTTTCCAAACCTCAAAACACAATCATTATCAATTTGAAATTGAGGAAACTTACCCTTCTGAACTAGCTCTACCTTTTTTTATAACCCACTTTATATCTTCCGCGCTTGCTTAATTCTGTCTGATAGAGATGATCCCACTGACACCTGAAACAAAACTGAAGAACTTCTTGCACCCAAAACATCTATGCCAAAGTTCATCAAATAAAAAACCAAAGGATCTCGTTACAAACGTAGAATTGTTAATGAAGCATTACTTTTTCGACTCAAAGCATCAGCCACTTTATTTTATTTTCTGCGATGGTAATGAATTGTACAATCGTAATCCTTGATTAATTCTAGCCATATTCTCTGTCACATGTTCAATTGTTTCTAAGTGAATATATACTTTAAAATTTTGTGATTGGTATATATTTCACACTTTACTCCATACAAATGATGCCTACAAATTTTTAAAGCAAAAAAAACAACTGCTAATTCCAAATCATGTGTAGGGTAATTTAACTCATGAGTTTTCAACTGATGTGAAGCATATGCAATTACATGATCATTCTGCATAAGGAAACAACCAATTCTCTTCAACAAAGCATCATTGTAGATAACAAAGTCACCATTTCTGGAAGCCAGTGCGAAAAATGGATCATTCACCAATCTTCTTTTCAATTCCTAAAAACAATCATCACATTCATTTTTCCAAATGAATATAACACCTTTTCGAGTTAACTTAGTCATTGGACTAGATAACCGTGAAAATTTTTCAACAAACATCCAGTAATAACCTTCCAAATCAAGAAGACTACAAATCTCGGTTATATTTGTGGGTCTTGGTCATTCTTTAACAACTTTTGTTTTAACTAGATCAACAGTTATGCCATTTTCTGAAACATTGTGACCAAGGAAATAAATTTTTTGTAACCAAAACTCACACTTGCTAAATTTTCCATATAGTTTCTTTTCATATAAGTTTTTCAAGATATCCCTTAAATGAATTTCATGTTCCTCTTTACTTTTGGAATAAACCAAAATATCATCAATGAACACTAGCACAAACTTATCCAAGAACTCATGGAAAATTCTATTCATTAAATCCATGAATATAGGAGGTGCATTGGTTAACCCAAAAGGCATAACTACAAATTCATAATGGCCATATCTAGTACGAAACGTGGTATTCAGAACGTTTTCTTCTTTTACTTTCAACTAATGGTACCCCAACCTCAAGTAAATATTTGAAAAATACTGAACTCCCTGGAGCTGATCAAACAAATCATTGATATGAGGAAAATGATACTTGTTCTTAATAGTGATGTTATTCGATGCTCTATAATCAATGCAATGTCTCATTAAACCATCTTTCTTTTTAACAAACAAGATAAGAGCACCCCATGGTGATGTTCTAGGTTGAATGAAACCTTTATTTAATAACTCATGCAATTGCTTATTTAACTCTAAAAGTTCAAATTGAGCCATTCGATAAGGGGGTTTTGAAATTTGCATAGAATCAAAAACTAATTCAACAGTAAATTCAACTTCCTGATCATGTATAATACCAGGAAACTACACAAGAAATACATCAAGATACTCATTTACCACTGGCACATCATTAATCTGAGCAGTTCCTTTGTTTTCAACAATATGTGCAAGGTAACATTCATTTCCATCTTTTACTAGTTTCTCAACTTCTTGATATGTCATCAAAATCAAGGGTTAATTCTTGTACACAAATTGAAAATATTTCTGAACACAAACCTCTTTAGCTCTACAGTCAATCTTAGCATGATAAACAGAAATCCAATCCATGCCAAAAATAACATCAAACTCTACTAGAGGAAAAACAATAAGGTTTTTAGGTAGATTCTTTCCACACACAAGGATAAGAGGGTTCTTATAATTTATTTTTGTCTCAACGATTCCCTCATGTGTTTTTACCATAAGTTCAGGATTCATATCATGAGATGGAATTCCCAATTTACTAGAAAACTTCTCAGAAATGAATGAATGTGTAGACCCTAAATCAAACACATTCGCATAATCTGAACAAACAAGAAATGTACCTAATACTACTTCATTCGATGGACCAACATCTGCTGAAGTAGTTACAAAGGATTTCACCACCCCTTTTTGCTTGTAGTCTGGCTTCTTTTCCTCAGTTGAGTTCTTCGTTAGAAACTCATTTGCATAATGACCCATTTCATTACACTTAAAACATCTTACTGCTGGCTTTTCATTTCCTACTTGATCATCTTCCTTATAGTTACAAGCAATATGACCAGACTTACCACACCGAAAGCACTTTATAGACTTGGATAAACATTCTCCAAGATGAATTTTACCACACTTCTCACAGTATGGATATTTGGTTTTCTTACCTCCATGCATATTTGATTAATTCTTTCCCTTTTCCTGCCAACTAGACCTCTTATTCTGTTTTTTGAAAAAGAACACCTGATCATTGGAAAACTCCATTTCCACCATATCTACACATCGAACAAGTTTTTCATAACTTTTTAACTCACTAGAAGATAAAGACCTTCAATACTTTGGCTTTAACCCTGATTAAAAAAGATTGATTTTACTATTAAGATCTTGTATGAAATTTGGAGAATACCTTTCCAGTCGAGTGAACTTTTCTTCATAAGCAGCCACTGAGTCATCCTCATGCCTCAATTCTAGGAATTGTTTTTCCATCCTAAGATGAACCACATTAGGAAAATATTTCTCAAGAAAGATACCTTTGAATTCATCCCAGACCAGATCATAAATCTCCTCACTATCCCTAATATTTTTCACCATCCACCACCACTGATCATGTTCACCTTCAAAATGGTAAACAATGAGACTAACCGTTTGATGTTCTAAACACCCCATGACAACAAAAATCTTCTCCAGTTCTTTAATCCAACCTTCCACTAGCACAGGGTAAAATGATCCTCTGAATGATGGGGTATGTTGCCTCATAAAATTTTCCACTACTGACATGTTCCTCTGTGGTTGATCTGGTTAATCTCTTGTATTGATACCACCACTATTTATAGCCTGAGTTAATTGTGCCATCACTGCAACAAACTGTTTCGTTCCGATTCCAACCGTCTCAGGTTGCAGATTTCGAAGTTTGTTTTCCTCCTGATGTCGTCTCAACATAGCTGCCCTATTTCCTCTATGGAAAACAACTCTGAACACATAAATATCTTAGGTGAAGAAACATGGTAATATTTAAATTCTATATCATTTCAATCATACCATAAATTAATTTATGGACATGAATTTAACAATATTCTAACTCCTAAAGTTGTCTAAACCGACCTTTGATACCAACTATAAGGACTCGACCTTAAAACATTACATAATATTTAATTAAATTAATAATTCACATTGAGGACCTTTTCCGGTTTAGAGCTTTCGATAATTAGGCCATAACTATTACATCTCAAAAGTTAAAAAGTACACACTTTTACTCAGTTTCCATTTATTCATAAAATAAAAACTCTTGAAATAAAAGTCATATCCAGTTCCATGTTTTAAACAACATGAATTTCATTGATCTCATATTTGACCCTATTCCACTTTATGTCATTTGAAAAAAAATTCAAAAATATGGGATGAACATAAAAAGCTCAGTAAGGAATACACAAAGAAGGAAACTATTTGTTTTTTCAAAACAACAAGTAAACCATAAATACATAATCATAAGTAATAATTTTTACCTATATTAAGTAGTAAATACTCTTCACTGAATAAAATATCATTTCATACCCTTTTGTAACCAAAACATCACTATAAAACCCAAATAAATAACACATAACATATAAAGGTAACTTGGAACATAAACATACATAAATGGAATAACCATACGGTCGACTTCCACACATGTCACTAAATGGAAAAGCCATACGGCCGACTTCCATACCCAATTCATTGGAGGATATAACGTAACCACCCATCCTGGTTTATCATGGCACCACCTGTCATTTGGTTTATCACATAATCACCCGTCAAATGTCCAAGTACCATTATAAAATCATAACACATACAAAAAATATAAAGGAAAGAAAACATTTCCACATTTCAATCTCAATATATCACTTAAATATATTGACATAAAAAGTCTATTATCAAAACCATTTTCAATAAAAAATATACATAAGAGAGTATATGGTATTTATTTTTCCTTTTAAAAACATTACGGCTTGTTAAGGAAGCCAAAGATCAAGTAATACTCGCGGTAGAAGAAAGGTAGTTGTCACCGCATACGTTAAAAGAAAAATTCCTTTTTGTCGTTTAGTAAAACGCTTCGTAGAAAAATATTCCCTTTGAATGAAATGAAAAGTCAAATGTGTTTATACAGCGTATAAAAGAAAGTCTTGTATTAAAACAAAATATTCCTTAATGAAAGAAGATTGAGAAGAAGTCTCTTACTTCGTGTCCGACTCGACCTGATCGTTCTTTAATCACATGAATAATAAACTAGAGTCAATTTTTACTTGATTAAGATCATTTATCACGTTTATTATTCCTTTTTTATCACTTATTACCATGTTATGAACATTATGTAATCATTTAAGTTAATAACGGTCGTTCTGTCGATATTTTGTACTTGAGTCAAAAATAAACTTCTTATAATTACAAGTTGTTCATGTGGTAAGATATAAAAAATCTCCAGAATTATATTCATGATGTATATGTCATATATATCATATATATACAGTATATACATTCATTTATAATATTACATAACATTTAGAGTTAAGAAATGAAATGCACTGTTCATGGAGATGGTAAGCCGTACGTACGCCTGAACGCTACTTTCATTTATATTTCGCATTTAATGGAATGAAAACATTATTATATAGAGATAAATTATAATTTCAGTATAATATCATATATAATACTATTAACTCTATCATTTATATGTCCCACATATGGCATTAACGATTCAAATCACTTTGAGGGGGCGGTAGTCCGCACTTCCTAAAATGAAATTATCGCATTTATCCATTATGGAAACCATAAAGGTATTCCATAAATGAAAAATACAGAAGAATAAGAAAAAAATAAACATAATATATATAATATATAAATACAGTGACATCTGAATTGCCACCATGAGAGGCAGTAGGAGATATTTGAACAATCATCGTTTCGTGAGGTAGTAGTTCGTCGTCCAAAGAAACAGTATGTTATTCACCCATTCGATGGAGGTGTGTGTAAGTTTAGCTCAACTACTTATCATAAAATCATCCTAGTATATTTAAGATACTAGTGTTGTTATAAAAGAAAATAATAAATAGATTTTTGGGGGTTTGAGAAACAAAATAAAACAAAAGAACATAAGAGAAGACATTAACTTTAAATCGGGTAACTCCCCTTGGTTTGAACCAAAAGGTTTTCTTGAAGAGCTTTATGACTAGGGTAAGGCTTATATGATGAAGATAGGGATCTTGGGAGCTTATCTGAGTAGATTTTGGACGATCCAAAGTGCTTGAGAAGTATGAGAAATGGGTAGGAAGTGGGGTCTTTTTATAAGGGAGAGGAGGGGCTCTTTTGAAAAGCTTGAAAATATTATTTTATTATATAATGTTTTTCGGTTTCTAAAGGACCAAAAATCATTACATTACAAGATAAGGTGTCCAATGTTCGAAATAAAGTCATCCAATAAGAATTGGACAAGTGTTGGATATTATTTTAAACTTTATCTTCTTATTTATTTAAATCATTCATTAATGACGTAAACACTGCATCATCATTGTGTCATAAATAAATTTATTTATTTGATGTCTAAAAATTATAAAAAAAATATCATGATGTAGAAAATATATATATATTTTTAATTAATATTTATAATCAAAAGGATAACATATATAAACCCATGTAAAAATTGTTTTAGTAAAACAATACATGTTTGTGACATTTTTAGTTTTACTTTAAATAAAAGGTAATAATGTCATTATCTTACCCATGTGGCTCCCTGGGGTCCCACAATTTTCCCCATGGATTTTATTTGTTAGACATGACTCATACAATAAGAGTAGGAAAAGTGTAAAGCGAATTTCCTATTATTATAACATTATTTTTTCCTTTAATTACACTAATTACCTTTAATCACGATTAATAAAACTTAAAAGTTACTATTCACAAAAAATTATTTTCATCCCATTAAACCAAATTTTACTTACTAATGATAACCATGTATGTAGTATATTTGAAATTAAATTCACAGAAGCGGTAAAATTTTATTTAAACGAACAATCAGTTTTTTTAACTAACACTTGGTAGTTTCGCTATTCACCAAAAATTGAAGTTTTTCAGAAAAATACCAAAAATATGCCCTAAGATATATTAGATATTCTGAATTAAAAATGATGTCTATTTTAAAAATTCAAAACATATAAGTTTCATTTATTAATTTTAAAATTAATTCCCGTTGTCAAATCAAATAGCATGTTTTTAAGAAACAATATATATCAAGAGATTGACACTTGTTTAAGTCCAATTTCAAAGTGAAATTAATTCCAATGTCCACAATTTGATTAAGTGGTAAAAATATATTCTAATTTTACTTTTAAACCAATTAAAAAGATAATATAACAATCTAAATAAATTAGATTAAAAGGTGCTTTTGAATTAAAATACATCATTTTTCACTATTCATTAAAACATGAACTTTATCGGAAAAATAACAAAAACAAACACAAAGTAAATTGTGATGTACCAATTCTAAATAAAAATTTTATTTGGTCCAATAGAATGTATAATAGTGAACAAAAATATATTTAAAGAGGGTTCTCCATCAAAATGCGATAAATCTACCTTTTGGTGAATATTAGAGTATTCATGCTTAAAATTGGATTCATTTGCATTTAAAGCCTATAACTTTTATTGGATAAATGGAAAAACATTTAAAAAATATATAAAATTATATTTTAGTTATTTCTATTCATTCTCGCCAATACAACAGTTGCGTGTTAACTACCATTTAAAATAATAATTTTATATTATTAGTGTGCAACGTAAGATTTCAAAGAAATCCGTTGTTGCGTATTGGGTACGCCATCAAACATAGAAACCCCATTAAAGTAAAATTAATATTTAATTTAAAAATATTAATAAATATAAAAATGTCTTATTATTTATTTACCTGGGATGTTACAGCTATCCGGGCAAACCCTTCTTAAACATTTCATTTCATGCATAAGTGTTCCACATGGATCATATAACATGAAATCATTCAACATCATAAGTTATTAAAAGATTACAAAATGTGTAATAAACACATGAAATTACCATTAAATATGTATATGTCCATAAAAGTGAATACCCTTTATAGAGACATGGGTATGGTATTCACTACACAATGATTTTGGCTTGGAAAATCGCGGTGCAGTTTCGGCAGCATAACGACATGACATTAAAATTCGTAAAAATGGTTGATGAGAGATAAAGTGTTGTATCATCATATTTACATGAATTTAAAGTAAGGGGTTCATATAGAAACATGTACCAACATATTTAAAGGAATTTAGATTCATAATACAAAGGAATTACTTGACTATAAATGAGGAGAGAGAAATTCCTTATGGAATTTCGGTATGGTAACGGGTGTGCATGGGAAGCATTAAATGAGAGTTAAATGGGTATCTCATAATTTAAACATAAATATGGAATTATTGTGGAGGTGAGAAATCATATCCCAACATTTTTAAATGAAATTAAAGGGTATAAAAACATAATTAAATTGAGACAAAAATTAGAAAAGAGGAAATCCCTTACTTGGAAGTGTGATCCCAATGGATTGGGAGAGGCTTGAGAGAGGTTTCTTGGGAGCATGTGGAACATTTAGAGGATTCTATAGATAGGAGGGTAGAGTTTGGATGAACTCCAATGGCTTTTAGTGAATATTAAGTGGAATTTTGGGTGGGTTTATATAGGAAAGGAGGGGAAATTCTTTATAATTTAGGTTTGGGTCACCACACATTAAACTAATCAATACCACAAACCAAACCATTTTTTTGACAAAGGGGATCAGAAAAAATTATTTTATACGGAAAATGGAAGAAATTATTAAAATAATTGGGTTGCTTTTGTGTAGGTGAGTCACACACACAAGGAATAAAATTTAAAAAGGAAAAATGTTTTATAAGACATGAAGGGTCCACTAAAGCTTTGTAAAATAAATAAATCAAACCCAAAATAACATTATATTAGTGGTAAAACATTTATTGGCCGAAAATAATGTTTATAGTATTTTATTATATAACTATTGGGTCATTATGATGTCATAAAACACGTTATATATTTAAACGGTATTTAATTTTTACCCAAAAATTCAACTATCTCAGAAAATTATGAAAAATTCACCATTGGATAATTTCCACATCCTGATTCCAAAAATAATATTCATTTTATCTAAATAATTATATAAATATGATAATTTTTTCTTTTAAAATAAAAATAGGCATTTATCGAAAAATCATGGGTTTTGACAAAAATAGCTTTCAAAACTTAATAAAAATTACAAATACATTCATAAAATTATACGATAATTTATATTTAATAAAAAATAATTTAATAATAAAAATAATATTTTATTAAAATATTATTTAATTCAAAAATCCTTTAATTTATCAAAATAGATTTCAAAGTTTAATATTAAATAAAAATACTATATGCGCTTTAAAAACTATTTACAACGTAACAATAATAAAATGAATGTATATTCATTATTATATAAAAAAATAATTCACATATTCATAGTTCTATGGTATTGTTACATAACCCCTTATAACACCAGTATAAGACCAAATGGTAAGTTGTGCGATGGTGACAGACTCTTGGGGTGGCTCGGATAACATCACGCGGGTGGTAATCTCTATTAACATCCACTTCTCTCATAGTCAGTTCTACTCAAGATTAACTTGTTCAAGCTCATCTTGGTCTTGGTCAAGAGCGAAGCCCAATGACTCCACCTCCTTTCCGAGTTCTGAAAAATGGGCTTTGTACGAGGAAAGTCTACTAGATGAGGCTATCGCTTCTTTTTTCTGAGTAAATTGGATTTGTTAAAGATCTATATTTATAATAATCATGTGATCACTATTCACCGTCTATATTAGCAATAGTCACAATTATTAATAGTATTATAAAATCTATAAACATAAAAAAAGTTCATATTTTATACAACAATTTTACATAAAAATACATTTAATTAGATCAAGAGGAATTTTCATTAATGAAAGTTTGGGTCATTACAATCTTCCCCCCTTAAGAAATTTCGCCCTTGAAATTTCTGTTTCCCACACTAAAACAGATTTGGGTAACTCTGCTTCATCATTTCCTCTGATTCCCACATCGCTTCTTCAAACTTGTGGTTTCGCCACAACACCTTGATGAGGGGAATTGTATTATTTCATAGAACATTTTCTCTAAAATCTAAGATCTTTACTGGTTGATACTCATAAGAAATATCATCCTCTAAATGTACCACCTCTGAAGAGTATAGCATCCCGCCATTTAATAACATAAACTTTCATTACATTACACAAAATTGAGGATCTTTAAGGTCTAGTTTCTTGGAAACCAGGAATATAATACATGAAAACAACATAAAACATTCTTCTTAAACACTTGAAAGGCATCTCCTTAAGTTCATTCTAGGTTCATTACTGCATCTCATAACCTGGGGACATACATCAAAATAAAGGGTGAGCAGAAGGCTCAGTAAGGGAAACAAGAGGAACATTTTACATGTGAACTTGAGATACTTCAATAAGGACATGAAAAGAACTTTAAGGCATGAGAAAGAAATCATGAGGCATTTCATAATAAAAATAACATTTTCCATAACATGAAGATGTGGCTACATAATTTAACATAGAAAATCATGAACATATCACCAAGGTCCATCCCCAAGGTGTCATTTGAAAATTACCAAGGTTATTCACCAAGGTATCGTGAAAATTGTAATCTCTAGTGGTTACATCATTACCCAATTCATTGGAGAGATATCAGGGCGCACCCTTAAATTTGCCTTTATTATCATGTGATCCACATATATCATCATCAAACGTTTCATAAATAACCCACATAGCATAAAATAAAAGGGTTTCATTTCATAATCATAACATTTTAAAAACTGCTTTAAAGACATGATCTTTACGTCACTTTAAACCCACGGAAAGGGAAAGCGGGTCTCATGTATGTAAATACCAGAATTTAAAATGGAACATTTTGATATATATGTGAATACCCTTATAGAAATAAGAGCTTTTAGTATTCACTTTATAACATAAAATAATTTTGAGAAAAGAGAGAGGTATTTTGAGACGAAAATTCTGCAGCATAACGGCTATGTTACAAGGTTTTAGAAAACATTGGAAAGAGAGGGGACATGGGTCACCCACTCATAAATGATCCATAAAACAGTAGGGGGACAGAATATGAGGGATTTAAGAACATGGTAATAAAATTTGAAAGATATACCATATGAAATGAAAAACATGGAAGTGAGACAAAAATAAGATTTCTCTTATGAAAATTCGGCAGCCTAACGGCGTCACTTAACTTCAAAAAAAAATTATTTGACAAGATCAAATAGGGTCCCTCATTATATGATCATAAGAGATCAGTATTATAGATACAGAGATCATACCCCAACATAATAAAAAGGAACTTGAAAGACTTGACATGAAAATCGAACTTGAAAAATGAGAAGGGTGAAAGAATCCCTTAAAAATTCGGCAGCCTAACGGCGTCACTTAAACTTTCATAAAACGAAATGATGAGAGTAAGAGAGGATCTCTAATCATATAAAAATGAAAAGCGAAGAAAGAGGAATATAAAAGAACATCCTCTCACATAAGAACATGGAGCATAAAGAGAATGACATAAAAAGGATTACATGAAAAGAAAGAGAGAGGTCGGATCCCTTACCTTAAAACGTGACTCTTGAAACTCAACGTTTTGGACCATGAGGGCTTGGGGGAACCTTGGGAGGAATCCTTGGAAGGTAAGAAGACCAGAAATTAGTTGGGGGAGAGTTGGGAGTGAAAACTAAAGGAGGAAAGGGTGGGTATTTATAGGGAAAGTGAGGGGACAAGGCATTAATGGCCAAGGGACACCTCACAAGTGCTTTTCTCAAACCCATGTGCTCTATCATGATATTTTTCATAAAGTTAGGCCACATGGGGCCCCCAAAACAATAATTCATCACCCTTGGCCGGCCAACCCTTGAAATATCTCATGAAATCATCATGAAACAGTTATGATGTCATTAAACATACCAAAACCCTAAAACTGTATTTTTACTATTCACTGAAAATTCAACTTTCTCAGAATAATCCCAAAATTTCACCTTAACCAAATATAAATGCTCTGATATCAAAAATGAAATCCATTTTATAAAAATAATTTTCTAAATATTTTTAATTTAATTTTTCAATAAAAACACTATTCATCGAAAATTCATTTTTTTTCAGAAAAATCCCCAAAAATTACCTTAACATAATATCGATGCTCTGAGTACAAAAATAAAGTCCATTTTATAAAAATAATTTTCTAATTATTTTTAATTAAATTTTTAATTAAAAAACACTATTCATCTGGAAAAAACTAATACTTGACTAATAATTTATGAAACCGTTATTTACACATTTTATTGAATTACATTACTTAATCTAGGTGTCTAAATTATATTAAAACTTTCTTTGAGTGAAATTACTAATCCATTTGGTCATATTACTAATCCTAAGCGTAAAATCACTATTCATAATTTACTATTCATCAAAAATTATGTTGATCTTATTAGACTCCAAATTCCTTACTGAACACTTTTGTAGAAGACCATTTTTTGAAAATCATTACACATCATTAGTTATTTAGGGTTTACATAAATGTTTTAAAATATCCCTTTTTCAGAAATTCATCAATATAATATATCCTAAAATTATCCGGACAAAATAAAATCCACAAACATCACTAAAGAAAGATATCTCAATTTATTCACCTGAAAGGATTACACAAGGAAGCTAGGGTCTCGTCACATAGCCCCTTATAACACCGGCATAAGACCTAAGTGTAAGGTGTGCTATGGTGAGAGAATCTGAGGGAGGCTCAGATAACATTTCCCTAGTAGTAATCTCTACTAACTTGAACTTCTCCTGTAGGCATTTCCGTTCATTCTTGAAACGCTGGAGTTCGGCTTGGGCTAGGTCCAAAGCAAAGCCCACAGATGCTACCTCCTTCCCAAGCTCTGATAAGTGGGCTTCATAAGGGTCGAGTCTACTGGATGAAGCCATCGACTCCTCTTTATGCATTGACCATTAACATCTTATTAAATCATTAAGAGTAAGTTAATATACTACTCAAAAAGATTGGTTCGTTACATTCTTCCCCCCTCAAAAAATTTCGTCCCCGAAATTTACACTTGAGTCCTAGTCGAAAAGGTGAGGGTACTTTTGCTTCATTGTTTCCTCAGGCTCCCAAGTCGCTTCTTCATATTTGTGATTCGTCCACAACACTTTCACAAGGTGGGTAGTCTTGTTTCGTAGGACCTTGTCTCTACGGTCCAAGATCTCCACTGGCTGCTCCTCATAAGAGAGGTCATGTTCCAGTTGTACCACCTCTAGGTTCAGTACATGCGAAGGGTCGGGTATGTACTTCCTAAAGAGAGATACATGGAAGACATCATGAACTTGAGCTAGGTTCGGTGGAAGTGCTAGACTATAGGCCACTAATCCTATGCGATCAAGGATTTCATAGGGGCCAATGTACAAGGGGATGAGCTTCCCTTTCTTCCCAAACCGCATGACTCTCTTCCATGGAGAAATTCGAAGGAAGACTTTGTCGCCAACACCAAACTCTAAGTCCCTTCGACGATTGTCAGTATAGCTCTTCTGCCGACTTTGAGAAGCTTTTATGTGTTGTTGGATGGCATGAACCTGTTCCGTCATCTCTTGTATGTGATCAGGCCCAATAAGCTTCCTCTCACCAGTTTCATCCCAACAAGTAGGAGTTCTACATCGCTTTCCATACAGAGATTCATAGGGTGCCATCTGAATACTCGAAGGGTAGCTGTTGTTATAGGAGAACTCAACTAATGGGAGGTGTTGATCCCATCCACCTTTAAATTCCATTGAGCATAATCTCAGCATGTCTTTGAGTATCTGAATAGTCCTTTCAGATTGGCCATCAGTTTGAGGATGATAGGCCGTACTAAAATTCAATTCAGTATTCAGAGAATGTTGAAGACTTCTCCAGAATTTTGATGTGAATCTTGGGTCACGATCAGATACGATGGATAGTGGTACCCCATGCAGCCTTACCACTTCCTTCACGTATATCTTGGCAAGCTGATCCAGAGAGAAATCTTCCCAAAAAGAGATAAAATGGGATGTCTTGGTGAGACGGTCCACAATAACCCATATCGCATTGTTTCCTTTGGATGTTTTCGGGAGACCAGTTACAAAGTCCATAGTGATATTATCCCACTTCCATACTGGTATGGGTAGCGGTTGTAATACCCCCTTAAGAAGTTTCCGTTCTGCCTTTACTTGCTAACACTCCAGGAACCTTGTAGTGTAATCAGCAATCTCCCTCTTCATGTTATCCCACCAATAATGATCACGAAGGTCTCTATACATCTTAGTGCTTCCCGTATGTATAGAGAAAGTAGAGCTATGAGCTTCATCCATCAGTTCTTTCTTTATCTCTGGAATAGATGGAACACATAGTCTTGTACGAAATTTCAATACACCTTCTTGATCAACATTGAAATCAAGGAACTTACCATCCTTTACAGCCTCGAACTTCTCCTGCAACAAAGGATCTTTTTTTTGAGCCTTCTTGATCTTCTCTAGTAATGAAGGCTGAGAAATCATTTGGGATATGGTTGATGATGTCCCTTTCCAATTAATTCCCATGTCTATTTTTACTAGATCTTTAATCAAGGGATCCCCTAGGATCCTCATTGTTGCCAGAACAATAGGATCTTTCCTGCTTAACGCATCCGCGACTTTGTTTTCTCTTCCAGGGTGATAATGAATTGAACAATCATAGTCTTTAATAAGCTCCAACCATGTCCTTTGTCTCATGTTCAATTCTTTCTGTGTGAAAATATACATTAGACTTTGGTGGTCAGTGTATATATCACATTTCTCCCCATAAAGATAGTGCCTCCATATCTTTAGAGAAAAAACAACTGCCGCCAACTCTAGATCATGCGTAGGATAATTCTGCTCATGAATCTTCAACTGTCGAGTTGCATAAGCAATTACTTTGTCATTTTTCATGAGGATGCACCCAAGACCTTTCAGATATGCATCGCTAAAAATAACGAATCCTTCTCCGATAGAGGGTAGTGTTAACACAGGTGCAGTAACCAATCTCTTCTTCAGCTCTTGGAAACTTTCCTCGCATTCCTTTGTCCAGATGAACTTAACCCCTTTTCGAGTCAACTTGGTTAGTGGATTAGAAAGACGTGAAAAGTTTTTCACAAACCTCCTATAATATCCCGCTAAACCAAGGAAACTACGAATCTCAGTTACTGTTGTGGGTTGAGTCCACTCCTCCACAACCATTGTCTTTGCAGGGTTAACCGAGATTCCTTCATTGGTTACGATGTGCCCCAAGAAAGCCACTTGTTGTAACCAAAACTCACACTTTCTGAACTTCCCAAAGAGCCTCTCCTTCCGTAGAGTTTTCAAAATAACCCTCAGATGATCTTCATGCTCCTCACAAATTTTTGAATATATCAAAATATCATCAATAAAAACTACCACAAAGTTATCAAGGTAGTCTTTAAAGACTCTATTCATCAAATCCATGAAAATAGCAGGAGAATTAGTCAATCCGAAAGGCATAACAGTAAACTCATAATGCCCATATCTTGATCGGAAGGCAGTCTTTGGAATATCTTCCTTCTTCACCCTCAGTTGATGATAACCAGATCGAAGGTCAATCTTAGAGAAGAATTGAGCCCCGCGAAGTTGGTCAAATAAATCATCAATTCTTGGAAGAGGATATCTGTTCTTCACTGTGATCCCGTTCAGTTCTCTATAATCAATGCATAGCCGCATTGATCCATCCTTCTTCTTCACAAAGAGAACTGGTGCTCTCCAAGGAGACACACTTGGTCGGATAAACCCCTTCTCCAACAAGTCTTGGAGTTGTTTCTTTAACTCTTCTAGCTCCACATTTTCCATTCTATACGGAGTCTTTGATATCGGTTGGGACCCAGGTACGAGTTCAATGGAGAACTCTACCTCTCTTTCTGGGGGAGGTCCAGGTAACTCCTCAGGAAATACATCCATGTACTCCTGAACAATTAGAAAATCTTCAATTTGTATGCTCCCTTTCCCTTCTTCATCATCACCGATTAACTCCATAAAGAAAGCTATGGGAGGTGCTTATAGATAGGGATCAGTTCGGGATATCTCTCCTTGGAAGATAATTGTAGGTCGATCATTCAAGACTACTGAGATTTCCTTACTTCTGCATTTGATCTTAGCATTATACTTTGAGAGCCAGTCCATCCCTAGTATAATGTCGAATTCCATCAAGGGAATGACTATTAGATTTGTGATAAGATTGTGCTCACCAAATTAAACACTAGAGTCTCTAAATACTTTTGATGCAAGGATAATCCCACTTGGAGTCTTGACTGACAACTATACCTCTAGCAGTTTGGGGATTGATTCTATATTCCTTGCAAACATGGAGGAAATAAAGGAATGCGTAGAACCAGAATCAAATAAAGTACTTGCTAGTTTTGAGAGGACAACAAGAGTACCTGCTACCACATCGTTCGGAACTTCAACTTCAGTTGTTTTGATAGAGAAAGCATGACCTTGCTCCCTTGGCCTCTGCTGAGGTTGATGGTGATTCCTCTCCACCGCCATCGGATTTGGACATTGATTAGTAAAGTGCCCAAGCTGTCCACACTTGAAGCATGTGACTTCGGGTAGGGCCAGAACCATCTTTCCTCTATCGTTAGTGTTGGGAAGTTGAGGCTTCACATCACTACGACAATTCCAAGAAATATGGCCTTCCTTTCCACACCTATAGCACTTACCACTTCCGATCAAGCAGTTCCCCGAATTCTTCTTCCCACATTTATTGCATGTGGCATGTTGCATATGCTTTCCACCTCTTTCCTGATCAAAACTTCTTCCCAGGATTGGTTCTAGAGTTCTCTTCTTCTCATTAGATTTGTGAGACCACTGTGTCTCCCCAAACTCTAGTTCAACTTTCATAGAACTTCGAACTATTTCTTCATAGCTATCATAGTCCCTGTTGGCTAGATTCTTCCGTAGATGAGGTCGTATTCCACCAAAGAATATATCAACCTTCCCATTAGGGTCCATGACGAAGCTTGAGGTATAACGGGAATGCCTTGTGAAGTTCATCTCATAGGTTCCAACTGATTCATTCTCCTTTTGCTTCAGCTCGAGAAATTCTTTCTCCATTCTCTTTCTCATCGAAATAGGGAAATACTTATTAAAGAATATTACACGGAACTCTTCCCACTCCATAGCTTCCATCTCTCCTCGTGGATTCGTGTTTTTGATCAGTGACCACCACTGATCAGCTTCTCCCTCTAGGCTGTAAATAGCAAGGGTGACTTTTTCTTGTTCCGAACAATGAAGTACAGAAAAGATCTTTTCAATGGAGCTTATCCATTGTTCCGAAACCAATGGGTCAGTAGATCCACTGAATGTTGGTGGTCGTTGACGCATAAAGGACTCAACAGAAAGTTGTTCCCTTTGTGGTGAGGTCGGCCTCTCAGCTTGATTCAAGTTATTACTCATAACTTGAGTCAGTTGGTTCATCATTCGCATGAATGTTTCCATTCCAGCTTCCATCGGAGGGCTATCAGCACATGGTGCATTGCGGTCACCATCGGCATAGTTCCTCCTATTGCCCACCATTTTCTAAAAGAATAAAACCTTAGTGAGAAACTTATTTCATTTATGGATCTTTTAACTAAGACTTCATGCTTATACAATTACACTTTTCTATAATTCCTTCCTAATGATTCATAAAAATCTTGTGATTAACCAAACATATCCCCCGGGAGTGTCGTAACCAAGAGTACAGCAAGGCCCGTTATCATGCACCAGTTCCCATTCGAGTCTAGCTCAAAGCAGTGTTTTCGGGTTTTACCCCTATGTACATCTATGCCAGAGCCGCCTCTACGTGCTCGTATCCAGACAGGGATGTATTTGTTTGATAGACCACTTACTCAATACTTACCAAAATACCAGGAAGTTTTCCAATATTTAAACTTTTCTATAGGGTTCTTCCTAAAGTTTTTATATCCTAATTTCCACAAATAACTAAACCATCCTTTGATACCAACTATAGCATCCCGCCATTTTATAACATAAACTTTCATTACGTTACACAAAACTGAGGATCTTTAAGGTCTAGTGTCTTGGAAACTAGGAACATAATACATGAAAAAAAACATAAAACATTCTTCTTAAACACTTGAAAGGAGTCTCCTTAATTTCATTCTAGGTTCATTACTTCATCTCATAACCTGGGGACATACATCAAAAGAAAGGGTGAGCAGAAGTCCCAGTAAGGGAAACAAGAGGAACATTTTACATGTGAACTTGAGATACTTCAATAAGGACATGAAAAGAACTTTAAGGAATGAGAAAGAAATCATGAGGAATTTCATAATAAAAATAACATTTCCCATAACTTGAAGATGTGGATACATCATTTAACATAGACAATCATGAATATATCACCAAGGTCCATCCCCAAGGTGTCATTTGAAAATTACCAAGGTTATTCACCAAGGTATCGTGAAAATTGTAATCTCTAGTCGTTACATCATTACCCAATGCATTGGAGCGCTATCAGGGCGCACCCTTAAATTTTCCTTTATTATCATGTGAGAGACATATATCATCATCAAACGTTTCATAAATAACCCACATAGCATAAAATAAAAGGGTTTCAATTCATAATCATAACATTTTAAAAACTTCTTTAAAGACATGATCTTTACGTCACTTTAAACCCACGGAAAGGGAAAGCGGGTCTCATGTATGTAAATCCCAGAATTTAAAATGGAACATTTTGATATATATGTGAATAACCTTGTAGAAATAAGATCTTTGAGTATTCACTTTAAAACATAAAATAATTTTGAGAATAGAGAGAGGTATTTTGAGATGAAAATTCTGCAGCATAACGGCTATGTTACAAGATTTTAGAAAACATTGGAAAGAGAGGGGACATGGGTCACCCACTCCTAAATGATCCATAAAACAGTAGGGGACAAAATATGAGGGATTTAAGAACATTTTAATAAAATTTGAATGATATACCATATGAAATGAAAAACATGGAAGTGAGACAAAAATAAGATTTCTCTTATGAAAATTCGGTAGCCTAACGGCGTCACTTAACTTCAATAAAAAAAATTATTTGACAAGATCAAATAGGGTCCCTCATCATATGATCATAAGAGATCCATATGATAGATATAGAGATCATACCCCAACATAATAAAAAGGAACTTGAAAGACTTGACATGAAAATCGAACGTGAAAAATGAGAAGGGTGAAAGAATCCCTTAAAAATTCGGTAGCCTAACGACGTCACTTAAACTTTCATAAAATGAAATGATGAGAGTAAGATGGGATCTCTCATCATATAAAAATGAAAAGGGCTGAAAGAGGAATATAAAATAACATCCTCACACAAGAACATGGAGCATAAAGGGAATGACATAAAAAGGATTACATGAAAAGAAAGAGAGAGGTCGGATCCCTTACCTTAAAACGTGACTCTTGAAACTCAACGTTTTGGACCTTGAGGGCTTGGGGGAACCTTGGGAGGACTCCTTGGAAGGTAAGGAGACCAGAACTTCGTTGGAGGAGAGTTGTGAGTGAAAACTAAAGGAGGAAAGGGTGGGTTTTTATAGGGAATGTGAGGGGACAAGGCATTAATGGCCAAGGGACACCTCACAAGTGCTTTTCTCAAACCCATGTGCTCTCTCATGATATTTTTCATAAAGTTAGGCCACATGGGGCCCCCAAAACAATAATTCATCACCCTTGGCCGGCCAACCCTTGAAATATCTCATGACATCATCATGACACAGTTATGATGTCATTAAACATACCGAAACCCTAAAACTGTATTTTTACTATTCACTGAAAATTCAACTTTCTCAGAATAATCCCAAAATTTCACCTTAACCAAATATAAATGCTCTGATTTCAAAAATGAAATCCATTTTATAAAAATAATTTTCTAAATATTTTTAATTTAATTTTTAAATAAAAACACTATTCATCAAAAATTCATTTTTTTCAGAAAAATCCCCAAAAATTACCTTAACATAATATCGATGCTCTGAGTTCAAAAATAAAGTCCTTTTTAAAAAAATAATTTTCTAATTATTTTTAATTAAATTTTTAATTAAAAAACACAATTCATCCAAAAAAACTAATACTTGACTAATAATTTATGAAACCGTTATTTACCCATTTTATTGAATCACATTACTTAATCTAGGTGTCTAAATTATATTAAAACTTTCTTTGAGTGAAATTACTAATCCATTTGGTCATATTACTAATCCTATGCGTAAAATCACTATTCTTAATTTACTATTCATCAAAAATTAAGTTGATCTTATTAGACTCCAAATTCCTTACTGAACACTTTTGTAGAAGACCATTTTTTGAAAATCATTACACATCATTAGTTATTTAGGGTTTACATAAATGTTTTAAAATATCCCTTTTTCAAAAATGCATCAATAAAATATATCCTAAAATTATCCGGACAAAAGAAAATCCACAAACATCACTAAAGGAAGATATCTCAATTTATTCACCCGAAAGAATTACACAAGGAAGCTAGGGTCTCGTCACATAGCCCCTTATAACACCGGCATAAGACCTAAGTGTAAGGTGTGCTATGGTGAGAGAATCTGAGGGAGGCTCAGATAACATTGCCCTAGTAGTAATCTCTACTAACTTGAACTTCTCCTGTAGGCGTTTCCATTCAAGCTTGACACGCTGGAGTTCGGCTTGGTCTTGGTCCAAAGCGAAGCCCACAGATGCTACCTCCTTCCCAAGCTCTGATAAGTGGGCTTCATAAGGGTCGAGTCTACTGGATGAAGCCATCGACTCCTCTTTCTGCATTGACCATTAACATCTTATTAAATCATTAAGAGTAAGTTAATATACTACTCAAAAATATTGGGTCGTTACAAAGAGAGTACATGTGAAGGGTCTGGTATGTACTTCCTTAAGAGGGATATATGAAAGACATCATGTACTTTGTCCATGGTAGGTGGAATTTCTAGTCTATAGGCCACAACCCCGACACAAAAAAGAATTTTGAAGGGTATGATGTACCTAGGACTTAACTTCCCTTTCTTTCTAAACCTCATGACCTTATTCCATAGGTATATGCATAGAAATACCATGTCTCCAAATTTAAAATCAAGGTAACATTGATGGTTTTCCACGTAGCTCTTCTGTCAACTCTCACCTGCTTTGACATGCTGTTGAATGTTATTCTCATTCTCCACCATTTCTTCAACCATTTATAGTACTAGAAGCTGACACTCACTGACTTCATCCCAACATTCAAGTGGTCTGTACCTCTTTCCATACAGGTCTTCCAAAGTTGCAATTCGGATGCTCAACTGGAAACTGTTATTATAGGAGAATTCAACCAGTTGAATATGTTGGTCTCATCCTCCTTTTTAGTCTATTCAACAAGCTCTCAACATGTACTCATGTGTATGGAAAGTCCACTCAGATTGGCCATCAGTTTGAGGATGATAATCCATACGGAATTTTAGCTCAATATCCAGAGCATGTTGAAGACTCTTCCAAAACATAGATGTGAATCTTGGATCTCGATCGAATACAATTGATAGTTTTACCCCATTAAGCCTTAACACATCTATGATATATATCTGTGCCATTTTATCCAACGATAAATCCTCCCGAATTTTAATGAAGTGTGAAGACTTTGTAAGACGATCCACAACAACCCAGATTGCATTGTTTCCTTTATATGTATTCAGATGTCCATTGACAATGTACATAGTGATGTTCTTTCATTTCCATGATGGTATGGGAAATGGTTGCATCATCCCCTTAGTCTTCTGTCTCTATGCCTTCACTTGATGAAACACCAAGAACATTGATGTATACCCAGCGATCTCATTATTCATATTATCCCACCAATAATGTTCTCAGAGATCCTGATACGTATTTGGGTTTCCTAGGTGAATAGAGAAATTTGAACAATGTGCATCATCCAGAAGGTTCTTCTTCGGCACCGGACTTGATGGAACACATTTTCTTTTCCCAAATATCACAATTCCTTCTTCATTAACATTGAACTCCGAGGATTTCCCTTTTCTGATAGATTCTACTTTCTTCTAAATTCCCACATCATCGTTTTGAGCATCCTTTAACCTTTCCAAAAGATATGGTTGAGCAATCATTTGTGAAAGTATTGGTGATTTTCCCTTCTTTATGATTCCCATGTCCATCATCATCAAATCTAAGAAGATTGTATCCTTCTCAATTCTCATCAATGATAGAATCGTTGGGTCCTTCCTAGTTAGAGCATCCTCCACCTTGTTCGCTTTCCTAGGGGGGTAATGGATTGAGAATTCATAGTCTTTGATCTGGTGTAACCATCTTCATTGGAACTTGTTCAACTCTTTCTGTGTGAATATATATATAATGCTTTTGTGGTCCGTATATACTTCACACTTCTCCCCAAAGAGATAATTCCACCAAATTTTTAAATAGAAAATCACCGCAACCAACTTTAGATCAAGTTTTGGATATTTCATCTCATTAAATTTTAATTTCCTTGAAGCATAGGCAATGACTTTGTCATTTTTCATCAACACACAGCCTAGCCCCTTTTTCGAAGCATCACTGAATACTGTAAAAAGTTCTCCAATTGTGGATAAAGTGAGCACGAGTGTAGCGATAAGCCTCCTTTTCAACTCCTTGAATATTTCTTCACATTAATCACTCTAATAAACCTTTACTCCCTTCTGAGTTAGCTTGGTAATAGGGTTGGACAATCATGATAAATTTCTCACAAATCGTCGATAATGTCCAGCTAACCCCAAGAAGCTACGAATATCTGTTACCGATGTTGGCCTCGGCCATCCCTCTATTGCAGCTTTCTTGAATGGATCCATAACTATCCCATTTCTTGTGATGATATGGACAAAAAATGACACCTCGTTCAACTAGAACTCACATTTTCTATACTTTACATAGATATTCTCCATTCACAAGGTCTCTAGTACATTTCTTAGATTCTCCTCATGATCCTACATGGTTTTGGATTATATTAGAATATCATCTATAAAGACTACCAAAAATTTGTCGAGGTAATCTCTAAATACTCTATTCATCAATTCCATGAAGATTGATGGAGGATTAGTGATTCTGAAAGGAATTTCTATGAATTCATAGTTCTCGTATCATGTATATAAAGTAGTCCTGGGGATATCTTCCTTCTTCACCCTTACCTGATAATATCCCGACCACAAATCCACTTTGGAGAAGTATTGTGCCCGACGTGGATGATCAAAAATAGCCATCAATTCATGGGAGAGGATACTTTTTCTTTATCATGATTTTGTTAAGCTCATGATAATCGATGAAAAGGTGAATTGACCTATCCTTCTTCTTGACTAAGAGGATCGGTGCACCCAATAGTGAAACACTTGGGTGTAAAAACCCTTTATCCATATTCTCGTGTAGTTGTTTCGTCAGCTCCTCAAGCTCCACAACAACCATTATATATGGTGTCTTGGATATTGGAAATTCCCCAGATATAAGGTTAATTGAGAATTCAACATCTCTTCTAGGAGGAAGACCAGAAATTTCCTCGGGAAACACTTCAGCAAATTCCCCCACAATAGGCATGTCTTCAAGGATGGTTGTTTCCTTTGACTCAATCATCCAAGAGAGATACGTATGCTCATAGGGCAGTAATATCCATGCTTGAGATGATGGATATAAAGAAGATTCATCTTCCTCCTTGCACTTGTATAGAATTGAGGGTCGAGTCTCCACATGGTGAGTGATTTCCCTCTCATGGAAATTTATGTTGGATCTATGTATGGAAATCCAATCCATGCTAAGAATTGCATCAAATTCCACTATAGGGAGTATGATGTGGTTCGTCGAGAAGTTCACTACACAAATTATGACAGGGGAGGAGTTATATTCATGGGATAGAAGGATTGCCCCATTTGACGTACTCACCGACATATTTACATTCATGATTTGTGGTGGTGTTGGGATTTTTCTACTAAACTTTCAAGATATAAAGGAATGTGTAGAACCTAAATCATAAAGTAAATTCGCTATTCTTGAATGAATTACTAGCGTACCTATCACCACTTCTTTTTTGAGGTTCACTTCGGTGGTAGAGATGGAATAATATCTCCCTCGCTACCTTGGAGTTATTCGGTTGCCTCTGAAAACCCTTGGCTTAGGGTACTGGTTTGCATAGTGCCCCGGTTCATTACAGTTGAAGCAATGAACAACTCATTGAGGGTCGAGCAGAGTGGTTCTCTCCCCTATCACAGCCGTGGGTTTTTCTTGCTGATAGTTAATGGACAGGTGCCCTTCTCTTTCACACCTAAATTATTTCCTTGTCCCCTTAATGCAATTTCCGGGGTTATTCTTTCCACACCTTTGGAAAGTGGGGTGCTGTATTTTCTTAGCACCGTTGGATTAATCCATCAGACTGCTAGAATTAAAGTCCACCTTATGATTTTTATCCCTATGATACCCTTGATATTCCCTGATCTCCATTTAGACCTTGAGGTCACATCTACCAATTTATTCATAGCTGTCGAAGTCATGGATTTCTAGTGCTTTATGTAGGCTAGGTTTCAGCCCACCAAAGAAGCAGTCAACCATGCATTCGGGGGTAACGACAAATCCTAAGGTGTATCATGCAAGCCTTGTGAGGTTTTCTATTTACGCTCTGATAGATTCGTCGTCTTTTTTCTTGAGGGCAAGGAAGTCCCATTCCATATTTAGTCAGAGAGTGCGCTGAAAATATTTATTGAAAAACATCTTTTTGAAATCTTTCCATTACAACGCCTCAATATCCTCCTTAGGCATTGAATTTTTGATCAACATCCACCATTGATCAGCTTCAACCTCCATACGATAAGCACCCAGGATAACCTTCTCTTGTTAAGAACATTTAAGGATGGAGAATATCTTTTCAATGGAGTCGATCCATTGTTCAGTGATTGAGGGATCAAATGATCCATTAAAAGTATGAGGCCTTTGTCTCATGAAGCTCTTGATAGTGACTTGTTCTTTCTTATGGGGGTTAAACATTCCTCTAGACCCATGTTTCTATTCAAATCTTGAATTAACTGAGAGATAAGCATGACAAAGTTCGCTAATCCCGCTTCCATTGGATTGGGCATCTCATTAGCACATTCATCACATTGATATTCACATTGGTTGTTATCACAAGTCTTCCTATTACCGGCCATTGGCTGGAATAAAAGGAATTTTAGGGGTAACACATAAAGGGTAATCCAAGAACAAAACTGATTACTTATAAATAATTTTTATTTATTTAACTTATGAATCCATAGGCTTAAATCTATGCTATTCATACTCAACTTTCTAACATATATTATTAGGGGCATTTTTTTAAATTCTTTTAATAAGGTTTAATACTAAGATGGTGAATTTACCAAAGCATATCTCTCAGGAGTGTCATAACCAAGAGTTCGGCAAGGCCCATTGTCATGTACCAGGATACCCCGGGTCAATCTCGAAACTCCTTGTCGGGGTTTTCACCCCGAAGTACATTTGTTCCAGAGCCACCTCTACCTGCTCGTATCCAGACAAGGATGTATTTTCATGATAAATCACTTACTAAATACTCACTAAAACATAGGTATGTTTTAATTATACTTAGTCTTGTATCTAAGGATTTAATAGGGTTTTCTAATCCTAATCCCAAAAAAAACTAAACCTTCCTCTAATACCAACTATAACAACCCTCCTCTTTTATTACACACTTAAACATGATTTATTGCATAAAATCTTTACATGATACAACATAGAAGATCGATAGGTCTAGTGTCTTTGGGTATTAGGAACATTACATAACAACTTAAAACATAGGACGCACCATCTTATTGAAAACATCTTTAACATGACCACTGCATTACATCATACTTAGAATTGCAAGGGATAACCTGAGGACATGGATAAGAAAAGGGTGAGATATAAATCCCAATAATGGAGTTAATGAGGAATAAAATGAAATATAAAATACATGTTATTAAATACTCATATCAATGGAAAAATAAGATAAACATGAACATAAATTCATTATACAACATGATTAAAATAACATGGAAATGTGGCAACAACATTTTACATGATTTTAGCACGAGCCAAGGCTCAATGAACATGGATCATGAGTAAACCCTCATTGAACTTTAATTAGAATTAGTAAAGCCTAATTAAACTTGAATTATCATGATACTAATCTTTACCCAATGCATTGGAGCACTATCTGGGCACACCCTTCTTAAGCATTTCATTTCATGCACAAGTGTTCCACATAGATCATATAACATGGAATCATTCAACATCATAAGTTATTCAAAAATTAGGAAATGTGTAATACCCACATGAAAGTACCATTAAATATTTATATGTTAAAAATTTGAATACCCTTGATAGAGACATGGGTATGGTATTCACTACACAATGAATTTGGATTGGAAAATCGCGGTGCAATTTTGGCAGCATAACAACGTGACATAAAAATTCGTAAAAATGGTTGATGAGAGAGAATGGGGTGTCTCATCATATTTAAATGAAATTTACATTAAGGTGTTCATATAGTAAATTTTCCCAACACATGTAAAGGAATTTAGATTCATAATACAATGGAATTGCTTGAATGTAAATGAGGTGAGAGAAATTCCTTTCGGAATTTCGGCATGGTAACAGGTGTCCATGAGAGGCATTAAATGAGAATGAAAGGGGTATTTCATAATTAAAACATAAATAGGGAGGTATGGGGGAGGTTCAAAATCATACCCCAAAATTTGAAATTTAAATTAAATGGTATAACAACATAATAAAATTGAGACAAAAATGTGAAAATAGGGAATCCCTTACATGGAAGTGTGATCTCAAAGGCTTGTGACAGGCTTGAGAGAGGCTTCTTGGGAGCTTGGAGAATCTTGGGAGGATTATAGAGAGATGATGGAAGAGGGTTGATGAACTCAAAAGGCTTTGAGTGAAGATTAAGTGGGATATTGGGTGGGTTTATATTGGAATGGAGAGATAATTCTTTATTATTTAGGTTTGGGTCACCACACATTATACTAATCAATACCAAAAACCAACCCATGGTTCTTGCCCATGGTTTTTGAAAAATGGGAGTGTAAAACAATATTTTATAAGGACAATGTCCTAACTTATTAAAATAAGATGGTTTCTTATGTGGAGGTGAGTCACACTCTCATTGAAAACAATTTAAAAAGACAAAATGTTTTATAAGCCCTGAAGGGTCCACTAAAGCTTTGTAAAATAAATCAAGCAAACCCAAAATCACATTATTTTAATGGTAAAACATATATTCGCTGAAAATGATGTATATAGTATTTTATTACATCACTATTCGGTCATTATGATGTCATAAAACACATAATATATTTAAAGGGTATTTAATTTTTACCCAAAACTTCGACTGTCTAAGAAAATTATGAAAAATTCACCATTTGGTAATTTCAAAGTCCTCATTCCAAAAATAATATTAATATTTTATAAATAATTTTCTAAATATTTTAATTTTTACTTTTAAAACAAAAACCAATATTTATCGAAAATTCATGGGTTTTGACAAAAACAACTTTCAACCCTTAATAAAAATTACAATTTCATTCATAAAATTATACGATAATTTATATTTAATACAAATTAATTCAGTAATAATAATTATTAATTATTAAAATATCATTTAATTCAAAAATACATTAATTCATCAAAATTTATTTCATAGGTGAATATTAAATAAAAATACTATATGTTCTTTAAAAACTATTTTCAAAGTAACAATAATAAAATGAATGTATATTCATTATTATATACAAAAATAATGAACATATTCATAGTTATATTGTCTTGTTACATAACCCATTATAACACCGTCATAAGAACAAAAGGTAAGGTACGTGATGGTGAGAGACTCTTGTTGTGGCTCAGATAACATCGTTCATGTGGTAATCTCTATTAACATCAACTTCTCCCATAGTCGGTTTTGCTCAAGCTTAACATGTTCAATCATGGCTTGGGATTGGTCAAGAGCGAAGCCCAATGATGACACCTACTTTCTGAGCTCTGAAAAATTGGATTCGTACGGTGAAATTCTACTGGATGAGGTAATCACTTCCTTTTTATGAGTAAATTGGATTTGTTAAATCCCTATATTTATACTAATCATGTGATCACTCTTCAATGGCTATATTAGCAACAATCACAATTCTTAACAGTATTTTTAAATCTAGAAACAGAAAACAAAATAAGTACATATGTTATATAACCATTTTATGTAATAATACATTTAATTAGATCAAGAGGAATTTTTATTAATGAAATTTTTTGTCGTTAAAATTAATATCATGTTATGAGTAATTTTTAATCCTTATCTTTTTAGTTTAACACCCATTAAAATCATTTTTATCTTAACAACGGTATTTTTTTTACTATTCATTATGGTAAAAAATTAAGTTGACCATAATAGATAAAATAAATTATTATTATTAAAAATATGGAATCCATTTTTCTAAATTACATTCACATAATAAGAAATTTTTAATTTGAAATTAATCTCATAAACGCAATGAGATGGTTTTCCAAAGTGAAAATGTTCAAAAGTTTAAAACAATTTTATACCAAAATTCACTATGAAATTTATTCCAATGAACTTAATTATATTTATATATATATAATTGAAATAATTTTACCTTAAACCCCATATTAATTTTTTAATGTTTTTATATTATTTAAAATAAAAGAAAATATTAATATAGAAAAGCAATTTTTACTATTTATCAACAAATTTATCTTCTTAGAAAACTATAAACAAATTCACCATAATATATTTTTTACATTACTATTTAAAATATAAATTTAGTTTTTAAAAATATTTATTTGAAAAGTGTAAAAATTAATTTTGAAATAAGTACACAAAAGGATACAAAATAGAATTTCAAAAAAAATATATTTTTTAAGGATAAAATTGGATTTATTCTCATCTCTTATCTAAAAAACATAAGATAAATGTTAAAATTTTGATTGAATATATAATATATAATTTTTTTTACAATAATAAAATAAATTTATTTATTTAATTTATTAATATTTAAAATTTTAATGTTCATTAAAATATTTTTTAAGAAAAATATTCCCTATATTTTCAAATATTTTTTTATTTTAATTAAAAATTAATTACTCACCAGGTAATTCATTACATATATATGTTTAAAACATATATTTCCATAATTTAGTTAATGATTTTTATACCCTTCACTCCAACAGTGTTAGAACCCAGACCTTCTTTTCAGGTATGGTTTTCTTTTCTCTAGATTTTATTAGAAAAGAGGAGTTTCTGGAAATTTTTGAAGTACACGCCATGTACTTTATGAGTACACACCGTGTACTCCATTACCGCGTGAGTCCATGTGCTGGCCGTGTCCGGGCCACACACACGGCCATGTAGGGGTGATGTCGAGGCTTCTTAAAGCGGAGTACGGAAAGGCCTAGTACATGCCATGTACTCCAAAAGTACACATCGTGTACTTTACTTTTTTCATTAAACTCACCGGAGTCGCGTCTGACAGATAGAACCATCTTCTTTTATCTCTGGTTCATCCGAGAGTGAGGATACGACCTCAGATCTTCTCCAAACCCCAGATCCTCAATCCGTTCTCCGAATCGATCGTTGTCCATTGCGTTGAAACCGCATGGGTAAGCTCTTCCTTCTTCTAGAGCATCATTTTACAAATCCTCCCCTTTTTCAAGTTAACTTGGGTTGAACGTTTTGTACGTTTTCATAGATCTAAGATGTTATAAGGAGATTGAAGCCTCTTGGCTCAATTATATCGATCTCCTAGCATCAAGATAGGTGGTTTCTGCCTTTCTGTTCAAATACATTAAGTATTATTTACAAATTCCACCAATACCCTTGAACGGGGTATTGCGTGTTTACTAGTTGGCCCCTGTTGTTTTCCATCCTTTATTGTATTCTTGAGTAGAGCTAATTTAGCTATGTATAAGGATAATTTCTATGCTTCAATGTTTTTCCCATGCCATGTTCTGTTTATGACCTTGTGGTCTTGTTCAGCTTATTGGCTGTTATACCTATTTTCAATGCCTTATAACCGTAGGATGGATTGATGTTCCCTGACATTCTTGTTATGCTGTAGACTAGTTATCCAAGTAGCTCTGTAGGTTTACTTTGGCCATATAGAATTTTTATGCACTGATTGGCATAGGGAAATGAGAACCTAGTGCTAGGGACTATAAGGGGATAGACTGAGTGAGCTTCCTCAGAGAGTCTTGGACATTGTAGACTATAGGGGATAGACCGAGTGAGCTTCCCAGAGAGTCTTGGATATTATATACTACAAGATGATAGACCAAGTGAGATTCCTCAGAGAGTCTGGAGATTTATAAACTATAAGGGGATAGACCGAGTGAGCTTCCTCGGAGAGTCATTTTCTTGTTTGAATTTCCTTAAACCATTCCATGATATAAGAGGAACTGACCGAGTGACCTTACTTAGAGAGTTTCTAGACCTTGGGGATATAAAAGGAATTGACAGCATGATCTTCCTCAGAGAGTCCCTGACTACCTTAGACTATAAGGGGAACTGACTGAGCATACTTCCTCAGAGAGTCTTATAATTTATTATGACAAAACCAGAGGGGTTAGGATGAGTGTACTACCCAGAGGGTTGTTGGTACTTCTTAGATAAGACCATAGGGGATGGCTATGAGTACTTCCAAGAGGGATTCCTGTATGTGGTTAGCTATTTGCTTCACTATTTCTTGTTGATCTGTGGATTTTTTACTGTTGTGTATTATCCTATTACTTCCTATTGTGTACCGTTTACTTTACTTTACCTTCCATATACTCACTGACTATTAGGCATAGATCATCGGGTGGTTGCCTACTGGTTTTTAGTCTCACACCCTGTTTGGGTCTTGCTTTTGGGCCTAAACAGATTATATTGTTGCAGGTATAGATAATGGCAAGCGCCCTTCTACTTTAGGTACTTGACATGTTGTGGAGCTGGAGAGCATGGGACCAAACTATGGCTTGCGATGATGAAGAGGTGCTTATCTGTTTTTCTTTTGTACTTTGGTTTAGTACTGTATTCAGCATTGTGACTTGTTTGGCTACTTTTCTAGACATATACGTATCATGCATCATTTCATATATATATATATATATATCTGTGTGTGCTCCAGTTGTTTACTATTTTAGTCTATCATTGTTTACTGTCGTTAGATATTTACTACTTCTGCTATTTCATGTGTTATCTATTTATGTTGTGTACTATGCCAATGAGGGCATAGTTTCCCCACTATCACACCCAAGGCCCTTGCTGCTAGTCGGCATCCTCTGGCGTTCGAGGAAATGTGCTTGAGGCCATGTGACCAACCGGGTACGGGGCGCCTCTGGGTGGATTCCGAAACTGGGATGTTACAAAGTGGTATCAAAGGAGGTTATTTTCTCTTCACTTATTTTTTGGAGCCTATATCCAGGGATAGGACAGAATAGTTACTTGGTAATAATCTGTTCCTAGGAGTAGCTAACCCATGCATAGGGAAAAACCAATCTAACTCATTTATTGCAATTTCTTCAGGTTTTGCAATTTTTATAGTTGATATGATTTTACCTTGAGTGACTCACATGATTTTTGTTGTTACTATTGATATTATTGAATTTCTATTTCTGTTTCAACCCATGAGATGAGGGTATTCCATCTCATGCATCATATAGGTTATTTTTAGAAATCACATGCCATGAATTCTTGCCATGTCATCTAGGATGAATTAGCAATTTCATGTTGTTGTGATAGACATTGTGTAGATTATGCATGTTTTTGTGATAGATTATTTAATAGAATCTCTCCTGTTTAATAGGGAATTTGTATGTATCAGTGATTTTCTTAAATTAATGCCAAATTTTGATTCATGAGGTGTTATGGGGCCACATGAATTGGAACATGGTGCATCATGGACCTGTTTCTCTTGTTTATGACATGTATGGGATGCCAAGATTTGATTTGTGGGGACTATGGGCCCTCAAAGATCGGAATTGGGCACCTTAACTATTGTTTTCTGTGTTTTCTGGGCTTCAGAGTAGTTTCTGAGCTATTGCCCGAAAAAACCCAGAATACATGGTATGTACCTTATTAATACACACCGTGTAGTTTTTAAACTGTGTCGCTGACTGTGTGGGCAGAAACATGGGGTTGTGAAAAATCTTCAGGAACACGCCATGTACAGAAAGTACATGATGTGTTGTAGTGACTGTGTATCTACTCGTGTGACTAACGAAATGGATGGATGAAACTTCTATTATACACACTGTGTCCTATTTTCACACATTGTGCCATGTAACCTAAGTACTCAGCCATTTCACGAACAACACGGGTCGGGTAAAACCTTCAAGTACATGTTGTGTTCCCATAGAGCATGCCGTTTAGAGTGAGCTATGTAGCTGGCCATGTAACTAACAACACGGGTCATTGAACCCTTATCTAGTACACGTTGTGTCCTTCGTGAACACGCTGTGTAGTCTAGGATTAAGAGGACTGTGTGGGTTAGCCATGTAAGGATGCTCGGGCAGGGTAATAGAGTTCAGGTACACGCCATGTGTGGGGACAACAAGCCATGTGGTTGGGGCGTTACAGGACCAGTTGTGGCAGAAGTACACGCCCATGTGAATGGATTTCAAGAACACACTGTGTAGTTTTTATACACACCGTGTAGTTTGGTTTTTTGAAACTTGAATGTTTCTTTCTCACGTTATCCTCTTGTACTCTTGTGTTCTCAGTATTTGATAATCCTAATATAAGGTGTGCATTTAACCTTTTAGAGTTATGCCACTGAGACATCCTCCAGTTGTACGTGAGCTGCCAGATGGTTATCAGACACTGGATATGGCCAATCAGGGACCTCCTGCAGATCCTCCTTCTATGCCAGCATTGGAAGCAGCAGTTATACCAGTTTCAAGCGTCGATGTGCAGTTTTGGGATGATTTTATAAGGATGGTGCAGACCTTCCAGGGAGTGCCGCCTCCTACCCCATCGATGGCAGAGTTGACGCAGGTTTTCTAGTATAAAAATCCATCTAATTTATCAGGGGAAGGAGGACCTCAGGCTGTAGAGTCATGGAAAGAGGTCACATTGACATTTTTCGAGCATTTGGAGATACCTCCAAATAAGAGGGTGAAGCACATGACCTATATGCTCTGAGACTCCACCAAGAGGTGGTGGGAGGTGATCTCACAGTCAGGACTCCAGCAGAGTATGACTTGGGATGATTTTCAGTGCATCTTTTATGATTACTTCTACCCGGAGACCTTGAGGGCCGATCGAGCCCGGGAGTTTATGAGTCTAGAGCAAGGTACTCTTTCTGTTATGGAGTACTTGTCTCACTTTACTCAGCTGCATCATTTCACGCCTATTCCAGGAGGTAATGAGATGTTCCTTGCAAGGATGTTTGATGATGGTCTGAGGCACGACATCTGCTCGCAATTGAAAATCTTCTAGTTGACTTCAATATCCTCTATCATCAAACATGTGCTGATCACTGAGTAAAATATGAGGGATTTTGGAGTAGTGATCCAGGGCGGTTCAAAATCTAGATTCAGTGTTCCTCCTTCTGATAACAGGAAGCACCGTGGGGAGTCTTCTCGAGGAGACCAGAGTAGGCAGAATGTATCTTTGGGAAGCCATGTAGTATTCTACCAATGCGGGAGGAGCGGGCATACTAGTACTCAGTGCCAGAGAGACCCGATGGAGTTCCAATCTTGTGGCAAGATGGGTCATCTTCAGCGTTTCTGTCAGTTATTCTCACCTACAGTTAGTGGTAGGGGTTCTTCTATGACTCCTTGTTCAGAAGATGCATCGCCAGTTTCTCACCAGTCTGGGAACTGGAGTTCTTAAAGTTGTTCGAGCCGAGGTGGAGGTCACGACCGTAGTGGTCAGTCACCAGGATACCAGCGACATCAGAGTGGATCAGCTCAAAGTGGTCAGGCAGGGTCGCAGGGGCACGGTACAGGCCAGACTTTTGCAGTGGAGCAGACCCATCAGGAGCAGGATCTTGGCCCCTCTACAGTTTTAGGTACGATCTTAGTAGCCTCAGTTTTATCTTCATCTCTTTTAGATACTGGTGCTACACATATTTTTATCTCTGTTGTTGTTGTAGAGAGCCTTGGGCTCTGCATCTTTTCCTCTACCGATAATTTGACTCTAGACACACCGGTGGGGACTATAGCAGTTAGTGTGCATCAGTGTAGAGAGTTCCCTCTTGAGGTGGCAGGGTGTCACTTTAAATTGGACCTCTATGACCTAGAGATAACAACTTATGATGTCATTCTCATAATGGACAAGATATTTCCCTTCCATCCAGTCATCGACTGTTATTGTCACAGGGTGAGTTTCGTATCACCAGAGGGTGGATCCATTCATCATAGAGGCAAGTGGGATGTCTAGGCGAGCGTGTCTAGAGCATCTTGGGTTGGGAGGAGTTACAACCTAGATTTCTAGTCATTTTTTGGATGACCAGGGGACTTCACAGTTAGACTTTACTCCAGTGGTGGATCATTTCAGAGATGTCCTTCTAGATTACTTTTTAGGGTTACCTCCGGAGCATGAGGTAGACTTCTCTATTGAGCTCGTGCCATGAGCAGAACTGGTGTCCATTCCTCATTATAAGATGGCTACACCAGAGTTGCAGGAGCTCAAGAAGTAGTTGGAGGAGTTGTAGGAAAAGGGTTTCATCCGACAAAGTACTTCTCCTTGGGGTTCGCCTGTCCTATTTGCGAAGAAGGCAGTTGGTATCCTCAGGATTTGTGTGGACTATCAGAAGTTGAACCAATTGACGGTCAAGAACTGATATACCTTGCTAAGGATCGATGATATCTTTGATCAGCTTCGAGGAGCCCGGGTGTTCTCGAAGATTGATTTGAGATCCGAATATCATCAGTCGCACGTTAGACCATCTAATATACCTCTTACAACCTTCATGAGTAGGTATGGTCTATACGAGTATATGGTTATGCTGTTCGGTCTCATGAACGCACCTATAGTTTTTATGGCACTGATGAACCGAGTGTTCCATCCATACTTGGATTACTTTGTGGTGGTATTCGTGGACAATATCTTGGTGCACTCTCACACTTGACATGACCATGCTACCCATATTGAGATCATTTTGAGTACACTGAGAGAGAATCATATATATGCTAAGCTCTCAAAATTCCACTTTTGGATGGACCAGATTCACTTCATGGGTCATGTTATCTCAGAGGTAAGAGTATCAGTAGACCTAGAGAAAGTGAGAGCTGTAGTTTCCTAGTAGCAGCAGAAGAACGTATTTGTGGTGCGAAGTTTACTAGGGCTGGCTGGATACTACAGATGCTTCATATAGGACTTTTTACGCCTAGTAGTACCACTGACAGGTTTGACCAAGAAAGGGGCGAAGTTCTTATGGTCAGATTCTTGAGAGTCAGCCTTTCAGGAGCTGAAAGGGAGGTTGACTTCAGCACCGATACTAGTCTTTCCAGAGTTGGGAAAGAGCTATATTGTTTACTATGATGCTTCAGGTATCGTGTTGGGGTTTTGCTTATGTAGGGAGATGGAGTCGTTGCTCACGGGTCTCAGTAGTTAAGGCCACATGAGAGGAATTACTCGACGCACGATCTGGATTTGGCAGCTGTTGTACATGCCTTATGCTATTAGAGAAACAATCTTCTAGGAGTGCACTTTTTGGTGTATACTGACCACAAGAGTCTCAAGTACAACTTCACTCAGCATGATCTAAATTTGAAACAGTGAAGGTGGGTTGAGTAACTTTAGTCTTTTGACTTTGAGCTTTCCTACATGCCTGGAAAAGGAAATGTTGTGGCTGATGCACTGAGCCAAAGGACTGAGATACAAGCAGTTTTCGAGGCCAGTAGTGAGTGGCAGCTTATGGATCTGTTCTCTGAGATACATTTAAGGGTTCACGACAGTCAGGGGCAGACGTTGCTTTCTTATGTAGTTATTGCCTCTACTCTTCTTAATCAGGTATGAATGAGGCAGCTATTAGATTCTGAAGGCCTAATACTATGGGAAATCGTGTCAGGAGAGGACCCTATTCCTAGGTGGACCATAGGCAAGGATGAGATCCTGCGATTCTAGGGACGCATATGGGTGACAGTAGAAATACGCGAGGAGCTGATGCAGGACTTTCATTCCTCAGTTTTGGCAGTTCATCCTGGCATCACCAAGATGTATCATGATCAACACCATCAGTATTGGTGGCCAGGTATGAAGAGGGACATTTCTAGTTTCATCATGAGGTGTTCCACTTGTCAGAAGGTGAAGGCAGAACATCAGCGACCAGAAGGTATTTTATAGCAGTTACCCATTCCCGAGTGGAAGTGGAACGATGTCGCGATGGACTTTGTGACCGGTTTGTTGAGGTATCCTCGAGGGAAATACGTAGTATAGGTTTTCATTAACAGACTCACAAAGGTTGCTCACTTCTTTTCGAATAAGGAAACCTTCAGTGTTGATGAAAAGGGGTGGTTGTACATCCGAGAGATGGTATGTTTTCCTGGAGTTCCACACTCCATTGTTTCAGATAGAGATTCACATTTTACTTCTCGGTTCTGGAAGGGACTTCAGAACGATTTGGGTACACAGGTACTTTTGAGTACATCATACCATCCCCAGACTGATGACCAGTTCGAGCGTATGATCCAGGTTCTTGAGGAAATGCTCCGAGAATGCATTATAGATTTTGGAGGTTCTTGGGAGAAGCATATACCTCTTATAAAGTTTCCCTACAACAACAGTTTTCAGGAAACTATTTAGATGTAACCTTACGAGGCTTTGTACGGTAGGCCTTTCTAATCACCTTTATGCTGGCTGGAGGCAGGAGAGGTAGCTTTGCTCGGACCTCATCTTGTTCATGAGACCTCAGAGCAAAAAGAGTTGACTCAGAAGAGGATTGATACAACAAAATCTTGATAGAAGTCTTATGAAGATCAGTGGAGACAACCTCTGGAGTTCGAGGTCGTGGATCAGGTTTTTCTGCGTGTCGCACCGAGGTTGGGACACAAGAGGATTGGGAGATAGGGTAAGCTTTCACCATAATATATTGGTCCATTTTAGGTGTTGTAGAGATTTGGTCTGGTTTCCTATCGGTTGCAGTTACCTCTGAGTTACCGGGCTCTGCACGATGTCTTCCACTTTTCTCAGCTCCGACGTTACTTTTCAGACTCATGTAATGTCTTTAAACCTAAGGGGGTTAAGCTCGAAGCAGATGCATCATTTGAGGATAATCCTATTCGGATTGTCGATCACAGTACGAAGGTTCTCTATGGCCGGTCTGTTACTCTGGTACGGGTGCTATGGCAGCACGGGCGAGTACAAGACGAGACATGGGAGAGGGAGGTCGATGTACGATTGTAGTGGCTGGAGCTGTTCGGGGTTTCTTCTTCTAGGCATCGCTAGGGAAATTTGGGAATGAATTTATTTAAGGGGGAATTTTGTAAGAACCCATAACTTCTTTTCATGTATGTTTTTCTTTTTTCTACAGTTTTTGAGAAAAGAGGTGTTTCTGGAAATTTTTGAAGTACACACAGTGTACTTTATGAGTACACGTCGTGTACTCCCTTGCCGGGTGCAGGACCGTTTGTTGGCCGTGTCTATGCCACAAACATCGCCATGTAGGGGTGACGTGGAGACCGCTTAAAGTGGAGTATGAAAAAGACTAGTACACACCATGTACTCCAAAAGTACACGCCATGTACTTTCTTTTTTTCATTAAACGCACTGGGGTCACGTCTGACTGATAGAACCATATTCATTTAGATTTGGTTCGTCTGCGAGCGAGGGTATGACCGCAGATCTTCTCTAAGTTCTTGAGCCTCTGTCCGTTCTCTGAATCGATCATCGTCGATTGTGTTGGAACCACAGCGGTAAGATCTTCCTTCTTCAAGAGCATCATTTTCCAATTCCTTTTCTTTTGAAAGTTATCGTGGGTTGAACAGTTTGTGTGTTTTCATATATCTACAATGTTATAAGAAGATTCAAGACTTGTGGTCCAATTATATAGATCTCCCAGCATCATGGTAGTTGTTTTGTGCATTCCCGTTCAAAGTCTTTGAGTATTATGTGAAAATTCCACCAATACCCTTGAACGAGGTATTGCATGTTTTCTGTTTTTTCCCTGTTGTTTTCTTCCTTTTCTTGTATGCTTGTGTAAACATAATTTGGCTATGTATAAGGTTAATTTCTATGCTTCTTATGTTTTTTCCAAGCCTTGTTATGTTTACGACCTTCTATTCTTGTTCAGCCTATTAGCCATTATACCTGTTTTCCATGCCTTGTGACCGTATGATGGATTTTCATTCCTTGACATGCTTGTTATGTTGTAGACTGGTTATCCAAGTAGATATGTAGGTTTAATTTGGCCATATAGCATTATTATTCACTGACTGGCATGGGGCTGTGAGAAACTGGTGCTATAGACTATATGGGGATAGACCTAATTAGCTTCCTCAGAGAGTCTTAGACATTATAGAATATAGGGGATAGACTGAGTGATCTTCCCAGAGATTCTTGGATATTATAGACTACATGAGGATAGAAAGAGTGATCTTCCTTAGAGAGTCTTGAGCTTTATAGACTATAAGGGGATAGAACGAGTGAGCTTACTCAAATAGTCTTTGTCTTGTTTGAATTTCCTTAAACCATTCCAGGCTGTTGGAGGAATTTACTGAGTTAGCTTCCTCAGAGAGTCTGTGATTGACCTGAGGCTATAGAAGGAATTGACCAAGTGAGTTTCCTCAGAGAGTCTCTAGAACTTGCGGCTATAAGGGGAATTGACCGCATGATCTTCCTGAGAGAGTCCCTGACTACTTTAGACTATAAGGGGAATTGAGTGAGTGTGCTTCCTCAGAGAGTCTTATAATTTCGTATGACCAAACTAGAGGGGATAGGCTGAGTGTACTGCCCATAGGGTTATTGGTACTTCTTGGATAAGACAATAGGGGATGGTTTTGAGTACTTCCCAGAGGGATTCCTATTTGTGGTTAGCTGTTTGGTTCACTGATGCTTGTTGATTTGTGGATTGTTTACTGTTGTGTATTATCCTGTTACTGCTTACTGTGTACCGTTTACTGTAGTTTACCTACCATATACTCACTAACTATTAGGAACATATCTTCGGGTGGTTGCCTACTGGGATTTAGTCTCACACCTTGTTTGGGTCATGCTTTTGGGCCCAAACAGATTATATTATTGCAGGTATAGATAAGGGAAAGCTCCTTTCTACATCAGGTACTTGAAATGCTGTGGAGATAGAGAGCATGAGACCAAGCTATGGCTTGCGATGCCGAGGAGTTTCTTATCTGTTTTTATTTTGTACTTTGAATTAGTACTGTATACAACATTGTGAATCGTTTGGCTATTTTCTAGACATATATGTATCTGTATAGTTCATATATATATACGTGTGTGTGTGTGTGTGTGTGATCTAGTTGTTTACTATTTTAGTCTTTCGTTGTTTACTGTTGTTGGATATTTACTGCTTCTTCTATTGCATGTGTTATCTATTTTTACTGTGTACTCTGCCAATGAGGGCATAGTTTCTCCACTATCACACCCAAGGCCCTCACTTCTAGTCGGCAGCGTCTTGCATTTGGGGAAATGTTCATGAGTCCATGTGAAGAACCGGGTGTGGGGCGCCTCTAGGTGGCTTCCGAAAGTGGGATGTTACAAACAGCTAGGTGATAACTATCACAGTAAATAACAATATTTTAATAGTATGTGATTTTTAGTTTAAATTCAATGTTGCGTGTAATGAAAGCTCAACATGATGTTGTGTGTAACAAAAGCTAAACTTAGTGTTGTGTATAATTCAAGATAAAATTAATGTTGTGTGTAATTAATAATATCAAAAGGATAAAATTTATTCTAAATATATATATTTCACAATATATTGAGGTGTTACACCAAGGATGAGTGGTTAAGTTATTAAATAAGGATGGTTTGTTCCATGATAAACCAAGGATGGGTGTTTCCATGATAATCTGAAAAGGGTGGGTCTATGATCACCATCCAATGAAATGGTTAATCCGAACCTGGAAGCTTAACATAATTTTTATTATATTTGAAAGAGAGATACGAAGATAATGTTCCAAGATACTATAATGTGTTACTTATTCTTTCTATATGTTTTTAATGATTCTTGTGATCAATATTAATATCATATGGATCATGATTATTGATTTCAATGAATATTTACTCTTTTAAATCCTTATTCCATGTTTCTTGATTGATGATCTAGGTATTTATGGGTATGAATATTCTTATGTTATTCTCATGCACTTTTATTATGTCATTATACTATTATTCTCTTCTTATGCTCACTAATGAAATTAGATTGTTAATGAATTTATTTAAAATTAAAGATTATTTAACCTCACCCTTATTTTATTTTCTCTTCCCCATGCTATTATGAAATTTTTTAAAAGAATTATATATAGAAGGGTTTCATATGGATTATGATGATGAATTACCATGAAATATGAAAAGCTCGATATTATGGGAAAGATAGTCTCTTAAATTCATATGTATTGTTTATGTATGAGTCTGTCCTAATTCTCTAAAACTCTTAACCTCAATGTTCATTGGGATTTAAAGTGATCCAATATTCCTTTTTTCTTTATATGTTTTGGATATAAAAATTATGTTACATTCTTCAGTATCAATTCCTTAAATGTAAAGTTTATGATTTTAGCACTGAATCCATTAGTATGGGTTTAGGGCTGTTATTGTTGGTTTCAAATGATGGTTTAGAAAAATTTTGTGATTAAGATTTTTTCAAGTGATGTTATATTAAGAGTTATATATATTACATCACGGGTTTACAAGTTTACAGTTAATCATAAGTTATAATTCATTGACACTCCTTGTGAGGTTTTAAGTAATGAAATTTCAAGGTGATTTATGACATTTTTGTAGCTGTTTTATCATGTTGTGGTATATGAAATTCATAGGTTTAAGGTGAGGTATTATTTGAGGAATAATACCATTAATTTTTTGAACATAATTTTAATATTATAGGGGCTTTTAGGATTTATCATAGCTTTGTCGAGGTAATTATTGGTTATTAAAATTTAAGATCATCCGAAATAGCTATCATGGTATTGAAAAGTCATTTTTGATTAGGTGATTAATGTTATTTTATAAGAAGATCGCTAATTTTTTGGGATTGTAAGATGGAAGTTACAAGATACCCATTGTGGTTAAATAAATATTTAATGTTTAGGTTGTTTCAGTTATTTAGGATAAATATTCATTTATATATGGAATAATTTAGTTTGAACTTTGGGTTTTACTATTTTAATTTAGAGTTTAATTTTTTATTTCATCATACTAAAGATTATTCATTTTAAAAATTATCTTAACATATGATAAACATCTTAGTTTTGGTTAACGTATAGATATAGTAGGAATAACTTGTCATCCTTTCATGGTTATAGTATCCATTAGAAGTTGATTTTCATGCTTTAGGTATAAAAAAATTCATTATGACTACACATCATTTGAAGAAAAAAATGATATTTGGCGGAAATTGAAAAATGGGTGAAATTATACTAATAAATTATACTTTCTTACTCTATTAGTCTATTTGGAAAATTAATTTAAAAATTGTATTAAAATTATCTTGAAACAAGTATTTATCCCATTACAATCATTTCTATTGATATTAATGATATTTTTTACACCACCTTAGATTATGGTTTTGTGGATGTTTACTTTACCATGATCATTCAGTTTCATGTGATGAATGACCTATTTTACAATCAATAATTATTCGGAAATTAATGTTTTATTCCATTTCAATATCTACACTTCCCACAAATGTTCTCTTATATATAAATCTAGATATGTGTTATTATAGATGACCTTTATACTTCCCTCTCTCTCTCTCTTCAAGTGGATGTTTCATTGGACATTTTTACAATAATAGAATTCAAGAAAGGAATTATAAAATGTAAATAATATGATTAAAAATATAAAGTTTAAATTGTGATGATTCAATTTATTAAACAGGGGAGGATATATCACCCCATGATTTCAAAAGGAGAGAATTATGTTTGATTGTGTATTTAATAATCAACACCATGCTTAAACGACATGTGAAATATATAATCGTTATAACCATGCCATTAAATTGGAGGGTATGAAAGGAATTTAATAATTTGTGATATATAAATATATATATATATCAAACCAAATATAAATTATTGATAAATTATATGTAAATAATCAATAAATTTTTAGTAAATTAATTTTCTTATTCAAAAATAGGTTTTCTTCAAAAAATGATTTATATTGTTTTTTGTGAGGTAATATTATAATTTTTCTTATTTTTAGAAAAATAATTTTATAAAATTGAATCAATTTTTTTAAATAAGAATATAAAAATTAAATTAGGGTGAATATTTTCTATTTTTCGGAATATATTGATTTTTCATTGAATAGTGAGAAATCCCAATTTCTGTAAAACTATAATTTCCTATAAATAAATAAAGTAATTAAAAAGTAAAATTATGCTTTGAATATGATTTAAAGTAAAATAATTAATAATTATTTATATTTTATACACTTAAATTACATTTTAAAAATCATTATATTGTTTTTTTATAAGTTTATTTTTGGGTTTAAAAATTCAATTCTCTTGAAAACTGTTTTAAAGTGCATAATGGTTATCATTTTTAAATAATTAAAATATCATGTAAGGGGAAAATATTTGATTGAAATTTATATATTATATACCAAAAAATATTAATATGTATTTGTACAATTATTATAATTATTCATAGTGTTAATATAAAATAATGGTTTTCTTGAAAAATGGATTTCTTGAAAACCCCCTTTTTCATCACGTCTACGGGTTTACTTTTAAATTAAAATTTTCTTAATTCGATGAATTTATTTTTTTAGAATGGATTAAATACTTTTAATATGCATTATTTATATTATTTACTAAATTAAACTTAAATGTTTACCTTAATGAATAGTGAAAACAATAAAAATTAATTATCAAGGTTGGGTGAAAATGGGTTTATCGGGATGCAAAACTAAAAATATAAGGGTTAAGATGAAGTAAAAACTTGTATAAAATATAATTTTTGACATTTTTTGAACTTATATTTTATAATTAATCATAATGGAACATTTTGGAAATTTTTTCATGTGAAAAACGTGTGTACACCATTTTTTTCAAAATTTACACGTGTGTCACTCATCCCACTTATAAAAGGCCACTCCCACTCCTTTACTTTTAAAACCTTCAAATACTTCTTGATGGGAAAATACATATAAAATTTCATTCATAAATTACCTACCCATGTAATAGTTCCTTTTTTATAATAAATTCATCCTATAAAAGATTTTGGTGCTAACCTAAGGAGGTTGTTCGAATAAGAAGTATTGTGGTTAACTGAGAGTTTTTATTTTATTTATTATCCAACTCTTTAAAATATTATAAATTTTTTTTTATCTAATAAAATTTTAACATAAAATATAAAAATATTTTATTATTTTAATTTCATAACTTAAATCTTTATTCTTCCATCAAATGGAAAACAAAATAATCATTTGTTTGTACGGTGGACTACCGCCTCGTGAGCTGATGTGGTTAGTTTTTCATCATCACCTCTCCTGGATTTTTAAAGTGATATTTTTAAAGTATTTGTATGATATTTTTAACATAATTATACTAGAATTATAATATCATATATATACCTTATTAATTTATATTTCATGGGGGATATGATAACGCCACTCGTGTGTATAATAGACTACTGCCTCATGAAGCGATGTGATTCATTTTTCACTAAATATTTTGATTGAAGTTAAAAATTATAAATTTAATGGATATATGTAATATATATGAAATATTTATAATATTAATGACATATTTATCATTATTAAAAGATTATATATCATTTAATTTTTTACCTTTTAACTCAATGAAATATGATAACATCGTTCATGCATGCATGTGGACTACACCCTCCACAAAGAGATGGATTATTTTCTCATCACAACATCACATGGATGATATATATAAGTATATTTAATGAAAAAATATTTTATTTATTATATGGTGCTAATTTTTAAAGATAAAATATTACTTACCTTCTTTCCATAATGATCGTTAAAAATGTAAAACGTTATTCATGCATACGTACAACCCATCATCTCTATGATCGCAACATAATTAATTTTTCAAACCCATATCAAAAGATTGGTAATAAAAGTATAATTGATGTATAAATATATAAAATTAATCATTATTAGTATTCTGAATATGTTTAAATAACGAAATAATTGACCATTGTTGTCACGACCCATCCTAGTGGGGCTCGAGCCGCAACTCCCCAAGCCCACATTCAATAGGCCAGGGGATGGTGACTAGCACCGAGTAGGCATGCTACTAACATGGGAGGCATTGCCTATAAACCTGTATACTCACACACACATCTCCATGCCCACAAAGCTGAAAAGTAAAAACTACTAAAAGGAAAAGATGCATGCATACACTAAAACCCAATCACAGAGTACGAAATGAAAGTAAAGAACAAGAAAGTAAACCCATGGGCCAAAAGTACAAGCCCACCAAAAAGAGAGTCCGTAACAAAGTCCAACCTTTAAAGAAAAGTGTTGGGACTGGAGTCTGTAGCTGTAGGAACACACCTCGGCATGTCTGATCTCACTAAGTACCGTCCTGTCCTGGTCCGCCTAGAATCATGTCAAAGGCTCCCTCTCCTACACAAGACACGACACGTGTGTGCAAAGCCCGTGTAGGGGTGAGTATAACAATACTAAGTAGGACACCCATAAACCAAAAAGGAATACAAAAAGGTAAATAACACAAAAGAAAAGGGTACATTCAGCTCTACACAGTATATGTTTAAGGAACATATAACATGAACATCCGGATATACTCATACACAACGACCATTGTGAAACCACCACTAGGATCCAGCTCGAAGATTCCACTAAGAATGTAACCAGGAGAACACATTCCTAGGTCTGAAGAGAGAGATATTAAGTACTCGTTCTAGGAGAAAACACTCCATAGGTACTTTGAGAACATGATACTCAGATGAGGATCACAATGAAGTCATGGGGTGATTCCAACAACTCAGTCTGAGCTAATCCACTAAGTAGAGTATCGGTGCTCGGGTAAAGTTGGTCACGTCGATACCAAGAACTCTACCTTGGGTTCTAGGAATTAATAGAGGATCTGGCTCTAAGTCTCATAGAGGGGATTCCAACAACTCTATTTACGAAGTCCTGCTGAAGGGATCATACTTCTGTATAAAGGAAATGATACCAGAACCTTCAGGGAAAAGACAAGGGGTACAAACCCTAAGAAAAATAGTCCAAGTCACAGAAGACAAGTGGCTCAAGCTATGTAAGATTGGTTACACAACATGTAGTATGGTTACACTCCGTGTTCCTTGACCCCGGGTACTGCCCGTATAAATGGCCCATGTCATCCGTCCAGTCTGTGTAAAACTAGACTACACAACATGTAGAAGAATCATACGCCGTGTTCCTGGACTCCGGGTACAACCCATGTAAAGGGACCGTGTCATCTGTTCAAGCTGTGCAATACTCAACTTCAAGGCGTGTAAAATAATCACACACCGTGTTCCTTGACTCTGGGTACTGCCCGTGTAAACATCCCATGTCATTCGGCTTGTCGGGTAGAAAGTAACTACATGGCCTGTAGAAGAATCGCAAGCCATGTCCGAGAACCTAGGGCTCGCTCCGTGTACTCTAGTCATGTGTCTGTACACGGTCTTTGTCCATGTCTGTGTCGCCTTCCGGTGTAACAGTACACGGGGTATCCCGTGTATCTGGTTGGGTCTGGCCGGGGAGGGGTATACACGTCGTGTCCTTGGTCGTGTACCCAACCCGTGTTTGTGTACTCCCTGAGTACACGACAGGTGGTCCACTGACGAAAACACACCGTGTAGCCCATAATACACGTCGGGTGGTCGGGAAATTTCCTGAAGCTTCATCTTCCGCCTCGCGCATCAGCCGATTCTCTGGATCATGTTTCTCTGGTCTGTTTGCCGCGAAACTCAAGATCATGGGTCGCTTCGTTGTCTTGATGCTGAATCTATGGGTTTTGGGCCTTCGATCGGCTCAAAAATCCAATTCCGACCATCTATGTAGAAATCATTCGAAGAACGATATCTTCCGATCCGCTTCGATCTGTCCGTCGCCACCGCAGATGCACCTCTATAGGGTTGTACTGACGCCATATATTCAATTTGGCATCGTTTCATCGCACAACGGATACACAACGATCCGTCGTTCATATCCCTGTGAAGAACATGAATAACGCAACGAAGAGAAAGGTGAGAAATCCAATGAAACAAATTTGAGGAACGAACCTTTGCCGTCATTCGTCACAGTGTTGATCCGCTCCCACTAATAGGATTAAACGGAGCAAAAAAATCAACAACAACAGATCAATATGGATTCAATCTCCCAAAATCCCCACAAAAGTCCATTCTGCAAGAACGATCAATCCGTGGACTAATCTGTTCATGTATTAGCCCGCGTTCATCGTAGATATCAAGAACGGGAAAAAATCACAAAGAGATAAAATGCCCTACCTAGATTCACGACGCTTGTTGGCGAAGATCCGGTCGCCGCATCATCGTCTCCAGCGAAGATCGTCAAGAACACCGTCACCGTGTTGGGAGGTTTTCTCCAGAGATTTCTAGAGCCTCCAGGGAAATTCAGGGTTATGGGAATTGTAACCCTGATCCCCTACGAAATCTCTATTTAAAATATAATAGATATTTTCTGTAACAATAATTTAATAAAATATTTTAATAAAATATTTTATTACCACTACGTCCAAAAACCAGATTTCACCACTGACCTGCGCCGACCGATGTTAGGCCTCGCCTAAGGTAAAATTTCTACTCTGAATGCAACGATTCTCTCGGATTTCAGATCTGAGCACCCGTTTAGTAGTTATTCCACTTTTTCAGGAAAACCACAAATGCGCATTATTTAATTACTTAATTAAATTCAACCATTTGTTCTTGGCTCACCGGGCCTCAGAACTGCATGTCGTCTCAGAGCTTGGTCTCGAATTAATTCCCATATAATATTTAAAATAATACACGAAAAAATCCGGGACATTACATCAAACCCACCTTAGGGCTTTTACATCCTCGATAATCCAAAAAAAAGCTACTCAAAAAGATGTGGGTACTACACATTAATCTGAGCCTCCCGCTCCCACATACTCTCCAGGAGATTCTTGTGCTGCCACCGGACACGTACTAAGTGAATAGCTCACCCATGAAGGATCTTCTCATGCCGATCCTCGATCTCCACTGGGTACTCATCAAAGGTTGCTCCATCATCGATGTCCATCTCGCCCTAGTCGATGACGTGTGATGGATCATGCACGTACCTCTGTAGCTACGACACATGGAAGACGTTGTGTACCCGGTCCATTTGAGGAGGTTGAGCCAAGTGATACGCCACCTCGCCAACTCTACTTAGAATCTGAAAAGGGCCAAAGAACCTCAGAGATAGCTTGTCGCCTTGGCCAAATCTCTGCAATCCACATCGAGGTGATACCCGAAGGAACACATGGTCTCCTTCCTCGAGCTCCAAGGGCCTCTTCCTCCAGTTTTCATAAGACTTTTTCCGAATCTGTGCAGTCTTCATCCGCTCCTGGATAACCTGCACCTTCTTTGTAGTAGATCTAACCATCTCTGGGTCCATGAGTGATGACTCTCTTGGGTCAGTCTAGAAAAGTGTTGACATGTAAGGTCGCCCGTACAGAGCCTTGAATGGTTCCATACCAATAGTGGAATGATTACCGTTGTTATAATCAAATTCCGCCAGTGTTAGGTGATCCTCCCAGCTATGACCAAAGTAAATTATGCAAGCTTGAAGCATATCCTCCAGAAACTAGATGGTCCACTCTGTTTGACCATCAGTCTGGGGATGAAACGTTGTGCTCAAGCGTAACTGAGTCCCAAAAGCTTCCTGAAATCCCTTCCACAACCGGGAGGTGAAACGAGCATCACAATTTGAGACCATCATGGATGGAACTCCATGAAGTCAGACTATCTCCTGCACGTAGAGGCGTCCCAAGCTCTTTACTGAACTCTGCTCCCGTATGGCTAGGAAGTGGGCTGACATGGTGAGTCGGTCAACGATCACCCAGATGGCATCATTTACCCTGGACGTATGTGGTAAACCCGTCACAAAGTCCATGGATATCCCACCCCACTTACACTCTGGCACCTCAAGGGGATGAGTCAAACCCGCAGGTACCTGATGCTCAACCTTTACTTGCTGACAATTAAGGCACCAAGAAACAAACTCTGCCACACTCTTCTTCATTCTTGGACACCAGAACAGACGTTGGAGGTCCTGGTACATATTTTACACTCCTGGATGCACCACCAAAGGAGATGTATGGAACTCTCTTAGAAACTTCTCCTGCAACTTCATTGATACTATTGTACGTCCTCTGAAAAAAACGTGCTACCCACCTTCTGAATATCCATCAGCACCATCACCTATGGATATCTAGGCACGTAGAGTCTCAAAGGTAGCATCTTTTAGATGTTCTTCCTTGAATCATTGTAAGATTGGAGAGGTAACAACCATAGACTGAAGGTAAGCTCCCTCATCTCCATCCGTGAAGGATAACTATAAGGAGGACAACTATCTTGTTGCCTCATCTAGAAACTGTGAACTGGATCTCCTGGTGAGAGCATCTGCAACAACGTTCCCCTTCCCAGGAGTATAAACGATCCCAAAGTCGTAATCCTAGAATAACTCAAGCCATCATCTTTGTCTCAAATTCAGATCCTTCTGAGAAAAGATATATCTGAGACTCTTGTGATTAGAGTAGATGGTAAACTGCTCGCCCATCAGGTAGTGCCACCACATCTTCAATGTGAAGACTACCGTTACCAACTCAAGATCATGGGTCACGTAGTTCTGCTCAGGAGGCCTCAACTGGAATGAGCCATAGGAAATCACCACTTGCCTTTGCATCAAGAAACAACCAAGTCTAGTTCCTGATATGTCGCAGAACACCACATACTCGACACCCTCCTCCGGTAATCTCAAGATCGGGGTGCTCGTTAGACTCTGTCTCAACTACTAGAAAGCTTGATACCATCTCTCGGTCCACACGAATGGCTTCCCCTTTCGAGTCAAAGAAGTCAGGGGTGCTGAAAACCTAGAGAAATCAACAATGAATCTCCAATAGTATCCTGTCAACCCAAGGAAACTCTGCACCTCCGTCACACTTCAGGGTGGCTCCTATGCTAGTACTGCCTCCACCTTGGCTGGGTCCACTACTACACCATCTACTGAGATAACGTGTCCCAGAAAGTGGACCTTCTGTATCCAGAACTGTCACTTCGAGAGTTTCCCATACAACTGGTGCTCTCGGAGTGTGTCCAGAACCATCCTTAGGTGTCTCGCATGCTCCTCCTCGGACACAGAGTACACAAGGATATCATCGATGAAGACCACTAAAAACTGATCTAGATAGTGTTGAAAGATCCGGTTCATGAGTCCCATGAACACTTCTGGGGCGTTCGTCACACCAAAGGGCATCATCAAGTACTTATAGTGACCATAACGACATCTGAAAGCCGTCTTCGGTAAATCCTCATCCTGTACTCGCAACTGGTGATAGCCTGATCATAGATCAACCTTCGAGAACCATAATTCCCCTCTCAACTGGTCGAAGAGGTCAACGATCCTTGGTAGTGGATACCAGTTCTTCACAGTCACCTGATTCAAGCGCCGGTAATCCACACATATCCTCAACCTCCCCTCAGCCTTCTTGGAAAACAGAACTGGGGCCACCCAGGGTGAACCACTAGGTCTTACAAATCCCTTCTTCTAAAAATCTTCCAGGTGCACCAATAGATCACAAAGCACTTCAGGATCCATCCGATATGCTGATGTTGATATAGCTGTCGTCCCGGGTTGCAAATCAATGCATAAATCTATCTCTTTATGGGGAGGTAGTCTGGGGACATCCTCTGGAAAGACGTACTCGTACTCAGCCACTATTGATGGAAACTGGAAACTCGTAACATCTACTGTGCCAAGGGCTAGGCTAGCCAACTGATGTGGAATCGGTCGTGCCTTCTTATGCACGAGTCCATCCTATGCTGACTGGGTTTCTATTTCACCGACAAAAGTGAACCTCGTTCCATCACTGTGGACACACCGCACCCTTCACCAAAAATAATCGATCTGGGAATGAACTGTGGATAGCCAATACATACCAAGAATGACATCGTAAGACCTTGATGCTACCACCAAGAAGTTCCAACCAAAACTCTTGCCTCCAAGGGTCAGGTCACACTATCTACAGAGGTGTGTGATCTCTGAATCTTCTCCAGTCGGTGTTTCTAAGCGTAGGGGTCGAGTCAACGGCTCAACAGGAATCTCAAGGTCTCAAAAAAGATAACCAGCCAGAAAGGAATGACTAGCACTTGTGTCTATCAGTACGATATCCAAAGTAGAAAAGACACAGATTGTACCTCTAATCATTCCGGGAGTACCATAGTCATAAGCCTCAGCCGCTTGGAGCTGTCCCTGCCTTTGTCCACAAGCTCCCAAAGCCTGGGGTGGACCTCTTGGGGGTGGTGGTGGTAAAGGGTCAAAATGATGACCACCTCCAGCTGCTCTCCCAGCTCCTCTACCACGTCCATCACCCCGTGGATCTATCTGATCCACAATTTTCCTCTACCTCGGTGGTCCATCCACTGCTCCCATGTCAGTAGTACGGCGGGTCGGACAATCTCGAGCGAGATGTCCCCTGCCGTCACATGAGTAGAATCGCCTCTCTCGAGGCTAGATGGATGTGACTTGTGAACCTTGTACGGAAGATCCCCTATCCTGGGATCTCCTCAGAAAATGTCTCCCACACCTGGGTCCCTGACATCGGCTCCCTGCTGCTGAGGTCTCTGCTCTCGCTCACCCACTACTGACAACTGTCGGCTGTCTCTGATCTGCCAAGAATCTCTCGACTACCAATGCCTGCTCGAGCACCCCATCATAAGTAGGAATGCTTATAGGGATGATTCTAGCTCAGATATCACTGTGAAAGCCCTTCTCAAAAGTCTGAGCTCTGAAGTACTGATCTATGACCAAATACATCGAGTACCGCGAGAGGTCGGAAAACCTCAATGAATAGTCATCCACCGTCATGGTTCCCTGCTGGAGCTGAAGAAGCTCCTATATATGTACGGATTTTAGGGTAACCGGTGAAAACTCCTCTCTGAAGAGATTCTCAAACTCCAACCATGAAAGAGTCTCCTCGTCGTGGGTATGGATAACCAAACTCCACCATCGCCCTACTGAGCCCTACAGAAGGCTCACTGTCAGGATCACCATCTGGTCTGCTGGTGTCCTGACCAAACGGAAGACCTTGGCCACTGCCTCAAGCCAGTCCTCTGCTGCCTGAGGGACAAGATCGCCTCAAAACCTGAGGGGTCTCTGTCTCTAAAACTCATGGAGTGCGTTTAGCCGGCACTCCTCCTCCACTCATACAGAAGGCACGAAACACGGCTCCACAGGTGGTGGAATAACTGTCACACCACCCGATGGTAAAACTGGGTGATTTGGTCCCTGTATCAAAGCTTCATCATTGAGGGGGGCATCCTCGTGATCGAGCTCCTGGATCCTAGTAGGTGCGTGTCACAGAGGCATCCTGTTAATGTAAAAAGATGTATCTCAGTCAGTGAGTATATCTAGAGAGCTGACTCAAGAAGGACATGGAAACCACAACCCATTCCTATTTGAAGCATGTACCATTATTTTCCCCTCCAACAAGTGTTCTCATGTTATGAGTCGAAAAGAATGTTATCAGAGTCTTTGTGTATGGATACGTCGGTCGCCCGTACCAACACTGGGGTCCCTGTCCTGAAATCCAAACTCAAAACACTTAACACTGTTGCCCCAAACCACTCATAGACTCTCGGTCGAAAGGTAGAATCGGCCACCTCTGATACCACTATGTCACGACCTGTCCCAGTAGGGCCCAAGCTGAAACTCCCCAATCCCACCTCTAATAGTCCAGGGGCTAGTGACTAGCACTGAGTAGGCATGCTACTAACATGGGAGGAATTGCTTATAAACCTGTACACGTGCAAACACATCTCTAATCCCACAAAGCTGAAAAGTAAAAAGTACTAAAAGGAAAAGATGCATGCATACACTAAAACCCAACCACAGAGTACGATAGGAAAGTAAAGTACAAGAAAGTAAAACCCTAGGCCAAAAGTACAAGCCCACTAAAATGAGAGTCTCTAACAAAGTCCAACCTGTAAAGAAAGGTACTGGGACCGCAGTCTGTAGCCGTAGGAACACACCTCATCCTGTCTGATCTCACTGAGTACCGTTCGGTCTTGGTCTGCCTAGAATCATGTCAGAGGCTCTCTCATCTACACAAGACACGACACGTGCGGGAAAAACCCGTGCAGCGGTGAGTATAACAATACCCTGTAGGACACCCCGAAACCACAAAGGAATACAACAAGGGAAATATTATAAATGAAAAGGGTACAGTCAGCTCTACACAGTATATGTTTACGGAACATATAACATGAACATCCAGATATACTTATACACAACGACCATTGAGAAACCACCACTAGGATCCAGCTCAAATATTCCACTAAGCATGCAACCGGGAGAACACACTCCTAGGTCTGAAGAGAGAGATATGATGTACTCGTTCCGGGAGAACACACTACACAAGTACTTTGAGATCATGATGTTCAGATGAGGATCACAACCAAGTCTTGGGGTGATTCCGACAACTCAGTCTGAGCTAATCTGCTGAGTAGAGGATCAGAGCCTGGGTAAAGTTGGTCACGACGATACCAAGAACTCTACCTAGGGTTCCAGGAATGAATAGAGGACCCAGATCTAAGTCTCAAGGAGGGGATTCCAACAACTCTATTCTGGATGTCCTGCTGAAGGGATCATACTCTTGTATAAAGGAAATGATACCAGAACCTTTAGAGAAAAGACCAGGGGTACGAACCCTAAGAAAACTAGTCCATGTCACAGAAGAAAAGTGGCTCAAGCTATTTAAGATTGGTTACATGGCGTGTAGTATGGTTACACGCCGTGTTCCTTGACTCGGGGTACTGCCCGTGTAAATGGCCCATGTCATCCGTCCAATCTGTGTAAAACTATACTACACAGCGTGTAGAAAAATCACATGCCATGTTCCTTGAATCTGGGTACTGCCTATGTAAATGGCCCGTGCCATTCGTTCAAGATGTGTAAAACTCAACTACAGGGCGTGTAGAAGAATCACACGCCGTGTTCCTTGACTCTGGGTACTGCCCGTGTAAACGACCCATTTCATTCAGTTTTTCGGATAGAAAGTAAGTACACAGCGTGTAGAAGAATCACACGCCATGTCTGAGCACATGGGAACACTCCTTGTACACTGGCCATGTGCCCATACACAGTCTCTGTCTGTGTTCGTGTCGCCTACCCGTGTACCAGTACAGGGGGTATCCCATGTATCTGGCCGGGTCTAGCCAGGGAGGGGTATACACGCCGTGTCCTTGTCCAGGTACCCAACCCATGTCCATGTACTCTCGGAGTATATGCCAGGTGGTCCCTTGACGAACACACGTCGTGTAGCCAATAATACACGCCGGGTAGTCGGGAAATTTCCAGAAGCGTCGTCTTCCTCCTCGCGCCTCAGCCGATTCTACGGATCACGTTTCTTTGGTCCATTTGTAACAAAACTCATGATCATGGGTCACTTCATCGTTGTGATGCCGAATCCATGGGTTTAGGGCCTTCGATCGGCTCCGAAATCCGATTCAGCCATCCGCGCAGAAATCATTCGAAGAACTATATCTTCTAATCCGCTTCGATCTGTCCATCGCCACCGCATCCGCACCTCCGTAGGGTTGTACCGACACCATATCTTCAATTTGGGATCATTGCGTCGCACAACGGATGCGCATCGATCCGTCGTTCATATCCCTGTGAAGAACATGAATAACGCGAAGAAGATAAAGGGGAGAAATCTAATGAAACAAATTTGAGGAATGAACCTCTGCCATCATTCATCACGACATTGATCCACTCCCGTTAATAGGATTAAATAGATAAGAAAAATCAACTACAATAGATCAACATGGATTCAATCTTCCAAAATCCCCGCAAAAGTACATCCCGCAAGAATGATCAATCCGCAGACTAATCTGTTCGTGGATTAGCCTGTGTTCGTCATAGAAATCACGAATAGGAAAGAAATCACAAAGAGATCAAACTCCATATCTAGATTTGTGGCGATTTTTGGTGAAGATCTGGTTGTCGCGTCGTCGTCACTGGAGAAGCTCGTCAAGAACACCGTCGCCGCATTGGTTGGTTTTCTCTAAAGATTTCCAAAGCCTCCAGGGAAATTCATAGTTATGGTAACTATACCCATGATCCCTTATGAAAACTCTATTTAAAATATAAGAGATATTTTCCATAACAAGAATTTAATAAAATATTTTAATTAAATATTTTATTACGGTTACGTCCAAAAACCATATTTCACCACCGACCTGCACCGGCCGATGTTAGGCCTCACCTAAGGTAATATCGCAGCTCTGAATGCAATGACACCCTTGGATTTCTGATCCGAGCACCCATTTAGGAGTTATTCAAGTTTTTCAGGAAAACCACAAGCGCAGATTATTTAATTATTTAATTAAATTCAACCATTTTTTCCGGGCTCACCAGGCCTCAGAACTACATGCCGTCTCAGATCCTGGTCTCAAATTAATTACAATATAATATTTAAAATAATACATGAAAAAATCCTGGACATTACAATTTTCAAAACACCGAATCCATTTTGAAATAATGAACTGAACGACCTCAAAACACCCAATGTGGACTTAACAGAATAAATATTTAAACATGTTATTAAAAAGAATTAAAATAAATTATTTATGTATAAGTTATTAATCTTGAATAATTTTATTAAGAAATAAAATAATTTATATAATCTTATTATATATAAATTAATGGGTGTACATGGAAATTTTAGACTCAAGCTAAGGTTTTATCTTCTCACATTATATTTTTGTGATACATATTCCATATTCACCACTTTTTTTTTATTTTTTGGTGTATATAATTAACATGAATTTATTTTATTATTATTTTTATGAATGTTATTTGTATCTATGAATCTGTATGACAATCTCTATTTCATGTGTTTTTGATCTAGATATTACCAAAGCAATAGGGGACATCATCTCAATTTTCCTTCATTGAGAAATATTTTAATGTTTTGCACATAATTTATTTTATATTCTCTATATACAACCCATTTAACATGTAATATCATGAATAATTTCTACGTAATGATATTTTATGTTTATACAAGGGGATTTGACTTGAAAGTTACCAAGTGGTAAAGAATTTCATTACTCAATTTCTTTTCATTGGGAGATATTACTTCTTAATTGTCTTTATATTATAAGATTATGTTTGTAATTAATTTTGACTAAATTATGTTTTATTTCCACTTATTTTATGTGGATTTACAATTTATATACATAATTTTTTCATTTATTAATTTTCACTTAAACATTGAGATCATTATAAGGGTTCTTTATCACACTTTTATTTCTAAGAAACATATTCCAAATTCACCACTAATTTTTTTTATGGTATATATACTACCCATGAATGAATTTAACTATTATTTTTATGAAAATCATTTGTATTTATAAATCTATAAGTTCTTCTATCTTTTACGAGGTTTGGATCCAGAGATTAGTAAGGTAATTCATCTCAATTTCATTACATTGAGGAATATTTTAATGTTTTGAACAAAATTTATTTAATATAATGTATATAATTCTTATATTACATGTAATATAATGAATTATTCATAAATCATGGTATTTTATGTTTCAATTTTAATATTTTATCCAAGTGGATTTGTATTGAATGTTATTAAGGGGTAAATAAATTCATTATTCAATTTCTTTTTATTAGGTTATATTACATCTTTATTATCTTTGATATTATAAAGTTATGTGTGTAATGAAGTTTTCTTAAATTATTTTTTATTTCCACTTATTTTATGTAGATTAAATTTTCATACACATAACCAATTCATTTATTAATTATCACATAGAAGTTATGATCATTGTGAGGTTTTCTCGTCGCAAATTGCCTTATTGGGGATATATGTTATTTTATAAACCCATCTTCATTTATGATGTGTATCTACTACCCATTTGACTTTTTATATCATGAAAATAATTATTTTCATTATATTTAAAGTATAATTTTAATTTATTCTTCCATGGGGATTATGATTGAAGAGTCCCAATGTGGAAAAGGCTTTATGTTACAATCTCGCGCCCTTAAGTATTGTTTATGTTCAAGATTACTTTTGAGGAAATCATATACTATTATTTTATTAAACCATATCTATTTATTCTCCATTAGTTATGAATTTGGTTAAAAAATTTATTTCCATTCCCTCTATTATTTATTAATGAATCATCAAGAAAATTATTAGTAAGTGATAATAATCTTGTATTTTCTTTTAGTTTGGATATATTTCTCTTCCATATCCATGTTTTCTAAATATTTAAAGAAATATTATTTTATAAAAAGAATTATTTCATAAATCTATTTTTCATGAAATTTAACCTTCATTTAAAATATTTTAAAAGGAAATTTCCTAACATTTTCTTAGTGGAACATCTTGACACCCTTTAACAAAATGTTTGGAAAATAATGTTTATTTTTAACATTTACATCATGAGTAGATTTTCCCACAATAACGGACATTATTTTCATTTAATATTCCTTTATAATTTTCCAAATTTAATTTCAAATAAAAATGTTTTCTCAATATTTTGGGAATTTTTGGTTTTTAAACATTGATTTTTAAAGTGAAAAAAGGACTTTTCCTCAAGAATATTTATACTGAACTCTTAATGGTATTTCTATTCATCAACATCAACAACCGTTGATGTTAATTATGCTAAACTTGGAAAGTTTTGTGGTGATACTATCATCATTCTTTATATATATGGATTAATATTATTTCAATGATATTTTCAAGGAACTTTTTTCTTTTTGCAAGGGTTAATCATGTTTCAATGAGACTGTCATAGAACCCATTATTTTTTCATGGGTTAATCATGTTTCAAATATATTTTCATGGAACCCCTTTTTTCCACAGCTTAATCACATTCTAAAATTATTAATGGTTATTTTCAATGAGTTTATCATGATATAAATTCTCTACGTACTTTATTCATCGTATGATTATTTGAACTTTTTTATGATCATAGGTGGTTCCATTATAAACCAAGGACATATTGTTATGTTATCAAAGAAGGATGAGTTGTTATATGAGAAACCAAGGATTGGTGGTTTTGTGACAAACCAAGGATGGGTCAGTCCATAATTTACCTTCAATGCATTTGGTACTCTATATATGGAAGTTGGCCATACTTGTTATTCAATTTTAAGAGTGATGGTAAGATATTTTTCCATGATACCAACACATTCTTTTTAGTCTTGTTATGGGGGTTTAATGATTCCTATGATCAAGACTGATATCATATTTCTTATGATTATTGATTTTCATGAATCTTTCTATTGTTAAAGACTTATTCCATGTTTCCTAATTTAATATCCAGGTATTTATGGGTACAGATATTTTTATGTTATGCTCATGCACTTTGATTATGTAATCATACCCTTATTCTCTTCTTATGATCACGAATGAAATAAATTTTTAATTCGTATGATTACCCATAATTATAATTTGAGATCACCCTTATTATTTTTCTCTTACATAAATTATTAATAATTATGTAGAATGAATTAATTCTAGAAGGATTTCATACAGAAGATGATGATGACTTATTATGAAATAAGAAAAGAATGGTATAATGGGAAATATACCCTCTCGAATTCATGGGTATTATTTATGTACTTTTTTCCTAATTATATAAAATATAAACCCAAAAGTTCCTAGGGGTATGTAAGTGATAAAAGATTCTTTTGGATGTTGTATGTCTTGGATGCCAAAAATTGGGATGGATTCGTCAGTATCAAATCCATAAATATAAGGTTTATGATTTTAGCACGAGATATGTGAGTACAGGTTCAGGTCTATTATAACATACTTTAAGAAATGAAATATCTTAATAACATATTGTATATACATGATTTTGAAAACCCTATTTTATAAATCAATGAAAAAATTAGTGAGAATAAATTCTTTCTTACCTGCCTATAGTGTATGAACCTAGTTCTTTCTTGAGGTAAAAATCTTTTAACTTCCATAAAATTCTAGTTTAAATGCTTAAACACAGCATAATATGAATTCCCTTTTAGGTCATGGAGGTATTGAGGGTGTATATTTCTAGTTAGGATCCTAGAACCCAACTCTTGGGGTGAAAAAGGCTTGTCTCATGATGAGTAAAAACCATGTAGGGAAGACCGTATGGTCTAAATAAATGTGTGAGACATTGGTAGAGAGAAGAAGGATATCACTGTATTTGAAAAATCTCGTGACTTTGGGCACATGGTTGTGTGAGAATGTCTAAAATTTTGACACTGGTGTTTTCAACAGTTTTTGTATGGTTAATCAAATTGTACTGGGTGCCCCTCCCTATAGAAAATCATGCAAAGTTTCCACATGGTTTGAAAAACCATGTGGTTAAACCACATGAATGAGTATTTATAGTGATTTTACCAAACTACCCATAATTAAATCTTATAATTCGACCCAAATTTCTCATTCCTCCTATGGACATAACCCTCACCATTGAGAGATTATCCTTGGAGATTATTCTAGGATTTTTCACTAACTCTCTGATCTCTGATTCAAGAACTATTTATATCATTGCATCCGTATCAGAAGGATCTCACTTCATTTTTTCCTTTATTAATTCTTTTTAGTATCATCTATGCTATTTAGGTGTAGGCTAATATAACCTATTAATAGGTTATTCATCTGCTCTTTGAATTTATCCTCATCTGAGTCAAATCTTTAGCTAATACTAGATGAGTTATCAACTACAAAACTATATCAGGTGGTCTTTGGCGTTTTGTTTAAATTTGAAGTGTTATATATATGTTCCATTGTGTTGCACACCCAATTCTCAGAGCATCTCATTGAATGAATTAAAATCCATGAATTAAATTAATAATAATGGCCCATGTAATTAAATAGGCCATTAATTAATGTTTACAGGTTTTAGAACTGGATTTATAACCACCCCTTGGGTGCATTAATAATGAATTTGAGAACCATGGGTGGATTTTTGAATTGGATGTCTTAGGGTGTGCCCTTTTACCCCTTGGTTTGGGAGGGAAAATATGAATTGAATTGTGAATTCAAATGTAAAATATGTTTTATCTCAAATTAGAATATATATGATTAATTGGAAGGTATGGATGACCATTCCCTTGTCATAGGGTATGTAATAGCCTTTTGAAGCTTGAGTTTTCCATATAATTATTTTCCCACATGAGTAATTAATAGTTATGCCTTCTAGGTTTAGATCATTCCTTGAGTCACATTTTGAGGTGAGATTTAATTGAAATGATATTGGTGATAACCTTGACATGTTTATATAAAATTGATTAAATGGTATTAAGTGATTATATTACTTGGGTGACATATGGATTTAAATGAATAATTCAATGGATAGACTCATTTGGAATTGACCTTGCTTATGCCTGAGTGACAATTGGACTATTTATATGGTTTTCTAATGAAGGAATTATGGGGGATAAATATTATATGCTGAGTGATACTTGGACTCCATATGGATTTCCAAGGATAAACTAAGAGGGTTGCTGATTATATATTCCATGGGTGATACTTGGGCTTCCTTAGTGGACCTCCAAGGACAAACTCAAGTGGAAATGATGTTATACCGCAGCTAGAGCGATAAATGGGTTTTTGTGAGGATTTAAATGGATGGGATTGTAGTTTTTTAGTTTTTATAATGCCTAGAGAGATACCTAGATTATAATGTAGGAATTCCAAGGATGGTCTCAGGTTCCTAAATGAATAATGAATGGAATGGTTTACATGACGCACCTGCTAAGACAAAGAATATTATTTGATTCATTATTTTTATTAATCATTATGGATGGAATGATTCAACATCCTCTGAAGATATCACTATATAAGATAATGGATTATGTTCCTGGTACCAAGATTTATTTATTAAATGATAATGTTTAATTAAATTAATTTTTATATAAATGAATCATTCCTAACTACTAATTAAGAGACTTAATTTCTGAATGAAATTGATTAAATAAATTTATTATAAAAATAGAACCTAGAATCTATAGGATGATTAATTTTAGTAAATAAATTCATATTACATTACCACATGTACAATATTATTGTTATATATATTCATTTACTAGATGGCACTTGACCTTGGGTGGTTTCCTACTGAGATTTAGTCTCACACCCTGTTCGGGATTCCTATGGAAACTCAACAGATTCTATGATTACATGTATTGATAAGGAAAAAAAACATGATATAGGTTCTTTATTTCTAATTAGGAGTATAGGAACATGGGGCCCAGATGAAGGTCATGATGCTAGCCAAAGACTTTTTTCCATTTTTTACTTTTGTTACATGTATTGTACACCATCCATACCTATTTTGATATTTTGTAGAGACATATGACATGTATCATCATCTATTTATGAGATTCCATTATGGTGTTGTTTATTGTATATATTCCTTCCATTCATCTATTTTGTGATTTTAGTTACTACTTCATATACTTATTTGATATTCTATTCTATTGTCCTACACTCTAGTGATGGGGTTATAGTCTCCCCAATAAAAAACAAAGTCCCTCATTTCTTGTTGGCAAGCTCTTAAATATGGGAATATGCACTTGAGGCCATGTGGTCAACCGGACTCGTGGCACATTTTTTTGGAATTTGAGTCTGAATCATTACAATGTTGTATCATAGATTAATTTCTTGTTTTCTTTACTATTATGAGATAATAGATAGGGATATGAAGGAAATAGAGTCCAGTAATGATTTTTTCTTGGGTGTAGCTAACCTATGTACAGGAAAAAGACAAATTGACTTGAATGAAATTGTTGCTTTATGGATTTTGAATATGACAACTAATTTGATTACACCATTGGGTGATGCACTTCAATTATGATGTTACCATTGATATGATTGTTTGTTCTATTTTATTGCAACCCAATGTGATGAGGGTATTCCATATCAAGCATCTTTTTAGGAACTTTACTAGAATAAGATGCCATGCATCAGGCCATGCCATTTAGGTTGAATTACTTTTTATGTGATATTGTGATATGTTTTGTGATATATATATACATGTTGTTTTGATAAGTATTCTAGAATGTTAGATGGTTTGGATTAGGTGGATGTTGTACTTTTGTTTTCGAGGAGTATGGTGAGTCAAGGATTGGAATTTGGTGAACCATTTGGTTCAACCTTTTAATATGAATTATGATATAAATATGAAAGAAATGATAAAATGGAAATGAATATGAAAATGAATTTGGAATTGAAATTATTTATAGAAGAGGTCTTTACCCAGATTGGACCTTAGTAGTGGGAAGTTGGTAGTATCTCTTACTTGTATATGACTTTTATGGCGCCCAAACCTTTATCTTGGAGGAGGAAGAGGGGTGTGTTCTTATATAGGAAGGCTTGTACCGATCCTATTTCGGTAACTTTGTTTTTAGTTAAAAACATTGATAATGATCTAGATATATGGTGTGTGTTTGGAATTATAAAGGAATTCCGCCCTGAAGACCTCCATTAATGCACCAAGAATGTGGTGGTGACCACACTCCAGAGGTGTTGGTCCATGGGATACTAGTGGATCCTCTTGTATTTTCATCTGAGGAACCATTGATAAAACTAGACATAGGTGATGATGCACAATTTTTTGAGGGATTATTATGCTTTATAAAGACTATTTATGGAGTACCGTGACCTACCCTAACTGTGGAATTGTTGACATGTCAGTTCCAGTAGTAGCATCCACCCATCTTTTTGGGGGAGGTCATACCACAAGCTGTAAATTCATGTCTAGAGGTGATGTTATCTATATTCATGCATCTATACACACCTCCTGAGAGGAAGGTAAAAATCCCTATGTATATGATGTGTGATTCCTCCACGAGATAGTGGGATATCATTACTCAAACAGATAATCATTAGGAGATGTATTGGAGGTATTTTCATGTGAAATTCGATGATTACTTCTATCTCGAGATGTTGAGGGCCGATAAATCCTAGGAATTTATTCACCTAGAGAAGGGATTGTTATCAGTTATGGATTATTCATCCTATTTTACTAAGCTCTAACGTTTTTCACCTATTCTAATGAGTGAAAATTTATCTAAAGGTAGGAAATTTGATGATGTTATCAGGTTTGACAACCGATCACTGGTAAATGTATTTTGGATGATGACCATTTTTGGTGGAGTGAATCTGGTCCTTATCATAGAGCATAACCAGTGTGAGATTGGATGTTCAAGATAGAGTGGTTCGACATCTAGATCGGGTACTACATAAATCGGTAGTAAGAAATATTGTATAGAGCTTCCACGTGGTGATATTATTCTCCAAACCACATCCTAATGTATTCAGGTGAGGTTCTAACAATGTGTTTTTATAGTACATACAAGACCACAATGTATGAGAGACCCAGTCTAGTGCCGATCATGCGACAAGGTGGTTCATCTACAATGATTCTGCAGAACTTTTCCTCCTATAGATAGTGAGAGAGGGTCTTCATCGGCTCCACATTTAGGATTATGGTCAATAGCTTCTTTTCAGGTAGGGATCTAGAGTATAGTGGTCCTATTATTCTGTGGTGGTGGTACTTGTAGTTAGACTTCATACATTCATCAATAGTAGAGAAAATATACTCATGGTGACCAAGAAGTATCACATGACCGCGGATCTGGAAAAATATATACAGTTCAACCAATATATGAGGATGAGGATCCCATACCTTCAATAGTGAGAGGTACTATTATGTAGCCTCTAAATTAGTATCTCCTCTTTTTGATATTGGGGAATCTCATAGCTTTATATCTATTCTGGTTGTGGAGAGACTTGGTCTTAGTGTTTAGCGTTATGAGGGTGTTATGAAATTTGACACTCAATTGGGGATGAGAACGGAGGAGGTACATCTGTTAAGGGAGATCCCCCTTGATAATGGTGTATGTAACTTCATATGAAACCTATTTTTCCTTGAGATGATAGGTTTTAACCTAATTATTTGGATGGAATAGTTGGTTCCCTTTCACGATTTCATTGATTTCTATCACTAAAGGGTGAACTTCATTCACTAGAGGGTGGAAAGTTTATTCATGAAGGTGAATGAGATGTCCCAAAAAGTTAATCTAGACCCAATTATCGTGGGCTGGGTGGGATGATATCCTATATTACGAGTTTATATCTGGATGATCTGGGTAAACATCGGGAAGATTTCCCCCTAACAGTTGATTGTTTCAGAGAAATTTTCCCAGATGAATTTTCTAGATTAACTCTAGTGATAGAGGAATATTTCTCTATCGATCTAGTTTCAGGTGTTTTATTGGAATCCATTACTCTATATAGGATGGATACTATTTATATGTAGGAGATCAATAAGATGCTAGAGGATTTAGAGGAAAAGGTGTTTATCTAAGCCTGTACTTCTCTGTGGGGGTTTTGGTCCTTTTTTCAATGAAGGTGGATATAACATTTAGGTTATGTGTGGATTACTAGAAATTGAACTAGCTGATGGGTAAGAACTGGTATCCTCCTTATCAAGTAGATGATCACTTTGACTTTCTCTGAGGATATAAGGTCTTCTCAAAAATTTATTAGAGATATAGTTATCATCATGTGCATGTTAGACCATCAGACATACCACAGATAGCTTTTCATAGAAGATATAGTCTATATGATTATTTGGTTATGTCGTTCGGTCTTATGAACACACTAGCGGTCCTCATGGAATTGATGAACAAATTCTTACATCCTTATCTAGATTCGTTTGGTGTGGTTTTTATGGATTATATCTAGTGTATTATCACACTTGAAATGAGTATGCCAAACATCTTGAGATCATTTCTAATACACTAAGAGAGAATCATTTATATGCATTGATCCCAAAGTTCTCCTTTTTAATGGATAAAATTAGTTTCCTAGGTTATACTATCTCAGAGATAGGAGAATCAATTATCCTAGAGAGGATGAGAGCTATAGTTTCCTTAGGGGATCCCAAGAATGTATTTTAGGTATAGAGTTTATTGGGGTAAATGGATATTATAGACATTTCATACATGACTTATTAGGACTAATAGAACTATTTATAGGCTTGAATAATAAGGGTGTGATGTTTTTATGGCCAGATGGATGTGATTCAGCTTTTGAGAAGCTGAATGGGATATTGAATTTAGAAACAATACAGATTTTTCCAAAGCCAGGAAAGAGTGACACTATTTACTATGATTCATAAGGAATTGGGTTGGGGAAGTCCTTACACTATGAGATGGAGTCATGGAATCTAGGTCTCAATAGTTGAGGCCACATGAGAGGTATTAACTGATGCATGTTCTTGAGTTAGATATTGTTTTCCATGCATTGCACTTTTAGAGACATTGCTTCTTTGGAGAGAGTTTTGTGGTGTACACAGACCACAAAAGCCTGAAGTACATATTTACACAGTGTGATTTGAATTTGAGGTAGTAAAGGTGGGTTGAGTACATAAAGTATTTTGACATATATCTTGCCTATATTCCTAAAAAAGGAAATGCAATGGGTGAATCACTGAGCATGAGGACACAAATATTAGAATTTCAGTAGGATAGTAGCGAGTGGAATCTTATGGATTTGTTTTAGTGGTCTGCGATAGTTATGGGAAAATGTTTTTATCATCCTTAGATGTTAACTCTACCCTTTTGGATATACTAAAGATGGGGCTGATATTGGATTCTTAGAGCCTAGTCTTACCGAAGAGTATGGTATGTGAGGAACCTCCTCCTAGTAAGACCATAAGAAAGTATGAAATTCTATATATTCATGGTCACATATGGGTTTCAATACAAAGGCATGAGGAGATAATGTGATACTTTCTTCCTTAATCTTGGGTAGTGTACCCTAGATTTTCAAATATGTATCAAGATTTACACCCCCAGTAATAGTGGATGGGTATTAAAATAGATGTAGCTGGTTTTTTAATAAGTTGTCCCTCCAGTTAGCAAGTGAAGGTGGAACACTAGTGACCAATCATACTTTTACAATAAATTTTATTCCCATGTGGAAATAGAATGATGCCATGATGGATTTAGATATAGGTTTTCTGAGGTTTCCTCAAGGTAATGATGCAGTATGGGTTGTTTTTGAAAGGGTCCTGAGAGTTGCACATTTCCTTTTGATCAACTAAATCTTCAATGAGGATGAGCTTGGATGGTTGTATATCCATGAGATAGTATGAATTCATGGGGTCCTGTATACTATCATTTCATATAGGTACACTGGGTTTACTTCACAATTATAGAGAGGGATGTAGAGGGCATTAGGTACAAAGGTTCTTCTGAGCACCACATGCCGCCATCGGACAGATGGCTGCCAGAACGCATGATTTAGGTGCTTGAGGAATTGTTTAAAGCATGTGTCCTAGAAATTAGGGGATCTTGGGATAGTTAGATACACCTAATTTAATTCACATACAAAAATAGATTTCACGATACTATTCATATCTAACCTTAATAGGATTTATACGGTAGGCCATACCGTTATCCAATGTGATGATTAGAGGTGGGAGAGGCAGCAATGCTTATACCTTATCTTGTTTAGGATACAATAGAGAAGGAGTAGTTGATTAGATAGTGAATTAATACTATACAGTCTTGATAGAAATAAAATGTTGATCCCTGTGGATGACCTCTAGAGTTTGAGGATAGGAATCATGTCTTTTAACTTGTCTTTCCAAGGCTAGGACACTGGATGATCAAGACACGGGGTAAGCTTTCATCGTGATATGCTTGGTCATTTGGGATATTATATATAGGTGATCCGGTAGCCTATTAGTTTCTATTACCTCATAGGTATAGGGCTATGCATGATGTTTTCCATGTATCTCAGATGTGTCGTTATCATTCAGACCCATCTTATTCCTTACATACCAAAGAAGCTCAGTTACTGGTAGATGCATACTTTTAGGAAAATCTTATACATATTGTGGATTCTAGTACAAAGGTTCTCTAAGGCTGATTAGTCCCTCTAGTATGGGTGTTATGGAAACAGGACCGTGTATAGGATGAGACCTGGGATCAGGAAGCTGATGTACGATCACATTGGCTAGAGTTGTTCTTATACAATCTTGACCATTCTTGAAAGAGAAATTCAAGGATTAATTACTTTAATGGGAAAGTTTGTAAGAACCTAATTATTTCTTGAGTTATTTATCCTTTAAAATCCATAAAATTTTAGTTTTAATGTTTACATATGACCTAGTATGAATTAACTTCGAGGTCGTGAAGGTATCAGGGGTATTTGTGGACGGTTTGGAGCCTAGAACCCAACTCTTGGGGTAACAAGGGCCTAGCACATAGTTATAAAAACCATTTGGGGTAGGTCGTATGTTATAACTAACCATGTAAGACATGGGTAGAGAGAGGGAGGAGATTACACAGTTAGACAAACCATGTGACTTGGGGTGCATGGTCATGCGAAAAATGTATTCATTTTTTATAGTATTTTTTCATGGTTTGTACAAAGTAATTAAAATATTGTGTAAAAACTATGAGAGGAACTCCCTTACATAATAAAGTGTGCACAATTTGTGCATATTTTGGCCAATCGTATGGCCAAACTGTGCGATCCATTGTTTTTGGTGAATTTATCAAAATATCCTTAATGAATTATTATAATTCAACCCTAATCTTTCATTCATTATATGGAAAAATCACTAACCCTTGAGAGATTATCTTTGGAGACTATTCTATAATTTTTCACCAAATCATTGTATGATCACCAATTTAAGAATCATTTGTCTCATTTGACCCGCATCGGTAAGATCTGAATTCCTTTTTATCCACTCTTCATTCTTCTTGGTATCGAAAATTCTATTTAGGTGAATGATAATATTCACCATTAATATGTTCTTTTTATATTCTTTAATTTTCTCCCAATATGAGCCGAATCAAGAGCCGATAATGGATGATATATCCACTATAAAACAACTATTGGTAGTCTCATTCCTTTCATTTAGATTCTAATGGTTATATACATGTTGTTGTGTTATGTTCCCAATTCTTGGAGTGTCTCCTTGAATGAATTGAAATCATTTAATTAAATTGATAGGCATGTCCTATGAAACAAAACAGGCTGTCAATGAATTTTTATAGGTTATATACCTTGATTCAGAACCACCCCTTAAATGTATTGATAATGATTTGGACCACTATGGGTGGATTTTGTAATTGGATGCCTTAGTGTGTGACCTTTTACCACTTGAATTGGGAGGTCAAATGTGAATTGAATTATGAATTGAAATGTAAATTGAATTTTAATTAAAATTGTATTAAAATGATTATTAGAAAGGGATGGGTGAATATTTCATTTTCCTTGGATATGTAACATATTATTGAATCATGGTTTTTCAATATAATTATTTTCTCACATGAATAATTGAGAGGTAATACTTTTAACCGTAGCCCATGACTTGATTCACTATTTGAGGTGAGATTGATTTCAAATGATATTGGTGATGACCATTAATTTTTTAAATGAAATTTATTAAAATCTATAAAGTGATTATTTTACTTGTATGACACATGAATTCAAATGATGAATTAAATCGATGGAGACATTTGGATTTGACCTTTATTATGCCTAAATGACATTTGAACTCCTTATATGCTTTTACAAGGAGGTACTCCTAAGGGATAGCTATTATATGTTGAGTGATACATGGACTCTATATGGATTTAAAGGATAACATTAGAGGGGATTTTACCATATATGCCATGGATGATAATTGGGAACCCTTAGTGGACCACCAAGAACAAACTCCAGTAGAAGTGATGTTATACCAAACCAAGAGTGATACCTTGGTCCTTGTGAGGATCACTATGGATAAGATTATAGGGTGTTGGTTTATATTATGCTTGGAGTGATACCTAGAATACAAATTAGGAATTCCAAGGATGGGATCGAGTTTCTAAATTATTAATGAATGGAATGGTTTACATGACACATCAACCAAGCTAATGAACAAGAATGGATTCAGTCATTGTCTTACAGTTTATGGATGGAATGTTGAGGAATTTTATAAGAATATCACCATAGGAGATTATGTGCTAAATGCTATGTCCTAAGACTTATTAATTAAGTGAGAATATTTAATTAAATGAATTTTATTATTAATGGCATAGGACTAACAATTAATTCAAAGTCTTAATTTCTAAATAAAATTGATTATAAATTGAAAACATAGAATTTATAGGATGTTTAATTTCTGTACTACCTTTCATATTATAATACTGCTTCAACAAGAATATTATTATATATATTCACTGACTGAATGAAACTTTTCCTTGGGTAGTTAATAATAGGTATTTAGCATCACATCCTATTTAGGACACCTACGATACCCAAAAAGACTATAAGATTGCATGTATGGATTATGGAAAGCACATTGTTATGGGTTCTTGATTACTTCTTAGGAGTATGAGATCTCGAGATAGAGTTGTGGATCATGATGCTAGACAGATACTTTTACCCTTTTTCTACTTTTGTTACATGTATTTACAGATTCCATGTATACCCATTTTTGATATTTTCTAGATACATATGACATGTATCATCATTATCATCTATTTATGAGATTATTTTCTGGTGTTGTTTGGTGTATCTATTCCTACTATTCATATATTGACTAATTTTAGTAACGAATTACACTACTTATCTAATATTATATTATGTAGTTCTACACTCTAGCGAAATGGGCGTAGTCTCTCCATTAACAAACCTAGGTCCTTGCTTCCAGTTGGTATCCTCTAGGATTTGGGGAGATGATCTTGAGGACATGTGGCCAACCATGCTTAAGTCACCTTTCAGTGGCATTTGGGTTCAGAACATTACATATGGTACTTCAGGTTAGGTCATGTAGATGAAAAGAATATAAGAAAACTTTATCAAGTAGGGTATTTAGACTCTATTGAGTTGAAACCCTTGGATGTTTTTATGCTTGTTTTTAGGGTAAAAGGTATAAATCACTTTTTAATTGGAAAGGATAAAGGGATACAAAACTATTGGAATAAATTCATACTACTGGATGTGGTTGATTTCTAGTAGAGGCTAGGGGTGTATTTTCTTACATCATAACATTTATTAAACACTGTAGTAGTTATTATTATATTTACTTATGGAGGTATAAGTCATATTTCTTTTAGATGTTTTGGTAATGCAAAAAATGAAGTAGAAAAACAAAATTCTATAAAGATAAAGAATTTTTTTTGACAATGACATAGAATATATATACCAAGAATTCATTGATCAAATGAAAGAGTATGATATAGTCTTCCAACACACTCCACCTTATACACGTCAAGGGTATTGTGTAAGTGAATGGAAGAGTTATACATTTCTTGACACGATATGATTTATTATGGGTTATACAAATATACAATTATCCTTTCAGGAATATGTAGTATAGATTGATGCATATACACTAGAATGAGTACTAACTAAAGATGCATATGGGATTCCATACAAGTTATGGTATGGAAAGAACCCTTCTCTATCACATATATGTGTATGGGGACGTACAAAATTTTTTATATTATATCTAATGAAAAACTAGAATTAGGAAGCATGATGTGTATCTTTATAGGTTATCCTAAAGAAAATATAGTTTACTGCATGTATAAACCTTAATATAGAAAAGTAATTATGGTAATACATCCTGTATTTATTGCAAGGGATCACATTTTCCAATGTAAATAGCAACAATGAGATTGATTTCATTTATTTTAATTCTCAAGATGCACAAGAGATTTTATTAGAATGATCTCCAAAATAGAAACTGGGATATAATGATATTTCTAAGACAAAATTACTATATAGTTCTATTATAGATCATAGAGAACTAAAGAGGTATGGTTTTATTATCACTGAGTCAGGTGACACATCAGTCATTGAAGATAATGATCCTTTAACCAATAGGAATAATTATATGTAAATGATGTTGATAAATGGAAAAATCAATGATTTATGAGATGGAGTCCATATACCAAAATAAAATTTCAATTTTGGAAGATTCTCCATCAGATTTAAAACCCATTGTGTGTAAATGGGTATTCATGAAAAATATGAACATGGATAGTAAATTAATTACCTACAAAGAATTATTGACTAATAAAGGTTCTATGAAACGTCAAGGCATTAAATATAATGAAACATTCTCCCCATTCATAATGTTGAGGTCCATCTAAATATTACTCAAAATAACATCCTTCCATGATTGTAAAAATTTGAAAATTGATATAAAAACTTCTTTTCACAACGATAAATTTGTAGAATTCATCTACAAGACGCAACCTAAAGGGTTTACTAATTCAAAAAATGATGAAAAAGTTTTCAAGATATAGAGATCCATATTTTCATTGAAAAATTTATCACAATATTGGAATGTTAATTTTAATGAGGCTATAAGAGAATTTGGTTTTATAAATAACTAAATTGGTATATTTATCTATAAGAAGGATAGTGGGAGTGCCAATGTTTTAATAGCTTTACATGTTAATGGTGTATTAATCATGGGAAATGAAGTCAAATTATTAAGTCATTGAACACTTAGTTATATTAATTATTCTTCGTTAAATAAATAAGTAATGAAGCATAAGTTTCTATGATTATGATCTATTAAGATTGATCTAAAATACTGATTGGTTTAAATAAATGTACATATACTGGAAAGGTACTGAAAAGGTCTAATATAGAAAAATACAAGAGTGGATATTTTCTAATGCCACATGGTATTAATATCACCATAAAAATGTCACCAAAAACAATGGAGGATATTAAAAGAATAATTAGAATTAATTATGCTTTTTTAGTGGGATATGTCACGTATTCTATGTTATATACTCGGTCTGATGTTTCCTTTTCTTTAATCATGGTGGGAAGATATCAATATAATATTGAAAAGTTTAATTGAAAGTTATAAAGAATACCCTAAAGTACATGAGAAGTACAAAGTCTATGTTCATGGTATATGGAGAATATAAAGAACCAGTCATGATGGGATACACTAATTCTAGATTCTATATACATCAAAATGATCTAAAATCATATTGAGGATATATGTTTTTACTAAATAGTTGTGCAGTGAGTTTGAGAATAATAAAGCTATCTATGGTCAAAGATTCTATAGTAGGATACACTTATATAAAAATTTATAATTCTTATAAGAAAATAGTCTAGATCTGAATCTTTATCTCTGAACATAGTGTTTTATATAGTTTTACATACCTTATTATAGTTTGTTGGGATAATACTACTGCAGTAGTACTTTTCAATGAACCCATGTAACCCCATAGTACAAATCATATACTCTGTAAGTTTCATCTCTTGATAGATTTTACTCAAATAGGTGAAGTCACAATTATAAAATTATCCAAAGTGGATATCATAGAAGACCCAAAACTAATTCCATATCTCAGAAAAAGCATGATTATCAATTGAGAGATAAAGGGTTGAATGTTTCTAGAAGGTAGTTGTAGTGTAAGTGGGAGTGTTGTTAGTGAATTCCCTAGACCTAAATCTTATACATAAATTGATTACCATTACATGTATATAGTTATATATATAAATATATACGTCTCTCTAACTATTTTAGTAACATTTCTTATGTATGTATTATTTTAATGGAAATTTCCTTAAATTACATGTCATATCAAAATGTTATAGTACTTCCCAGAAATAATGAGAAACTAGAGATACTATGTCAAAAATATTAAATACATATCCTATGGTCAAAGTATATCATACTAACAAGACATAGATTATATATAGATATTAGGAAATAGGGGATTATATACACTGAGACTTCTTCTCATAAAGTTCTCACTTACTTATCTTGAGTAGAGGAGATCATTATTTATAATCCAAAAAAATTAAAACCACATATTTTTGGTGTCATTGGTTGTTCCTACCTATAAGTATGTGTATTAGTCTCTTTACTTGTGATCATAATTAGTGTATAACATATTACATAAATTGATACAAGCCATAAATTATGGAATTGAAGTTTTTGAGAGATAGCTTGAATTGGGTGTGTCATTAGTGGTACAGAATTGGTTGAATGGTCCAGATGGGGGTTTTCTCTTCTAAACAGAAGTTGTAACGAACCATCCCAGGTTTACCCAAACCATCACTTGATTCATCCCATTACATGTCTTGAGGTTAATTCTTGATCGCCAAGGGCTAGGGAAAATAACCAAGCTAAATTAAAAACCTATTGGGAATGGTTTCACCAATGTTAAATCTACATGACCCATCCATGAAATAGGATGGCCACACCAATACCATAAGATTCAAAATAATAATAAATAAGAATCTAATGAAACAAATAAAAGACTAAATAGATACCATAAACAACAATGTACAACATAAACCATAGATTCTATAATAGGGTATATACACATTATCTCAATTCAATGATCAAAACTCAATATAATGGGAACTAGTAAAGAAAATTCTATAAAAACATCCCAAGGAACAACCTCAAAAATGACTCCTCATGAACTAATATAGTGAAAACGCATCTCCTCCATCAAAACAATAGATGGTGGTAAACAAGAAGAGACACAAATTTGAATAGTGGAATTTCCTTTACTTTTTTCCTTTTTAAAAGTATACATATACCCAATAGAATATATAGGATGTGTGGGAAAAAACCTAGTATGATACCACCTGGAATCTATTTAAGATTTTCACCCATTCAATACAATAAACTAGTTTGAAAACTCATATTTAAAACTAAATCAGTTTGAAACCCATATTCCTTTAAAAAATAATTTTAAATCCCATTGGTATTCCATTTTAAATAAAAAAAAATTCAAAACAATTTCCAACATTGGTCAAATAAATAATTATGGAAAATCATCACCACTTGCTCAACATATCTCGTAAGGAAAAATAATGGTGACCATAAACATCATCATCATATGACTAAGTTAATAAAAATGTACATATAACATAATATCACATCAATCAAGGTACCAACATAATACATAAAATCATAAAGTATAACTCGTTAAGACTAAGTGAACCCAAGGCTCTAACCATAGGGCTCTAACATTAGTATGTCTAAATATGGTATATTAGCTAGATAAACCAAATGGAAGATCTCATGGTATTCCCTGATCCCAACTCCAAGATCTCTCTCAATCTATTAGATAATAGGTGTAAGATATCATGGTATTCATACCATATGCTTTGAAAGTCCCTTGGAAAACAAATGGAATATCTCACAGTCTTCCTCTTTTAAGGCTCCCACAGTCCCTCAAACAACCCCTCACTCACCCCATTTCACCCATATACTACTTCATGCCAACATAATCACACAACAAGTTTGATACTTGACCACCCATTATATAAGAAAATTTATAAAAATATCATGACCATTTAAAAAATACATTTCACATGTAAAAAAATTTCAAAACCCATTTTATAAATCCATTTAAATTCATAAAACTCCTTTAATCGATTTTAATAAACACTGGGAGTGAAAACAAGGCACTCCTATTTGGAAAACCATATTTAAACACCCAAATTGAAAAACTAAGAAATAAAACATATCAATAATGGGATAATAATCATCCATAAATTAAAATAGTTTTAATTGAATAAAGAAAAACCAAAGATAATTATTAATTTAAAGGTAATCCATGAAAAAATCCCTTAAATAGAGACACCTACATCAGAATTGGTTCCAACATCAACGCCTTTGATAAACACCACCTAGATTAGGTAGGAAAAGGCCTCACACACCTAAGACATAAGAAAAAAAAAGCCATGAATACCTTGGGGTTTTCTATCCCCACGTTTTATAGTTTCATAAATCCATGAACATAGAAAAACAAGCATGAGAATGGGAAAAGGAATATGAAAACAAAAATAAATGGTCTTAACATAAATAAAAACACCAAGAACCCAAATAGAATAAAAAAATGAAGAATATAGAATTATTATAGGATAAAGAGACTGTCTTCACACACAAGTTAAGAGAAACAATACCCATGGGTATAAAAATAGATAGGTTTATTTTGGAAAAAATACAAAATTTTATGTGAACTGGAAAAATTGCATGGTTTTTTGTTTCAAAAATAGAAAAACTATGAACTAACCTTGTGGCTGATACTTCCCCAAATAAACTAGTCAAATGATTTATTATGGGATTTACAGGGATTCAAAAATCATTCACAAACCATGAAAAACACATTATCACCCAAACAACACCCCTCGCATGATTAGCTACGTCTGAGAAAAATGGTATGTCTAACATGTTATTGGTATATTTCCACCCAACAAAACTCTAATTTATAACCCCTAACACTTTGGAACTCCAAAACCAAACCAAAAAAATAACTAAAACTCAAAATTTGATGTACTCATTACCTAGAGGGTGCCACAAATTCCCCACCATGAAACTTTCTACCCCCAAAAATTCATTTGGTATCCTTTGAAGAAAATAGGCAAGATTATTAATCCTCCAAAAAGGCTTCCCCTACCATGTCTCATGGTTATCACCACTATGCTGTGAGAATACACCGACTAATGGGATCAACATACCATAGGGTTCCATGTTCAGATAATCCAAAAAATTAATGGGCTTCTCGAAAATGGTGGAATCTAGCTCAAACCCCATGTATTACCACTTTAGCACATGAGATGGGTCTAGATGGTATCTCTTATACTAGAAACCATGAATGAATTCATGGATCAAGTTCATCTGTGGTGAAAACTACAACCGATTGGATACCTTAACAAAGCACTCCTTAACATGAAATGGACCAACATAATGCAGCACCCGAATTTGAAACATTCCCACGAGATTAGAATTTTCTACCTCAAAACTGGAACATATATATCATTTCATATAGAATATTCTCCCTAAAAACATCTAATACAATCTCCAACTTATGAAAATGGTCCTCCACTATCTTTGAATACACCATGATTTTTCCATTAATGTGACCATGATAGTGTGAAAAAAGTTATGGGAGATCTATTTTTTCAATTCCATAAAGACTATTTAAGCATTGGTATTTCCAAATTAAATAACCAAATACTCAAAATGTCCATACCGGCTTCAAAAGGTAGTCTTTGGAATATCCTCTTCTCAGCCCCTCAACTGGTGGTACCCAGATCTCAGATCAGTTTTTGAAAACCACAAAACTCATCTGATATGATTAAAGAGATAATCAATTATAGGAAACCATTATTTATTATGTATGGTTATACAGTTTACCTTACAATAGTCTATACAAATTAGGTGTCTTATGTTTATATTCCTTTCAAATATAACTTCAAATTTCCATGTTGACACACTTAGAAGAATAAATCCATTACCCTTGAGATTCTTTATCAATACTTTCATCTCATTCATATTTTCTAGATCCATATGATATGATGAAAAGGAAATAAAGCACATCTTGAGGAGTGGATTGACCATAAACTCAAACAATAATTATAGTGGAAATCCAGATAAATTCCTTGATACCACTATGGGGTACCTATCTATTCTCAGTGAAGGTTACCCACAAGGATATGATTAAAATAATAAACAAACATCCTAGAAAACTAGAATGAAGTTAGCCTTAGTTATGATGTAACTGGTCTTGGCATCCCTGATCACAGATCCCACTCACCCCAAAAGACATGATTTCTCCCAATATAAGTAAGAAACTAGACTTGATGGAAATAAATCTCAATTAATTCCTAAAAGGTGATCATCCAATCCATTTCGATGATAAGGTTGAAAACATCCATGACCATCATGAGGCAATCCCAAACAACTTCAATGTCAGAAATTAAAACATGACACTCTATGCTCTTGAAATCCTTCTACAGCTATCATCCCACAAAGGTTAGAAAATATATACTAATGGAATCACCTCGTACCATATACCCAAAGAATCAATAATTTTACGATAAATAAAATATTAGGATGTTCCCATGTCAAAAAGGACATATACTATAGAAAAATAAATTAACATTGTACCTATCATGATGGATGGACCGAAATATAACTCTTTGACATAACCTATGCTACATGGATATGGTTGGTCTCTAGCCCTCCCTGGGAGTTTTTTCCTATTGAGAATCCCCCTTTTCACAAGGGTGAGATTGAACACCCCTTGTAGCATCAAATTTCACCTAAGAATCCTTCAAGGGTGTAGATCCTATACATCTCCCCCCAAAAATATAGACAGGAGTAGAGATGATTCCCCCGACATCAACATTAGTGGTACATCTTATGATTCTTGGGACAGATAGGATTCGTATGTCTAACTATCCCACACTGAAAAAAGTAATATCATTTCACCCCATTGAATCCATTGGATCTATTCCAAATAACTGTCACACACTCTTTCCACTACCCTAGTGAGACTCATCATGCTTCTACCTATAAATTGATGAAGAAATATGACTACTTACCACTAAATGAAAATCAGAAAGCCCTAGCTCTCTAGTCAAATATACCTCTTATATATTATGATTATTATCCACATGTAAATAAGTTGGGATACATATAATAATAATCATAAACATGATCTATGGCTTCATACCCATCTCAAAATGTTGATCCTTGTGGTAATTATTTGTAAGGAGATTCAGGTAGACATGTACCAAATCCATAAATTGGGAAGCATACTCTATCACCAAATTATCCCATATATCCAACTTCAATAACTCACAAGCCTTAACATCCCTCAACATCTCCATGTATAACTTCCTATTGAAATCCACATTAAAAGTGATCCATGTAAGATCCTTGTGCCTCCTCAAAAGCACAATAAAATCCCGATACTTGTTACCCAATACTTCTAGCATATACAAGGTGAATCACATAATTGAGGTCTCAAGGGTCTTCAAGTACTCAAAAATACACTCAATATGATCTAGCCACTCCACACACTCATTCTGTCCCTTATCAACATCGAACTTCAGTGGATTGTGCCTCTTAAACTCTTGATCATGGTACATCAACCATGTTTACTCTCAACCACCCACTTGACCTAAGTATTGTATCATATAAATCACTAAATATACTAAATATGGATCAATATGTGGTTTTTTCTATGAGTTATTCTCATATGAAACCACTCTACACCTAGAGAAGGTATTTCTTGGAGTCATCATCTAAAGACACAGAACAAAAACATCATCAAGTATAATTCGATCTCAAAACACATCAAATACACTAAATAACCCATAAAGGGCCTCCAAAAAAAAAATACTAGCATAAAAAGAAACTCCAAAAGAAAAATTAGTAGAAACATAAAATATTTCAAGTATTTTTCATTGTAAACAGTCTAGCTGAACGATTAGGAAATTGTGGGCTAACCATGTGGGTGTCACTAGAGTTAGTAGAAAAGGCCACAAGGCTATTCATGGTTACTACTAACCATGTTTATTAACTTTTTTACTCCTCCAAACCTTCCCATTACACAAAAAAATAAAAATAACCCCTGATCACAACTCAAGACTAAACAAAAATTTAGAAATACACTAAATTTTATAAATAAAACTCCATAACTGGAATCAAAACATAACCAATATCCCAGAACATCCATTGAGAATTATGGTTTGACACAAAGAATATTTTCCCAAGACCTCCCTAATTCCTATCTCTCATGTTTTTAATGTCCTAACACCAGTCTAAAAATGAATCCCAAATAAAAATAAACCCCATGATACCATTTTGTAATGAACCATCCCGAGTCAACCCTAACCATCCCCAGAGTTGACCCATCACACAACCAGAAGTGAATTCCAAATTTACATGGGATGTAAAGAAGAACAAAGCTTCAGAAAAAAAAAACTCTTATTAATGGTTTCTCCCTTGGTAAACTAAAATGACCCGTCCCTACAATGGGATGGCTGCACCAATACTTCCAAAGTCAATAGAATAATAAATAAACATCTAAATAAATGCAGAAGAGACTGAAAATATACCATAAACAATAATGTATAACATACAAAAAACATATCATAATAGGACATATACATGGTATCTCAAGTCAAAGATAAAAATTAAAAATAATGAACATGACTAAACAATTCCTATACATACATACCAACCAAAAAACTGACTCCCCATGAGCCAACCCAATTAGACCATGTATCCTCCATCACAACAATGGTTTATAATATTCAAGAAGATCCACCAATAGGTACAATTCCCTTGCATTTACATATTTCTTGAATAATAATTTATACATAAACCTAATGGAATATGCAGGGTGTGCGACACAAATCCCAGTAGGATACCACCATGAATCTATTTAAGGATTCTATCCATGAAACCAAATAAACTAGTTTGAAAAATCATTTAAAAAAATCACATTGAAACCCTTCCATATTTAAACAATCCTTTGAATTCCTTTTTGTTTTCCATTTTAAATAAAACAAGTTGTCCAAAACAATTTCTAACATAGTTCAAATAATGAAACAAGTCCAAGTGAAACCATATGCTCAACATATCCAGTAATGAATAATAAAGGTGAGCATAAACATCAGCATCATATAACCAAGTAATTAAAATTGGGAATAACACATAATATCATATCAATAAAGGCACTAATATAATATATAAAATCATAAAGGTCAACCCAACATGAGTAAGTACTCTTAGTGCTCTAACCAGAAGGCCTTAAAGTGATTGAGTCTAAACAATTGATAATAGTTATCTAAAAAAATAAGTTATCACAGTCTTCCTTAGGCCTAACAGCAAGATCTCTCATGGAATCTTAGATAGAATGTGTAATACATCATAGTCTTCCTATGAAAGGATTAAATATTCCCTTGAAAAAATGGAATCTCTCATGGTCTCCCTCCCCTAAGGCTCTCATTTCCCTTTGACAACCCATCACCCACACCCCAGTTCACCCATGTGCCCCATGCCAACATAATCAAAAAAAAGTTCCATACTTGAAAATGAATTTTACCAAAAAAATCACATACTGACATGACATCTTTAAATAAAACACGTTTCACATGTAAAACCATTTCTAAAACAATTTATCAATTCCATTTAGAACCATAAAGCCTATTTGATCCATTTAAAAAAACACTTTGAGTGCATACAAGACACTCCCATTTTGAAAACAATATTTAAACACCCAAATTGAAAAACAAAACATAAAACATATCAAGAATGGTATAATAATCAACTATAAATAAAATAAGTTTCAATTTGATAGACAAAAACCCTATAAGATTAAAAATTAAAGGTAATCCATCAAAAACACCCTTAAAAAAGACCCACTCCTTGGAATCAGTTCAAACCTCAATGCCCTCAATTACTACCACCAAAATTAGGTAATAGAATTAATGAAATTCCTAATCCACAATAAAACAGACCAAAACCCCCATGAAAACTCTAGTTTCATTCATACCCACTGACTAGGGTTCCACACTTCCATGGAAATGGAATAACAAGCAAGTGTAGGGAAGAATAATAAAGAAAACTCAATGAAATGGGCATACCTAAAGTCAAAAAACCAATATCCCAAAGATAATATATGAAATAAGGATAGCGAAAGATTCTAATCCAATAATATTGGTTGTTCATGCAATAGAGGATAAATGAGGTCAATGTATATAATGATTAACCCCGAATGTTTTTTAAAAATTCAAAGTTTTAAGTGAGATAAACAAACTGAATGGTTAGATATATTGTGCACCAACCATGTGAGTTCTACTAAACCACCAAGAATCATCCACAAAATTTCTCCTAGGCTTTTAATTGTTTGAAAACCCATGCTCAAACCGTGTAAAATCATTCAGTCACCCAAACAGAACCCCTCACACAGTTAGCTACACAGTTAGAAAAATCATCTGCTGATTATGTGCCTAGTATACCCCCAACTACCATTTCAAACCCCCCTAAGTAAGGAACTAAAAAACCAAACTATTAATAAAACTAAAAATTTGATGTACCTGTGACTCAATGGGTGTCACAGAAGAGATATATGAGGCCCAGTTTATTAGGATGGTGGTGACTTTATTAAAACCATGACCATGGTGATTGAAGGTAAGTACTTATAGTAAGGTAGATGAATATATAAATCAATAAAATATGATTACACAAAGTGTATATCCTATTTTATACTATATCATTAGACAAAAAGATTATATTATATGACACATGTCCATAAGAAGTTGTTGTAGTTATGAGATTCCTTATCTCTTTATGGGACTTGATAGGTTACTAGAATCTATTCCTAGACAAGGAGTTACACTCAATTCTATTGAGATAAGGTAAAATAGGTTCACATACTATGATTATCCACAAGTTCCACCTATTTTAATGGACATGAGTTTAAGATGAAGTGAACCACATGTGTGAGGGATGATGAATGTCTGAATGAAAACTATCATAATTAAAATAATTAAAATATAATATTCAATTTTATAATAATAATTATTTAATTTATTTCTCATGTTGTTCATTTGTTAGTTAATTGTAAAAGTGAACATGATAAAATTTTGTTTTTCAAATGAACATAACACATTCAGGGTTGGTTAAATTATTAAGGGAGATTATGAGATAATTAAATGGGTCTCATTTCCCCATGTAATAGGTTAAATTTTTTAAAAGATAGTGATAAAATATTTAATATATTTATAATGAATTAAAAATTACATAAGTTTGTTTTTTGGGTGTTTTTGATTGTTAATATTTCAAAGGATCCAAAATGAAATGTATGGAAAATTAAACCCTATTATGTAAATTTTTTTTAGTCTAAAAAATGGTGGTATGAGCCAATTCTAAAAATATAAGGGTTTTACCTCCTATCTATAAATTTTTAGAGAGACAAAACAAATTAAGAACAATCATTAATTTGTTACCTCTTTTGAATTGATCACTATTTCTTCATGCGATCAAAGGGACATCATAATGAAAATTGATTTCCCATACTAGAACCCAAGAATTGAATAAAGATGATCTAAGATCTATGGTTCATGTGTGGATGATCTAGAGGATTTTCTGTTTGGTTCCTTCAAGTTACGACACATCAATAGTGATCGAATATTATTATCATTTTCAAATGAACAAGGTAACTTTTATAGTTTCGTTACATTTTGTTCTTTGTGATTAAATTTAATTTCATTTGATCCATAAATTTTATTTTGGGGAATGGTTATTGTGGATTTAGTGTTTTTAACAGGAATCTGAACCTAATTTTTTAAAAGACCTATTTTCACACTTCCACAAATCCTCATGTTCCTTTAAGTGTAACATATTTCATAGATATAGATGAACATGAATTTGGATAACTCATTATAAAAATATTTTAGTGAATTTTCACATTTATACTCCTCACCAAGAACATAAAATTGATAAAATAGGAAAAAAGAAATGAAAATAACTCTTAATAGGAATATGATGATATCAATTTATATTTTTCAGGATTAGAATCTTATAGATCATCATATATTCCTTTATCATGATCATGATTTTCATATCAATCATAGATGTTGTGATTAACTAGTTCCTTAAGAGTTTTAAAATCTAAAATACCATACCAACTAAAATAAACACATTTAATGAATTTTGACACAAAGATAAATAGGTACAAGCATATGGACATAGGTAAAAGTAATTTAAATATTGAAAGAAATTAATTAATATGAAATAATTCATAACATATTTTGATTATTCAGGGTTACCACTCTTATTAGATAAGTCTTCAAAATACCATCATATAAATAACTATTTAATACTCTCAAAAACTCTTAGTACTTATTATTTTCAATATTATTCAGATCTTGTGAACCCATATTTGGTGTATTTTCTAAATACACCCATAAAAACATATATATACTTTATTTATAAATAATTTTTTTTGACAAAAATATGTTTAAAAAATAGTTGATATAGAGAAATAAACAAAGATCACAATATTTAAAATTTTATACCTCCAAAATAAAGTGTATATGTAATGGGTTTTGTTGGACATCACTATTCACATAAGTAGTGAAATAAAACAAAAAACCCATATCAAGATTTTCTAGGAGAGGAACCAATAAAGTGAAATGCCAAACATATTTAACAATCATATCTCACTATCAATTACTTTTATTATCACATTTAATTTGTTGGATCAAGTTATCATATTAAAAACCAATGGGTTCCTACCTCTAATAGTATCCACAATCATTGGAATCACCAAACACTTTGCTAAGACCTCTTCTCCACATTATTTTTAACACCTCGTTCTCAAAGGAAAATATAGAGAAAACATAATGAGAGGGTTTTATCCAATAGATAATGAACACAAAGTTGTATAGAATGTGGTCCATAAATCTCCATTTTACAAGAATATTTTATTTTAGATACGTCCCTATTGGATTTATATTTTTTCATACATTTTGAAATAACTAAACCATTTAAATTCCACCACATTTGTAAATCGAATTGAAAAAACCCGTTAACAATAAATATTTTATCTATTCATCGTTATAAGATGTGTCAATAAGCTAAAATAAAGATGATAATCAATCTGGTATAAATGGATGAAAGGTGTCATATATAATTCAATATGAGCACCACAACAAGGTATATAAGACCATGTGATTATACTAACCACAACCTAGAAAATTTCACTATTTCATGGTCTAAGAAATAATGTACAATATTTAATAATCACCCATTTTTAATGTATCATTACATATTTTTTAAAACAAATCAAAACACTTTGTGAATCCATCCGAACTCTTATTAACGTGATTATCTTAATCTCCCTCAAATTTTACAAAAACACTTTTATCCAAAATAAATCATCATTTTAGAGGCTTATGTGTGGAACTTATGGAAGTAATATAATTTTAAAAAAAATTCAATTCCTTAATACATAATTATAATCAAGGACTATCATCTCATATAATTTCATTATAACATAAGCTATATAGGGCCCTAACATGATCTTTATCGAATATACTCATATCTCCATATGAACATGTAATATAGAAGATGTATCTCTATACATCATATTAATTCTTGTAGAATCCCTTTGTTTAAGACTTCAAATGACCACCAAACAAGAAGCATGTTAATCTAGTATGAGATATCACATATACTCATGGTTCTTTAAAATTAATAGAGTAATTTGAATGAATAAATCACATATCATTCACACAATAATTTTATCACATCATATGTCACTCAACTAAGTAGGGCCATGAATTTCCTAAATCTAATAAAAAAATTCCCAGATGTCTTACTTTTCATTTAAGAGGAGAAAACACATATTTTTAACCTAAATTGATGAGATGTTTAGAAACATACCCAACCACCCTGTAATTATCACGATCTCAAGGATAACACAATAAGGATATCAAAGTATGAAGGTTTACATGATAAGTTAATTGTTAACCTAGTGTAATAGGGATTCATATTAAACAGATCCCATAAGTATATCAATAAATTTATGATATTCCATGGAATGTAATTTCATGAGTCAGTTTAGATAATAAGTCTATAATTATTATCTCATTGGTCTTCTCTGTATCACATACAAGATTCTCTTCATGATAATCTTAACATATCATCACAACTCATAATACTTTGTGATGATGGTTGATAAGGGACAACTCTAAGTCTTACTTTTGGGAGATGTTATTATTATAAAATTCATGTTATATATACAGGACACATGAATGAATGATATATAGAAATTTCATTTACTATAAAACCACAATAAAATATGATTGACAACAATAATTCCATCTAGTCTATCTTGAATCTAATACCCAGATAATTCACATAAACCTCAGGTTTCTACTATGTTATTGTCTTTTTAAATGGATTTACTAATTCCCATCTATAAATACCAAATAGATATTTAAAACACCCCTCTCAATGATCTTTTGAGATAGATAGTATTTTAGAAGGATGTGTTGGGTCCTTTGGTGAGACCAAAGTTATATATCTAGAGAAATACCCCCATATTTATCACAATAAATCTCAATTTCTCTTAAAATTCTAGGAACCACCATTTTTTTGATGAACTCAATAATTCAAATATATTCCCTTACAACATCTAATTTTTCAATGTACCATTCCTCTATTGTTGAGTTTGCGGTTGATATATCATATCATCTTTTTTATATTAGAAACTATAATTTGTGTAACCCTATACAATTATCTCATTCTTATCTCTAAATACTCAGAACACACCCTTACTTATTCTCATGTTATTATGTATATTCTTAACATCAATCATGTTACTCTCATTGAGATTAGACTAGAATATACTTACTATACATAAAGAATAAGATTCATTAGGTTGAGTACATAACATGGAATACATGAGAGATCCCATGGAATATGAATAAGGAATCATATCCATCAATTCCAACTCTTTAAAAGAATCATGAATATTTCTAATATTCATGTCATACAACACTGATAAAGACCCCTTCTTGGAGTTCGTCATTTTAAAACTTCTTTAAAACTTTACCAATATATGTTATTTGACTCATTATAAGAAAACACTTTAATATATATATAAATATATATATTTAGACCTAGTATATAGGATAATTCACCCATGTCTTTAATCAAGAACATTCCTAAAAATTCATTACATAATGTAATGTCAAAATATCATTTTCAGATGAGTAGTATGACATCCATATACAATTATAACAATACTAAACCTCTCCCACTAACCTACTTGTATACACAAGAATCATATTAGTTATTTATGAAACCAAACTCATTTATTGTAGCATTAAACCAGCAATTCCAACTCCATGAAGCATTCTTCAATCCTGAAATAGACCATTGTAACTTTAAAATGCTAAAAGACTTATTGGAAACATAAAAACCTCATAATTGTATCATATATACATAATTTACTAAACTTTCATTTAAGAAAGTATTTTTGTTATCTACTTAATATGTATTATAATCATTACCATCTTATATATAAATATAGTTTTTGATGGAATTTATCATCAGAATTAGAGAAAAGGTCTCTTTATTTTCATTACCTTGAATTTTCTTAAAAAAATAGATACTAGGTGAGATTTAGTGGTAGAAACCTTACAGTCTATGTCAGTTTTATCATAGAAAACCCACTTGCACCTAATCAAACTACAAGTCTTGTAGCGGAGACGCTTGACCATGAGGGGTGGGGAGGGGGATCAGTGGTCAAAGTCCAATACAAATTTTCTCAAATTTGATTCCTTTCAAAAAAACTACTTGCCTTTATTGTTATTTAGTTTAAGTATCATGTGATAATAAACATGATGATGATGGGAAATGAAATTACCCAAGGATAACATACGTCTATATTATATCTATTCATATGAATAATCATTATATCTTATAGTAAATATATCCCAAAACCAATAGGTATAGTGTCATTAGATATTAGACAAATAACCAACTTATTTTAGAAACATTATTCAATATATATAAAAAATAATCAGCACACATTATACCCTTCTTGGAATATCATACATAATACAATTGTTCATTACTTTTGAAATGAAAAAATAAGAAATGGTGAGCTTAGAAACTCATTAAGGGGTGAAAAAATGATTTATTAATCATTGATCATAAGTGAACATAAACTGAAAATGCGGGTGTTAGAACATAATCAAGGTAAATGAAAATAACTTAAGGAAATCATAACCAATAAAACATGGATTATAATTAATGAATCATAAAATATAACTTTAGACATAACATGGAAAATAAGGTGTACTAATGTGGAATAATGAGAGAATTATCACAATCCATGAAAACATAACATAAGAATGTGACATAGTATAGAAATGTGGATTAATAATTCCTTACATTCATAAGGATAGAAAATAATTTATTATTTTAAGGATCACTTCTAGGACTATCTTCACATAGTGGGTTGAGTCCCATAGGAGATTGGGTTCACTACACATTCCCATAAACATAGTGGATTCAGTTCACTCCCCCAAACCCTTTTTTGTTATCTTGTGAGATATAAGGGATTTTACAATTCATTTTAGGGATATATTGTTAATATAATGTGGTATGAGATAAACATTGAGGTAGGGGTGAATTAATTTTTAGTATATTTCTTTATAATCCCATATTATCTCTATTTACTTCAACACAACTTTCTGTTTAACTAACAATGGTGTAGAAATGAAAAGAAAGAACAAAATATTTGTTAAGAAGGTTCACATCAATGATTGTGGACTATTTTTTGGGTTTATGGTAATTTTTATCCCATGCACACATATTTAACCTTTTTATAAAGAAATAACATAGTAACGTGTATTAATTTGAACATATATTTATATTGGTACCAACCATACATTCACACATGAACAAAAACAATTTAACAATCAAAAAATGGAAAATTTTATTTAATGAATAATCACCAGTGATATAATAAGACACCAATGGACTTCATATATTCAAACCATCTTTCTTTTTTCCTATTATAACAATATTATATTGTAACACACACCTTATTCTTCAATAATCAAGTTCTTCTTATATAATAAAGTATACGATTCTATAAAAAAATAGTATATATATCATCTATATTACATAATTTATCATTTGAATCATGTGAATATATTTTTATATTTGACTATGTAAATTATTCATTGATCTATAGAATCATAATATTCTATTAAATACTATTCAAAAATAACTCAAGATTTTATTCTCATTTAATCATAGAAAAACATATTTACATTCAAAATTCTAAGGGAATCTAAATATTATTATTCACATGATAACCTGCATTATTGTGGATTCATATTATCTAAAAAATCCATGTCCAAATAGTATTTATGCATTTTCATATATGAATATCACTATAATGTGGCCAAATTCCCATGGTGTGGCATCCTATCATTTCACAAAATTAGTATTAGATTGATTATTCCTTATTTTCTTGAATTAAAATTCCTTGGAAGAGTTGTAATGTTTAATGTAAGGAAAAAAATCAAGATCGTCATTCAATTTATCATCTAAAAATATTTTATTTTATTTTATTTTGGAAACTATATAAATTATGTAAGAAATAAAAATTATTATGTATACCTTTTAAAGAATTATATATATTACATATTTTGGAAGATAAATTTATTTTTGAAATCTTATATGAACTCTAGAGAATATATTATACATTCTCAAAATATCCTATGCACCTTATGAAAACACTATGTATCCCATAGATGATGTTTTGAATAACAAAAAAATAGGGCTTTTCCAAATTATTCATCTATCTAGATTATATTACACATCCAATACATTTAATAATTTTAGGAATCATTTCAGTGAAAAAAATTATTTATCCTTCTAATAACATTATGCATTAGAAAAAATGTTACACATTATATGCCTCAGAAAATTCTCAAGCATACAACTAAGAAAAATATATTAAACATCACTATGATATCTTACAAAAAAATGAATTTTAAGTATTAAGTATATAAGTCAAAAGTATATATTATGTATCTTATTGAGAGGATATTAAATATATAAGGAATGCCTTCCCTTTGAAAATTTTCTATCCTAATATAAAAAAATTTTCATACTAAGTAAAAAATCTATGAATGACATTCTTTTTCCAAACTATCACCCTTGAATAAAAATACCTAACTTCATTTAGAATAACTAAAAAATATTTGTAAATTAATATAAGGGAATATCCAATAACTTAAAATCAACTCATGTGACTTTAAATAACTTTCAAAATTATTAGAATAATTCCAAACCTATTTAACCTTAATTTCAAACTCTTTTCCACCATATAAACTATTTTTTGATTATTTTTATGGAATTTACTACCTTAACTCAATTATGACCTTAAAATTAGATTCTTTAAACCATTAAACAAGATATATTATTCAATGAATACAATATTATCCAAGATCAATAATCCTTAAATGGATTCTCGACAGTGAAACTACCATTTACATCTTTATAGATATCTCTCCATGTATTCATTCAATATCCAGCTTCACTAAACTTTTTAAAACTATTTTATATCATTTTATTACCTTATAATAAGAACTTTTTATGCATAAAAACTATCTCTACAATCATCACAGGTAAAGGTTTCTTCCTTGAATATATGCTTCTAGGAATTCAAAGCACCAACAAACATTGCCCATTTCTAAGGGAAACTTCTTTCATCACCCAACATCACCATAAATAAAATTAATCATCATTCAAAAAGTATTTAAAATATATAAAAAATCATGACCAAGTGTATAAAAAAATATCTCTCCATGTATTTATTATCAATACCATTTATGTATCATTTTACTCCCATTTAAAATATATAAAGCGAAAGAACTCCTTTTCTCCCCCTTATTGATAATAAGGAAAAGAGAATTTATATCACTACAAAAACATTAAATTTTTCCAATGGGGGTATATCTGTTGGTAAAATCATATTTTCTGTTGGAAAACCATTTTACCAACCCATATTCCCTTGCCACTAAATATTTGGTAAAAACTCTATCGCTAAATATTATTGCGACAGATAAAATGATATTGTTGCAATTATAATAATACCAACAAAAAATATATATGTTGGATAAAATGTTTATAAATAGATTAATAAAACTAATATATCTATTAGTAATATCATTAACATTTATAAACACCAATAACTAATATTTGTTTGTAAATTATATTCTAAATATTGATATTCCAATATTTGTTGTTAAAATTTTATATTACATTTATTAATATAATTATATATAATATAATAATATATTTATTATATTTATTATATAATAATTACAAAATAATATTATATAAAACTCGAAAAAATTGAAATTATTTGAAAAAAAACGCATTCAGATATAATTTAAATAGATGTTCAAACTTCATGAAAAGACAAGAAGCTCCAAGAAACATGTTACAAACATGTTAAAACATATTCAAACACCAAAATAATTTACATGGAACTCAATGAAACTTTGTTAGAAATCTATTTCTCGCAAACATCAAACGTCACCATCGTGGTATCCCGATCAAATCACAGGAGCTATCTACTATAGTGGATTGGGACATGAAAAACTTCGTCATCGTCTCTTTGATTTTAGTGGACCGCGCTTCTATGCATGAACCAAAACTTACCCCTGCTCCCTCCAATTTAGACATGCACCACCATGAACAACATTCTGATCACACAAACACAACAATTAGAAAATATTTTCCATTTAAACACATTATAGAAAAATAATAACACATGATATAAAAATATCATCTAGTGACCACAACAAGAGGATAATCTGAGTAGTGAAAACAAAAACCATAAGATAATCTAACTAATGACCACAAAAAACATAAGATTATCCCTCGAGACCACAAATAAAATATATAACCAATGACAAAAACAATTTTCACAATGCATGATATAAAAATAACCAGTGAGCACAGCAATACAAAAATGACTAGAAAAACCAGTAACTACAAAAAAATTACAAGTGACCACATTAAGAGAAGATATCCATTGACCACAACAAATGAAAATAATAATGAAAAATATAGAACTAATAATAATATTATCTAACATGTGACCACAAACCATTGAGAATGACACTAATCAGGTTGGATGTTGAAGGAACCAACAAGGGATGTACCTTCAATTTCATTCATCAGAGTAGAGCCGCCCTCAAATCAGCTGAGTGGCATGTCTTTGGGCAAGGAGGAAACTAGGTTTCTTGAGGCATTTATTTATTGCATTATCATGATTTAATAACTCTTCTGTGCTTAAAAAATTTCAAAATGTCATCATTGTATTTATACACATTATATACAATATTTCTAGTGTTCAGTTATAAGGCTTGGATTATAGTTATAAGAAACCACAGTTTTAGGTACCCTAAAAAGGTCTCTCATCTCATGATACATACTAACCACATCTATCCTATTAAAGATAATTTTCTTAGTCAGACCCAATGGGGTGTAAAATGGATCCATACATAACATACTAGGTCTCATTGAATCTCATTATCCATTTTAGCACACTTTGCACCATTGAATCGTGCCAAAGAAATTTTTAAACCAAGAAAGAGATAATTTGATGATGTCAAATTAGGGTGGAACCTGATGGGATCAAACATGAGTTGTGAGATGCAGAACATGACCCCTCATCCACTCTGGATTTCATAATAAATCAACCAAAACCCACATGAAGGCCCACCTACTGTGAATGATGATACACAATCTCCAAAAACGCTTGTATTCCCTGAAAAAAAAATCACTTAAGAACATATGAAATCATTTTCTTAAATAAAAAATTTATAAACACCTATGAAAACCACCTTTAATAATCATTAAGTAAAATAATCACCTTAGGTTTCATTGCCAACCTCTTTCCAAGATTGAAAGAGTTGATCTGTTTTTGATTGATTTGTTTTTGCTTCTAACATCAATGCACCTTTATGCTAAAACTATTCATCCCAGGTTTTTCGAGCCTATCCCTACAGTCTTTTATACTACCACAACATCTCATGGAATTCATATAGATTCTACCTCCTTGAAACATAATATAAATCAGTGACCTTGTGATCTTTGACTACACTTCATAGAGATTTATCACTTTCATCATCCTTATACAGTAGCTGACTCTTTCCTTGCACAGAAGTTATTTCAGAATTACAGTTAAGCATGTGCAGATCCCAACTGAAAAGTACAACTACTCAGTTTTTTTATCAAAAAATCCCTAAAAAATACCATGTTTAAAATCATAATTAATTCATACAAAAAAATTATCCAGGGTCACTTTTTCTACAAAATCATGTTACCACAATTACAACACTAAATAATAACTTAGAGATACATAGTGTTTTCTACAATATCAGTGAATACCATGCTTAGTCACCCATCATGCTGATCATCATATTAATGCTTCTCACTACTTATGTCCTTCAACTCCTTTACCTAATGCAGTGAGATCACCACCCAGAGCCACGAGTGAAATCTCAAGCTTCACTTAGCATCTCAACAAAGAAGAAGGTAGTAGTAAAGCATCGCTGCATCAAATACCATCATTCAAAGAATCCCTTCAACATCATATAAGAATGTTAAATTTACCATCTATGTGGTTGAACCATCTTGGGACCATGCATGAAAGTACAAAGGGGTTGATACATAAAATGAGATAGTGCATAATAAAATCATGTAGTTCATAATAAAATCAAAGATCATAACACAAATGAAGGTATATTATTTTAGATGATAACACATACTCACAAAGGCAACAAGAACACTCACATAATCACGAAGTGTTCTTATTCACAATGGCAGCAAAAGTACTTTTATTGGCATCAGGAACACTTTCACCATGGTCCACCATTGTAGAAGAGTAGTCCCAATGATACAGGTCTTCACCCGAATCTACACAAAACACCACAATAAAAGTAATAAATAGAAACCCAAAAAAATACAAATGTAAAGAAGTTTACAGAATAAAATATACAATAAATATGTGCGAACTAAAAGATGATAACTCTGTTCTTTTCTGGTTCTCTAGCTTGGCTTCAATAACCGGGGTTCCTTATTCAGCAGCTGGTGTTTCTCCCCTAGCATTGATTTGGCATATGATCTAGTCGCCATTCCTCTGTTTTGTGATGCTCATCCCCAGGTCCCGTCTTTGAGTCGGGTCTCCTCTCTTGGCCTTGTATGACGAGTACAAGGCAGTGGTCTTTCTTATTCATCGAATTTCCTCTAGTGATACCAGATCTCCCAAGTGGGGGGTAGTGTGCGTCTGAATATTTCAATGGCCCGAACTTCTTCCCTCGATTGGCAGCTTTCCTTCATTGGATTCTGCGGGACCCTTCCTATCCTTGATTTCCCTTCTCTGTGACATCATTGTCACTACAATGAAGGATCTGGACTGGTGCCAGCCTCAGTCATCTCATTCTCAAATGAATCTTGCGTTTTTCATCCTGGCATTCTTCTTTGGAGACGATATCCCAAAGTCATCATCTACTTCCTCTCGTTCAAGGCCACAGATTCTCGATCATGCCCTAGTAGTTGAAATTGGGAGAGGTTTCAAAAGACGATGATGGGTAATGTAGGTCGATCAAATGCTGTGAAGGATAATTGGGATTAGGGTTTTCAGGTAGAAATCTAGAAGCACGAACTGGACTTCTCAATAATAATAAATAAATATATATATTTTTATATAGATATAAAATTTATTGATCTAAAAACATATAAATATCATTAAATTATTCATATTTTAATTCTATATATATATATATTATTGAAAAAATAATTGGTTGATATTAAATTTTTATTAAATATTTTTAATTTGGTAAAATAATATTTATTGGTGAATAATTTAATATAATGTGTTTTCATAATGGTAAAATATTTATTAATAATTCAATTTAATAACAATAGATTCATTTGTTGGTAAAATATTTGTTACCATTGGTATGATAATGCAACATATTTTATTTTTAGTAAAAAATCTGTTGGTATAAAACAATTAATATCAATATATATATATGTTCGTAAAAAAAATTGTTGGTACATGAAATTAATACCAACAAAACATAATATTTTTTAGAAGTTCTGATTTATAAGAACAAATATATTATTTTTCACTAGATTTCTGTTGGTATAAGTCACTTTTTTTAGTGTATAGAGAGTGGTATCATATTCTTCAAAGTAATTATCTATGAACCAATAAACTCTAAGTTTACATGAGATATCTCGATATAGAAAAAAAGGTGAATAATTTAGACATCAATACTCTCCATTAATAGATCAATAAACGATACCAACTTATAAACATTAGTATGGAAGTTAGAAACTATTTTTTAAAGATGTTTCTGAACCCACTCCAAAAATAGATTAAAACATTTCAAGAAAAAATTGGTTTATCCCATTGAAGATCACTTACCCCCTTTTATAAAAATTTAATCAATATTTTAAGAGGGGAGAAAACTAAAAAAAAGTAACTTGGTGTTGGGAAGTGGTTTTCACTCTCATTGTTAGCCTTAGTTTCTCAAAAGATTTAGTTTTAAGTAGATTTGTATGGATATCATAAATATACCCTTTTATGGAACAAATTTTATATTCAAAATCCACCAATACAAATTTTTATTTATATAATGATACTTAATAAGAATTTCCTTTAATTTGGAATATTTTAATAGATTATTAGACAAATATATGGAACTTTTTCCAAACTAACAACTGTTTTATATCCAAATATAACATTCATATATTCATGTTAATTTTATTACCAGATCATATGTGTAGTTTCTTATTATTTAGTCACATATTTTGTTTCTATGGAGATCAAGGTGACTAATGATTACTTCTTAGAGTTCCATGATACACATATTTTACCAATAAAAAATGCACCACTAGATATGAGATTTATATCATCAACACCACATACCGAGTAAACATATTTAAAACACTTCAAATCTATCTAACCTTCCTTTTTATACAATAATCCATAATTGAAAGTGGTTGAGACATATCTCAAAAATATCTTGGCTACTGGAATATATGATTCTATTGAATTAGATATATATTTTTTCACAAAGTGTTATTTTTTAAAAAATTTCTGGCATGGATATAGTCAAGTATAAGAAATTCACAATTAAATTTATAAACTCTTTCCCATTAACAACTTTACCCACATAATCCTTTCTCACTTGTGTGCCTAAATTGATAAGTGTATTCACTCCTCTTGATTCCGTCATACCAAACCACTTAATAGTTCATTGGAATACTTCTCTTGGGAGAAAACAATCTAACCAATATCGTAGGTTATTTTTACACTCAAGAATAATTTTATCCCCCAAAGAATATAAGTTTGAAATTTTTAATTCATGTTTTTTGAAATTTACTCACACAACCTTACTTCATTATGCAAAAAAGATTATTTAATTAATATATATAATCATGTTGAGTGATGTGGTGTTGGTATTCTTTACATATATATTATTTCCCACATTAACATTCTTGAATTATATTTTTATTGGGTACTCTACTAGCATAAGATACCAAGATCTTGGATCTTGTTTCATCCCTTAAAAATTATTTTTGTTTTTACACACCTTACTAACATATGTATCAAGAAAAAACAAACAAGTTTCTCCATATAAACATCATTATTCAGAACACCATTAAAAATTCATATTTCACATAAATTTTGATGAATTTAATTATTCTCTGGGATGTATTTTCATGGAAAATTGTAATGGTTTCAAGTATGGAAACATAGGAAAATATTTTATCAAAATAAATGACCTCAATTTGAGAGTACTCTTTACTGTCTGAAAAATAATTTTTTATTCAAAATCATTAAAACATACATCAAGACCATAAAGGAGGATGGAAGCAATGGAGACTAAGAGAGTTATTTTTAATAATAAGTTTAAAATAATCAAGGATAGATCCCAAGTGGGTGTAAGTAATTAGTCTCTCTCAAACATACAAGACTATTTTTTTCTTATAGCGTCACTATTACCATTTAACATATCCCTAAAAAACCAGTTGGTGTAATTATCTTATTCATATTGGATCTAGGTACAAGCTTGCACATTTTATTTAATTTTTAATTTGATACAACTCATAACTTGTGACTTTAATAAATTCTTAGTTATCAAATGATTCATCTATAGTTTGCGGTTCAACATTTGACAAAAAATTAGTGTGACTATTTTCATGGGTTTCTTCTTTTTTGTACCACTTTACATAGATTCTTTATGATGTTTTTAGTTTCATATTACCTTATAAATATAGGGTTTTCCATCATGGATTTTAGCTTCACATCCTTATCACTTGAATATGATAAATCTTCACCATCATATGGAATTTATTGAATTTTTAAATCTTCATCAACTCAAGCAGTAGATTAAATGGTGAAAATATAATTCTCCTAAAAATTTATAATTTATTTTCCTTGATATTTTTTATTCTATAACATCTATGTGAACGTTCATATGGTGTATAAACAAGGAAGTTTCCATATTTAGGTTTTTAATAAAACCTACCACCACTTATGTTTTCTTGATCATATAAGGACTTCCAAACACTATAGTTTTATAGATTTGGTTTCTTCATTAAACACTTTTAATATGGATTCAAATCTAAATTTGGCCTCAATAAACATATATTCTGAATAATTCAAATAGTTATAATGGATTGAAAACAAAAAAAATATATTTAGGTGTCATACTCTATTGTCGTGGTTCTATCCATATTAATAGGGATCAAGTTCTTTTCAACCACACTATTTTGATTATGGGTGTAAGGTACACTGAACATATTTCGAATTCCATATTTATCAAAATCTTTTGAGAACTATTTGTTACTAATTCACTAGAATTGTTTGATCTCATTATTCTTATAACAAAACTTTTTTCCATTTAGCCTTCTAAAAATTTTAAACATGATTAAGGATTGATATTTATGATATATAAACATAGTACAAGTAATTTGGGTGAATTTTTCAACAATCAAGATGAACTATATATATTCACTTCAATAATTCTAAGTCATAGGTCCACATACATCAAAATGAACAAACATTAATAGTATTTGAGTTTGGATGTCATCACCATTTTAGCTTCTATACACTGTCTTCACATTTTTACATGTTTTAAAATTTGTGATTGTGTATTATTTCATAACTAATATATTTATTATATCCTCTTCCTTGATTATTTTTATGTTATTTTGTTCAAAATAACCAAGTCTTCTATGCCACAAATTATTTTTTTCTTATAAGATCAAAATAAAATCTTTTATGGCTTCTCTAACATGAAATAGGGAACTTTTTTTCTCAATTTTTTTATCAAAACTCCAAACCTCAACCTTTTCACTAAACAACCATTATTTATTAATATTGACTCATTAACATCTTTATAATGTTTTGATAAACTAAATATATTATGTTTAATCCCATCAATAAACAAAACATTGTTTGATGAAATCTTATTTTTCTCAATATTGGATATTTAAACTCTGATTCTTAATGAGATATCAATACCAAAGTTGATAGATTCCCCATTTTATCTTTCAGCATTCACGAGGGTGCTTAAATAACCAATCATGTGAGATGAGAAACCATTATCCATACTCTAGGTTTTCTCAAATTTGAATACAGTAAATTAAAATTTAACTGATTTAGAAAATTTTTTGAGTTAAATTTTATTGTGATAAATTTAATATTTATAATGATAATCCATCAGAATATTTATAAATTTGATAAATTTATTTTAAACGGGTCATTCCTGACCAAACCTCTAACTAACTTCTTCAAAATTCCCAAAATATTTTTCACTTCAATATAATTATGAGGTTGTTTGAGCTTTTGATCAGTTATCATTTGTTGATATTATATTCACTGTGATTCATTATCCCATATTAGTCCTAATAAATACCATTAATACTAGAAATTGTAGGCTTTATGAAAAAAACCACAATGTCAACAGTAACCCTGAAACTTCCACCTTTGATATAAATTATACTGCAACATGGATTGTTTTCTAAATCCATTCACATGCCTCCACTAAGATTATTCCACTAAAAACATTGATTAATATATTCCTATAGTTGTAGGGGGTTGGTATGGAAATTTTTCTTGAATTTTTCTCTTTCCATATATGAGAATATTTTTCTTAACTTATACTATTTAGTTAATCCAGATTATAGTTTAACACGAAATTCTTATATAAGAATGATTTTATTTTAAATAAGGACCCTATTAGACTTCCCTTCATTATATAATACATTTTCAACATAATAGTAAATTAATAATTATTTCTTAGAATAGTTTCTTTCAATTATATGTGATCTATTGTAGTAAAATCCGAATTTCATTCTTTTCTTATTTTTTAGTTATAAATATTTTTTCTAGTTTGTAAACTTCAATATCTATGGGAATGATTATGGAAGAAATATAATTAATAATTAAAATTTATTAGGATTATAAAACAACAATATTCTAATTTCTTTGCTCAAACCATCTTTTTCAGTCATGATTTTATCATTTCATTATATTTTTTCTTGATATGTAAATTAATATCTCTTAATCTTCTAAACACTTTCAATAAAATCTTAAAATCCATTATCATGGTATAATCCATGATAGTCTATTATTATTTAGTATAAAACTCACTACAACTTGGTGAATTATCCTCTAATTAGTTAGTTCCTTCATTTTCTTATTCCATGAGGGCCTTTTTTGAATCTATATAAATTTCATCACCCTCACAACTTCATAACTATGTTAAATTATTTATTTTACTACTATGATGTTTGTTCTTAAGAACTTGGATTTTGTTTTCTTCTTTCATTTTGATGGTGATTTATTTCTCCTAGAATAATCCATTTTTGTGGAGTATTAATAAAAAAAATATCATATTCATTTTCATCTTTGATATTCATAGGTGACTTGGAATAAAAGTGAACAATCCTACTATTGTTAAAACATTCAAAGGAATTTTTCCCAAATAAATCTCTTAACCCTTTTTATACTTCTTGGAATTAGGGAGATGGTTTCAGTAAAATTCTCTATATTTTATTCTTCATCTGGATATATTCTCTCATATTTAATATTCAAATCCTTTAAATCATTTAAAGTTAATTCTTTGTATTTCATTCCTTTGTATTTTGAGTACAATTCCCCTTGTAATTTCATAATTGATAATGGTAATATGAAGCTCCTGAATTGTGGAATTATAAAGGTATCTATCTTTAAGGTCTGAGATATTAGATTCAAACTTATATAGTAAGATTATTATAAGTTTCATCACCCTGGTGGAATCTTGAAGAGTTTATCTAATCACTCTGATAGAGATGATAATCACATTGAATCTATTTATGAATTGATAATCCAATTTCTCTTCATGCATTCTAACGACTTCAAACTACTATCTATGAATTTTTCTACTTGTCTTCCATTAACTTTTTGTTTCATTCCTAAATAATGTAACGTTTTTTCAGAAATAGATTTTATGGTTTTATAACCAATGACTTATGTTAGTTATTTCATAGATAAATAGAAAAATAAATCATGTATAACATTTCCATTTGTAATTCCACAAGACAAATCACCTAGTTCAGGTTGAAATTCTACATGACCTCACACACACCTCCAAGTATGAAAAAAGCTACCAACTATTGGTGAGCGTCTAAATGGTGTTGTGTGGTGACTATACCCCCAAAAATAGCCATAAACTAAAATAAAAAAGTACAATAAACATCTCAGAATAATAAAAAAACTAAAAGAATATCATTATCTAATAATGTGGGGCATATTGGTCATACAATATAAATCAAAAGTGTCCCAATTTGGTACATAAGTTAACCAAGGTATGATAACATAAGAAAATAAACTAGAAAATTACAATAATAATATAGTTTCTATCCTGATATTTCATCCATCCTCTAAGCTCCATTTTTTCAACTCCCTGACACAGTTCCTTTTCCCTTTGTTGGATCCCTAACCATTAAATCTGTATACACATTGATATACCAATGGAAGGATGTGATTGTAAACCCAACAGGAAACCATCAATTCCTCCTTAAAAATAATTTCTCATATATATAATGGTTTATGTCATAATGGAATTTAAATGAAAATACAGGAAACCAAACATATGTTGGGTGATCTTGTATTAATCAGACTATCATAACCCCATTCATACCTACTTTGGTTCCCTGTTGGAAGGAATGTCTCATACATCATCATACATCAGATCAGGAAGGAAGGCCAAAAATGTCTCAGATCAATACCTGTAGCCTATTAAACCTCAGGTCATGCTATAAGTACATCATACCCATGGATCGACCAGATTCAGGATATAAGGCCACCATTCCCATGCCTCTAGTCAGTCAATCCACATGGTCACATACCCCTACCTCTGCCTCAGGTTAGGACATAAGGATGTCATTATCCTAACTCTACCAGGTCAGTCTATAAGATTTTCATACCCCATCCCCTATCTCTAGTCATAGTAAAAGTTTGATGTACAATTTTCCTATATCTAGGCCCCATTTTTTTCACCATCATATGTCTCCCTAGAAAATAAATCCCCTCAAGGTGATAAATAAACTAATAAGATCACATGTGTCACTTTGATACCAGATACAGACCTCAACATGCCAAAAATTCACAAACAACAGGGCACAAAACAAAAGGTCATAATCATGAGACATAATGCTTTGGTCCCATGGGACATATAAACATACCATATTAATGTTATTTTGAATCTATCATTCCCTTGATAGTGCTTATTCTTCCTGTTCTTGTGAGAGATGATGATTTAGATGAATCCAAGGTGAGATTTTGAGATGGTTTTACTCTCCTCTCAAGGGTGTGAAAATCATGTAATTTTAGAAAGGTAGACTATGCTATCTCTCTTCGTATGAACAACTATTACAATGATCCTCAATTCAAAAAAGATGAATAGATATCTTAATGATTTGGTGATTTCCATCATGACCAAGGTAGATTCGGTCACATAAATTCCAAGAGTTCTACCTAATTGACCCATTATATCATAGGAGTAATTAATTTTTCATTTTGACCCTACCATGCCTTGTACCATAGAAAAGTGAGTCTACTTTGGCCATGGTAAACTAAGAGTATCATAGTTACTCTTTCCTGACACCACACCCAACCATTGGACATGTTAGTCTTCTCATTTAAAATAGGTGGACTCCAAGAAAAACATAGCTTGCACTATGGAATGGTCATACTTATACAGCAACTAAAAGTTCCCAAAACCCACTTTCCCACTGATTACCCTCCAACACATCCCATAATATGAATAAAATTCATCCGAGATAAGAAAAACCTGAAATGAAATATACCTTGAAATATTAGGGTGTTTAAAATTTCTCCCTCTAATGAATTATCATAATCAAGAAGTATCTCTAGAGGTCTACATTAACTACTAAATCCATTACACCTTAAAAAGGACTCTTTATCACATGTTTCCTCTTAGATATGTCAATACTACCACAAAACTAGAACAAATTTTACCATCACCCCCCTCAATACTTTCTCGCTCTGATCTACAATATCTACCAGTAAATCCACAAAAGATGCATCTGGTTCCAAATCAACATCATCATTGCCGATCAAATTCATTGTTTCATTCATTCCTCTTAATATAAGACAAATGGACCACCTTATTCATACCTCATTACAATAGAGGAAGATCCAATTGGTAGTACACTACTCTAATATGCTCAATGATTTAAAATAGTCCCAAAAACTACCACACTAGCTTTCAATGTTTCCAAAAAGATCAATGACATAATTGAAGTGATACCCATAATAAAACCCTATTTACCATAATGAAATCTAATGATTATATCCTTTAGTTGACATATGATTGCTACAAAAACTGAATGGAAACCAACCAGGTGTCTTATTCTAAAATATTCCCAAAAATAGCTACCACACCTACCTCATGACAAAAAAGTGGTAATAAACCTATATGAAAATAAAGATCCTCAAATTGTGAAATTTTATTTGAATATTATTAACTTCTATTATATGCAAACTGTAAAAATTCCGGATGATCATCTTATGCTCTAATGAAATCCAAGATGCATGCTTGAAGCGTATCCTCCAAAATATTGATCACAATCTTGGGTTCCCATCGATGTTTGGATGATACATTATTCTTAGCTTCAACTAATTATCTACCACCTTCTATAATCCTTAAAAACACTATAATGTGAAATGAGTTTCTCGATTAGATTCTATGCTCGTATACACTCTATACAACCATACCATCTCTCGAATATATAGTTTTTCAAATGAATCCACTAAATGAGTCTCATAAATTAGCAAGAAATGTGTCTCCTTCATAATCCAATCAACCACAACCTACACATTATCTTGACCACTAAGGTCCTTGGTAACCCGATAACAAAATACAACATCACTTCATCCCACTTCCACATTGTAACTAGAACAGGTTGAAGAAATCCACCAGGTTTTTGGTGCTCAACCTTAATCCTCTGATGGGTAAGACAATGAGAGATAAATTTGGAAATTTCCTTCTTTATAAGAGGACACCAAAATTATAATTTTATATTATGATACATGTAACATCTCGAGATTTTTCTTATATAATATTTTTTATTTCTTTTATTTCTTGTGTTGTATGCTACACCAAGATAAGTTTGCACTATATGTAACACCGACTTAGATTGTGGTATAAAAAACACTATTCTTGGCTTGTGTTGCACAAAATTTCATGTAATTATGATAGAATTAATTTCCTGCAAGACTAATTTTAATTGAACAACTAAATATTATTATGTTACCTTATAACCTAGTCATTATAGTGGTAGGTATGGACAATATTAACATTCTTTTTAAAAAATATTTAAATGGAAATCAGTGAGTTTATAAAATAATAAAATAACTATTTATGGAGATTATTAATGTAAAATATATTTAATATATTCAATTTAATTTGTAAAATTCATCTTATATGTTTTCTTAAAATGATATAAGAACAAATTCAATTTTTTGGATAAAATAAGTATTTTTCAAAAAATGCACTTTTTCCACCTTTTGTTGGAGAAACCATTTTAAATATAGTTTTTAACATTTTATATATTATATTTTTAAAAAATAAACTTATTATTTATAAGTGGGATATGGAAATTTACTTTTTATTTTTTTAATAATATTCTGAAAAGTCTTAAGTTTTTATGAATACTAAAAATATACTAAATTTTAATTGAAAACAACTATTTTCATTGAAATAATTTATGTTGATAAATTATATTGTTGAATGTGTTTAAAGTAAAAATAGAATATATTTTTATCAATTAAGATAATTTTGGAAACATTCATTAATTTTTTCAATAGTTTTGATGTAAAAACATTTCAATCTTTTGCAATGTTTTACTTTTAAAACACCATTTTTCATTCTGATTATGTGATTAATTTTAAAATAATTACTGAAAGTTAGGTGTTTTGAATTTTTATAAATAGATTCTATATTTGGAATCAGTAGTTCCAAATTTTGAAAATAAATTACTTTTATTTTTAGGCATTATGAATAGTAACTTTAGTAATTTTTATTAATATGGTTAAAAGGTAAATCTGGTAATTAGAGTAAATATAATATTATAAAATTACCTTAATACTTGGGCTGATATTATTGGATGGTTTATATTCTACCTAAGCCATCCATGGGTTGAAATGATAACATTTTGAAGCCACTTGGATGAGATTAGGACATTTATTATATTTTATTTATGTAAAAGTTAAATATGTCTTACTCAAATTTTAATAAATTAATCTTTTTGAAATTATGGCTATATAGAATATAAATTAGAATATAACCACTAATTTGAAAGTTAATTTTTTTACCCTATCGTTATAATTTATTTTCAATTTTTAGTAAATATATAATTACCATAAAAGATTATACATCGATGACGCGGAAATTATTAAATTGATGAAAAATCAATAAAATATTTTTCATTAAAATGAAAATGACCATTAAAATACAAAAAAACTTGACCAAATATTATTGGTCGAGTATATATCAACAATAATCATCCAATGGACCAGTTGTAGACCATTTGGAGCTATATGGAAAATATTATGACACATATAATATTTTATTTAAAGTGATGTTAAAGTTGTCACATTTAACTTATAACATATATAACATTTTTAATGTAGGATTTTCCAGGAGATATATTCAACTATAAGTATTATTATGAAATCTATAGGATTTATAATCATCATATTTTTTTAAAAAAATTTTGAAAAAAATTAATTATTTTAAATAATTATAGAAAAATGATTTATAATTATTTCATTAATAGAAATATCAAATTAATGTTACTAAAAATACTAAAATAAATATAATTTAGGGTAATTAATATATACAACAAGTTTTATATATGACCTTGACCCATTATAGATATAATTAAATATTCTTTCATGGTGAAAATCTTATCTTGATATTTTTAAAAATATATTAAATGAATAGTGTCAAAATGTCACTATTGATATTTTGTTAATATAATGTATTATTAAATTATTTAAAAATAATAAAATATTTTAAAAAATATAAAATATTTTTTTATTATAATATGTTATATATTGTTCATTTAGGTTCTAATTGACATCAAACAAGTAAAAAATACCCTATTTTAATATTGAATAATCTATTACATTAGTTAAAATTAAAAGAGAATAATTATGGGTCAAACGAAATGATAATGTTTAAAATGAAAAAATGTCTAAAAATTATTGGTTGATGAGATTACAACCTTATCTCATATCATATTTTAAATAAGGTCATTTTTGAGGTTTTTGGATATAGTTTGGGTTTATGAGAAATTAATAATTTTAGATTTTCCAAAAGTTCCACTCACCTCAATCATATAAGGTCACCTCATCCCTCACCTCTTCACATCACTTTCAGCATTAAATCTATCTTATAACCTTTCCATTTCCCATAGAAACATATTTAGCCATATTCTAGAGGTTCTGGTCTTCTCAAATGACCAACTCTAGTTCCTTTAGGAGGAGATCTACTGGGAGCTTGTCAAATAAAAGTTAATCTCTTATACATATTCTTTCAAATTATTTATTATTCTACTTCCTCTTCATGAGTATTTTCAATAATAATGTAATAAATATTGTATCACTTATTGATGGATCTTCAATATACATATTATACACAAGAGGGGGGTGAATTGTGTCTTTCGTATTTTTCATTAACTCTTCGATTGAATGAGTTCTGTCCTCTATGATTTATAAGATTTGATCATGCAGCAGAATAATTAAAAGCAGGGACACATAGATGTATAGTGGTTTGGGGAACAGAATTCCCCTAGTCCACTCCACCAACGCTCAACTCCACGATCTTGGTGATTTTCACTATCTCGTCCTCTTTTCCACAGACCTTCCAATAACTGAAAAACAGGCAGTTGAAACCTTTACAATTTCAAGCTAACAAAGCCTTCTGGTTCAAACACGAACCTACTCAGCATAGTATGAGAAGCTATTTACTCAAGATAAAAATAATTTTAGAAAGAACTTTTTCAGTTGATCTTCACAATTGCAACCGAATGCAATTGACAGCAGATGGATCGTTGTCTCTAGAAATATTACTTTTCAAGTCGTAGCAGTTATGAGTCAATATAGTTGTAGTAGATATAGAGATATAATTTACAACTTCAGCTGTAGTAGATCCAATGTAGATATTTTATGTAAAACAAGTGAATCTTTTATCGAGTTCCTTCTTCTTAAATAAACAGATCTTTGACGCTCCTTTTGAATCAACAGAACTGAGTGCTTTAATCAGTCTCTGTTTTACACCTTTGTGAATAATAGACTGATCACCACACTCTTGTGCATGGTGTTTCAGAGAAAACGTATATAATAATGTCGAGCATATCCCCTGCACATTTAGATCCATAAAAGTCGCCTTTTGATTCACGATATTCAAAAATTTGAATTTACAGAGTAGTCGTAACTTACCTGAAGACTCGGCATAAAAATCTCCTTTTAATTCGATCTTTAATCCATTGATAAAACAGCTTTGAATAGGTCAAAGTTTTATTTTAAAATTGACTTTATATCCGGCTTGAAATCCACCTAACAATCAGCTTTCTGACCATTGCATAAAAATATTTTATTTCAAACTTTCTGACGCCAAACATACGGTTGATGACGTGGCCTCCAAATGTAGGGTTGACAACGTAAGGTTGAACATAAATGTAGGGTTGATCATCCATAATTTTTATTCAAATCTCAAACAAAAGATAAAATATCCATTCAAAGAACGTATGGTTGTTTACAAAAGTAAGGTTGATGAACCACACTTTTGAGAAACAAACGTAACGTTTAGTACTTACATACGGTTCTCCTTCCATACTTTGTTGATAAAACAAAATTTTAGTTTCCTTCCTAAAGTAAGGTTCTTCTTCCATAATTTTCTGATTACGTATGGTTGATTAACCATACTTTTCTCTTATCTCAAAAAGTATACACACTTTTCATCCTTACACTACGTTTATCCACATAGGGTATGAACAGTGATTCCAGGACACGCTAAAAAGATCCCGAATAAGTAAGGTATGAACAGTGTTTTCAGAACGTGCTAAAATAGTTCCCGAATAAGTAATAAATTATCATTATTTCAAGAGTAAAATAAATATATAAATTCCTACAAAATACTAAATAAAATCATTAGAAAATAATTAAGGGTATTTGTGAGCATCAAAATTATCATAAAGAGACAGAGTTTTGTTTTCAATAATCTCCCCCTTTAAATAAAATTATTATGTATTGTTGAAAACAACACTTTGCTCAACAATATCCCCCTTTTTTATGATCACAAAACCCATAAAATAATTAATGAAATCAACTTAAAAAATTTGTTACATATTGTTTTGAAATTTTGAAAAGATAAATGCAATATTAATTTTTCCTTAAATTTATCCATTTTTAATTTTTCCCCTAATAAGATAAATGTAAAACCAAATTTTTCCCAAAAATATACTTAAAAAAATTTAGTTTTTAGCCAAATTTATCTCCCTTTTTGTGATATCAAAAATATTGATAAAATATGGACTAGAACAAAGATTTATGTTGTACTGAACATTAGTAAATGATATAATTAATTGTTTAATAGTAAGGTAACCTAATATACTGGCATATGTTAACGTAAAATAGTAATAAAAAAATAGAGAAAGAAATAAATAAACAATGGAGGAAATTATCATTCAAAAATAGAAGTATGTACATTACAATAATATACACAGGAATCAAGGTTTGGGAAAGGTAGTCAATATGTTCTATGTCCTCTAGATTGCAGACATGATTTCTGTAAACTGTTCCCTGAGACTCTCCATCATCCCATCTCCAAGTTTGATAATGATCTCTCTGTTCTCCTGAGTCATATGAATATCCTCGATTAAATTGACCCTGAAAAACTCATTCATCCTTTCCTCTTTTTCTATAAACACTGACAGCTTCTCTGAAATCTACTTTAACATTGTTCTGATTGGTGGCTCACTAGATGTCAGTTGATCCACTAAAAATTTCTGATTGTCCAGCAACACTGATAATGTAGCACTGTTACATTGAAGATCTTACAACATGTCATTCATGTTGCTCATCGCGGCTGTGATTGCTTGAAATCTTCTGATTAAATCAGGTGAAGTACCTGATCCACTAACATCACTATTTGCAACTGATGCAAATTGGTTCTCCATAAACAATTTTAGATATGATAAATCTGACTTCATAACCATTTTAGATTTCAACTTGACAACTGCATTCAGCATATCCTATTTAAACATTTCAGCTTCTTGCCTTGAGACTGTACTCTCCTTCAACTTTTGAAATCTCAATTGTTCTAAGTCTAAGGAATTTCGCATAGTGATATTCTCAGATTCCAAAAGAGACACCTTTTTGTACAGTTTTTCAACTTCTTTCTTCATTGAATCAGAGGCACCCTGTGATTGATTCGCATTCTCAGGCTCAGGATGATGCAGTAGTACCCAAGGTAATGAGTCAGCATCAGATTGTTCTTTCTCTTTGTCCTGAGTGGGTTGGTCCACAGATTTTTCCTTAGTGTCCTCAGACTCCTCCACAAAAAAATCCTCTTGAAGAACCTCCGTTGGAGCATCATGGAGATGTTCATCACAAACATCAGTATCTTTGTCTTCCACTGGAATTTTAGGAACAATATTTTCAGGAGTTTCCTGAGGTCTGGCCACTTCCTCACAAGGCTTTGTCTCCTTATCTTGTTCCTGTTGAAGTGTAACTTCAACATCATCTACAATCTGTTCCTGAGTCTCCCTTTGTGCTTCTTTTTTAACTCCTAATCCCACAACTCATGATGTCCTTTCACTAACATCTTCCATGGACTTATCAATACCATATTCTCTTACAAAAGTATAAGAAAATAAAGCTTCTGTTGTTGCCGATACAGGGGAAGTAATTTCCTCATTAACAGGTCTAGTTCTTCGAGATTGAAGTCCCTCACAACTTCTTTATTCCTCAGCATCTTCCACATCAAATCAAATCCTTCTTGCTACATTGCTGACTCTTGATTTAGCTTGTCCGTCCTTGGAATTAGCAGGTTGAGCCTGAGCACTCTCTGAGTCATCCTTAACTCCTACTGGCAAAAGTTTTCCTTTAATGGTGCTCCAGAAATAGCAAATTATTCATAGAGTTCTAGCATTGAATACATTGATGTAATTACAACGAACTCTGGCATACCCCAGTCTCACCATATCCTTCTTGAACAACAATTTAGAAATAAATCGACCGAAAGGATAAAATTTCATCCAGGCATCACATTGACGACAGTAATTTAGGTACCTTACCATGTACCTTGGGAAGTTTAATTTGACATCACTTAACACAAGATACATTATGTACATATCAGGGTACAAAATATTTTCCATTTCTTCCATTCTATGAGATATTCCAGTCTAAAAAAATTTAACAAGGATCTTCTGATCTGGTTCGAAATCTTTCATCATAATTTTCCTAATAGTATATGTTCCAAACAAAAAGGACATAATGTCCTCAGATTTATGCACATCATCTCATAAGTTTTTAAAATCAAAATGGTATACTCCTTCATGCGGGAAATTTAGGATTTTTCATATTTCAACGCAAGAGATTGAGAGATCTCTGTCCTCAATCTTTGCAATCATAGTTTCTTCGTCCTCACCTAGAATAAACTGAACTAATCTAAAGAAATGATGCATTTCTGCCTCATAAAAAAACTTAGACATTTCACTATTGAATGTCTGCTCAAGGTTTTGAAAAGATAAAGCATGTTTTAACATGAGATTCATCTCGAACAGCCATTCCAGATATATAACTTTCCCTTAACTTTTTTTCGTCCAACTGTCTTTTGCTTATTCATGTCACTTCTCTTAGGTTCATCTGCTCACATGATCTTTTCCATTTTTTATTATATTCTTGAAGGTTCGAAGATTTTAGGATTTGAATATTCGAAGATCATGGTTGTGCAACAGTATGCAGTTTTCGGGTTTGAAAGGGTTTTGTTGGAAAAGAAATGGTTTTGAATTCGAAAGGGCTCTGATAGCCTTGATTCCTGTGTAATCACTAATCATTACATTTATTTTAAAAACAAATAAAATTTTCATACAGTGAATTTAATCATAAAAAAAGAACTTAAACAGTGTTCAAAAACAAAATAAAATTTGCAAAATTAATTAAAATTAAATAAATAACATTTAAAAAATTATTTAAAAATAAATAAACCTAGCTCCCCCTTAGTAAAATAAAACCTTGCAGTGGGAAGTGGTTTAGTAAAACTACTTTCTAATTTAATTTTTGTATTTATAAATTCTAATAATATATCCTTTTTAATAACATGATCTCTTAAAAAGTGATGCCTTATATCAATGTGCTTAGTTCTAGAATGACTAATAGGTTTTTTTGAAATATTAATTGCACTTGCATTATCACATAAAATAGGTGTATTATTAAAATTCAATCCAAAGTCCATAAGAGTTTTTTTCATCCACAATAAATTGATCACAAAAACTGCCAATAGAAACATATTCTGCCTCGGCTATTGATAGGGAAACTAAATGTTTTTTTACTAGACCATGGCACTAAAAACTTTCCTAAAAAGTGACATGTTCCTAATGTGCTTTTTATATGTAATCTACAACTTCCAAAGTCAGCATCTAAATATGAAATAAAATTAAAATCAGATGTTTTAGGATAAAGTATAGATTGAAAAATAGTTCCTTTTAAATATCTAAAAATTCTTTTGATAGCAGTTAAATGAGATTCTTTGGGATTTGATTGAAATCTAGCACAAAGACATATTGAATACATTATATGTAGGCTGCTAGCAGTAAGATATAACAAACTAGCAATCATACCTCTATATAACTTGTTGTCAAATGATTTCCCAGTTTCATCCAAATCAAGTTTTATATTAGTACACATAGGAGTTGTAAACGACTTTCTATTTTCAAGTCCAAATTTCAGAAGTAAATCAGCAATGTATTTTCATTGATTTAAAACATTTCCAAAATATTTTTGAAATATTTGAAGACCCAAAAAGAAATTTAATTCTCTCATCATACTCATTTCAAATTCTTCTTGCATTAATTTTTAAAATTCATGACAAAGAGTATTATTAGTTGATCAAAAAATTACATCATCAACATAAATTTGAACCAATAAAACATTTTTTTTCACAGTTTTCTTAAAGAGTGTTGGATCTTCCAATCCAACAGTAAATTCATTTTTCAAAAGAAAAGAACTCAATCTTTCATACCAAGATCTAGGTGCTTGTTTAAGGCCTTAAAGTTCCTTAGTATGTTTAAAAATAGAATAAGTTTTTTGAGATTTTTCAAAACCAGGAGGTTGCTCTACATAAACTTCCTCCTTTAAATAACCATTTAAAAAAGTAGATTTAACATCCATCTAAAATAATTTACAATTCATATAAGATGCATAGGATAAAAGAATTCTAATGGCTTCAAACCTAGAAACAGGTGAAAAAGTATCATCATAATCTATTCCTTATTCTTGATTAAATCATTTAGCTACTAATCTTGCTTTTATTTCTATTTATTGTTCCTTGGTCATCCTGTTTATTTCTAAAGACCCATTTGGTTCCTATTACTTAATAAATCTTAGGTCTTTCCAGTAATTCCCAAAATTCATTTCTTTTAAACTAGTTTAATTCATATTTCATTGCTATTACCCATCTTTCATCATCTAAAACTTCTTCTATAGTATTGGGTTCTTGTTGGGATAGGAAGGCAGATAATTCCACTAGGTTTCCTAAGTTTCTTCTAGTTTGAATACCAGTCTCTAAGTCACCTATCACAGTTTCTAAAGGGTGATTATTTAGTGTTATAGACTATCAAGGAAATACATTTAAAGGTTCTTCAGTATCATGTTCCTATGAAATGGAATGAATTTCTTTTATATAATTTTCAAAATAATTTTTTATGTTCTCAAGTCTCATGTTGTCATTAGAGTCGTGTTCATCTATTTGATCTGTCCTTTTGTCAAAGGGATCAGATTCAGCAAATTTCACATGAACTGATTCTTCAAAAATCCTTGACTTTTTATTATAGACTCTATAAGATTTGGATGTAGCATAATATCCTAAGAAAATACCTTCATCAGATTTTGGATCGAACTTACCAAGATTATATTTGGTGTTCAAGATGTAGACCTTGCATCCAAAAACATTAATGTAATTTACTTTAGGTGTTCTGTTATTCCATAGTTCATAGGGTGTCTTTTTAAAAATAGGTCCAATGAAAAATATATTAATTATATAGCAAGCTGTATTTACAGCTTCTACCCAAAAATATATAGGTAGGCTATATTCATCTAACATAGTTCTATCCATTTCATAAATTGTCCTATTTCTTCTTTCTACAATCCCATTCTGTTGAGGTGTTCTTGGTTCAGAGAAGGTATGTTTAATACCCATGTTTGAGAAAAAGGAACTAAATTCCTGATTCTCAAATTCTCTACCATGATCACTTTTCAATGAGATTATATTAAAACCTTTTTCATTTTGAACAGATTTGCAGAAACTTTCAAATAAATTAAAAGCTTCATTTCTAAATTTCAAAAAGAAAATCCATGTAAATCTAGAATAATAATCAACTAATACATAAACATATAATTTACCAGCTAATATTGCTACTCTGGAAGGTCCAAAAAAATCCATATTTATAAGTTCTAGAGGTTTAGTTGTAGAAACTTTATTAACAGATTTTAATGAAGATTTGTGTTTCTTGCCAAGTTGGCATGCATCACATAATCTGTCACCTTCAAATTTGAGAATAGGAAAAATTAGATACTAGTTTTTTCTTAGATAATTTATGTAAAACATATACATTGAAATGTCTAAGTCTCCTATTCCAGATCCAAGATTCACTTACTTTAGCAGTCAAGCAGTTTACCTGTCGTTTACACAAGGAATTTAAATCCAAAGTATAGAAATTTTCAATTCTTGGTGCCTTAAATTTAAACAGTTTATCTTTAGAAACATTACAACAATTGTTAGTAAAATCAACAGTATATCCATCATCACAAAGTTGAGAGATACTTATCAGGTTGTGTTTTAATCCTTGTACATAAAGTACTTTATTGATTGAGACTTTTTTTGGATCTCCAATAGTTCCAATTCCAATGATTTTTCTTTTGGAATTGTCACCAAATGTGACAAGTCCTCCTTCCTTTTGAGTGAGTGAAGAAAAATTCAATGTGTTTCCACTCATATGTATTGAGAAGCCACTATCCATGTACCATATATCTTGTCTCCTCTGGTGGCTTGCTACCTGGAAAGACATTCAAACAAATTGCTTTGGTACCCATATTCTGTTGGGTCTAGGGTTGTTAGCTAGAAATGATCTGGGTATCCAGATTTTCTTTGTTCTTTTAAAATCAGTTGAATCATATTAGTCTTTTGAAACATATGCTTTCTTAATACCACAAAATTTGAAGTTGTCTTAAGAAACAGTTTTTATCTATATGTCTCTTTGTCCCAAAAAAGTTACAATTAACCCTTTTAGAGCTAGGAAGAAAATAATTTTTATATAGCTTAGGTTTTTCTCCTTTACTGCCAATTCCAAATCTCTCATTTTTAATGATAGTTTTCCAAGAATTTCATTTAATGAATGCTCTACTTTTGTAAAAACCAATGTAGTCTGTTTGTAAGATTCTACTTCATCCTGTAGTGTTTTTATTCTTGATACAAAATTAATAGAGTTAGTGTTAATAGAATTGTATTTATCAGTTAATTCCTTATGTTGTTTCAACATTGTATCTCTTTCATCTGAAACAACTTTATGTATGTTCTTTAGTGACTTATGTTTCGTAAATAGTGAGTCATATCTTTCTTCAAGCATATTGCAGTAGGCTGCAAGTTTTTCATTTGTGTAGCTTGATTGATAATTCGATTCATTATTTGAGTTAGTGGAGTAATATGAGTGTACCTCATCAGTTTATTCCATGAAACACATGTTTTATTTTATATTAACTTCTTCTTTCTCTAAGCTTGATTCAGGAGAGCAACTAGAGACTTCAGATACACTCCAAGTGGCTTTTATAGCTTTCTTGTCTTTCTGCTCATAGTCATTTATTTTGAAGAATTTCTTCTTTTTTGCATCTTTAAATTGTGGGAAATCTGGCCTGATATACCCCATATTCTTGCATTCATAGCATCTTACTTCTTTATTATCTCTCTTAAAGAATATTTTGAAGTCTCTTTTCTTGCTGTAGAATTTTCTACATTTTATGGCTAGCTGAGCCAGTTCTTCAGCTGAGTTTGATGAGTCAGAGCTCTCTTATTTATCTTTGACTTCTATGTTCTTCATCTTTCTATTCATTTTTAGTGAAGTTACCTTCAAGGCAGTATCATCCTTTTTGATGTAGACTTTATGTTCATTTGCCTCATCTAGCATTTCAGCTTCGTACATCATAGTGTACCAATAAGATCTCTCATGGTTAGATTTTTGACAGGTGTTGATTGTCTGATTGCAGTAGAGATACCATTCCATTGAGTAGGAAGTACCCTCAGTACTTTTAATTCTTGATCATCATACTTGATAGGTTCTCCTAGAGCTGTTATATTATTGGAAATTTCTGTCAATATCCCATTCATTTGGGTAATTATTTAACCTTCAAACATTCTGAAAGTATCAAATTTAAATTTGGCACTTTCATATCTCATTTGTCTCACATTGTCTATTCCTTCATATGCCACAGCTATTGTTTTCCACATCTCATTTGCTTTCGGGCACTAAGATACTCTGTTAAATTCATCTGGTCCTAGACCACAGATTATTGCATTCATAGCCTTCGAATTCATATCATACTCTGCCTCTGTAGCTGCACTCCATGTCTCAGGCTTTTTATGAATTTCATAAGGAGTCAGAATCTTTGAATATATTTTTTATCCAAGGTTTTTCAGATATATTATCATGCGCGATTTCCAGAAACCATAGTTGTCTCCATTAAAATATGGTGCTCTGACCATTGACATCCATTCTCTTGTATCAGTCATGATGCTCTGTTTTATAATCTTTAAATACCTCTATCTTTCTAAGGCTCTATCATATGCTCCACCTCTGATACCAATTGTTGGATTTTGAATATACATATTATACACAAGAGGGGGGTGAATTGTGTATTTCAGATTTATCGTTAAATCTTCGATTGAACGAGTTCTGTCCTCTATGCTTTATTAGATTTGATCATGCAGTGGAATAAGTAAAAGTAGAGAAACATAGATTTATAGTGGTTCGGGGAACAGAATTCCCTGAGTCCACTCCACTAATGCTCAACTCTACGAGCATGGTGATTTTCACTATCTGGTCCTCTTTTCCACCGACCTTCCAACAACTGATAAATAGGCAGTTGACACCTTTAAAATTTTCAGGCTAACAAAGCCATCTGGTTCAAACACGAACCTACTCAGCTTAGTACGATAATCTGGTTACTCAAGATAAAAAGAATTTTAGAAATAATTTTTTCAGTTGATCTTCACAATTGCAACAGAATGCAATTGACAGCAGATGGATCGTCGCCTCTAGAAATATTTATTTTCATGTCGAAGCAGTTCTGAGTCGATCCGGTTGGATAGATATAGAGATATAATTCACAACTTCAAAAGTAGTAGATCCACAGTAGATATTTGATGTAGAACAATTGAATATTCTATCGAGTTACTTTTTCTTAAATAAATAGAGCTTTGGTGCTCCTTTTGAATGAACAGAACTGAGTGCTTTAAGCAGTCTCTGTTTTCCACCTTTTCTAATAATAGATTGATCACCACACTACCATGCCTGGTGTTTAAGGGAAAACATATATAATAAAGCCGAACATATCCCCTGCACATTTAGATCCATAAAAGTCACCTTTTGATTTGCAATATTCAAAAGTTTGAATTTACAGAGTAGTCGTAACATCCTTGATGACTCGGCATAAAAATATCTTTTTAATTTGATCTTTAATCCATTGATAAAACAGATTTGAATCGGTGAAAGTCGTATTTTAAAATTGACTTTAAATCCGGCTTGAAATCTGCCTAACAATCCGCTTGCTGACCATTTCATAAAAATATCGTCTTTCAAACATTCTGACACCAAACATAAGGTTGATGACGTGGCCTCCAAACGTAGGGTTGACAACGTAAGGTTGAACATAAACGTAGGGTTGATCATCCATACTTTTTCTTTAACTCTCAGACGAAAGATAAAAGATACATTCAAATAATGTATGGTTGTTTACAAAATTATGGTTGATGAACCATACTTTTGAGAAACAAACGTAACGTTTAGTACTTACGTACGATTCTCCTTCCATACTTTGTTGATCACCCAAACTTAAGGTTCCTTCCTATCGTAAGGTTCTTCTTCCATACTTTTATGATAACATATGGTTGATTGACCATACTTTTCTCTTATCTCAAAAAGTATACACGCTTTTCATCCTTACTCTATGATTATCCATGTAGGGTATGAACAGTGATTACAGGACACGCTAAAGAAGATCCCGAATAAGTAAGGTATGAACAGTGTTTCCAGAACGCGCTAAAATAGTTCCCGAATAAGTAATAAATTCCCATTATTTCAAGAGTAAAATAAATAAATAAATTCCTTCAAAATACTAAATAAAATCAGTAGGAAATAATTAAGGGTATTTGTGAGCATCAAAATTATCATAATGAGACAGAGTTTTATTTTCAATAATCTCCCCTTTTAAATAACAGTATTATGTATTGTTGAAAAAAATACTTTTCTTAACACTTATATGATTAGATTTTATTATGATTATATAAGAAACATATTCCACCTTTTATCCATTATACAAAAAATGAAACCACCACGCGTGCGTACGTACGACATACCATCCACGTCGTGGTGTAATATGTTTTTCATCACCACTTTACTTGGAAGGGTATAATTATTAAAATATTAACTATATAGAAATATTATAACATGATATTGATTCTTAAATATTATATATATTGTCTACTTCAAACTATTCCCCAATTATGATAATGATATCATCGCTCATGTGTACTTATGATCTACCGTCTCCATGATGCGATGTGATTCATTCTACATGATATTAATTAAATAATGATTATATAAATGAATAAAATGAATAAATATGATATATATTATACTAATATAATTCTGGAAATTATATAATTATAACCTAATAAAATGAATAAGAACTTATTCGATAAAACATGCGTAAGAAAATAAAATAGTTGATACCCGATGTATGAGTACTAAAATTATTAAAAAATGGGTAATAATATGATCATTGATGATATTGTAAAAATGAATATGATTCTTGAATAAGATAATGACATTATTTAAACACTTATACAAGATTTTTGGACACATACCAAGGAACTGAGACCTACTGTAAGGGATTATTTTGTCTCACTTTTTATTTGTATGGGACATATACCTTATACACAACCTATTTATTTTGTATGGTGTTTATGATACCCATGAATAATTTTATTATTATTATTATAAATGTTATGATATTTATATATGCATATAATTTCCATTATTTTATGAGTCATATGATTTAACTTATTATAAATTGGTAAGGGATAATTTTTCAATCTCATTATTATCTGAAATTTTTTATATGCAAGTATTTACTGGGGTTTATTTATCATTAATATCCATGTTTTAAACAAATGTTTTAATAAAATATTTTACTATTCTTATGTGTATGTTTGATGTCATTTTTACCCTTTTTTAACCTTTTTCTACGTGGTTTGAAAATAATATTTCTTTCATTTTCCAAATTAGGTACTTTTTTACTTATCTGACAAAAGTATGAGAAGAATGTTTTATTTAAACTTATACGGCATGAAAAGTTTTTATGTATTCTTAAAACCATATTTCAAGGAAGATTCCTTTAAAATATTTCAAGGTTACTTTCTAAGAAGTTCCTTTCTTTTAAAACTATGTGGAATTTTGAGAAAATAAAATGTTTTTGTAGAAGAAAAGATGTTTTTCTCAAGAATTAATTTCAAGTGTTCAATAAAAATTATTTTCCATCTATTACGGAATTCTTTAATATGGGTATGTTTCAAGTATATTATCCCTAGTATTCCTATGGATTGAATATTTTTATGATGAATTGTTATTTATGAAATCTATTTTTTTATATGGATTATGTTATGGTGGAATGATGTTTATGAAACCCATTTTATTCCTTGAGTCATGCTATAATGAATGATTTATGTTTTCATGGCACACATAAGAATGATTCCATTATGATATGGGTGGGACCTATAACTACCACCAATCCATTGTGTAATGATTTACATCTCATGATATAGACCTAATTGGAATAGGAAAAGATCTTGGTTCAGTAATGTAGGGCTGGAATGGCAAGTAAACCCGTTTTAGTAATATAGGGAGAGAATGGAAAGTAAACCTAGTTCAATAATACAAGGTTGGAAAATATAGTGAAATCTGTTTAGTAATGGAATTTTTCCTCTATGATTGATGTAGCTCTAAAAACACACAGTTTTCCACATATTTTTATTATATTTTTAAAAAAAATAATTAATTAATTTTACACTTTTAACTAAATATTCATAGTTCTGTATTTTTATAAATAAATTTATCAATTATTCACTTTTTATAAATAATTATTTATTTTTAGTCTTTAAAATAAATAATTTAGTCTTACTAAATTTTATGTTATTTTTATTAACTAATTAGTTCAGTTGTTATAATCTGCTTAACTTTTCAATAATATGACTTTTATATTAAATAATCATTTAATCATCATATTACATTTATTTAACTTAGTTTTTAACTTAATATTTTATCATTTAATTTAGATCGATTAAAGTAAATTAACTCTATTAATTATTTAGTTTACTAACATAGTTATTTTTTAATATAAGTTAAGAAGTTAGGTTCTAACTTAATAATATAAGGTGTTTTTTAGTCTTCATCTTATTATTTAATTAATTAATTTTAAATTTTAAATCATTAATTTCCCTTTCTTATGTAGTTAAAATTTTAAGTTAACAATGGTAGTCAGTGACTCATCCACCTACTGATAGATGTATCACTTAGTTTCTCATTTAGTTTTAGTTTTACGTTTTTAATTTAGTTAATCTATTAATCATTTTAGTTAATTTAAGTAATCCAGTTTCACTTTAGTTCATAATTTCCTAATATGAAATTTTTATTAACTAGTCTTATAATATTCTTATTTACATTTAATTAACTGAAATTTTTATTTACTCTTTGATCTTTTAATTGTGTTTACTTAAAATAAATTAACCTATACAATTTTTGTATTCAATTTATGTTTTAAATTTAACTGACTTTTTGTTTAGTCTGTTTTTAATTTAGCTTGTTTATTAAAGATAAATTTTTAAATTTAGTGTTTCTTATTAAAATTATTTGTTTTATTTTTTAATTTAAATTAAAAAAGATATTTAAATAATTAGTTTTCTTGATTTTTAGTTTATGTTTTTAATTAATGAGGTAAATTAATTATTTTACTTTTTAATTGATTTTAGTTTATTTATGCAGATAAATTAATTATTTTACGTTTTAATATTGCACAACACCGAATTTGTGGTGGACGCTGCACCACTGTAGGAGCCGCAAGCCGCGAGCTTAGAGGAACAAAATGCCACAGCTGAACTGGGCGGTAAAGCTGAACTGAAGAGCAATTCGTTAGTGCTGGAAGAGATCGCACAACACAAGGTACCAGAGGAATCTGCCGGAGAGGAGGGTCGATGCCACTTAAGGGTTAACCACCACAGGGTTTGGGGAAGAAAATGACACCACCAACCCCTTATCCATGTGCGTAGTGTGGAATATGAACAGGGTTGAATAGAAAAATAATTATAAAAACAAAATAACAAATTTTAAAAAAACAAAAATAGTATTTATAATATAAAATAAATAGTTAATTAGAAATTATACAATTAAAAAATATAAAACCGATTAATTAAATAAAATATTTTAAAAATAAAATAATAATAATAGTTTATAACTAAAATTAAAATAAACCAATCTAATTAATTTAAATTAGTAAATACATTAATATTTAAAATAATAAAAAAATTAACAACTATGTCTATTAAAATTAACATTAATAATTATAATAAATAAAATCAATAAATAGCTTGATAAAATGATAACTATTAATAATATTTAGATAATATTGTATAAAATTTTCTACAATAATTTTAATTAATTAATTTATAAGAGTTCTAAATAAAATAAAATATTAAATAAACATATAAAAAATAACAATTAATATAAATTAAATAAAATGTAATTTTAAAATAACTAAATAAATGATTATTTATTTGTAAAAGGTGACAATTTTTATTAGCGTAAAATTAATATTCTCTATTTTAACTATGCAGGTTCACACCACAGTCAGAATGATGTCCAGATTCTCTCAATAACCGGGGAAGAGTTATTTATATGGGCATTGCTAAAGTGACGTGTGATGAAATGAAAAAGCCCACGTGTGTGGTGCACAACGAAGGACAACTGAATGTCGACGGAGGACATGCGGACCGACTGACAGATAACGAAGGATAAAAAATCGTAGCAACAATAGTTTGTGGGAACTCTCATTCATTCCACGTCACTTCTACAACTAGATAGCATAGGAGACCTCTTGAAGCTGGAGAACTAGAGTTTCATGAGAATAACATTAGTGTTAATTCATCATATTTGAGGGGGAATCTCTCACTCATTCTCATATTTTTGTAACTATTAGCTATAGAATATGTCTAAAATATTAGGTTAATTTATTTGTTTGATAAATTTTAATTTCTATTGTTATATATTTTTTTTCTCTCTGAATATATTTTATTTCGATAAGATTCAAATTCTATCAGCGAGACTAGATCTGGTTATTTATTATTTAATTGAATTTTCACTTTTCATGAGTTTTAATTTCAAATCATTTATCATTAGGAGATATCGATTTAGAAATCATTTCATCAATATTTAAAATTCAAAAACATCATAAACATTTAGTGAGGTAATTTCTTCTATTTTCTATTAATCAATTTGCTGACTGAAGGATCTTGAGGTGGTGAACTTCAAAACATTCAGAGTAGCATGTTAAATCTACTAGTTAGGAATAATTAACCAATCCTTTTGATGTGTGAATTCAATAAAATGAAGAACATTCTTTTGAGCCAGTAAATTTCAAATCTTTGGAGCAATAATTTTGATCAACCCTCATCACTTATTTTTTATCATCTGTTATTCTTAGTTTTCCCTATTAAATTTAAATATTTCACAACTAGTTTAGTAAGTAGGAAACTTTCAACTTGTTTCATCTTTTTTTTCACCTATTTTCGTAAAAAAAATTAAAAAAATTATAGAAAAGAAAATTTTAAAAGGAAGTCCCCCACTGCTGACAATAGTGGAGATTGTTGGTTTTGTAACCTATAAATCACTCTCCTTCTTTCCCTATGTATCAACCTTGCATCATTATACTAGTGTAGATTAATAAATTTAATTTTTAGGATTGTGACGACGTCCCTAAATGATGGTATTGGTATTGAAAACTCACTAATATGAAATTATTTTCTATGATTATGTAAAGGCCAAAAATTCTATGTCTTATGTTATGCCCTTTGGAAATATGTTCACTGCTTATTTATGATCAATTATAATTTATTCCATGACATGATATCATGATATATAATATGCAAGACACAATTTTCAATTATTATGTTCTTATATATTATGATTATGATGTGATTGATATCTCCTTTGTCTGCCCTTACTAAGCATCTGAGCTCACCATTATATGTTTGTTTCCCCATAGGTTATGAAGAAGGGTATCAAGTAATATGTGATAAAAGGGGTTATAGTTGAGAAAGAAAAAGAAGGAGATGATGTAGATGTTTTATGAGCTAGTTTTTATGTTTCTTAGTTTCCAAATACACTAAACTAATAAGGTCTTTGGACATATGTTTGTGTCATATATTAAGTATTCCGAAAAAGTACAGTAATTTCCATATATCTCAAGCTTGGGTCATTATAGTTGGTATCAAAGTGAATATTTATTTAACCTTTGTAAAATAGGATGCGAAAACATTAGTGATATCCCTATAGATATTTATAAGGATATATGTAGGTATTTACTAATGATATGTCCAATTATAGGTTATAATCCTAGAATTTTAGTAAAAATCTTGAATAACTGAATCTTAAACCTAAGATGTTAGATATTGAAAGTACCCCCTAATAACTATGTTTTTTTTCCAAGTACGATTTTTCCTCTCACGCTTTTCTTTTTCAATTTCAAAAAATGGATGGAAATAGGAGGATTCATGTCAATGGAGAATATGATGGATAATGGAATGATATTTATCATGAGAAATAAAATTATATGAGAGATTTAAGTAGAAACATCATTATTATTACTAATAAAAAATCTTATAATATGATCATAAATCTCAACTTTGGTGAGTTTCCTGATCCACCAAATAAGAGAAAGATTGAGTTTCTTGATGACCATAGAGGAAAGAATGTTCAATTTTCCTTTGAAAATAATGTGGGAAGATACATCGAGGATAATTTTTCAAAGGAACTGAAAGATTCTATGGGTGTGGAAAAGGACACAAATCCTGTAATTGTAATGGAAAATGTTTAGTTAACCCAATGGACTAGGATAACGGTATTGCTAAGGCATCTACGATGGTTAAATGTTTTAAATTTGGAATGTACGGTCATTATACAAATCGATTCCCTTGGGGAAATTATCATGAAGAGAATCAGCATGGTCATATGGGTAATATTTATATTGTTGATGATGAAGAGGCTATGAATGATATATGAGATGAAATAATTGTTAAGGAATAAAATGATGAAGTTTGGTCAATGGTTTAAGAAGATAGTGTAATGATTAGTTTTTTATCAAGAATAATTTTGTATAAGTAATTTTATGGGATTATGGAATTAAGGAACCTCAATGGATTGTTACACAATTGTTTATCCATAAGTATTTTCAAGTATATTCTGAATGGTACTGATAACCTGAAAAGTTATTCAGAGTTTTTTTGAAAAACGCATTAAGGGGAGGTTAACCCTTAGTATAAGCATGATAATGAGATAATAATATCTGGATAAAGATAATTTGGATATGAATCATTAAATTAGACAGAAATTATTTCCTTATAACTGATTATGGATTTGTTGAAAAGTGTTTTATGCTCTTATGGATGATGTTTAAATTTTTTTGGACTTATGTATACGAAAACATAAATGATTTCAACAAATATATATGGTAATTCAAGTTATTAATATAACTTAAGAGAATACATGATGAAGGTGTTCACATGTTTGTAATGTGACCAATAAGAGATACATTATGATATACGGGGGATAAATGTTAAGCCGAGTTAGTGTTCCTCTTTCGAAAGTTTTGGATTTTTAGTTTTTAGACGGATTGTATGGTTACACATTTATGGATAGTATAATCTAAACTCTGGATGATGTTTTTATTATCTCACTATAGGTGGACATATGCATATTTTGATAACTTGTGCTAACCTTTTGTTGTGATAACGATAGATGGAATGACCTATCATTATATTTGTGGATAGTATGATCTACTAATGCTTCGGGAATGACAAATTCGACTTCATTTATTTGAATAAGAACTAAAGGGGAAATTTTTCAAGGAATGGCCAATGATGAGATTTTAACGAAAACAATTAAGTATATATTCTCATGAAAATTCTTCAAAATTAGGAAAAAGGGAACATGATGTAAAAGCGTATCTTATTATCATCATTTTTGATGACATCGATGACCTCTTTCACACTTATTTAGTTTATTGTTTTGTGATTATTAGTCATCAATGGATCCCCAAATTTCATGTGATCAGTGATCTTTGTCAATCTATAGGATTATTTATACTTTTCCCCCATGCCCAATATTCATCTATGTTCTCCTCCATAGAGACCCAGTTATGATTTACTTTTTGTAACTGTTATTTTCTAATTATTCCTTTTTAAAAGAATTTTTTAGTCCTTGTTTTTATTACATGGGTTTCTGTGATATAAACATTCACGCATTAAATCCTTTAACAACCTAGATGAATTTCAAGAGAAAAATTAATATTAAGGGGGGTAAAATGTATAACCTTGATATTTTTAGGAGATATATTTTTATAGTTGCTTTGATGTCTTGTGTTGTATGCTACACCAAGAAAACATTCCACTATACGCAACACCGACTTAGCCTACGGTATATGAAACAATGTACCTGTATTACGTTGCAAAAAATTTCATGTTCTTTGGATAGAACTAATTTCATGAAATACCTAGTTTAATTTAATAACTAAATATTATTATGTTACCTTATAACCTAGTCATTATAATGGCATGTTTGAACAATATCGATTTTTTTCTAGAAAAAAATTTCAATGAAAATAAATCAGTTTATAATATAATAAAATCACTCTTGATGGATTTTATTAATGTAATATATTTGTAATATATTCAATATAATGTTTAAAATTTATCTTATATGTTTTATAGACATGATATAAGAATAAATTCATTTTTTTGGATAAAAGATGTATTTTTCAAAAAAATGTAGTTTTTTATCCTTTTGATGGCACACCCATTTTAAATATAGTTTTGACACTTTTATATTTTAAATTTAACAAAATAATCTTCTTCTTTGGAAGAGGGATATAAAAATTTAATTTGGATTGTTTTTTATTTTTTTTCTAATTAGTTTTATGTTTTGATAAATAGTAAAAATATACTAAAGCTTAATTGAAAACAGTTTCTTTTTATTGAAATAATTTATGTGGATAAATTATATAATTTAAATGTTTTAAATTAAAAATAAAATATATTTTTTCATCTAATATAATATTGGTCATTGTCATTAATTTTACCATGAATTTTGATGTGATAAAATTTCAATCTTTTGCAATGTTTTAACTTTCAAAAACCCATTTTTTACTCTGAAAACAGGATTATATTTATATTATATACTGAAACTAATATATTTTTAATATTTTAAAAATGCATTCCATATTTGGAATTCATAGGTCCAGATTGTGTGAATATATTACTTTTATTTTTGGGCATCATGAATAGTAACTTCAGTAATTTTTATTAATACACTAAAAAGGTCAATCGGGTAATTAAAGGTAAATATAATATTATAAAATTACCTTAAAAATTGTAATAATATGATTGGATGATTTAATTTTTAACTAAACCATCCATGGGTATAATTTATACCCTTTGGAATCCACTTCGATGAGATTATGAAATTTAATATTTTTTATTTAACGAAAAGTTAAATATGACTTACACAAATTTTAATAACATTATCATTTTTAAAATAAGGTAATAAAGAAGCTAAATTAGATTATAAATACTCAGTTTAAATATATAATGTTTTTATTTATCATTAAAATTTATTTTTAATTTTTAGGAAATAAATAATTCCCTTAAAGGATTATAAATTTATGATGAAAAAAATATTTATTTTATGGAAAATCAAAAAAATAATTTTTTATTAAAATGAACAGAATAGTAAATACCATGGAAGAGATCCACGGTCCCTGAAAAAAATTATTAAAAGAGTAGCAGAAACACAAGGAATATAAGGGGTAATAGTGAAAACACACCATTAACAAAACTTCCAAATAAAAGTCTCATCTCTTGGTCTGAGATCCCCATCCATGAAATCCTCCTCGGCCTCTTAGATGTCTCCCCATTTTATATTACTTCAATATCTACCATGTACCATATTCAGTTCCCTACCGACTCATCAACAATTTGAGCACCCACCAAAGGAACACGATCAACATCAGCAGCAGGACCACTGTCAACACGTTGCACAACATTCAAAATTACTTTAGAAGAGGGTCGCCCGGCTTGATTCTCCATGGAGTCAACCTGCTGGAGAGAAGAGGTGTTAGACACTAGAGAGGATCTAGTACCATTACCATCCCAACTCTTTGTATATAGCACATCAAATTCTAGAGAATTAATAGCATCCAGCATGGTGAAAAAATTGGGCTTCATAGAATCAAGGATAGATATGTCCATGTACAAGTGATACTGTACAAAGTCTACATGAAAAGGATTACAAGGCATCTCCTGCACAACACTCCCATCAATAGGTGTTGGAAAAGCAATAATAGTGGACTACGCATGTAGAGTATTATCATTAGTATTGGAATCCATAGGGAACAAGGCCTTCATAACAATATGAGTGGTAGTGTCCGATTGCATGCCTATCTCAAGGCTCCTAGAAGTAGAATCTCCCTCCAATGAGGAATCATTTTTAGGAGGCATAACCAAAACAAGGGGAAAGTGAGGTATGCATTTCTACATTCCCCTGAGAAAATATAGGGGAGAGGGCCCATATTCTTTCGAGAGAAGTAGTAGAAAACACCCCATTATGAGGGGAATGTTTCCCAGAGGGGCCAATAGAGTTCCCTCCAGTATTCAATTTCCATTTAGAAATATATTTATCTTCCAAGAGAACAGCAGGGTCCAATTCAGAATCACTATTAGGATCATCACCCAACTTATAAGTCTTCCTATGAATCAAGGTAGCAGAAGCATCATGAGTGGGGGTAGTGCCAACCCCTGAACTAGGCCGCACCCCCACAATATTCACCATCACCACCATAGGTTCCTTTCCCAGTCATAACATCTATAAAGGACATAAATCCCCCAGTACATGGCCTCAAACTCCTCATGGTAGGAAGAGGTGAAGCCTCCACCACACCACCGAGGGTAGACCTTTTGTCAATCTTGGATAAATAAGGAGCACTTTCCTGCTTCAATTTAAACGTGCACTTTTCAATAGAGTGCCAATTTTCTTTATAGTTAGAGCATTGAAGCCCCTATTACAATTACTATTAACATTCCCAATAGCCAGGAAATTATGAAGAAACTCAGGGACATGATCATATTCAATAACAAGTTCGAATTTAAACTCACCAGTAAGTAGATAAAACATCTCAACATGAGGCATATACATATCAAATTCAACTCAAATATGAGGAAAGTGACCGTACCTAACCAAACAAGCAATATTATCAATTTTAATAGGAGTAAAAATTGAAATATCAACATCCAATAGGATTATAGGGTGCCAAAACACCCAGTTCAAACCCTTAACATTGATCCAAGATTGAAAAAAAAATCTTATCTTGGAAAGTATCAAACCGGGTCTCCAAATTCTAAAACCTCCAGACCCCTGGATTTAGATTAACAAATTTTTAGCTCCATGAATTTAATTTCATTACACTATATTGAAAAATAATATGAAATAAATTCATTCCAATCGATAAATGTTTCCAATCATTGAAACCCAATACCTTTTGGAGATACTTCCGATGATAATCAGATTTCTAGGAGTGGTTACTATACAAACTCCGTCAGGAAACAATTGAGTGATGACAAGATTCAACATGATCTTGAAAGAGAATAGGGTTTTCTTCAACCACGGAAAGCACACCATTTTGCGACACCCTCACATTAGGATCACCAGGGCAGGGGACAGAGGAAAAAATATCAGGACCCTTCATATGAAAATCATCATCTCGAGAAGTCTCTTCCAACACTGGACGCAAGGAAGTACGATTCCCCATCAATGGATCTAAAGATGAAACTACAACGCTATTCGAGACCGAACCACCATAATTCTTCTGGGAAGGGCCAAAAGAATTTCTACAGGGTTGAAATGATCAATCGATGCTGAATCTATCATGAAGAAAATACCTATACTCCATTTTTGAAGAGTGAGACTGTCTCAACCCCAATATATCATAAAAAATCCATCAAAAATGTGTATTCGGGTAACAAGGTATAGTTGTGGCCTCAACACCTACATGCCACACATACCTAGCGAGGCCCAAGGGGGCCAACCTTGGGCTTGGGAAAGTTCCCAATGAGGTAGATTGTCCATGAGTAATTATTAAAGGCATCTCAAAATTTTCCTTGAAAGGACTCGAACTAGGAACCTCGGGGTCAAGGTGCCATAGACATAACCACTCCACCATGCCTCCATGGACAGACATGTGTTCTGGTGATGAGGTATAGGTGCGGTCTCAGCACCTGCATGACACACAATCCCAACAAGGCCCAAGGGGGACAGCCTTGGGCTTGGTCTAGTTCCCAATAGGGTATAGGGTCTAGGATTAATCATTAAAGGCATATCAGACGTTTCCTTGGGAGGAATTGGTCCTGGAACCTCAACGTTAGGGCACCACAACTGTAACCACTCCACCATGCCCCCGCAGGCTTATTAAAATGATAATAACCATTAAAATACTAAAATACTTGAAAAAATATTATTTTTTGAGTATATCTTGACCGTAATCATCCAAGGGTCTAGATATTGACCATTTGGATTCATATATAAAAGATTATGAAACTTATAATATTTTATTTAATGTGATGTTAAATTTGTCACATTCAATTTTTAATATATATAACATTTTTAATGTAGGATTTTCTAGAAGATATATTCTACTATAAGTATTTTTATGAAATCTATAGGATATATCTTTTCCATATAATTTTTTTTAATTTTTTCTCAAAAAATACGTATATGAAATAATTACACAAAACTGATGTAGTAATTATTTTATTAATGGAAATATAAAATTATTGTTATTAAAAATACTAAAATAAATATAATTTTGGATAATTAATATATCCAAAAAAAATTATGGATGAACTTTATCCTTTAGAGATATAATAAAATATTTTTTTTCCAGTTTATCATGTTATCTAGATATTTTTAAAAATCTATTATTTTAATAGTTTCAAAATGACACTATTAATATTTTGTTAGAATAATGTATCATTAAATTATATAAAAATCATAAAATATTATCAAAAATATATAATAGTTATGGTTTATTCTAAAATTTTCTATATTTTTTATTTATGATCTAATTAACATGAAATAAGTAAACATTACACTCTTTTATTATTGAATTTTTTTTACCTTGGTTAAAATTAAAAGAGAATAATTAAGGATAAAACAAAATGATAAGGTTTAAAATGAAAAAATGTATAAAAAGTTTTGGTTGATGATATTAAAACCTTATCTCAACTCACCATTGAAATAAGGACATTTTTGAGGTTTTTGGATGTGGTTTTAGTTTATTATAAATTAATATTTTTGGAGTATACAAAAGTTCCCCTCACCTCAATTATAAAAGGACACCTCCTCCCTCACCTATTCACTTAACTTTGATCCTTCATGCTAATATATCCCCTACCAATTTCCATTCAAAGATTCTTTAGTCACATTCAAGGTGTTATTTTATTCTTAAAATACCAACTATATTTCTTTTAAGATGGGATCTAGATGGAGATCGTCAGAGAAGAGGTAATCTCCTCTACCAACTCATTCAAATTATTTCTTCTTATACTTTATATTTAGGAGTTATTTACATAATAAATTACTAAATCTAGTATCACTTATATTCTGAGATGTTATTATGGCTATGGAACAACCATATTCCACTATCTATCCATTCTATGAAAAATTTAATCACCTAGCGTGTGTGTTTACGGCTTACCGTCTCCACACCGTGGTGTAATCTATCTTTCATAACTGATTTACTTGGATGGGTATACTGATAAAAATAATAACTATATATGATTATTATAACATGATATTAATTTTGAATAATTTTATACACTTTCAACTTCAATACCAATCCCCAATTATGGGAATGATATCGTCGCTCGTGGGTACGTATGTCCTATTGTATCCATGATGCAATGAGATTCATTCTACATGATCTTCATTAAAGCATTATTATATTAATGAATAAAATGAATAAATATGATATATATTATACTAATATAATTATGGAAATTATATAACTATAACCTAAGAAGAGGAACAATAACTTATTCAACAAAATATGCATATGAAAATAAAGCAGTTAATACCCAACGGAGGAGTAATAATATTATTTAAAATCAGGTAATAATATTATCCCTTATGATATTTTAAAAATGAATATGATTATGGATTAAGTTAATAAAATTACTTAAAACCCTATATTGAATGTTCAAACACGTATGAAGGAACCCAAACCTGTGGTAAGGGATTTTTTTATCTCACTTTAATTTCTGTAGGACATATTCCTTATACACCTCCTATTTATTTTGTATCATTCTTATGCTACACATGAAGGTTTTTACGATTATTATTTTGAAGGTCATTATATTTAAATATACATATAATTTTTATTATTTTATTGGGAATATGATTCAAATTATTATAAATTGGAAAGGGAAAATTTCACAATATCATTATTATCGAAGTTTTTTTATACATAAGTATTTACTAGGGATTATTTGTCATCCATGTCCATGTTTCTAATGAATGTTTTTATAAAATATTTTAATATTCTCCTATGGATGATTATAGTCATTTTTTCCCATTTTTAATTTTTATTACGTGGTTTTAAGAGAATCTTTCTTTCAATTTCCAAACGAGGTACTTTTTCACTTATTAGACAAAAGTACAAGAAGAATGTTTTCTTTTAACTTATACAACAAGACATGTTTTTAGGTTTTCATGACTCCATATTTTTATAAATATTACTTTATAAGATTTCAATTATACTTTAAATGAAATTATTTTCTTTTTAAATTGTTTTAGAATTTGATAAAATAATTTTGTTTAAGAAGAAATGTAATTTTCCTAAAAAATTAATTCCAATTTTCAATCAAATTTATTTAGCATCTATAATGGAATTATTTAATAGGGTCATGTTTCAAATATATTATCCCTATTATTCCTATGGTTTGAATGTGTTTATTATGGAATTAAATTTATGAAATCCATTTTTTATATGGAATATTTTATAATGGGACGATGTTTAAGAAACCCATTTTATTCCATGGTTTATACGATGATGAATGATTTATGTTTTTTGGGAACACATAAGAATAGTTTCATTATGTGATTGGTGGGTCCTATATCTCCCTCAAATTCATTGGGTAATTATTTATATATCATGATATAGAAATGTATGGAATGAAAAATGATCTCAGTTCAATAATACAGGGCTGGAACTGTGTGTAACCCGAATCAGTAATACAGGGCTGGAATGACAAGTAAACCTGGATAAGTAATACAGGGCTGGAATAAGGAGTTAACTCAGTTCATTAATATAGTTTTTTTTACTATTATGGTATTGTAAGTAAGAGTTGAATAATATGAAATGATTTTCTATTATTATGTGCTTTCCACTAATTACATGTCTTATGTTTTTCCCTTCGGAAATATGTTCATTGATTCTTTGTGATCTATTTTTATTTATTCCATGACATGATATCATGATCTAATATATGTAGGAGATGATTTTAGATTTTTGTGTTCTTATGTATTATGACTATGATATTATTGATATCTCCTTTTTTCACCCTTACTGAGCATCTGAGATCACCCTTTTAATATTTCTTTCCCCCCAGGTTATGAAGAAGGGTATTATGTAATATGTGACAAAAGGTGTTCTATTTATGAATAAAAAAATAAGAGATGGTGTAGATTGTTTATAAACAAGTTGTTTATGTTTTATAGTTTCTGAAGACAAAAAACTAATACAGTATTTAGGAGTCTATTTATGTCATGTATTAAGTATTATAAAAAAGGTAATGTAATTTACATGTACGTCAAGCATGGGTCATATAATACATATTCATCGATCTTAGCTGTGCTTCCCATTATACAGAATGTGAGTCCCTCCTCATCTATTCCCTTAATAAAATAGGAACAATAACTCTCCCATGTATTTTGATAACTTTGTCTCGTTATAAAGACCATCCTTGAACATGGTCAAACCCCACCAATGATTCTTGCATCACTAAGCACTCTGAACCTGAATCCTTACCACCTTTCACTCAGTCCACTAAGGCAGACATGATAAATAAGGATCCCTTCTAACAATACCTTGATCTATAGATTCACATAGAAGCTATACATTAAAGTAGATCATAAACTTCCATTACTCCTCTGAAGGTCTCTCTCCTAGATCCTAAATATTACAACTAATAGTATTTTCAACAACATTACCCATTCTAGGAGAACAATCCATCTCAAAGTCAATGGTCTATTGATAATCGACCTAAGAGATACATGTCCTAGTGAGAGAAGATATTCCATAAGATCTCATGTTCTATGTAGATGAAAAAGTACACACTAAGGATAATGTAATTCCAAAACTTCAGGGCATGGACTAAATCCATCAAATCCAAGTCATGTGTATGGTAAATCTATTTTTGAGTCCATAGTAGACAAGAACCGTGAGAAACTAACATATTTATCTTCATTGAACTTGCTCCCAAATAGATACCTAATGCATCATTGTAAAATTCATATCTAATACTATAATTAGGTAAGATAAAAATTGGAGCTGATTTCAATATTATCTTTAGCTCTTGGAAGGACTATTCAATCTAAGAAATCCATTAAAACTTTACACCCTTCTTGTTAAGACCAATAATAGGTTATTTCAAATGGTATAAATCTAAAATGTAATATTTTTAGTACCCATACAAACATAATAAACTTATAATCTTGAATAAATTCCTAAGTAGTTCCCAATAAATCACTTTATTTACCTTATATTGATCAAATGAGATACCCACCTCAAAAATCACATATCTAAGAAAGTGCGTCACTTGGATCCAAAAGTAAAACATTGAAAGCTTGGTATAAAGTTAATGTGATCGTAGTGTACTTAATAAAATCTCAAGGTTCCTATCATGAATCATAAGGGTTTGTAATTATATAAAGATATCATTAACAAATAAAATGGTTAATAGTTAAGATATGGATGTAATATTGTGTTCATGGGATCCATGAACACCATTAGGGAATTAATCAACCAAAAAGGAATAGAATTATACTCACACAATCCATATATGGTCCTAAATGCTAATCTGAGTATATATTCTTATTTGAAATGAAGATGGTGGTACCCTACTTACAAATCAATATTATAGAACCACTTGTATCCCCCCAAATGGTCAAACAAATCATCGATGCTTGGTAGTGGGTACCTCGTCGTCACTATGGCCTAATTTGGCTTTCTATTGTCCCTGAATAATAGAAGGCTTATGTCCACCTACTTAGTGAATAAAAATGGATCACCCCAAGGAGAAGTGGTTGGTATGATAAAGCCCTTTTCCTTTAAATCCTCAAGTTACACTATTTGTTCCTTCAACTCATCCTATGTTCTTATGATATAGAGGAATCTAAATAGGTTTTACTCCTAGCATTATTTTGATATCAAATTCAATCACTATATTTGGATTAATTCCTAATAAAACATCTGAAAATATGTCCTAGTAATGTTCCACCACATGATGAAAATAAGAGGTAGGTACTATCTAATCTTCCATAAGAACCATGCCTGTTACTTGTGTTGTAATAGCTCTAATTTGGTTAACGTATGATCCCATTATTTATGGTACTAAGGTGATTAGTTGAATAATATGGGATAAAGATTTAAAAAATTCACTGGTGATTAATGTAACTATATTTTCATAGGTAAAGCAGAACTGGGTACTAATACACGAGGATCTTACATGATGAAATTTAAGTGTGAAAAATAAAATTATGAATAATTCATTCGAACTAAATCCATGATCGACATCCATTCATCACCGGAGAATGTTTCTTGAAAGAACTGAAGCTGAATCCATTTGGATCATCCATACATGCTTCAAATGTCTATGAGACCATCAATATTAGAATTTTAGTTGCTAAAATGGAGATCTGATGATGCCTTTAATGTATCATAGATCACCATAGTGATGATCCATCAATCCATGAAGAAGATCTCACATCAGAAGCACATATCATATACTTCTCTCTCTATAAAATGATATAGGATCAAAAATCTATCAACCGTTATGTAGTGAATATTTATGTGCATTATAGCCTCTCCTCCTTTATATATTGTGGTTCTAAAATACCCCAAAAAGGCCCCCGGCCCATGGATATTTATTACCCACTAGAAATGACATCTTATGACTGCTTTATTGAGTCATAAGTATCATTTATATATTATCACTTATTTTTTAATATAATACATATATTACATGACAAACCCAATCTTGTAACTCGACTTGATATTCCAAAAAATATTAAACGAACATTGAATGTTAAATTAATATTCATTCATATAATACTTTTCGACATATTTAATTTAATAATTATAAATAATATTAATAAATAAACTCAATAATTTTTATTATTAACTTGAAAAATAAGAATTTATTTATTACATGGAAATTTTTTATTCTCAAACATTACTTAGACCTGTAGTGGAGACCACCATGTTTTATACTTATATTCATCTGAATAGGACAAACTTTTTGAAAATGATTATTATGTGACTCTCTATGACGTTGTATTAATAGAGATGGACACTATTTAACAACCAGGGGAAAAGTCTACTAAACCATTTATACCCCTAAGAAGATAAGAAAAATTTATACCAATAAAAACCTCTCATACAAACACACACTGTGTATTATAAGCTATTTGTCTACTGATGTCTCATAAAGTAGGATGGACACTTTGTATAATTATCCTTTATTGATTTATTATTCTTTGACTTTACTTGATGGACATACCATCTTCTTCCATAGCCATAAATTTAATTAAGGTACTACTATCCTGATCAATTAGTCCTGAGATATCACTTCCTTTCAAAAAAAAATTTGTATCTTGATTATTCAATCAACGTCATACCACCAACAACACACCCAAATGAAGCTACCTCTCTACGAAATTAATGAAATTGTTTTGATCCTACATTAATGTAAATGATCAAATAGTATACATTGATAATAATCTAAATTCATGAGACCATTACATGTTTTCACATACTAGAACGACCAATAACACCTTAAACATGTGGTTTTCCTATTGGCATGTCAGTCCCCATGATCTCATTTATTCAAGATCGCCAAGTTCGAACTCCATGAGAAGAAATATCAATGCTTATGAGCTCCCAATACCTAGTAGTTAGACATCTTCTGTGTCAATTTGGTATTACGTATCTAGACCATAAGACATATGTTTATGATTAATATCATAGTATCCTGAGGTTATCAGTATATACTGGGAACTACAATAAACTTTTTCTATGAAAAATAATCTATGGAAATTATCATATAAATTTTGTACATAGAAATATAAAAACTATTATGGTATGAATACATCATGTATAATTCAGTGTATACATGGTATGGTAATCAAAATTACTATTTACTTGGTTTTAGGGATCCCACTGTTACAACACCCCCACATTCACTTGACCCAATTTGCTAACGATCCCTGTTGGCTCTCACATGATAAAATCATGTTTCTGTAGTGTTATGGATTTAATAATTGGGCCTACCATTTTTCTATTATGTGGAAAAGTTGTTATTTGTGACCTCAACTCCTTGAGTAGTACTCCTCAATAGATGATATCCCTAAGTAAATTACATTTATTCACTGTGAAAACATGACATCGTGGATAGTACCAGTAGTATTAATATCATACTTTATATTATGATTAAAAATTACTCACTATTTGTGATTCTACAAACAATAAAAAATCATTTCATATTTTACACTGCTTCTTTAGCTACATCATAATCCACAATGCACTCAATATTTGTATATATGGCTACCACTGGATTAAATGAAATTATATTTCTCATTACCTCATACTAACTATGATATTAGATCATATTAATCCAAAGGAAGACTAGTTTGTTCCCCCTGTAACTATTATCACATCCTCTCCATGTACCAGTTATATATCCCTTTTAATCTCTCAAGTATAATTAGATAGTTCTGACTGATTCCTTTGTAGTTATCCTAGAAAATACTGATATTTTTCTACAATAGATTATTTATTGTCAATATTAAATTTTATAGATTTAATGGAATATATGATTAATACATCATAGAGGAGTATGGAATTTAAATCACAAAATTTATCTCCTCACATTTCCTGTACATGTCTTCTTAGAGAGATTTATTCCATGTGTCATTGGTAACAATTTTCACTCAAAATTTTTCAAATTCTATTTTTAATACCTTTTTATTATATTTACTTTTAACATGGTATATGAATCCCTTTAGATCTACCTCAATAGATCTTATTCCTTATAACATAGGTTTCTTCTTTATGTCAATCTCAAGATAGTTACTTTCTATCTATTCATAACTATCTGTAAGACTAATAGTTTTTTCCCATATGTTATCAAATATATTTTTTACTTTAAAAATAGTGGTGCTCCCACTGACCCCTTGTAGAAACATTGAAAAAATTCATTCCAAATTAATATTCTATGATCTTGTTGTTTACTTTAATTCAAAATTGGATTTTAGTAACTTACACCCATTATTGGAATTCTAAGGTGTCACCCACCCTTTCTGGTTGCATTATTTAGAGACCTTCCACAATTGGTGGTCTTGATAATCAATTCCCAATTTTATGATCCTAAAAAATTTTAATGGTATGTAAAATTATAATCGATTTAAGTATAAAAAATTTGTTTTACAAATTGAGCCTTATTGGTACCACACTTGTAACACCCATGTATAGTCTCACTTTAATATCCACCACAATATTCAATATAAAAAGGACTTTTAATTTGATACATCGAATCCATTATTGATTTTTTATTTATCTTGTTGATCTTATCTTGTTTCCATTTACTACTTACTTGTAGGATTCATTATTCTCAATGAATAATGTATCAACTGTCACGACCCTTCCTCGGGACCCGTGTCATGACTACCCCAAGCCCGCCTTCCATAGGCCAGGGGCTGGCGACTAGAACCAAGGCGTAAATCCCGATAAAAAGGGAAGGCATTGCCTTTATAAAGTAAACAAACACCAGAGTAAGCAAGATAAAGTAAACACTATGTAAAATGGGTATAACTATAAGTGAGGAAAAGTAAATGAGCCAGAATACAAACCCAAATGAAGTAAAGTACAACTGAAAGAAAGTACAACAACAGAAAGTAAAGCAGCAATGTCGAGCCGTCCACTGGAAGTCCCACCTGAAGGGTGGGTACAGATTGCATCCTCAGCTCCTCAGGTCCAGCAGTCCGCTCCGTGTACGTCCCGCCCAGTGGTCCACCTCCAGGTATCGACTTGCTCCACAAGCCTCAACCACGATCAGTGATGTCCATCATCTGCATCCAACACAACATAGTACGGGCATAGCCCATGTAGGGGTGAGTATACGCTACTCAGTAGGGACCCCGAGACCCTCAAGGTCTCACTAAATCCAACAAGGATAAACCACAAGGGAAAGATACAATCACGAAGTAACATACAACACTACTTAGGTATATGCCCATACATATAACTAAGTCATCAATTCCAGTTCAGCTCCAACATCCGAGCCCAAGTTCGATCACTTCCACACAGGATAGTACAAACCAATCCACACAGAAAATCACAACCCAATCCACACTGTAAAACGAGTCATTCATATCGAAGATAATTATTGAATGTAAAGACTCAGCTCAAACAAGGATTTATTCAAGATGTCGAAAACACAACTGCTGGAGAAATCTTCCTCTGTCAAGTACAATGGGTCTGTCGCTACAACCAAGCGCTATCCACTAACGTTGGACTGCTGATGTACTCCTCTTATCGAGTAATGTGGGCCTAATTCTACAACCAAGTGCTTCCCACCATGGGTCTGCCGCTACAACCAAGCTCTCCCCCTCACAGCCTACATAGGTAATCCTTCTGTTGAGTACCGTGGGTCTGCCACTACAACCAAGTTCTCCTCCGCCGTGGGTCTGCCGCTAAAATCAAGCGCTCCACACTGGGATATCTGAAACACTCCGAGTCGATCGATCAGCAGTCCTCATGTCTCAACCAGCTCTAGGGTTTCATAAGGAATGAATATACAGTAGTCGTCACTACCGAACCCATGGAGGATTCCAATACGGTTGTCGTCATTGTCGAACCCACAGAGGATTCCAGTATGGAGGTCTACACCATCAAACCCATAGTTGCTGGGAAACACCTCCTCTATCGAGTACAGTGGTCCTGCCGCTACAACCAAGCGCTTCCCACTAAACTTGGACTGCTTTAGTACTCCACCTGTTGAGTACTATGGGCCTGATGCTACAACCAAGCACCCACCCTCATAGCCTACAGATGTAATCCTTCTGTTGGGTACCATAGGTGTGCCGATACAACAAAGTGCTCCTCCGATGTGGGTCTGCTGCTACAACCAAGCGCTCCCCACTGGGCTATCGAAATACTCTGATTCGATCGGTCAGCACTCGTCAAGTCTCAACCAGCTCTAGGGTTTCATCACACAGCACGCTTGTTTCCGGGAGGGTCCACTCCACAAGCCAAGGGGTCGATACATCAACTGACACATAGACCAGCTTTGATGTATCTCAATGTTATGTCATGTCAAAATGAAATCAACGTGACAGACAGCGCGTCAATCGGACGCTCTGTCTGAGAGGTATTGGCTTTTTCGTTCCAGGGGCCCTGTGGGTTTTTTTAAGTCAAAACCAACCTGACATCACTCCAACTGTGTCAAAACCTCAAGTGAAGTAAGCAAAAAGTTCCTTCTCAATAAGAGGAACCCAACAAAGTTGACGACACATCAATCGGACGTCCGGAGCTCATGTTATAAGCGTTTCTGCTCTGAGGGCCCGGTTAGTTTCATGTTCGAACCAACCCGGCCATACCCCAAGTTCTTTGAAACCTTGAGTTTTATATACCGAAAAGACCTTATCGATCAAAGTATCACATCACAACTAACAGTGCGTCGATCGGAGGTCTGTATCCCAAGTTATGGGATTTTGAACAGAACTGTCCGAAAACAGGGGGTCTGGGCCCGGTCCGACCCGGCCCAGTACCCCTTGGGTCAGCCCGAACCAGGTCGAACCGACTCGGGTCTGGGTCCGGCCCAGTGGGTGCGGCCCAGCCCGGCTAGCGCGGTCCGGCCCAACCAGCACGGACCGGCTGCAGCTCAGCGAACGTGGCCGATGGGGTGCCGCGGAGCGGGGGGCTCGCCCCTCGCCGCTAATTAATGCCAGCGGCGTATAGCGCCGCCGCCGCGCCGTCCCAGATCCCACATCCATGGCACAGCCGTGGCCGATCCTTCTCAGGGGCACGCTGGGCGCCGCTACCTCCATGCGGCCGGCCGCCGCCATCCACTGCGTCCAGATGTCGGCGCCGCCGTGCCGGCGGGGTGCGCTGACAGTACCTTCTGCGGACCACCGGACACGCTCCAGTGGTCTGATTTGCCTGTGGTCTTTGTCAGCGGTCCTCCCGGGACCCGATCATCACTTCGAAGGGTTTCAAATGCCTTTTAGGCCCGCTTCGTTATCTCCCGTCGATCCGCACACCAATAAACAAACTGCGGAGGGTTGTCGGGTCGTGTTTGTTCGGTCCGCACCCTCCGCGTTAGGTGTTTTTCAAATGGAAATAATTAAAAGACATGCATTAGACGATTGTATAATTTATTCAAGGTAAATTATTAAAAAAACCTGAAATTAAAATACGCATGCACGAGGGGATAATTAACATATACACTTTATATGAAAACCCCCTACCTGGAAGAAGTCGTCGAACGAGGATCGTCGCGGAGAAACGGCGTCACGGAAGACGGCATCGTGGAAAGAGGCTCCATACATTGTCGATGCATGCCCGATGAAAGATGCGGCGTCTCACTTTCTTCGACGTGGGAAGAAGGTGCAAAGATGGAATGGCGTTCTTCATCAAATCTTCGACGTTCTTTGCAAGGAAGACAAAGTTCTTCAAGACCGCGAGAGTTCTCCCCTTGATTCCGCACAACGAATCCACCACAATAAAAAAAGACCTTGTATTATTTTTATTCACACACATACATGCCAACATTAATTTGAAATTCAAAAAGAATTCACCAAATTAATTAACGCGCGTTGTCCAATTAATGAGTCGTTTAATTGGCATGTAATTAAAAGTGGAGGAGTTGCAAATTAAATGATAGAGGGGGGTCAAAGGTGTTTTGAGGAAATTGAAGGAGGTGGGGGCTCGTGCGGGCCCCACCCCAACTTCCTAACATCTTCCTTTTCGACACACTTAACCCACCGATAATTAAATAAAAATAAATCGTAAAACAATTTTATTTTTTATTCCTCGCATTTTTTTAACATCTCCTCCGGAGCAAACACAACTCCAGGAAAGGTCTTCATAAGAATTTACCGGTGCTGTTATTCCATTGGTGCCCTCGGATTTTGATTTCGAGCTCCGGTTCAAATGTTAGAAAAACCCGCTCGTTCGTTCACTGAAAGTACCCATGCTAAACTTCAGAAATTGATTCCTGGCACACCGGGCCTCGGAATCAGGTTCCGTCAGAAACTGCGCACTTGTAAAATTCCAATGAAAATTAAGAAAAATAATTATATTGAAATTTATGGGTCTTTCAATTACTCCCACCTCAGGGAATTACATCCCCATAAAGCTATAACACAAACTAGGGAAACAAAAGTGGTACTGAGCACGCATCTGAGCCTCCTGCTCTCTAGTGCTCCCCTGGAGGTCCCCGTGCTGCCACCTGATGCCCACTAGAGGAATCGACCTACCCACGTAATATCCTCTCTTGTTGATCCTCGATCTCCACCAGGACCTCTGAAAAAGTATCCCCGTCATCGATGTCTTGATCCCTGTTGTCGATGATATGCGTTGGGTCGTGCACATATCTCCTCAGCTGAGATACATGAAAGATTTCGTGCACCCGGTGCAGCTGATGTGGAAGTGCCATGCGATAGGCCTCCTCTCCTATCCTGTTGAGGACCTAGAAGGGTCCGATGAAGCACTAAGATAACTTTCTGCCTCAGCCAAATCTCCGTATTTCATGTCGAGGTGAGACCCGTAAGAAAATGTGGTCGCTATCCTCGACCTCTAGTGGTCTCCGCCTCTTGTCAGCACAAGACTTCTGTCAGCTCTGAGGTTTCCTCATCCTCTCCTGGATGACCTGGACCTTCTCTGGTCCTACAAGAGTTGCTAAGATTTCATCTTTGACGATAAGAGAAATCTGGTCTCATCCTCAGGATGAACCACGTTCTTCGCCTAAGACAGTCAATCCCGACATGGATGATACTAATCCATAACAAGGATGACGTTATAAGGCCTCGACGATACAACCAAAATATCCAACTGTTACTCTCGCCTCCAAGGGTTGAGTCACACTATCGGGATCAATGTGTGGTCACTGGGTCTCGTCCAGTAGGTATCTCAGAAGTGAGGGTCAAGTCAACGGTTTTTTTTTAAAACCAGAACCTCTTAGTAACAACATAAAGGGAAGACAGGATAGGAAAAGCCACAAAGAAAGGTGTCTTTTATTACTGCAGCTCAATGTACAAAGACACATACAACCAGAACATCAAAAAAAAAGGCTAGAAGCACCATCAACAAGGCCTCCATGCCTGGAACTAGTTTATCTCTTGTACGACGGCTTCCGGAGCTCCATAGTCAAAAGCCTTAGCTGCCTGAAGCTGAGCTATCCCATTTCCACCTATTCCCTACGATCGGGGTGGACATCCGGGGTGGTGGTGGTGGCAACACCTCGAAGCGTCGTCCACCTCCAGCTGCAAGGACAACTCCCCTGCCTCGGTCTCCTGCTACTTGCGATCCGCCCCAATCATAACTCTTCATCTACCTGGTAGGTCCTTCGTTTATCCTCTGGTAATCTGTATGGTGGGTCGGACAGTCACGTGCCATGTGACCAACCCCACCGCAGGAGTAACACTGTCTGCTCCTAGTAATTCATTCTCCACCCCGGGTGCCTCGCACACACGATCCTGTGTCATGTGGTCGATCACCTGTAGGTCTGGTCCTCTTGGACCTCTATGTCATCTATCTACTGCCCACTGCAGAAGACTCGGCCGCATGCCAGCTAGTGGTGGGTCCTACTGCTAGAGACTGCTCAGCAAGGAAACTCTCCACTAAGAGGGCTCGCTCCAACACCCCTATCTATGTCGGGATGCTGTGAGAAACAACTGAAGCTCTAATATCTCGGCTGATCCCCTTCTCAAAGGTTCGGGCCCTGAAGAATGGGTCCCATACCATATCTATAGAGTAACGCGAGAGATCGGTGAACCTTTCCGAATACTGGGCGACCGTCATGCTGCCATGTCGCAGCTGTAGAAGCTACTGGATGCGGACTGCACGAAGGGTGGCTGGGACGAACTCCGAGCGAAAGATGGTCTCAAAGTCTTTCCAGAGGAGAGATGCCTCATTGTGCACCTGGAGCATCAAGCTCCACCATCTTCCTACTGCCGCGTGTAGGAGGCTCACTGCAAGGATCACCATGAGGTCAGCTGGTGTCCCCACTAACCTGAAAACTCACACAACCGCCTCCAGCAAATCCTTGGCTGCCTGGGGGTCCGTCTCCCCGCGGAACCTGGGCGGTCTCTGAAGCTGAAACTCGTGCAGTGCACTAAGGTGACGTGCACTCTCAGCGGCTGGGGCTGGTAGCATCGGTGGGTCGTCGAGTAGAGGTACTGCTGGTGCCTCCCCTGAACAAGGGCCCTGCACTGAGGCCTCGTCGCTCGGTGGGCTGTCGTCTCGCTCAAATCTTGGAAACCTAACTGGCTACCATCGTGGGGCCATCCTGAAAATAAAAAGGTGCACTACGGTCAAAATAGTATACCTGGTGAGCTGACACAAATTAATCACAAAGAAAACTTTTGAAACACACATGCAATCACTGTTTTCATGCATTGAGTCAGAAATCAGAAGTTAGGGTCCTGATGTACGGATACGTCGGCCACCGCAACAACATTGGACTCCCTGGACTGATAACCACACTCAATACCCTTAACACTATTGTTTCACATAAAAGAAAGATCAGTGTCCTGAGTTCTATGGAAGAACTGAACTCCTCTGATACCAATTTGTCAAGACCCGTCCTCGGGACCCGTGTCGTGACTACCCCAATCCCGCCTTCCATAGGCCAGGGGCTGGCGACTAGCACCAAGGCGTAAATCCCAATAAAAAGGGAAGGCATTTTCTTTATAAGGTAAGAAAACACCAGAGTAAGAAAGCTGATGTAAACACTAAGTAAACTGGGTATAATTGTAAGTGCGGAAAAGTAAATGGGCCAGAATACAAACCCAACTGAAGTAAAGTACAACTGAAAGAAAGTACAACAACAGAAAGTAAAACAGCAACGTCGAGCCATAAACTGGAAGTCCCACCTGAATGGTGGGTACAGATAGCCTCCTCATCTCCTCGTGTCCAACCGTTCGCTCAGTGTACGTCCCGCCTAGTGGTCCACCTCCAGGTACCGACTTGCTCAACAAGCCTCAACCACGATCAGTGATGTCCGTCGTCTTCATCCAACAGAACGTAATGCGGGCATAGCCCGTGTAATGGTGAGTATTCACTACTCAGTAGGGACTCCGAGACCCTCAAGGTCTCAATAAATCCAACAAGGATATACCACAAAGGAAAGATACAATCACGAAGTAACATCCAACACTACTTAGGTATATGCCCATACATATACCTAAGTCATCAATTCCAGTTCGTCTCCAACAACCGAGCCCAAGTTCGATCACGTCCACACAGGATAGTACAACCCAATCCACACCGAAAAGCACAACCCAATCCACACAAGAAATTAAGTCAACCATATCAAAGATAATGATTGAAATTGAAGACTCAACTCAAACCAGGATGTATTCAAGATGTCAAATACACAACTGCTGGAGAACTCCTCCTCTGTCGAGTACAGTGGGTCTGCCGCTACAACCAAGTGCTATCCACTAACCTTGGACTGTTTAAGTACTCCCCTTGTCGAGTACTATGGGACTGCTACTACAACCATGTGCTTCCCACCATGGGTCTTCTGCTACAACCAAGCACTCCCCCTCATAGCCTACAGAGGTACTCCTTTTGTTGAGTAGTGCGGGTCTGCCACTACAACCAAGAACTCCTTCGACGTGGGTCTGCCGCTACAACCAAGCGATCCCCACTGGGAAATCCAAAACACTCCAAGTCGATCGATTAGCAGTCGTCAAGTCTCAACTATCTTTAGGGTTTCATAAGGAATGAATGTACAGTAGTCGTCCCTGCCGAACCCACTGAGGATTTCCGTACGGTTGTCGTCGTCATCAAACCCACGGAGGATTCCAGTATGGAAGTCTACACCGTCAAACCCATAGCTGCTAGGAAACTCCTCCTCTATCGAGTACAGCAGGCCTATCTCTATAACCAAGCGCTTCCCACTAAACTTGGACTGCTGTAGTACACAACCAGTCGAGTAATGTGGGCCTGTTGCTACAACCAAGCACTCCCCCTCATAGCCTACAGAGGTACTCCTTCTATTGAGTACCATGGGTCTCCCGCTACAACCAATCGCTCCTCCACCGTGGGTCTACAGCTACAACCAAGCACTCCCCACTGGGCTATCAAAACACTCCATGTCAATCGGTCAGCAGTCATCAAGTCTCAGCCAGCTCTAGGGTTTCAGCACACAGCACGCTCATTTTCGGGAGGGTCCGCTCCATGAGCCAAGGGGTCGATACATCAACTGACACGTAGACCAGCATTGATGTATTGAAAATTTCTGTCACGTAAAAAGGAACTCAACGTGACATATGGCGCGTCAATCGGACGCCCGGTTTGGGAGTTATTGGCTTTTTTGTTCTAGGGGCCCGGTTGGTTTTTTGAAGTCAAAACCAACCCAACCACACTCCAACTGCGTCCAAACCTTGAGAAGAGTAAGCCAAAAAGTCCCTATCACTAAGAGTAATCCAACAAAGTTGATGGCACGTCAATTAGACGTCTGAAGCTCAAGTTATAAGAATTTTTGCTCCGAGCGCCCAGTTGGTTTCGTTTTCGAACCAACCCGACCGTACCGCAAGTTCTTTGAAACCTTGAGTGTAATACACTGAAACAATCGTCTTGATCCAAGTATCGCATCACAAATGATGGTGCATCGATCGGAGGTTCGTAGCCCATGTTATGGGATTTTGAACAGAACTATCCGAAAACAGGGGGGTTTGGGCCCGGTTTGACCCGGCCTAGTACCCCCTAGGTCGGCCCGAACTGGGCGACCTGACTTGGGTCCGGGTCTGGCCCAAATTGGGCGCGGCCCGGCCTAGGTGGCACAACCCAATCTTGCGGGCGCGGCCTGGCCCGGTCGGCGCGGCCCGGCCCGACTGGCGCGGACCGGCCGCATCACAGCCAGCGTGGTCGAGCGGGTGCTGCGAAGCGGGGGGCTCGGCCCTTGCCGCTAATTGACTCCAGCGGCGTATAGCGCCACCTCCGCATCGTCCCAGATCCCACAGCCGCATGGGATCTCCATACTCACCGCCACAGAATAGCAGTAGCGAATCCTTCTCGGCGGCGCGCTGGGCACCGCCGCCTCCAGGCAGTCGGCCGCCACCTCCAGGCAGCCGTTCGCCGCCTCCAGATGCCGGCACCGCCCTACCGGCGAGGCGCGCCAGAAGTACATTCCACGGTCCACCGGACGTGCTCCGGTGGTCCAATTTTCCTGTTGTCTTCGTCAATGGTCCTCCCGGGACCCAATCTTCACTGCGAAGGGTTTCAAACGCCTTTGCAGCCCGCTTCGTCATCGCCCGTCGATCCGCACACCAAAAAAACAAACTACGGAGGGTTGTCGGGCCATGTTTGTTCGGTCCACACCCTCCGCGTTAGGTGTTTTTCAAATGGAAATCATTAAAAGACATTCTTTAGACAATTGTATAATTTATTCAAGGTAAATTATTCAAACACCCTAAAATTAAAATACGCATGCACGGGGGGATAATTCATATATACAATTTATACGAAAACCCCCTTCCTAGAAGAAGTCATCGAATGAAGATCGTCGTGGAGAAACGGAGTCGCGGAAGGCGACGTCGCAGAAAGAGGCTCCATACATCGTTGGTGCACGCCCGGTAAAAGATGTGGCGTCTCTCTTTCTTCGACGCGGGAAGAAGGTGCAAAGATGGCACATCGTTCTTCATCGAAGCTTCGGCGTTCTGTACGAGGAAGACTAAGTTCTTCAAGACCGCGAGAGTTCTTCCCTTGATTCCGCACAATGAATCCACCACAATAAGAAAAAGACCTTGTCTTATTTTTATTCACACACATACGTGTCAACATTAATTTGAAATTAAAAAATAATTCACCAAATTAATTAACGCGCACTGTCCAATTAATGAGTCATTTAATTGGAATGTAATTAAAAGTGGAGGAGTTTCAAATTAAATGCTAGAGGGTGGGGGGGTTTAAAGGGGTTTTGAGGAAATTGAAGGTGGTGGGGGCTCATGAGGGCCCCACCCCAACTTCCTAGCATCTTCCTTTTACACACACTTAACCCACCGGTAAAGAAATAAAAATAAATCATAAAACAATTTTATTTTTTACTCCTCACATTTTTTAACACCTCCTCCCAAGAAAACACAACTATAGGAAAGGTCTTCATAAGAAATTACCGGTGCTGCGATTCCATTTGTGCCATCGGATTTCGATTCCGAGCTCTGGTTCAAAAGTTAGGAAAACCCGCTCGTTCGTTCACTGAACGTACCCGAGCTAAACTTCAAAAATTGATTTCGGGCACACCGGGCCTCAGAATCAGGTGCCGTCAAAAACTGTGCACTCGTAAAATTCCAAAGAAAATTAAGATAAAAAAATTCCCCTGAAATTTATAGGTCTTTACATCACCGACCGAAGAGAATGTCTAACCATTACCATGTTTTTATCCTTCTTATAAAGTATGTGTATTTCAAACATTCATTTTCCATAAGATCTAGTGGAACTTGTTCGTATTCCTACTTTTTGTGCATCTCCAGCCTTGACTTAACCCAAATAAATCTTTCTCCCACTATATGAAATAGGGATGTGCACCCTTTTATAGAAATATTGTCTACTACTTGACTATAATTTTTCTATCATAGGTATTTCAATAATATCCTTATAATTATTTAAGATAATTATTATAGATTCACATAATGATTAGCTTGATGAAAGATTGTTTATATCATATAAACTCTTTTCACCTAAATGAATGTTCTTATGACATAATTGATTCATATGAAAATAACTCATATGATATCAATTTCTCAATATAGTTGGAATATAGTTATGGGATAATGCTGATATTTTATAATAATGTAGTAAAATAATGTAAGTAGCAATGCATATGAATATACACATTGATGCTCTTTTTACTAATAACATGAAAGTGATTTGTATAAGGAGATATGAATATATAAATTAATCCACACAAAAATTTTATTGATTGATCTTTCACTGTAATACTCATCATCGATCTCATTTACTATCATCATAGATTTTATGTTTATAATGAAATTCTTGTTTAAGAATTACTCCATGCTACATTTTATTGATTGATGAATGGTTGATCAAGATACGCTTCGACAGACGAGCTACAAGAAACTAATATCTTCTAACATTAGATAGAACATAATTTACCTTTTCATTCAATTAGAATACATAAATAAATATTTTGAATTTTATTTACTACTCTATTAACCTTTGAATAGCTCATGATCTTCAAAAAAATCCACTATTCCCTTGATACAATGCTTCCAATCTATTGATTGTGTGGGGTACAGGAATTAAGAATCTCAAAATGTTTAATCCTGATTTTTAGGATAGTTTTTTTTGGAGACTCGTCACTATGAAATCTGATTCCTTAATTTTCTAAAATCAAGATTCCTTGAAAACATAAGGCTTGGTATATTAATAATGTGGAATCTTCCACATGGCTTTATTTTAAGAAGTCATACTCCATAATATTGATTGATTCTCACTGGATTGCTAAAAGTAATTACTCTCTCAATTGTTTGATGGACAACCAGAATGGAAATCCTCTCATTAACAACCTTTTTTCACAATACATGTCTTTGGAAAAAATATGTTCTCAATTAAAAATAAATTGGATATTATTTTTTATACCCTTCCGGTTGAGATTAAAGAAAATATTTTAAATTATCGCTTTAGTGGTGGTGATGACATTCATGTTTAGGAAAACACCTAAAATGGAATTTCATATTTAATAAACTTCTAATATATTGAAACTCTACATAAAATTAACAACTAAACAGAAAGTATAAAAAATATTTGGATTCTAGAATCCATATTTACTATTTTCTAGAGAGGTTTTTATTCTAAACATCCCATTGATGATTTTATTTAAATTTTTGGTATTAATATTTTCTCTAAATGTTTTATTTATAATCAACACATATAATATATTGATCATATATTTTATATTTTTTTAGGAATATTGACCTTTGGACTAGTATTGATTATTTATTTCAGGTTTTGATTCCATACAGTTTCTCAATCAAAGACCGCCTAGTTTCTTATCTTCAAGAAACATTGTAAAGAAAATACAGAATCTGTTGAATGTATCCTACCTGGAATTTCTTCATATAATCTGAAGAATCCAAAATCTTCTAATCCATGATGGAATTCCATTAAGTATTCCATTAACATTATCACATATCATTGGAGCAGAAAAAGTGGTAAATTACATTCAAAATGGTCAATGTGATAACTCTTCACAAGATTTCTTTGTTCTTAAATGTGTTGGAATTATAAGTAATTATAATCCTCTTTTTGAAACATTGGATGTCTTATAGACCCCTCCATTTATTTTTTGGGTCAAATATAACAAGTATGGTTCATGAAGAGGTAATCCAGGTCCATCTAGATATATTGCTGTTTTCAGAGGCCACACATGTTGTACATGTGGTTATCTCTATGGTCCTTATTAATTTTCCACTTCAATGGAAGCTTAAATTCATGTAATTATCAATGTGGTTAAACCATCACAACAACATTGATGGACCAATATATGGTTAGAATGTGACTCTACCACTATGGTGTATGAAATTATAAATGGAATAATTCATTTTTCCTAGAAACTCACTACTAGATGAATTTTATTCTTATAATCTACTTTTTCCATGAATTAAATTATTTTACCTGTCTTTCATGAATAAAATGTTTTTTCTAATGACTTAGATGACAAAGGGGTGATGGGAAGCTATTTGACCTGGTTTAATGATGTTTATGAAGATCTTTTTCCTTTTTGGAATAGTGACTATTTTAAAAAGTCACACTTCAGGCTATTGTAATTTTATTTTATTTTAATCAATGAGTATTATCCTTTTAGGCATTTCCTCATTATACCAAAAAATCTAAACAAGAAAATGTGTTGATAATACCTAAGGTCTTTAGCTCTAAAGAGTCTAAATGCATATTGTGTATATCCTCAATAACTACTTAGTTTTAGAAGAAAAAAATTACCTTTACACAACTGGGAAAAACTGAGTCTTAAATTTTTAAACTCATCAATTATTTCCAATGATTTATGTATTACTAAAGAATTAGTTGATTTTAATCGACAACATAAAAAATTATTTCCAAAACAAGAATAATATCTCTTGTTTCCAAAGGAAATTTGGAATAAATTTTTTAGTGATACTCAAAAAATTAAACTAGAATTATTAATCTTAGAAATTATATGTAACACCCCAAGCTTCCACGGTATGCTTCTCTTTCAATAATGCAATAGCTTGCATTGTACGCAACTATGAGTTCTAACACACCGCGACCAATCAAAGTAGCTGTTATGAATATTAATACCAACTTTTTGAAATTATATAAATTTTATATTTCAAAATGGACTACATTTTTAGATTCGGGATATCGAAATTATCCTAATTTGAATTTTTGGAATTTTTCTGAGAACTTCCAATTTTTGATGAATAGTAAAAAATACATAATTTTTTTTAAATAAAAAAAATTTATAGTGATAAATTTTATTATTTTGTGGTTTTGAAGTATAATTATAATATATTTTTACCATTTATTTCAATGGTGGTCATTATAATTAATTTCACTTTGAAATTGGACATAAACAAGTGTCAATCTTTTGATAAATATTGTTTCTTAAGAACATGCTATTTGTTTTGACAGCGAGAATTAATTATAAAATTAATTAATGATACTTCTATGTTATTAATTTTGTAAAATGGAAATCATTTTTGAATTCAGAATATCAAATATATCTTAGGGAGAATTTTTGCTATGTTTCTGAAAAACATCATTTTTTGATGAATAGTGAAACCACTAAGTGGTAGATAAAAAACTGAATATTTCGTTAAACAAAACCTTACCTCTTATATTAATTGAATTTAAAAAATCCGACATACATGGTTGTCATTATTAAGTAAAATTTGGTTCAATGGGATGAAAATAATTTTTTTGGTGAATAGTATTTTTGGGTTTTGTTAACTGCGATTAAAGATAATTAGGGTAATTTAAGGTAAAAATGATATTATAAAAATATAAAAATATCCTGAAACATATCCTACCCTTATTGGATGAGTCATTTCCGACCAATACAATTCATGGGTCAATTTTTGGGACCTCATGAAGCCACTTGGGTAAGATAATGACATTAATACCTTTTATTTAAAGTGAAAATAAAAATATCAAAAACCTGTTTTGTTTTACTAAAACAATTTTTATAACGGGATATACAAGTTATATTTTCGACTATATATATTAATTAAAAAGATAAAAAGATTTAATAAAACATGGTAATATTAATATAATTTTCAGACATCAAATAAATAAAATTATTTATGACACAATGATGATGTAGTGTTTACGTCATTAATGAATAAATTAAATAAATAAGAAGATAATGTTTTAAAAAATATCCAAAACTTGTCCAATAACTATTGGATGATTTTATTTGGAACATGGGCCACATTATCCTTGACTTTAATGATTTTTGGAGCTTTATAAACCGAATTTCATTTTATAAGAAAATAATAGTTTCAAGATTTCCAAAAGAGCCCCTCCTCTCCCTTATAAAAAAACCCACTTCCTACCCATCTCTCAAACTTCTAAATCCCTTTGGCTCATCCAAACTCTACTCAAATAAGCTCCAAATATCCCTATATTAATCCTATAAGCCTTACCTTAAGCATAAATCTCTTCAAGAAACCCTTTTGGTTCAAACCAATGGGAGTTACCTGATTTAATGGTAATGTCTTCTCTTATGTTCTTTTGTTTTATTTTTCTTCTTCATCCCCCTAAACTCTTTTTATTCCTTCATTTTTTTTAAAAACACCAGTATATTTATAATACTAAGATGTTGTTATGATAATTATTTTATTTACACTTACACACACCTCTGTCTAATGGTTAATGAACATACTGTTTCTGTGAGTGGCGAATTACTGCCTCATGAAATGATGATTGTTCAATCTTATTTTAACACCTTTCATGGTGGACATTAAGATGTAACTATATTTATATATGATATATATTATGTTTATGTTTTCCTTATGATTATTTATTTTTCATTTATGGCATACCTTTAAGGTTTCCATTATGGGTAAACGCGATAATTTCATTTTACGAAGTGTGGACTACCTCCCCCTCAAAGTGATTTGAATCGTTAATGCCATATGTGGGAAGTATAAAAGATGGAGTTAATGATATTATATATGATATTATACTGGAATTATAATATAACTTTATATCATTATGATTTCATTCCATTAAATATGAAATAGAAATGAAATTAGTGTTCATGCGTACGTACGACTTACCGTCTCCATGAATGGTGCATTTCATTTCTTTCCTCTAAATGTTATGTAATGTTATAAATGCATGTATATATAGGAAATATAATATATATATATGATATCTACATCATGAATATAATTCTGGAGATAATTTAAATTTTACCACATAAACAACATGTAATTATAAGAAGTCTATTTTTGACTCAAGTACCAAGGATCGACAAAACGACCGTTATTAAATTAAATGATTAAATAATGTTCATAACATGGTAATAAGTGATATAAGAGAAATAATGAACTTAAAAAAGGTTCTTATGTAAATATAAATTAACTATAGTTTATTATTCAGGATATTAAAGAACGATCGAGTCAAGTCGGACACGAGGTATGGGACTTCGTCTCAATCTCCTTTCATTGAAGCATATTATGTTTTATACACAACTTTCTTTTATACGGTGTATAAAACCCTTTGAATTTTACTTTTATTCAAAAGGAATATTTTTATATGAAGCATTTTACTAAACTAAAAAAGGAATGTTTTGTCTTACGTATGTGACGGTAACGACTTCTCTGCCGTCGTGACCATTATTTGAGTTTTGGCTTCCTCTACAAGCCCTACCTTTTTTAAATGAAAAATAAATACCATGTTTTACTTTTCGTTTATTTTGTTATTGAAAATGGTTTTCATAATTTGTTGATTATATCAATGTGTTGTATTGATATCATGTGATTGAAATGTTGAAATGTTATGTTTCCTTTATGCATGTTTTATGTGATACAATTATGTTATGGTTCTTGGGAATTGTTTATGATAGGTTTAAACCTTTTCATATAAGGAACGAATTGGACTTAGTAAGTGACAGGTGGAGCTCGCTATAGCTCCTCGATGAATCAGCAGGTCTCATGAGACAAACTAGTATCATCGAATAAGGCCTTGAAAAAATATTATTTGTTGTCTTAGCACAACGCCTGGACTATGTGGTTATGATAGTCTGAAATTATGCATTCCATCATTATGAAAGTGGTTATTGATATTTCATTGATTATTCGACTAGTAGAATATCCATGTGAATAAGTAAATGGAATTATTTCATTTTGTTTTTTCCATGTTATTATGAAGTTCAAGTTTAAATGGATTTTGTTTTAGTTATACAATTAACTTAAATGTTTATACTTGTTTATGAAAGTTTCTGCTATATTATTATCCTTACGGAGCATCTGAGATCACCCCTTTCTATGTTTTATTTTTCCCAGGATGTGAAGAAGTATATTATGATTGAACTTCAGGGATATTTTAAGGGATAATTGTGTTCAATGGGGAAAAGATGTTTTTATTGTTTTTATTTCATGATGTAATGTAAAACATATGAATGTATCTAGTGGTTCAAGGCTACTAAACTAATCGCACAGTCGAGACTTGATCTTTTTTGATCATGCCAATGTTATGTAATAATGCACTGACTCTGGGTAACTAGGGTCAGAGCGTTAAAGTTGGTATCAGAGGCAGTTTAGTACTAACCATGGAAACAAGATTTAGGTAAACTCTGATTAGAGAACATAGCCCTAAGATAGTCTTTGAGAATTAGTGTAGAAGAACATCCTAGAATTTTTTTAAAGTAGATATTTTGTGTATTTTCCAAGCAATACATACCTTTCTGGATACGAGCATGTAGATGCGGATCTGGCACAGATGTACCTAGGAGTGAATACTCCGACAAGGAGTTTCGGGCTTGACTCGGGGTATCCTGGTACACGACAATGGGCCTTGCTGCACTCTTGGTTATGACACTCACGGGGGGATATGGTTAGGATAATTTACAATTTCTTTAAAAACCATTATTAAGGGTTTATTAGTATATACTTTCTCAAAGAAAATATTTTTATGATTATGGATTATATCCATAAACTGTTCAATTTATATTAAGTGTTTTGCAAGTTTTTTATTAGTTATTTCGATTTATACACTAATCTTGTCACGACCCATCCTCGGGGCCCGGGCCGTGACTACCCCAAGCCCGCCTTCCATAGGCCAGGGGCTGGCGACTCGCACCAAGACGTAAATCCCGGTAAAAAGGGAAGGCAGTGCCTTTGTAAAGTAAATAGGCACCACAGAGTAAGCAAGTGGAAAAGTAAACACTAAGTAAAAACTGGTACAACAGTATGTGCGGAAAAGTAAGTGGGCCAGTATACAAACCCAAACTGAAAGTAATGTACAACTCGAAAGGGAAAACATCAACTGAAAAGTAAAGGCCGCTACGCCGAGCTGTCCACTGGAAATCCCACCTGAAGGGTGGGTACAGATAGCTCCACTGCTCCTCGGGTCCCGCCATCCACTCCGAGTACGTCCGCCCAGTGGTCCACCTACAGGTACCGTCCTGTTCTGCAATCCTCAACCACGATCAACGCTGTTTGTCGTCTTCAACCAACACAACGTAGTGTGGGCATAGCCCGTGCAGGGGTGAGTATAAGCTACTCAGTAGGGACCACGAGACCCCCAAATGTCTCCTAAAATCCACAAAGGATAAACCAAAAATGAAATATACAATCAGGAAGTAACAACCGACACTACTTAGGTATATGCCCATACATATACCTAAGTCATCAATTCCAGTACGCTCCAACCTCCGAGCCCAAGTACAACCCATTCCACACAGGAAAGTATCGGTATTCCACACAGGAAAGAAAAACGTAATCCACATAGGATAGCACAACACAATCCACACAGTAAAGCAAACAGGATTCATCTCACACAAGAATACTTCTTCGAAATATGATAGAGATGATCACTGATCCATCTATGTTGTCGGACCCACAGAGGATCGATAGGTACTAACCCCCGCAAAGACCCACACAGGATCGGACCCACATAGGATCTGTAGGTGCTGGATCACACAGAACCACTGAGCACTGACCCACACTGGAACGGACCCACACCAGATCGGTAGCACTGATCCACACAGGATCACTAAGTGATGTAGTCATCGTCGTCGAATCCACTGAGGATCTCTGCACAGTCGTCGTCGCAGTCACAGTAGCAGTCGCAACCAGCTCTAGGGTTCCCGCACACAACAAGATCGTTTGGGAGGGTCCGCTCCACGAGCCGAGAGGCTGATACATCAACTGACACTTAGTTTAGAGTTGATGTATCCAAAAGTTCTGTATCGTCAACAGGAACTCAACGTCGCAGACGGCGCGTCAATCGGACGCCCGGTCTGAGAGTTATTGGCTTTTTCGTCCCAAGGTCCCGGTTGGTTTTTAAGGAAAAACCAACCCGACCGTACTCCACCTGCGTCCAAACCTCAGGCGGAGTATGCCAAAAGATCCATCTCACTAAGAGGAACTCAACAAAGTTGATTGCATGTCAATCGGACATCCGTAACTCAAGATATGACTGTTTCCGCTCCGAGGGCCCGGTTAGTTTCCTGTACGAACCAACCCAGCCAAACTCAAAGTATTCTGAAACCTTGAGTAGAATATACTGAAACGACTGTCTCGATCCAAGGATCGCATCGCCACTGACGGCGCGTCGTTTGGAGGTCCATAGCCCGAGTTATGGGAATTTGAATCCAAACGGTCCGATAACGGGGGTTTCGGGCCCGGACCGACCCGGCCCGAGACCCCCCGGTTGGCCTGAACCGGGTCGACCCGCCCCGGTCCTGGTCGGTCCGGCACGGAGTGGCCCGGCCTATCCAATCGGCCCGGCGGCTGGTACGGCGAGGCACAGCGCGCCCAGCGCGCTGCCAGCTCGGCCTTCGGCCGAGCTGTTGGAAAAGGGGGGGGGGGGGGCGCCTGCCCCCCTTGAGTAACCGCAGCCCCCCCTCATTTATGGGGGGCCGTTTGAAGCCAGATGGGGGAATTTCATTCCCCCTGCTTTCCCCTTTCCGGCCGGCCCGACCTGGCCGGCCGGTTCCTTCTCAACGGGACCGGCGGTGGTCGGTCCCCTTCCAGCTCCAACACCGGCGGCCCGACTGGCCGCTGGTCACCTTGCTCCGCCGCGGCCCGGAACCGGCCGCGACCCTTGTCATCCGGCGCGGTGCGATGGCACCGCGCCCCTCCGCTGCGGCCCCACTCCAGCTGTGGTGTCTTTAGTTTTCTTCGACGCGGCGTGACATCATCGCGTTCTTAAACTTCTTTCCACGGCGCGGCGCGACGGCGCCACACATTTTATTTTCTCTTGATTCCGCGTGGTGCGACGGCACCACGCCTTCCCGTACTAATCCACAAAGGAGTCAATCATGAAAAATAAGAAGGAGGTCTGGCCGTGTTTTTGCGGTCCAACCCCCTCACGTTATTCCATAACATTAGGTTTTAAAATTTCACGAAGAAATTCAGGAATGTAACACGAACAAAATAATTAATTACAATCCCCTACCTCAGTTTCAAGAACGGTGAACGTCAACGAGTCGCGGAAGATGAACGTCGCGGAGGTCGGACGTCGTGGAAAAAGAACGTCGACGTCGCGAAGTGAGGATTCAAAGTCATTGACGGAGATTTCGTCGCGGAAAACCGTCGCGGAAGAGACGACGCGGAAGAAGAACGTCACATCGCGGATACGGAGTCGCGGGAGACGAACGTCGATTCCGTTGTCATCGAGGTGCGTCTGAAGAGGAAACGTCGTTGGAAGAAGACGTCGTGTTCTTCGGCGGAGATGTTCTTCATTGAAGAACGGTGTTTTTCGTGTACTTCGTCGAGGTTGAAGAAGAAGAAGACTTCATGCTTCCCAATCCTCACAAGGTTGCAAAACTCTAACAATAATAAAATAAGACCAAGTCTTATGTTATTAACACAACCTAACCATTTGAATTTCAAGAGTTTGAAATTAAGTAACTCACTTTATTAATTATAAAAAGTTGTCAAAAAATAATGAAAGTGAGTTAATGGGGAGTTAGGAAGGTGAGGGGTTAAGAGGGGTTAGGGAGTTTAAGGAATTTGAAAAGGTGGGGGGTTCGTGTGGACCCCACCCTTTCAATTATCCACACATGGGAAGTTGGGTGGATGTGGGCCCCACCACCAACTTCCCATGGGAGAAAAATAACCACTTTGATAAGAAATAAAATTGATTTAGCAATTTTATTTTCCTTTTATTTAAACCCCATTAATTAACTTCATCACCCGCACAAACACAACTACGGTAAAGGTTCCCTTAAGCGATTACCGGCGTTGCGAGTTCATTGGTGCCCTCGGAATTCGATTCCGAGCACCGGTTCAAAAGTTAGTAATTCCCGCTCGTTTGTTCACTGAACGTACCCGAGCCAAACTTCGGAAAATGATTCCGGGCACACTGGGCCTCAGAATCAGGTGCCGTCAGAAACCGTGTTCTTGTAAAATTCCAAAGAAAATTAAGAAAAAAAATTTCCCTTGAATTTTACGGGTCTTTACAAATATAGTATATGAAATTGTTTCGAAATGGTGCCTAGTGGAAGTAATGGAAACCGTATCAATGCACTCACTCTATGTAGGGATTTCCCTCTTGCTCAAGATAATTATAGTGGAGCTGGTGATACAACTGGTGCTGATTAGCTTATCACTATAATGAGACAACTCACTCAGGTTATGAATAATAACCTTACTCGTATGGAGCACCCTAATCCGCAACGTGGAGAATCCATGTTAGACCTCTTCATGAGGCAACAACCACAAACATTTAATGGGGGTACAAATCCATTAGTAACTGAGCAATGGATAAATTCCCTAGAGAAAATATTTCAGGATTTAGGGAGTAGTGAAAGGGAAAAGGTTTTCATGGAAGTTTATCACCTCACTGGAGATGCTGATCAATGGTGGACATTGATTCAAAATAGAAAGGAAGATGAATAAGTATCAAGTATGTAATAGAGAGAGTTTAAAGATATTTTATTAGAAAAATAATTTCCTCATGACCGTCAAGTGTATATGGAAAGACAATTTCTGAGTCTGAGGAAAAAGGAGGATGAGAATGTTGCAATTTATGAGTCTAACTTTACAAGGTAAGTGAGGAATGTTTTAAATTATATTCATAACCCAAGAAGTAAGATTGATCATTTCTTTGATGGAAAACAATTTCTCTGTCGAGCTTTAGTATCACAATCCTTCTCATCGTACGAAGATATTATCTCGTGTTCTATCAAGACAGAAAAGGAATTCTTTAAGTATTATAATAACAAAGTAAAGCAAGAGAAGAAGAGAACGGTGGAGCAAGAGACAAGTAAATGGAAAAAGGGAAAGAAGTATTTTCCATTATGTGATAATTGTGGTAAGATACACCACAGTATTTTCCTGAAAGGAATGGGTGTTTGTTACAAATGTGGAGAAAAAGGTCACCAAGCTCGTGATTGTAAGGGGAAGAAAGAGGCTGTCAATGTTGAATGCTACAATTGTAGAGAAATGGGGAATTATGAAAATGAATTCCCTAAGATCCAAGAAAACTTATCTCAGAAGAGGCCAAGGAAGCAAGGCCAAGATTATGCTATTATTACAGATGAAGTTGAATAATTAATGTATTTGTGTTTTTGGACCCAAGGATTATATTCTGGTTATAAGAATAATGTGATATATATAAGGATTATACTACAGTACTTGTTGTTTTCATTAAGGTTTTAATATGATGAAGTTAATCATATTTCATGTATATGAGAATAAGAGAATCTTTACTTTGTCTTGGGAAACTGATGTTACAATTGATTTTGGAATTTAAAGACCTTTTAGAGAAATTCTGAACAGAGGTATTTTGGATAACTATAATGGTTAGAATGGATTAAGTTGAACTTTGGATAGTATTGTTTATGGTTAAAAAATTTCTGAATATTATTATTGGAATATTATAATACTATAGTTTTAGGAAAAGGGCAACCTATAGGTCGGGGGATAACCCGTCGCGTCGGAAAAAGCTGTAGGAATGGAACCCACAACCATAGTGTGACAGGCCATTATTACCTACCACTAGCCTACATTAATTCCCTGGTTATTACAAAATATATTTCCTAATCTAAATGGTATGTGTTAATATTTGGAAGCTTGTACGATTAGGATAAATATAATATTTTTTAGTTCCATTATCTTTTTGAGTGAAAGATGAGTTCGTGGTAGAAATTAGTTGAAGTTTGAAAGTCTACTTGTAAGGTATATATATATATATATACCTCTCTCTTATTCTATGAATAAATTAATTCTTAAACTTTCGGAAATGGATATTAAAAAAAAAAATTTATCCTAATACCTTATGTTTTGTTGAACTAATGATATTTTAAATCACTTTAGATTGAAGGCTTTGAGGCCCTCAATTTTACTCTTGTTTGTGATTGATGACCTCAATCACTCTATAAAAATATTTATGTTTTTCCTCTAATTATGTTTCTCTAATTTCCACCAATGTTCTCTTAACAGAGATCATAATTTGATGGTGAATTTTTCATTTCTCTTTCCCTCTTAATAAGGCTAAATTTTATTAACCTTATTTCCGATGTGGGTTTTCCACAAATGTATTTTCTATTTTCAACCTTTTATTTTTGAAGAATAATTTCAAATTGTGAGGATGAAATTTATTGAAGGAGTGAATAATGTAACACCCTAAGCCTCCAAGGTACGCTTCTCTTTCAATAATGCAATAACTTGCATTGTACGCAACCTCGAGTTCCAACACACCGCGACCAATCAAAGTAGCCGTTATGAAACGTAATACCCAATTTTTGAAATTTTATAAATTTTATATTTCAAAATGGATTTCATTTTTAGATTTGGTATATCGAAATTATCCTAAGTTGAATTTTTGGTATTTTTCTGAGAACTTCCAATTTTCTATGAATAGTAAATAATACTTAAAAACAACTTTTTTAATCAAAATAATTTATAGAGATAAATTATATTATTGAGTGGTTTTAAAGTATAATTTGAATATATTTTTACCATTTATTCCAATGGTGGTCATTATAATTAATTTCACTTTGAAATTGGACATAAACAAGTGTCAATCTTTTGATAGATATTGTTTCTTAAGAACACGCTATTTGTTATGGCAGCAGAAATTAATTATAAAATTAATTAATGCAACTTCTATGTTATGAATTTCGTAAAATTGAAATAATTTTTTTATTCAGAATATCAAATATATCTTAGGGTGAAAATTTGGTATTTTTCTGAAAACTTCATTTTTTTGATGAATAGTGAAACCACTAAGTGGTAGTTAAAAAACTGAATTTTTCGTTAAACGAAACTTTACCGCTTCTGTTAATTGAATTTAAAAAATCTGACATACATGGTTTTAATTATTATGTAAAATGTGGTTCAATGGGATGAAAATAATTATTTGGTGAATTGTAACTTTTGAGTTTTGTTAACCGCGATTAAAGGTAATTAAGGTAATTTAAGGAAAAAATGGTATTATAAAAATATAAAAATATCTTGAATCATGTCCTATCCTTATTTTATGAGTAATGGACAACCAATAAAATCCATGGGTCAATTTTTGTGACCCCATGTAGCCACTTGTGTAAAATAATGACATTAATACCTTTTATTTAAAGTAAAAATAAAAATATCACAAACTTGTTTTGTTTTATAAAACAATTTTTATTAGTGGTTATACAAGTTATATTTTAGACTATAAATATTCATTAGAAATATAAAAATATTTACTACAACATGGTAATTTTAATATAATTTTTAGACATCAAATAAATAAAATTATTTATGACACAATGATGGTGCAATGTTTATGCCATTAATGAATAAATTAAATAAATAAGAAGATAATGTTTTAAACAATATCCAAAACTTGTCCAATACCTATTTGATGATTTTATTTCAAACATGGTCCACATTATTCTAAACTTTAATGATTTTTGGATCTTTAGAAACATAATTTCATTTTATAATAAAATAATAGTTTCAAGATTTCCAAAAGAGCCCCTCCTCTCCCTTATAAAAAGACCCCACTTCCTACCCATCTCTCACACATTTCAATCCCTTTGGCTCGTCCACCTTCTACTAAAATAAGCTCACAATATCCCTCTATTTATCCTATAAGCCTTACCTTATATATAAATCTCTTCAAACAACCCTTTTGGTTCAAACCAAGGGGAGTTACCCGATTTAAAGGTAATGTCTTCTCTTATGTTCTTTTGTTTTATTTTTCTTCTCCAACCCCATAAACTATTTTTGTTGCTTTATTTTGTAAAAAAACAGTATATTTAATATACTATTATGTTTTAATGAGAATTATTTGATTTAAACTTACACACACCTCCGTCTAATGGTTAAAGAACATACTGTTTCTGTGAGTGGCGAATTACTGCCTCATGAAATGATGATTGTTCAATATTCTTTTAACACCTTTCATGGTGGATATTAAGATGTCACTCTATTTATATATGATATATATTATGTCTTTGTTTTCCTTATTATTCTTTATTTTTCATTTATGGCATACCTTTATGGTTTCCATTATAGGTAAACGCGATAATTTCATTTTAGGAAGTGCGGACTACCACCCCCTCAAAGTCATTTGAATTGTTAATGCCATATATGTGATATATAAGGGATGGAGTTACTGATATTATATATGATATTTTACTGTAATTATAATATAACTTTATATCATTATTATTTCATTCCATTAAATACGAAATAGAAATGAAATTAGCGTTCATGCGTACATACGGCTTACCGTATCCATGAACGGTGCATTTCATTTCTTACCTCTAAATGTTATGTAATATTATAAATACATGTATATAATGGATATATATGATATATATGATATCTACATCATGAATATAATTTTGGAGATAATGTAAATTTTAGCACATAAAAACTTGTAATTATAAGAAGTCTATTTTTGACTCAAGTACCAAGGATCGAAAAAACGACCGTTATTAAATTAAATGATTACATAATGTTCATAACATGGTAATAAGTGATATAAAAGGAATAATTAACTTGAAAAATTCTCTTAAACAAATATAAATTAACTATAGTTTATTATTCAGGATATTAAATAACGATCAAGTCAAGTCAGACACGAGGTAAGGGACTTCGTCTCAATATCCTTTCATTGAGGCATATTTTGTTTTATATACAACTTTCTTTTATACGGTGTATAAAACACTTTTACTTTTACTTTTATTCAAAAGGAATATTTTTATATGTATCATTTTACTAAACGACAAAAGGAATGTTTTGTCTTACGTATGCGGTGGCAACGACTTCTCCGCCGCCATGACCATTATTTGAGTTTCGGCATCCTCTACAAGCCATAATATTTTTAAAATGAAAAATAAATACCATGTTTTACTTTTATTTTATTTTGGTGTTGAAAATGGTTTTGATAATGTTTTGATTATATCAATTTGTTGTATTGATATCTTCTAATTGAAATGTGGAAATGTTATGTTTCCTTTATGCATGTTTTATGTGATATGATTATGTTATGGTTCTTGGGAATTGTTTATGATATGTTTAAACCTTTTCATATAAGGAATGAAATGGAAATAGTAAGTCCCGGGTGGAGACCGCTATAGATCCACAATGCATCGGTAGGTCTCATTAGAGAAACTTGTGTCTTGGCACAAGTCCTTGACATAATCTTATTTGTAGTCTTGGCACAAGGCCTTTAATATGTGGTTATGATAGTCTGGAGTTATGCATTCCATCATTATGAAAGTGGTTATTGATATTGCATGTGATTATTCGACAAGTAGAATATCCATGTTAATAAGTAAATGACATTATTTCATTTTATTTTTACCATGTTATAATGAAGTTAAAGTTTAAAAGGATTTAATTTTAGTTATAAAGTTTCCTTAAATTCTTATGCTTGTTTATGAAAGTTTCCATTATATTGTTATCCTTGCTGAGCATCTAAGCTCACCCCTTTCTATGTTTTATTTTTCCCAGGATGTGAAGAAGTATATTATTATTGACTTTCAGGGATAGTCTAAGTGATAAGTGTGTTCAAAGGGGACAAGATGTTTTTGTTGTTTTTATTTCATGATGTAATGTAAAACTTATGAATGTATCTAGTGTTTCAAGGATACTAAACTAATAGGTCTATTGAGAGTTGATCTTTTGTGATCATGGAAATTTTATGTAATAATGCACCGACTCTAGGTAACTAGGGTTGAAGCATTACATTATAAGTTTTTTATTTCTCATCACTGAATTAGGAATCACCCTTTCTTAGTCTCTTGGATAATTAAACTGAATTCATACATCATTTATTTTCATAAATGGTTCCTGTATTTATATAGACATATGTGATATGAATATTATATTTAATAACCAAGAATTATGATATAAACATCACACGAAATGATGAATATACATTAAGTGGAATCTACTTCTTACTTCTATTTGAATTCATTGAATTTAATATTCCATAGACTTATCCCATAACACGTGTAGAAAATAACCTCATGTATAGATATAGACCTCTATTTTTTGAAGGATGCTGTGAAAGTGTCTTGGGAATCACACTTTCTGTTGGCTTTTTCACATTGTCTTTCATCTTTTTCACCACAAGAACTAAATATTGAGATTTATTTAGATTCTTATATACTTTAAAAACATTACCAAAATTATAATAAAGTATTTTTCCACACTGTTTAATTTTTATTCCTATAAAATACTAGGAGTAGTAGGGTGATAAGGATATAAGAATGAGATGTATTGAAGGATCCTGATCCATCTTTCAATTTACACATATTTACTGTAATTGTCCTATCATTCTTATCTCGCTTTACTTTCTCTTCACAATATTCTTAGAGATGAGACAGAAAATGAAATCATCATGGTCTTGATGTTTTTTTAGAATATATTAGTCATTAATGATAGAATAATTATGTAAACCTAAAATGCATCATACATTAGTCTCTTATAATCATCTTTCACACCCTCATTTCCTATGGTTACTCAAAATGTATTGGGGACTCCAACACCTTGACATTCCTATATCATTGTATTGTGCAAAGGTACATGTAATACTCTTGAAAAATTATGTTGGTGAGGATATTGACATTGTCCAAAATTAATTGTAGTAAACTTGTGGTTTTACTACCTATTTTTATACAAAATTAAACCCCTAAATATTAGTATCTTTATATTGATTACCAATTAGAAATTACTATTTAAATAATTAAATATATCCCACTATTTTATTGTACCCTAGAATGCCTAACTACTAGACTCATAATACTCAGTCCCTAGATTATTCTAGTGGAAATTATTGTAACAACTCTATTTTTTTGGATTAGTTCGTTGAATATTTCTATGTATATATATGGATTTTTCCTTCGAGTCATCACAATTTTCGTGTATCTTGGGACCCCAAAATTAATATATTATAAATATTAATATATTTTAAAACATTTACATGCATTGTTTTGGTTTAAATAAATTTCACATTGTTTGGGACCTATGATGAGAAATCTGATACCATGTTTGATTTTGAAACATAGGGTTAACACTCGACACAACCTAAAGTTGGTCGGCATCAGAAATTCAGGGGATGTATATGTTCGAGGGTGTGTTTAGTAAATTAATTAATTTAATTAATTAATTATGTTAAAAAACCTAAACATTACAACCCTTTATAAATAAATAGTTATCAATATTTCTAGGGTTAGTCGCATAACCCTGTTTGTATTAGAGGAGGAGAGAGAATTCCATGTTGTCATTGGTATAGAAAGGACCAACGACAATTGGATCGAAGAGAATCATGAGAAAAATGATGAACATAGTATATCTTCTTCCCCATCTCTAAGGGATGTGTTCTTCACGAACGATTGATCCATAATTGTGGTAGTTCTCGTTATTTGTGGTTTCTGACCATTGATTAATGGTTAAGCATGGATTTAATTATCTTCATTTTTTCGGCTATTGTCATTATTTGCACAAGCCAAAATATGAATTGTGTTTTTAAACCCATTTTATATTTGTCATTACATGATTTCACCCCATTGATTCAGCATGTTATGATCTTTGGTTGGTATCACATTTTCCTATGATGTAGTTAAAATTTTTATGTGCATTTCTCCCCACAATTCTTTACATTCTTCACTATTGACCCATGAGGTTATAGTTATACATTTATAGGGAGGTTATGAGAATGATTGGGCCCTCAAATTCATGGTGGTTATGAGAATAATAGATGTATTGATGAATTTCGGATGGATCATGATGGATTCATGGTTGAAGGTGATGGTTACGAGATTTAGAACCTTTGGCTGTGTTAGACACATGATGTATTCATATGTGGTTAATTGGATTTTAGATTTCTAGCCACTAAATATTGAGAATCAATAACCAAATATGTTTGACTTAGATCTTAGGTGATCAAATTGTTAGATTTGAGGTGTAAAGGGTGTATTGGTAATCTAAATGAAGACCAGGCTTCACCACCTATGAAAAACCAAACTACATGTTATGTAGTGAGGAGGAACAGACACAGTGTAGTCCCTGTCTAAAAAAACTAGGTTTTTGGGTGGAGATAAATATCACAAGCTTTTTAGGATCCAGACACACCATTTTATCATTTACTAGTGTCTTGATGTGTACTACAAGATTAAATAGGAATAGACACATCAAGGTACATGGTCATGACCAAAGTACACAGGAACAATCCAAAATACATAGGCATACCCTAGGAGGCCAATAAAAATCATGTACATTACGTACACACCATGTAATTTTAAATTGAAATACAATTACTTTGCAGTTGAGGATTTTTTTTGTCTAGGATAGGTTACACATGATGTGATCCAAGTTACACATCATGTACCTCCCTCATAATCTTCTACCTTCCATATCTCATTCTTCGAGAGCCAGATTTTGGCTAGTGAGTTGCCTATCCTATGAGGTTTTACATGTTGAACATGATGGTATAATTTTTTTGGAATTTGTGTTATGATTTGAGGTGCTTTAATCATGAATCATTTTTAGAGATTCTTGAGTGATGGTAGTGATATGGCAAGATCATCAAAGAGATGTTGGGGTTGGCAACACCCCCTACCTAGAATGGGTGCTAGTCACCCATACTTTTAACCCATGTGAAGTGGTATACCCTCATACTATAGAGGGTGTGGGTCCTCTATCTACCAAGTGGAACCCCCTTGATTCATAAGGGTAAAATTTCTCTATCTTCTGATTGTACCTCCTTGATGAACTAGGGTATGAGTCCTCTATCGATCGAGTGGCACCCAATGATACAATAGGGCTTGGGTCATCCACTTAATATTATGCCACCTCAACTGTGGAGTGTAATGGAGAGGTATAGGTCCTCCACATGGATTCCTGTGTGCTTTCACAATATTCCATGAATCAGAATTGGAAATTTGGATTTTTTGGAAAATTAATCATACTTAGTTGGGATGTGGAGATGGAGACAACCTTTCTCAACTGCTTGGGTTTATTTATGAAAAGATATGGGTATTGGGTTAAGCTTAAATTTGTATCTTTCTATTCTACTATTTTTTGATTTTAGGGAATCTTAATGGTTTTGTATATACTCACCCCTACACAAGATTTTCCCATATGTGTCATGTATTATATAGATGATGGGTAGATCAATGGAGACTTTAGTGGAGTATAGTGGTACTTGGGAATGCATTTTTTTCCTTTTATGATTTGGGTTTATATTATGATACTCTAATGTATTCCCTAGAGGTTATTTCATGTATCATTATAGTCTAGATGTTGTTGTCTTTTATTATCCCTTTGTAATTTTCTATGGGGATGGTTGTTTTCATGTGTACATGTACATTAGACTAAGGACTCTCATTTCAATTTATGACTTCTTAGAATTTTCCACATGACCTTAGCCTATTAAAGGCGGGAATAGGGTATCACACTTTGAATTATGTCGTCCAGGTGGGCCCCGATGTTTTGGGAAATGACAATGTGGTATCAGATTAGTTCTTCCTTATGAAGGTATTGGAGTGGGACCAATGTTTATGATCCATTGGGAAATAATGGAAATGGCGTTAGAGTGTCTCGAGTGTATATGTTAGGCCATGAAACCCATTGGTGGTGCAATGGTTGACGTATCTATTCATCGGGACTCCGAATACATTTTGTTTGACTCGATATACCAACACATTAATTTCAATGAACTAATGGTGCATATATAACAAAATATTGAGTCCTTTGAATGTCCATATTGAGTCATATCCCCAAATATGATCATCTAAAAATGGTAAGTCTTGATAAATTTCAATAAGACTCTATGAATAAAGCTAGATATAATACTGATACGAGACTATGATGATGACCTATTGAGTGATGGGGCCTCGATTCAGAGAACTTATCATTAGATTTTTCTTAAAAACGGGTAGAAAGTAGCACTACATCCAATCAAACAATGGATGGCCCTACATGATAGGATGAAGATGCATGCAGGCTTAGCAAACTACATGAGTTCCAACGAAAGAGACCACTAAGGATTCATGGTGATCTAGAAATTCATGCATCATAGGATTGGATTGAGTTATTGGTATAAGTCTTTAGGCTTATTGGACCCCAGAAGATTATATTTATGTGCTTGTATCCAATCTTTTCATGGAGTAGTAGAGTACTAATAGAGTCTATCCACACAGAATCATGATTATATAACACTCTCATGGGTCAAATTTGTGGTAAAATGGAACATAGTAGAAGTTGGTGGGCTGAAGATTTAAAATATCTCATCATTGTAGTGATGAAACTTCATTGCCTCCGGTGATCCAAACCCTAGAAAAGGTTAGAGGTTCTCATGTGAATTATTTCAACACAAAATTTAATCAACATATTACCTCATTCCGATCGAAGATGTGTTCGACTATCGCTCATCATCAAGGACCGTTCTTGAAGGATATAAGCTCAAACCCCTCTACCTCATCCAAGAACACTTTATGAATCGTTATGAATTCTATCCATCAGAAACTGGGTGCAAGCACAGAAGTCTGACAATGCCTTAAAAATCTTGATAATCATTATCCCCCCTTCCATCCATCAAGGTTTTATTAGATCAAGTTGTTAGAAGAAATTTTCTAATCTCTTTGATATATAAAGAAAGATAGAGGAGCTCTTGAAATCATGGGAATAAATAGTCCCATGAAAATGAGCTCCACTTTTCTTATATAGGAGAGATTAAACACCAGATAAGGGTTAAATAAGCCCTATATATAAAATTCCAACTATAGAAGCTGTAAATGACATGTTATGATGAACTAAATACATCATAATGTCATTTATATTTTATCACATAATTTTAATATATAATAAATATATTATGTGATAAAACTTGTTTATTAGATCGACTCGTAATTCCCACAATATTAAATGAATGATGAATATCAAAATAATATTCATTCATATAATATTTTTATACGTATTCATTTAATACCTTGGTAATGCTTTTAATAAATAAATTCAACTCCAATTATTATATTCTCCATTAATAATGAATTTATTTATTCATCGATGATTGTTATTACTTGGACATCTCTTAGACCTGGGGGTGGGACCCACCATGTCCTATACCCATATTCATCAGAATAGATAAAGCTCTTAAATATGCTATTTTTTGTGTCCCTCTATATCCTTATCTCGATTGTAGGGAATATTATTCAAATAGTTGGAGTGGAGTATTACAAACCATCAAGGATATTAACGAAATAAATTATAGTCATAGAAAGTACAACCTTCCTACGAACATATGATGTGTAATAAAATCTATTTGTCTCATGATATCTCATAAATAAGGATGCATATATTGTTTCATCAACCATTATTCCTTAATTATTTGTTTATCTAACTGGATGGAATTACATTATTATACCATTATCATTGATTTAGTGAAGTTACTACAATCCTGATCAAGTAGACTTGATATATCTCTTCCTGAACATAGAAGTGAAAAATTATATTATGACATTTCATCTAATTTCATACCACCAAAGACACATCCCACACAAGATACCTCACCATGAATTTAATGTCATGGTTTTTTCCTTGCATCGATGTATGTAATAAAATGGTACACACAAATAATGATCTCAACTTAGGAGACCAATACACATGTTTGTAGATAGGTACAACCAATAAAACATGCAACATGTTGTATTCTTATTGACGGATCTATCCCCATGATATCATTTACTCGAGATCACTAAAAGTAAAATTCATGAGAAAATTATTAAGGATTATGATCCACCAACACCTGCTGGTCTCACATATTCTGTGTCCTTTTAGTATAATGTATCTAGACCATAGGACATATGTTTATGATTACAACCATGGTATCTATATGTTCTTATTATAGCCTAGGAATTTATACAACCTTTTTATATGACATGTAGTCTATGGAAATTACCAAAAATATAGTGTATGTAGAAGTATAAAAAATATTTTGGAAGGATAAATGAATATATATATATCAAAATGTATTCATGTAATGGTAATAAATGTATATAAATATGTTGGGTCTAGGGATCCCACTAAAAACACTCCCACTTATAATGGATTCAACTACTAACAAGTCTTAACCCACTAACTCTCAAATAATAATCATGATTCTTTTGACATATAGATTTAGTCAGTGGGTCTGCCATGATATCCAATGTGGCTACTCTACTAACAGATAATTCACCTCTAAGAGTGAAATCCCTGAATTGGAAAAACTTACGAAGTATATGATTTGTTCTGTAGTCTGACCTTAGATCCTTGGAAAGCACCAAGGTTATAGTATTATCATAATAAAATGAAATAGGTTTTTTTCTCCTATTAACTTAAACAACGTCTGTGAAAAAGTTTCATATCTAGACCACCTCCTTCGCTTCCATAGAAGCTATGATATACTAGCATTTTGCTGTAGATTCAGAGACCATAGGTTTCTTTGAGCCTCTCTATCTCACTAAACCACCATTCTGAAAAAATACATAGCCTAATTGGGATTTAAAATAATAATGATATTTCTATAAACTAGCATCAGTATATCCACTCAATACTTGTTCATCATCACCTCCATACACAAAGAATATATCCTTTGTATGTATGATGTACTTCAGAATAGTTTTCACAGATAACCAATGAAGATCCTTTGGATTATCTTGATATCTTCCCACTATTATTAAAGCGAATTAAATATAAAACATAGTACATAGCATTGAATATTTGATTGATACCAATGATGAAGGCCAACGGTCCTATACCTGAGTGGTAGAGGCTCAGACTTTGAATCCGAAAGTCCCCAGATCAAATCTGGATATGGGTGATTTTACAAGTAACTATGGTAGTTACTGTATCAGGTACAATGAAATAGTATAGAATCTAGAACTATTCATCTAATTTGGAGTTCCAGGCTAATGGTTTGGGCTAATGGGACTCAGGGCCTTTAGGACACCAAATGAATTTGGGCCATAGGGTCTTTAGGCCACCATAAGCCTTTGGTATACTGGGCCTCTAGGCCCAAAATGATCTAGAATCATCTAGGGAATACACACAGGATAAGGAATCATATGGGGATTCAATGTAAGTATCATCCACAAAGTAGAGATCACCAGATGGGAAGTATGATAGGGTATGAGAATTCCAATAAGTTCTTGGAACTAGGTAGTTCCGTATCGGGAAAATCTTCGGATCATCAATTAGAGGTGGGGAGAAATATGTCTTCAAAGATGTATATGCTGGACAAGGAATGTTCTTATGTTGTAAGGTCATGGGCCTTCAGGTTTTGTATTAGGAATTATGCCTTAGGCCTTCGGGTCATGTAACAGGACTTATTCCATTGGACCACCAAGTTATGTAAGGGATCCCCCTCAACCAATAAAATGGGGATTATTCAAAAATAAATAAAAAACATGAAGGACATTAGTCCAGGTATAATACCACCACTAACGATGAATCATAATGAATTCTACTCATTATTTCAATTTCCTCTGGTGTTTGTGGATACATTTTCATGATGAGATTCATACCATGTGACATTGTAAAAACATTCCATTTTATGTTCTATATTATACCTTTTGAGTACCTTGTTAATATATGTACTTTGACTTAGCCCAAGTAGCCATTAGGATCTATCTCGATAGATCTTGATCCCTATAATATACTCTACTTAACCTAAGTATTTAATAGATTATCATTACATTAAACCGAAGCTTAATTGGTTGTAATAATTGGACTTAATTTAGTATAATTAACATGTCATCAACATATAATACGAGGAAAATGATAGAATTAACACTAGCCTTATTATATAAACATAGATCACTTTCATTCTTAGTGAAACCAAATTCTCGTATGGACTCATCAAAGAAAACATTCCATTATCATGATGCCTACTTCAACCCACAAATGGATCTCTATAATTTTCACACTTTATATAAATTCTCTCACTTAATAAATACTTCATGTTTTTTCATATATACTTACTCAACCAACTTAAAATTTAGAAAAGTAGTTTTGAAATCCATTTTACAAAATTTAAAATCATGGAAGGATACTATTGCAATTAATATTATAATTTATTTTAGAATTGATACTGGTAAGAAGGTTTCTTATAGGATATGCTTTAAAGTTTTATAAATTCCTTGACTACCAATCATTATGTATAGGTATTTACCTTCCCATCCATGTCAACCTTTTTCTTCAATACCCATTTACACCCAATGGGTTTTACATATATAGGAGATTCTACCAAAATCAAAACCTGATTTTGGTACATGGACTTCGTGTCATAATGCATAGAATCATTCCATTTAGAATCATCTTTGACATAAAATAATTTCTTATAGGTTATTGGTTAATAATTCTCTAGGAGTAATGATTCACCAATCTTACTAACCAGAAAACCATATTGCTCTGGTTCTATATCCTCTTGAATTAACCTACACAGTACTTGCGTCTCAGAAAATTCTTCATCTCACACTTGCTCTTATGCAGATGGTTCCTATACCAACTCTCATGCATCTAGAGAATTCATCAAAAAGAAATCTTAATACCACTATTTAAATTGGAAATTGTTTCAATTTCTATAAAGAAGGAATATATTACCATAATCACTTTTCTATTAGAATGGTTATATAGGTAATATTTTTTGTTACTTTAGGATAACCTATAAATATTCACTTCATGCATTGGGATACTAATTTTTCCTTAGTTATAGTCTTGAAAAAAATCCTCACATCCCCACAAATAATTGCAAAAAATTGGTTTCATTAAAAAACACAACTCATATGTAATCCATTTTTGTCTTTATTTGGTAATTGAGTAAAGGTATATGACACTTTCTGCAACACGTATCCCCAAAACGATAATAGAAGAGTTTCCTTACTCACCACTGATACAACCATGTTAAGAATTGTCTAATTACTCCTTTCACGAACACCATTACACTGAGGTAGATAACGAGGAGTGCATTCAAATACGATCCCAAACTCCTTTGAGTGATAAATTAATTATTTGTTAAGATACTCCCCACCTCAGTCTGAGTGGAGTGCATTAATCTTCTCACGAATCTAGTTTCCTACATCATGTTGGTATTCCTTAAACATCTAGAAGGAATTTGACTTGTATCTCATTATGTAGATATATCCATACCTAGTATAATTAACAAAAAAATTAATAATGTATGAAAATATACCCCTTGGATCTTCTAAGAAAAGACTACAAACATCAGTTTGAATTAATTATAGTGATTCAGTGGCTCTTACTCCCTTCCCAAATAATGTTTATTTGGTTATTTTCCCTTATAAAAAATCATGACATGATTCTAGGGGGTTTAACTTAGATTAGTCTAAAAACCCTTCTTGATGTATTTTTTTAAAGGCTTATCATTTACCTAACCAAGCCTATTGTTAAATAGGTGAGTGTTTTATGAGTAAGTTTCACTATATTTTTAATTGAATTATAATATTGGGTTTTCTATTTCAATTACATAAAATTCATTATTAAGATTATCTATACCATAACATATGTTATCCATTTAAAATATAAAAAATTTATTTATAAACTAAAAATAAAATCCCATGGTGTTCGAACTCGAAACTGAGATTATGTTTCTTGTAATTGAAGAAAAATCATAAAAACTATTCCATACACGAACCAAACCACTCAGAAAAGATAGATGATAATATCCCACTATTAAGGCAGTTAGAATTGCACCATTTTCATCTCAGAGTTCTACCTTTACCTTTTTAATTTTTTTGAATATACTTGTTTCTTATATCTGAAAAAAATGTGTGATCCACATGCTATATCCAATACCTAACTTGTTAATAAAGATAGATTGCATTCAATGAAATAAATACCTAAAGTAGAAGAATTGACTTGATTATTTTTCCCATCTCTAATTTTTTTTTTCTAGTGTCCTTTCTTGCTACATGAAAAGTATAAAACAAAATTCTCATTGGCCTCCCTCAATATCTTTAGTTTTTTGAATGATGGGGCATCAAAGTCTTTATCTCAGACTTAGCCTTAGATCCCTTAGGCATTCCCTTCCTCTTCTTGTTCATGATAAAGATTAAAGAATTAGTGTTCTTAATATCATTATTGTCTTGGTGAAATAAGGAAAAAAGATCTAGGAGTGACTTTTTCATGTAATTCATATTTTAATTAATATTAAAATCCAAGATGTTTGTCGGTAAGGAAGTAAGAATGAGGATGGTTTCTAATTCTTGGGTTAGTTTGAATCCAAGGGATTAAAGTCTCTAAATGTACTAGACCATATTGAGTACATGAGGTGATACTTGAGTTCCTTAAACTATATTCCACCTATATAGTTCACTTGATATATCATGACTTTATTTCATAGCTTTCTCCTTATATAACTGTTATAGATGAGTTAGAATATTGTGGTAATCTTCATATTCTTTCATTTTTTACATTTTAATATACATTGATGACAACATGAGACACTATATATCTATTACATCATATAAATGATTTTTACAATTTTATTTATATTCATTACTTTTTCTCTATGGAGGCTCAACATTGAGTGAGCACTCAAACACATAAACCTTCTTCTCCTAGAATTGTACTATGCACAAGTGCCTATATCACTCCAAGAAGTTATGACCTATAAAGATGTTTTATTTACCAAGAATTGGTCATAGTCATAATTTATTAGAGGTTTTGGTGATTTAAATTTTTATATAAAACAAATACATGTTGTATTTAGTACTTTATCTTGATTTCCATTTAAACATTATTGATTAATTAATTAATTCAACAAATATATCCACTATTTTATTGAACCCTAGTATCCCTCGCTACTAAGTTCAGAATACTCCATCTCTTGATTACTCTAGTGGAAATGATCCTTGAATCATATCCTCAGAGTTAAAGCTATGTTTATGCCAATAATCAGATAGTTCTAAGGTGGGCACTAGGATGGCCAACTGCATTAACTCACTTCTCTTTGAACTATGGTGTGAAGTCGTAGATTTTTTGCAACATAACCTTGATTCCCTAAACTTTTTTCCTCTAATGTGATAGAATTCTAAGTATGAATACTTCTTTGCTACAAACATTAGTTAATTCAACCCATAATTTACATATGTTTACCCTGGTTGAAGGGGGAACCCCTAAATAGGGATAGCAATCCCCCCATACACCTAGTTTTGTTCAAATGTAAACAAGGGAAGGTGTTTATGGCTAAATATTACATTGAGGGTTTTTAATATTTCTTGAAGAATGTAATAATTTTATATTAAATATGTCTATACAATATTATCACCCTCAAAATTGGACATGCATTAATATAAAACATTGATTTCATCTTTATGAATTTTTCTATATAGGATATTATGTATTTTCTTAAACATGCATATGCATAAAATAATAAAAAATTATTAAAAGAAATAAACTATCTGAATATGATTGAGTATCTAATATAGATTAATCCATTTTAAATAAATTGATAAATTATTTCATAGGGGTATAATACCAGATTTGGGTCCAGACTCATATCAAAACTCACCTCATAATAGTGTTTTCACTTCTCATCTAGGATACCATATCATCTTGGCTTGGTCCACGTTTTACAGCATTATCATCAATAGTATAAAAAAAATCACACAAAGGAGAGGGGTTCTTGTGAAGCACAATATATATAAAGAGAAATAAAACCAATGGATTTGGATGTCCTTATACATATTGAAATGAAAAAAGACGATTTCAGAATATAGAAAAATTAATAAAATATTACAATCATCGCATGTAGTTGTAATAATTAATTAAACAAAACTACCCATACCAATAAAAGGTTGGACATAGCTCAAGACTAGTCGGTAGATAAAATAAATAAATGATAAAATTATAATGTAATTAATTTAAGTTCAATGGAATATAAAAAAATTAAATTAATCATTTTAAATTCAAATAATTTAATTAGTTCAAACCCATAATTAATTTAATTTTTTTATACCAAAATTAAAGTAATCAATTAATTAAATTTTACAAAAAATAAATTACTTTTCTGAATATTAAAATTATCATTATTATTTTTATATCTAAAATTCAATATATTAATTGTCAAATAATCAAAATTATTTCATGGGCCTTGGAGCTCACCCAGAACCATTCCCGGTCGGGAAAAACATGGAAACACCCATTGCTGGTTAGGTAGACTTGTGTAGGATTGTTCAAGATTTGGAAGATCCACCTTGACCCATTCTGGGTAGGGTAGACCCGATGGGAGGTCGAAAGGGAGCCCAATTTGGAGGGATGAATGCTCTAGGGTATGAGGAGACTATCGAAGGGGAATTTTGTGTGGAATGGGGTGTTCCATCACCATGACATGAGCTTTCACTAACAGCTCATGGTTGATTTGGAGGAGGTTTCAGTTGGAATTGTCAACCAGGACAAGTGGAATGGAAATGGAAAGTCATGGCGGCAGTGGGAATGCATGTAGATAGGGGAATCATGTGGAGTGGAATCTATCAGATGAGTTCGGGAAGGGGTTGCAGGTTCATAGTTTTTAGATTGGGATATTAGCGATATGGGAGGGGGACAAAATGGTGAGGGAATCTATGAGTGGTGACGATGTTCATCCCTCGGTGACAGTGGAAAGCCAGTGCGACCATTAGGAGTTAACAATCTGAGGAGGATAAGATGGATATATGTGGAGGGGGTGGAACCTCACATGCTTCCAAATGAAGCTTTATTTAAAAAAAATAAAAAAAAATTAATTTTTAAATTTATTCCATGGTAGCACTGCCCCACCCACTTTCGAGGACCCATTTTGGTTTTTATTCATTTTTTTTAAAACCATGCTAGCCACCCCTAATGCCAAAGTCCTTTTGTTTTATTGTTCATTCAAGGTCAAAATCTTATTTTAGTAAGGATTGATAAAAATAGTACTTATATTATTCATTCCACATCTGGTAGGATTATTTTTACTCTGGAAGGATGTGTTCTAATCACCGTATTCTATCCCAAATGTGGCTGGAAAAGCAGGGATTGTCTAAAATTGTCACCATAAACTATCTTGGAGAAAAATAACATATATAAAAATATATATTTTTTCAATTTTATTTCTGCATGTCGATCCGAATAAAATGTTTTAGATTGTCATAAATTGGATGTTCGAAATTGGATCGACATGTTTTCTTTCCCATTAAGACTATAATGAACCCCTATACGTAAATTTAAGGAAATTTAATTTTTTCTTGGCTAAAAAATTTACAAAATCACTATGATACAAATTGATGGTACTTGGGCAACATCAGAATCTCATATGATAGAAATTTAAAAAAATCATCACTATAGTTATTTTTTTCATATACAGTGATATGATCCCTAGTAATGGTCCAACGATCTCATGTGAATTATTTAAGCACAAAATTTAATCGAATTATTACCTCATTCAGATCAAATATGTGTTCAACTTTAACTCATTTCTAGAGATCGTTGCTTGAAGGATTAGAGAACAAACCCCACTAGATCATCCAATCATTCTCTGAGAATTCGAAGAAACATCATTTGTTATAAATCAAGTTCTAGCGAGGATGTCCAACGATGCCTTCAACATCCTAATGATCACCATGAATCTCTTCCTTTGATCTGTGAAGGTGTTCTTGGATCAAGAAATTTGAAGAAGTATTCCTCTCTCTATGATGCTATAAGGAATAGAGGGGAGCTCTCAAAATCAAGGGAATGAATATTCTCATGCAAAGGATATCCTCTTTTCTTACATAGAGGAGGTTAAACACCCGAAAAGGGTTCCTCGGACCACATATATAAAACTCCCACTAAATAAGTAGTAAATGACACTTTATGATAAAATAACTACATGATAATGTAATTTATATTTTATCACCCACTTTTAATTTATAAAAAATAGGTTACATGATAAAATCGAGTTACTGCATTTTCTTGTAATTCCCACAATATTAAAGAAACCTTAAATATTAAAATAATAGTCGTTCATATAATATTTTTCCACATATTCACTAAATAACTTATGAATACTTTTAATAAATAAATTCAAGTAAAATTATTATATACTCTAATAATAATTAATTCATTCATTCATTGGTGATCATTTATACTTGGATATTCCTTTCACCCTATGGTGGGTCCCATATGTCTTATTTCCCAATAACTCAAAATTGGGATGATTCTCAAATAGGAGATTGTTTGTGACCCTCTACACCCTTTTCTCGATAACAATGAATACTATTCATAGATCATGAATGGGTTCAAGAAACACATCAAGGCCCCTAAGGGGATAAGGAATAGTCATAGAAATGACAACATTCCTATGAACACATGTCATAGAATATAATCTCTTTGTCTTGTGATATCTCTTAAAGTAGGATGCACATATTGTGTCATCATTTATTATTTAATTATTATTTATTGATCTTACTAAACAAACTTTCCTTCTTCTACCATATCCATGGATTTATGGAAGGTACTACTATCCTGATTTACTAGGCCCATGATATCAATTTCCTCAAATCGTAAGAAAAAAATTCTATCTTGATCATTCAACCAATTCCATTACACCAACGACAGACCCAACCCAAACATTCCTTCCATTAATTCAATTTCATTGTTTTTAACTTGCATCAAAGTACCCAATAAAATGGATCGCACATATAACAATTCCAATTCAAGACATAGACACACATGTTCATAGATAATAACAACCAATGACACATGAAACATGTGGTTTTCTTATTGAAAGGTATGTCACCATGTTCTCATCTACTCAAGAACACTAAGTGTAAAATTCATGAGAATATATATCAATTCATATGATCCACCAACACTTCATTGTCACACATCATCTGTGACCTTTTAGTATGATGTACCAAGACCATAGGAAATATGTTCAATATGAATTTCACAACATCTGTAGGTTGTCATTATAGCATGAGAACTACTATAACATTTTTATATGACATGAAATATAATGACCCTACTGTAATTATAGAGGATCCAGAAGTATTACAACTACTCTGGGAAGATAAAAAATGTATATATCAAAATATATAGATGTAAAGTTAATAAAATTATATAAATAAGTGGGTTTTAGTGAACCCACATAAAACAAGAATTCTAGTAGCTATTTCATTATGAATATTACCAATTGATCTTGTGAACTGTATAGATTTAGGTTCTTGAGATATAGTTGGGTGATATGATAATTGATGAGTGCATCACAAGGTTCAATAACATCATGGATTACTCCCTAGACATGGTGAAAAATGGTTTCTTCTAGGAAAAGAAGTTTATGTAATGCCTTTGTAGAGAAATTTTTTCCAGTGCAGTTTCCATATAAATTTCAAATTATGTTGGGGTACTAGAGTGGAATCTTGTTACAGAGTGCTTCATAGAAGATGTGAGTCGGACTACTGACACCATTAGTGGATATAATGGGTCTAAGTCATCTGTAGTAGATAGAAGACTTCATAAATTGGGTTCGTAGAACAATAGAACCCCACATTCTCAGACTCATTCACATGGTTCTGTGGCTTTGGGATTGCACATGTGATCCGATCATCACGAATAGGGGAAAGGTTATTCTTAGGATGGGAAAGGTCACATGACTCATAATTTCCTAACCCAAAACACATGTAGTGGATGTAATTCCACGATAGAGGTAACATAATGATCAATGATCTCCTAGGCATTGTTAGGGAAACCACTGAGGAGGTGGTGTTGGCATTGGAGAAAGTGAAGTTCCAAATATAGATGATGTTAGTGGAGGAATACGATACGAGTTAATACCACTGCCACCTCCGAGTAGGCAACACCATGCTCTAGGAGTTAGTGGTCAAGGCCACAATAAACTACAAGCTATGGAGGTCTATGGCCAGGCTACATAAGAGATGATTTGAGGTACGATCGATGTCTTTTCAACTCTTTCTCTAGAAATTTTAGAAATAATCATGGCTAATTCTTTCATTACCTTATCCATTTTGTTGTAGATAGAGCTTCCAGTTGGTAATTTATCCCATTAGATTTGGCTAGGTTTCCTACATGGAGTGATTCTTCGATATTAGAAATCAGATGACAGTAAAAGTTAGCGTCTCATGGAGAGAGTTTGTCATGGGACTTCTTGGTCATCATGATGAAACCTTATGAATCCATTTTTGGTAAATACCAGTTGTCCCTGTTTTATATCCAGATTAATCATCATCACATGTGGGATTTATGTATTAAGAAATATGGGATGAGTTTCTCATTTGTGGGTGAAAGAGATCTCATGGCTGAGTCAGTAGGTCTTGTGAGAAGGAGACTAAAACCTATCACCCATCAGTTGGAAGGTTTAAACCTTGGAAAAGTGTGAACATCTTGAATATGGATTCATTTTTTAGTAGATTACTTCATTTAGGTTTTCCTAGAATATGTTTCGGGACTACTTCTAAGGAGGGAGATGGACCTTTTCATCAACTTGCACCCTGGTACTACACTGATATCTTCTGTGGCATATCAGATGGCCCCTATCGATCTTTGGTATCTGAGGGTGTAATTGGAGGACCTTTGAGAGAAATATTTCATTATACCCAGTGTTTCTCTTGGGTAGATTCAGTTTTATTCATTAAAATGTTAGATGGGATCTTGAGGATTTCTATTGATTATCGTTGCATGAATTCAATAACGATAACTAACAAGTACCCATTTCTACAGATTGATGACATCTTTGACCATTTTAGAGGTGTGTGATGGTTCTCAAAGATATATCTTAGGTTTATCTACCATAAGTTAAGGATTCACAAGGAATATATTAGGAAGAAGAAATTCCAATGTTTTTATAGAGACAATGAGTTCCCAATTATGCCTTTCAATGTGATGAATTCCCTGTAAAGACCCGAAGCTTATCGTACATGGACATTACATTACATTTGCGGAATACTTAGTACATAACAAAAACACACACACAATGATCGTAATAGTTTAGTGTCTTTGGAAACTCAGAACGTAATCTTCTAATCATGGTGAAAGATCTTCAATATCTCCCATAAAGATCTTCCCCCATTTTTTTTACCTAAAACCTTTCTTTACATCCTGGGAAAAAGAAAACATAAAAGGGTGAGATCAAATGCTCAGTAAGGGTAAACAAAAGAAATATCAATCACATCATATTCATAAGAACATAACATTTTGGAAATCATAACCTGAAAAAGAGATCATAATTTCATAACATGGAATAAATCATGGCAGTGAAATGTAATCAAAATAATCATAACTTAAAACATGAAACTTTGTGGCACTCACACATAACCATAGAGAATCATTTCTCGTTAGTCAAGACTCATTGCCAAGACTATCTTAGTGGACAAAGTCCCTTTTCTGAATCGAGTAACCCTCGTTTCAGTCCTTTTTCACTGAACCGGTATAACCTACCATTCCAGCCATGTCTATCTCATGAGATATAATATCTTTACCCAATTCATTGGAGGGAGATATAGGTCCCACCCATCTTATAATGAATCCTTTCTTATGTGTGCCACATAATCATAAATCATACATCATCGCATAACACATGTAACAAAAATGGGATTCTTGAAACATCATGACATCACAAAACATACCATATAAGCTAAATGACTTCATAAAAATAATTCCCTCACAACATAATCAAATCAATGTAATAATAGGGATAAAAACAGAACCCTTTATTATCTTAGATGGAAAATAATTTTGATAAAACACTTGAACTCCATTCTTGAGGAAAATATACTTTCTACTTCAAAATCATTTTTATGTTCTTAACATTTCATACAATTTTAAACTAAAAGAAGTTGATTAAAAATAAACCTGAAAACTTGTAAAGGAATCTTCTTGGAAATAATGTTTTAAAAATCCGTTCATGCCTTATAAGTTAAAAGAAAACATTATTTTCCTACTTTTGTCGGAAAAGTCAAAAATTACCTCGTACGAAAAACGACAAAAGATTCCTTTCATATCTTTAACTAAAAACTCACCGAAGGGTAAAATTGGATATAAACTATTTTAGAATGATGTAAATATTACATATTGAGGAAAAATGGATGTGGATGATATAATACACCCCAGTAAATACTAAAATATAAACAATCTCGGATAAAAATGAGATTGTGATATTTCCCTTACCTTATGTCCGTTTTGCTTCGTAAGTGTCTGAACCTCCTGTATAATGATTTAAATAATGTCATAGACTTATTACAGAATCATATTCATTGTTATTATATCATATACAGTTCACTTATGGCTTTATATTACCCATTCTTTTGTAAATTCATGTTAAAGTAGCATTTTGGGTAAAATCGTCTCATTTGTCGTTCATCTTTTAACTTGTAATTATTCATATGATTACTTAGATCATTATTACTTAATTATATAATATAAAACATGATTTATATATAATATATATTCAGAATATACATATATATAATGGATCGATAAATGAAAAAAAAATACACCGTTCATGGAGACGGTAGTCCGTACGTACGCATGAACGTTGTTTTCGTTTCCTTATTGAATTGAATGGAATTAAGTAGATGACATAAATATAAATATAAATAATTCCAGTATCATTATTAGGTCATATATTTCATTAGTACTTATTATATATACTTTATAATCATTCATGAATGGTTAATCATTGAGAATGAATCTCATCGCATTGTGGAGACGGTAGTCCGTACGTACGCATGAGCGATGATATCGTTCCCATGGTCGTTGAATTGTGTTGAAGTGTATGTATACCATTTCAGTATCAATATAACTTTATAATAATCATATATAGTTACTCATTACACCATTATACCCATCCAATTAAGGTGGTGGCGGAAAATAGATTACACCACGGCGTGGAGACGGTATTCCGTACGTACGCACGCGCGGTGATTTCATTTTTCCGTAGGATGGATAGAAGGTGAATTAGGGTTGTTTCATATTTATAATAACATATCCGTATGTAAGTAATACTGATGTTATTACTTTTTCATGAAACAACTAAAGAAGAACAAGTTTAAGAAGAAAGAAATTGAAAAGATCGGTAATGGATATTACCTCTTCTTTGGAACGCCTCTTTGAATCCTCCACTTAGGGAACTAAGATTGGTTTTTGAAGAAGACCAGGACCTCTAGGATTATTCTCGGGAAGTGGAGAGGAGAAAATGGCATGGGTTGGCCGAGCTTGAGTGCTCAAATTGGTGTGAGGAGGAGGGGGAGGAGGTTCCCTTTTATAAGGGAGGAGAGGGGCACCTTAGGAATATCTCAAAATATTATTTTATATTAAAGTAAAAATAGGTTTATAATGGTTCCAAAGGGTCTTATTTCAAAGATAAAGTGGGGATGGGTCGAAATAATATCAACCAATAGGATTTAGACAAGTTTAGTGTATTATTTTCACCTTATCAATTAGATTTAACTCTAAGTTAAATAATTTAACTTTTACCATGTCTTTTTGTTTTCTTTCACTATATGGTTAATACACTTACTATAACATGCCAAAAGAACCCCAAATTGTTTATTATTAATATATATATTATTATCTAAGTCATTTGGCCGAACCTTAGAATTTGAGGAATAAAATAACAATTAATAATATAATATTTGATTTAAAAACTATTTTGTGTCAATTTTGACACTATTTGATATATGATTTTTGTGAAAGTCATAACAGAATTATATGTTCGAAACAAGTTGATTAAATCAACAATAATATATCATAGTAACCTAGAAAATTACTTTAATTCATAAAAAGTCTCAAATTACATTTATTTTGGTGTTTATAACATCAATTATGTCAATATTTCATTAATAAGACAATTACTGCATCATCTTTGTGTCATAAATAAATTAAATTATTTGATGTCTAAAAATTACAAATAAAATACCATTATGTATGAAATCCTCTTAGATTTCTAATTCATATTTACAATCGAATTTATCTTATGTATAACCCTATATTAAAAATGTTTTAGTAAATAAACTTTGATTTTAACTCTTTTAACCCTTCTTTAAGTAAATTAATAATAAATGTCTTAATCTAATCCAAGTGGGCCTAAATGGTCATATTTTATTCCTAAGTTTGTTTTTGGTCGAATTACACTTGTCCAATATAATTAGGAAATGTGTTAGGGGAATAATAATATCATTTCTACCCTTAATTACCCTATTTACTTTTAACCGTGGTAAATCAAAGTAAATAGTTACTATTCACCAAAAATTATTTTCATCTCATTGAACCACATTTTACATACTGACATCAACCGTGTCTCTCGGATTTTTGAAATTCCAATCACAGAAGCGGTAAAATTAAGTTTTATGAAAAATTCAGTTTTTTTTAACTACCACTTAGTGGTTTCACTATTCATCAAAAATTGAAAGTTTTCAGAAAAATACCAAAAATTAGGCCTAAGATATATTTGATATTATGAACTCAAAAATGATTTCTATTTTACCAAATTCAAAACATATCAGTTTCATTATTTAATTTAAAAATTAATTCACGTCGTCAAAACAAATAGTGTGTTCTTAAGAGATAATAACTATCAAAAGATTGACATTTGTTTATGTCTGGTTTAAATGTGAAATTACATCCAATGACCAACATTGTATTAAATTGTAAAAATATATTCTAAATATACTTTAAAAACACTGAAATTAATAATTTATCACTATTAATTATTTCGATTGAAAAATTTGTTTTTAATTAAAATTTAGTAATTTTCACTATTCATCAAAATATGAAAGTTATCCGAAAATCACCAAAATTTCACACTAAGATAATTTCGATATTACAAATCCAAAAATTAATTCCATTTTGAAAAATAAAATTACAAAATTTAAAAAGGTGGTTATTACTATTCATAACGGCTAGTTTTAATAATATTTTAATAGCATATTGTTGTTTAGTGAAACTCGTTATTGCGTACTACACACGCTATCGAGGAAGGTCGTGATTGCGTGTAATGCAAGGAAAATCAAGGATGCGTGTTGTGCAAGATCCTTTTGGTGTAGCTTAAAACACAAGACATTAGTAAAATTAAAAAGAATATTTTTCATAAAATCTCGGGGTGTTACATTTTACCCCCCTTAAAATGAATTTCGCCCTCGAAATTCATCGGGGTTATAAATGGTTTACTATTTGAAAGTTTCTTTGATAGAAACCCACATCGTAAAAATTAATACCAAAACTTATCTTTAAAAACTAAAGTATAAAACGTAACGGTTACCCAAATAAACTAATCACTGGGTTTCCACATAGGTGAAAATATGGATATGGAAGAAAAATCTAACCATCATGTTCTGATGGAGAGTGGTAGAGAACATGGCTATGGAAAAGCCAACAATCACAAATCCATAAATTTGTGACGATCTAAGGTACCATCCGATTAATCAGATATAAGAGTACTAGGACAACATTTTTGGTTTTCAAGATCGTTTCCCTAAAGTTGAAGAATTTGAATTAGAATAAATACTTACTTTATTTTGGTACAATCTCACTGTTTTTTGTGCCTTGAACAATTTCCACTTTATCTCTTAAATAAATGAAGTTGAATTTGTTATTCGTGAAGTGTTAGCAGATCATGTGATAGAATGATGGGTCATTCCATCTCTTTCAAACAAAAGGATAGCAAAAGTTATAAGTCCATCTTATGTGTAATCGTATATGGTTCCAAAAATGAACTTATACTTCATATATCATACCGCTTAATAAAATAAAACTAGTTTCTACTAACCAGGGACTTCCTGTAGGCCAGTGGTAGGCGATAAAGGCCAGTTGCACTTCGGTTGTGGGTTTGATTCCCACAGCCTTGTCCGACACGATGGGCTGTCGTCCGTCCTGCAGGTTGTCCTTTTTTTAAAGCTATATTACTATAACATACCATCAACAATATCGAAAAACTTCTGTCCTTAAACAATACTAACATATGTCCAACATAATCCATTCCCATCTTTTGGCTTATCCATAATGTTGTAGTCCACTCTCATAATATAGTGAAAATGATTACCAGATATTTAATACCATCGTTGATCCCCATATATCGTAATACTGCATTCCTATCTTGTTGGTCACATTCCAATCATTCGAAGGCCTTAATCATGTATTCCATTGAAGCTTAGTGAAAACATGAATGCAGTTAAAAGTTAACACTTTCCACAAACCAAAATCCTCAAAATTCTTTATAATCAAACCATGATATCACTTAGTCCTTATATCAATCATGAGCTCATTAATACTGTCAAACATTTCATTTTCTCTTTATCACTTCATTATGCGCATATCATCCACTTTCCAAAAAATATCTAAATAACCTTTCATTGTTACTCATACCATTCATCATAAACTTTCAAAACTTAAGGAAAGACAACAGTGTAACAATCCTTAGATGTATTTTTATTCTATAGTACAACATTACACTTGATAAACATGTAATCATTCCACTACCTTCTTAAACCATTGACCGAGATTCAACAATTCTTTCATCTCACATATCATTTGTAGTCTCTTCATAATCATCAACAAAAATACTACCCATACGACCATACCGATTCTCTTCATGATACATTCCCTTAGGTCATTGGTTTGCATAATGCCCGTACATTCCACACTTAAAACATTTAACCATTGTCGATGTCGTAGCAATACCATTAACCGCATCCATGGTGTTAACTGAAACTTTTCCATTGCAATTACTGAATTTGTGTCTTTCTTTTCCACACCCAAAGCATCATCTAGTTCCTTTGAAACATTCTCCTTGATGCCTCTTCCCACATGATTCACATAGGGGAAATTGAACTTTCTTTCCTCTATGATCATCATGAAACTCCATCTTTCTCTTATTAGCCGAGTCAGGAAACGTACCAAATTTTACTTTATTGACCATATTATGAAATTGCTGATTCAGCATAATAATGATGTTTGGACTTCCAAATCCCATTTAATTTTATTTCTTATGAATAATATCATTCCATTGTCCATCATATCCTCCATTATCGTGAATCATCTTGTTTCCAGCCATTCTCTAAAACCCAAAAAGAATAGTGTGAGATGAAAAAATCATAATAAAGGGGGAGTAACTTCAATATCTAACATCTTAGGTTAAATTCTATGATCGTTACCATAGTTCTAGGACTATATCCTATACGTATACTTATCCTTAGGGACATCCCTAGACATACCTTAGAAATATCTCTAGGGATTTCACTAACGTTCTCAAATCCTAGTTTCCAAAGGTTGACTAAACCTTTCCTCTAATACCAACTGTAGAGACCCGAAGCTTATCGTACATGGACATTACATTACTTTTGCAAAATACTTAGTACATAACAAAAACACACACACAAGGATCTTAATAGTTTAGTGTCTTTGGAAACTCGGAACGTAATCTTCTAATCATGGTGAAAGATCTTCAATATCTCCCATAAAGATCTTCCCCCATTTTTTTACCTAAAACCTTTCTTTATATCCTGGGAAAAAGAAAACATAAAAGGGTGAGCTCAAATGCTCATTAAGGGTAAACAAAAGAAATATCAATCACATCATATTCATAAAAACATAACATTTTGGAAATCTTAACCTGCAAAAGAGATCATAATTTCATAACATGGAATAAATCATGGCAGTGAAATGTAATCACAATAATCATAACTTAAAACATGAAACTTTGTGGCATTCACACATAACCATAGAGAATCATTTCTTGTTAGTCAAGACTCATTTCCAAGACTATCTTAGTGGACAAAGTCCCTTTTCTGAATCGAGTAACCCTCGTTTCAGTCCTGTTTCACTGAACCGGTATAACCTACCATTCCAGCCATGTCTATCTCATGAGATATAATATCTTTACCCAATGCATTGGAGGGAGATATAGGTCCCACCCATCTTATAATGAATCCTTTCTTATGTGTGCCACATAATCATAAATCATACATCATCGCCTAACACATGTAACAAAAATGGGATTCTTGAAACATCATGACATCATAAAACATACCATATAAGGTAAATGACTTCATAAAAAGAATTCCCTCACAACATAATTAAATCAATGTAATAATAGGGATAAAAACAGAACCCTTTATTATCTTAGATGGAAAATAATTTTGATAAAACACTTGAACTCCATTCTTGAGGAAAATATACTTTCTACTTCAAAATCATTTTTACTTTCTTAACATTTCATACAATTTTAAACTAAAAGAAGTTGATTAAAAATAAACATGAAAACTTGTAAAGGAATCTTCTTGGAAATAATGTTTTAAAAATCCGTTCATGCCTTATAAGTTAAAAGAAAACATTATTTTCGTACTTTTGTCGAAAAAGTCAAAAATTACCTCGTATGAAAAACGACAAAAGATTCCTTTCATATCTTTTACTAAAAACTCACCGAAGGGTAAAATTGGATATAAACTATTTTAGAATGATGTAAATATTACATATCGTGGAAACATGGATGTGGATGATGAAATACACCCCAGTAAATACTAAAATATAAACAATCTCGGATAAAAATGAGATTGTGATATTTCCCTTACCTTAGGTCCGTTTTGCTTCGTAAGTGTCCAAACCTCCTGTATAATGATTTAAATAATGTCATTGACATATTACAGAATCATATTCATTGTTATTATATCATATACGGTTCACTTATGGCTTTATATTACCCATTCTTTTGTAAATTCATGTTAAAGTAGCGTTTTGGGTAAAATCGTCTCATTTGTCATTCATCTTTTAACCTGTAATTATTCATATGATTACTTAGATTATTATTACTTAATTATATAATATAAAACATTATTTATATATAATATATATTCAGAATATACATATATATAATGGATCGATAAATGGAAAGAAATACACCGTTCATGGAGACGGTAGTCCGTATGTACGCATAATGCTGTTTTCGTTTCCTTATTGAATTGAATGGAATTAAGTAGATGACATAAATATAAATATAAATAATTACAGTATCATTATTAGGTCATATATTTCATTAGTACATATTATATATACTTTATAATCATTCATGAATGGTTAATCATTGAGAATGAATCTCATCGCGTTGTGGAGACGGTAGTCCGTACGTACGCACGAGCGATGATATCGTTCCCATGGTCGTTGAATTGTGTTGAAGTGTATGTATACCATTTCAGTATCAATATAACTTTCTAATAATCATATATAGTTACTCATTACACCATTATACCCATCCAATTAAGGTGGTGGCGGAAAATAGATTACACCACGGCGTGGAGACGGTATTCCGTACGTACGCACGCGCGGTGATTTCATTTTTCCGTAGGATGGATAGAAGGTGAATTAGGGTTGTTTAATATTTATAATAACATATCAGTATGTAATTAATACTGATGTTATTACTTTTTCATGAAACAACTAAAGAAGAATAACTTGAAGAAGAAAGAAATTGAAAAGATCGGTAATGGATATTACCTCTTCTTTGGAACGCCTCTTTGAATCCTCCACTTAGGGAACTAAGATTGGACTTTTAAGAAGACCAGGACCTCTAGGATTATTCTATGGAAGTTTAGAGGAGAAAATGGCAGGGTTTGGCCGAGCTTGAGGGCTCAAATTGGTGTGAGGAGGAGGGGGAGGAGGTGCCCTTTTATAAGGGAGGAGAGAGGCACCTTAGGAATATCTCAAAATATTATTTTATATTAAAGTCAAAATCGGTTTATAATGCTTCCAAAGAGTCTTATTTCGAAGCTAAAGTGGGGATGGGTCTAAATAATATCAAACAATAGGATTTAGACAAGTTTAGGGTATTATTGTAACCTTATCAATTAGATTTAACTCTAAGTTAAATAATTTAACTTTTACCATGTCTTTTTGTTTTCTTTCACTATATGGTTAATACACTTACTATAACATGTCAAACGAACCCCAAATTGTTTATTATTAATATATATATCTTTATCTAAGTCATTTGGCCGAACATTAGTTTTTTAGGAATAAAATAACAATTAATAATATAATATTTGATTTAAAAACTATTTTGTGTCAATTTTGACACTATTTGATATATGATTTTTGTGAAAGTCATAACAGAATTATATGTTCGAAAAATGTTGCTTAAATCAACACTAATATATCATAGTAACCTAGAAAATTAGTGTAATTAATAAAAAGTCTCAAATTACATTTATTATGGTCTTTATAACATCAATTATGTCAATATTTCATTAATAAGAAAATTACTGCATCATCTTTGTGTCATAAATAAATTAAATTATTTGATGTCTAAAAATTACAAATAAAATACCATTATGTATGAAATATTTTTATATTTCTAATTCATATTTACAATAGAATTTATCTTATGTATAACCCTATATTAAAAATGTTTTAGTAAATAAACTTTGATTTTAACTCTTTTAACCCTTCTTTAAATAAATTAATAATAAATGTCCTAATCTAATCCAAGTGGGCCTAAATGGTCATATTTTATTCCTAAGTTTGTTTTTGGTCGAATTACACTTGTTCAATAGAATTAGGATATGTGTTAGGGTAATAATAATATCATTTCTACCCTTAATTACCCTATTTACTTTTAACCGTGGTAAATAAAAGTAAATAGTTACTATTCACCAAAAATTATTTTCATCTCATTGAACCACATTTTACTTACTGACATCAACCGTTTCTCTCGTATTTTTTAAATTCCACTCACAGAAGTGGTAAAATTTAGTTTTATGAAAAATTCAGTTTTTTTAACTACCACTTAGTGGTTTCACTATTCATCAAAAATTGAAAGTTTTGAGAAAAATACCAAAAATTAGGCCTATGATATATTTGATATTATGAACCCAAAAATGATTTCTATTTTACCAAATTAAAAACATATCAGTTTCATTAATTAATTTAAAAATTAATTCCCGTCGTCAAAACAAATAGCGTGTTCTTAAGAGATTATAACTATCAAAAGATTGACATTTGTTTATGTCTGGTTTAAATGTGAAATTACATCCAATGACCAACATTGTATTAAATTGTAAAAATATATTCTAAATATACTTTAAAACCACTCAAATTAATAATTTATCACTATTAATTATTTCGATTGAAAAAGTTGTTTTTAATTAAAATTTAGTAATTTTCACTATTCATCAAAATATGAAAGTTATCCGAAAATCACCAAAATTTCACCCTAATATAATTTTGATATTACGAATCCAAAAATGAATTCCATTTTGAAAAATAATATTTCAAAATTTCAAATGGTGGTTATTACTATTCATAACGGCTAGTTTTAATAATATTTTAATAGCATATTGTTGTTTAGTGAAGCTCGTTATTGCGTACTACACACACTATCGAGGAAGGTCGTGATTGCGTGTAATGCAAGGAAAATCAAGGATGCGTGTTGTGAAATCTCCTTTTTGTGTAGCGTACAACACAAGACATTAGTGAAATTAAAAAGAATATTTTTCATAAAATCTCGGGGTGTTACATTCCCCCACTGTGTTCATAGCTCTTTTGAAATATATCTTCCATACATAGTTGTATTTTTTTGTATTCATTGATAATAGACTCATTTACTTTATATCATAGGAGGATCATGTAAAGAATTTGAGGATGAATCTGGACTTACTCCTAGAGCCCCAAATTTAAGGTAACCTCAAAAAGTGTTAGTTTTGGATCCGGGAGGTTCATTTTTTGTGGAATTTGATCTCTGGGAATGATTTATTTTTGTAAATAGTAAAAATTAATATGGTACTTTCTTGGGAACCACCTGAGAGCATGAAAGATCTATGGAGTTTCCTTGGTTTGGAGGTGTACTACAGGGGTTCATGGAAAACCTCTGCAGGATTATAGCACCTTTTTCTACCCTGATGAGGAAAGGGAATTCATTTATCTTAATTGATCATATTTAGAGAACCATTTAAAATTTTTAGTAGAGGTTGACTAGTGCTCATGTGTTGACAATATTAGAGGAGGTAATGGAGTACATAGTATTTTGCAATACCTATGGAGCTGTTCTTGGTTGCATATTGATGAATAGGTGGGAAAAATCACATATGGATCATGTTATTTGACACACCCTTGTAGAACTACATGAATCATGACCTAGAGTTTGAAGTGGTAGTTATTCATTTAAGATATACATACACTATCTTTTGGGAGAGTGTTTTATAGTTTACTCAGACCACTAGAGTCTTAGTTGAATATTCACTCAGATAGATCTTAACATGAGACATAGGTTCTCATTAGAGTTCCTAAGGAAATATGACTTTTAGATATTCTAAAATCATGTAAAGGAAAAAATGATGGAATATTCCATTAGTAGGAATTTAGATTATCATTTGGTAGAGGTGTCATAGGAGTAGTTGGCTTCGTTGTAGTTGACCTTGGTAGAGGGGAGGGCTAGAATTTTTCCTTAGTCGATAGTGGTTACTCCCCCACTTCTTCAATGAGTGAAAGAGGATTAGTTGGGAAACATTGACTATGAGGTTTTTCAGGACTAGATATCCTCATAAAATAAAATAGATGGATCTTTAGAAGGAGGTAAGAATTTCATCCATTTCTAGTGATGGACAGTGGTTCTAGTTACATTATGGGAGAAGGTGATGAGGGGGTTTCATAATTCTCCCTTGTCTATACATCATGGTGTGGAAAAGATGTACATGGAACTTCAGTGGCAGTTATGATTGGTTGGAATGGGGTGGATCATTATTGAGTTTATCTCTCGGTGTCTAACATTTCAGTAGGTAGTGGTTGAAAATGTGGTTCTGATAGGGTTGACATAGCCTCTCGAGATACCATAGTGGAAGGGGGTGACATATATATGGACTTTTTGATGATCTTTCCATGGAAAACGAGAGACCATAGTTATAAATGTGTGGTTTTTGACCAACATACCAAGTCTTCACACTTTGTTTCTATCAAGGAGAATATTTTGGTTGAGATATTGTAGCATTTGTACGTGAAAAATAACATCTCACTTCATGGGTCACTCATGATTATCATATCCGAACATGATTCTCAATTCATGTCATGGGTGTGGAGAGGCCTACATAAGGATTTTGGGACCGATTTGTGAATGATCATGGTGTTTCACCCATAGAAGGATGGGAAACCTGAACATAAAATCCATGTTTTGGAGGATATACTGAGAGCCTATGTGTTGGACTTTTTACATAGATGGAAGGATCAGTTTCTATTACTAGAGTTTTCTTATAAATACAGTTATCACCCTGCTATTCACATGGTCCCTTTTGAGGCCCTATATGGGAGATCATGCATGTCACCCCTGTATTGGACTATGATTGGAAAGTCATCAATTTTTGGGGTAGAGATGGTGTTGGCGATGATAGAGAATGTTCCGGTGACTGGAGAGCATATTAGGACAACCAAAAGCTAACATAAATATTATATAGATGCAGATGGGAATGAAATTTATCCTCAAGGTTCAATGGCTTTTTCAAGATCCAATGTATGGTTGGTGATGTTTCTTACTGCTTGGTCTTTCCCCCATAATTAAACCAAGTACATGATTTCTTCCATGTTTTGTAGTAGAGGAGATAAATTCATGACCCAACACACATTATTGATTGGGGTGATGTAGAAATCAATGATGGAGCCACTTGTTTGGAGTACCCGATGGAAACTTATGATTTGTAGGAGAGTATCCTAGGCGGTGGACCATTCTATTAGTTTTTTTCCTTTGGGATTATAGGAGTGTGCATGAGAGATATCTAAAACATGAAAGTCAAATAAAGACTTAATAACCCCACATTTTTGTATATCAGATGCATTTTGGGTTGATACTATTTAAATGAGGGGATAATGTAATGAATTTGGTAATATTGGTTTAATCCTTTGAAAATTTCTAGGTATATATCTAGATTTTACTTCGATTTGCATAGTGTTTGTGTGTCTTGGGACTCGATAATTAATATATTAAAAATATTAATAAATTTTAAATCACATGCATGCCTCATTTTGGTTTAAATGGTTTTACCAATATTTGGGACCGCATGTGTAAAATCTATGTCCATGGTTTATTTTGGAATGTGGTTTTTACCCTAGGACCAACTAAAAGAATATTAGAGATAGATGTTTTGTTGAGAAACCAATTGTAAGTGCAATATGTGAATTAATTAATTTTATTTATTTATTTATTTGATAAAATTAAATCTGGAGACACTCAAAAAATACATCACTATGATGTTTTTTCTAGTTTATCCTTATAACATTCGGATAATTAGAGGAGGGTATAGTGTTCCTTGTTGTAATTAAAGGATCAAAGATCAATGATGAACAGATCGAGGTAAACCATGAGAAGGATGGAAAATGAATCATATCTTCTTCCCCATAAATATAAGATACATTATTCACCAATTATTGATCCATAATTAAATTAATCCTCTTTATTTATTGTTTCTTCATTTTGATTAATGTTTAATCATGGATTTGATTATCTACATTTATTTTTTCTAGCAATTTTCATCCTTTGCATGATCTCGAATATGAATTGTGTTGTTAAACCCTGTTTATATTTTTTTATTCCATGATACCTACCAATTAATTCTTCAGTTTTGTATATTTTTATAAGATTTAATTGACCAATGATGCACATCACCTTCATTTATGTGCATTTCTCCCCATCGTTCTTTGTGTACTACAATGTTGGCCCATGGGGTTGCGATTCAACATTATTGGTGAGAGTTAGAGCATGATGAAACCCCAATATTCATGGTGGTTGTCGAACAAATGAATGTATTGATGATTTGGAGATGTATCATGATAGATTTTTTGTTTCGAGTGATAACTACAGGATTCAAAACCTCGAGCGATGGCGGACGCGTGATGGATTCTAATGTGGTTGATCAAATTTCTGATTTCCAGTATTTAGATTTTGGGATTCAACAGTTAGAGATTTTTCAATTTGATTTTAGGTTGTCAAAAGCTGATATTTATGGAGGAAATGGTGGATTGGAAACCATGTGAAGATTAGGATTTACTGCCTATGAAAAACTCGACTACACAACGTGTAGTCTAGAGGAACACCTATTGTGTAGTCCTTAGCTGCAGCATCTAGGATTTTGGGTGGAGATAAATATCAGACACCATTTATGATCCAAACACACCATGTGATAATGTACTGATGGATCTATATTTACATCAAGAGTATATGACCATAGAAATGAACAGGTATATGGGCACAGTCAAAGAACACGAGCATGGGCAAAAGTGCATGAGAATACATAGGGCAGCTAATTCGCATCATTGAAAATATTTATATGTTGTGTACTTATACATGGAAATCCAATCCCTGTGTAGGATAGGATTTGGTTAGGTTTCCAGGCGAGGTTATATGTTGTGTGACCTTAAGTTCACACTATGTATCTCCCTCAGACTCTTCCACCTTATGTATCTCCTTGTTTTGGACTTAGATTTAGGCCCCAAAAGCAGTCTATCCTAATTGATTTTTCAAATAGAACATGATTTTATCCTTTATAATTGCATGTGAGATTCAATGTAATGTGTGTTGAGTTTATAGGTCATGGTGTAGGGCTAACAATGAGGGATCAGCTGATGATTTAGAGTCTAGATGTAAAATTATGAGGGCAGGTGGTCCAACAGGTAGACTGTATCTATGGTGGTGTATGAAAGGAAAATGGAGGCTCCACTATTTGAGTTCAATGGAAGAGGTTAGATAGACGTGGTATAGTTTGTTAGTGTCACTGGAGTGAATTATAGCTTGACTAAGTGAAAGTTGGGTGCTGTTGTGATGGTTGGGTAGGGGAGGTCATAGGTGACAGGGCTGACGCGTGTCAGGTTGTCGAAGTGGGGGGAAATTGTTCTGGGTGACTGGGGTTTGACAATGAGGATGGTCAAATGGTGGGGTAGCTATATGCTGGTGGAGACTGATCTAGAGGTAGGGTGTTAGCAATTTTTTTTTTCAGGTGCACCACACCCATTAATAGATGTTTTTTTTCAATTTATTGGATTTTGTTGTTTTTTCAAAGACTATAGATAGGTTGTTTGACAACTTGTCTATCTCTAATTCCATCACATCCCAATTAGGTTAATATATATATATATATATATATTAGATTTTTCAAGACACTACCCCTCCTCTATGATTTTTTTGTTTCCAACCATGGACAAAATCCATCCACCCCTTTTTTATTTTTTTTCTTATGTTTTGTTAAGATTATTAGCTTTAGGTTGCTGAAAATTTTTATAAAAACAATTCTACATGGATGTGGAATAATATACCCGATTGAAAAGTATTATTCTGGCCAGAAGAATTCTATTCGATGCTCGGGTTTGTTAGAAATTTCCACTGCTGATTTCCTTCAAGTAACAATTCAACATATATATAAATATGTTTTTTTATTTTTTTAAAACTTACAAACCCTAAATTTAATATTATTTAAAATTTTTGATGGACACAACTTTTCCATATGATGTCGAATTAATTCATTGTTTGTGGTGCTGTGACCATTGTGATACACTCTACATGAATTTATAAAAAATTTAATTTTTGATGAATTAAACCATCATGTGATCTCTCGGATACCAATTTAAGGTACCGGGTAATGCATTGGAAGTATATGTGTTGTATATTAAAATGTTTTCCCTGATGAATGATGTAAATAAGTCATTTTTAGTGAATTTAATCTTATAAAAAATATGTTTATTTTTCATGTAGAAATTTAATTATGAAAAATAAAATAAAAAATACCTCATTCGGACTAAAGCCACATTCAACATTAAATCATTAGAGGTGAATATTTCTCAATGGAACCAAAGGTAGATCTCTCTAGATCATCCAAACACACATAGAATGTCTCTAGGAGCATCGATCACCACATTATGGGTGCCAGGACATATATATGATGATGCCTTTGAGGTCCTGGTGACCAATGCATTGATGATCCTTCATTCTGTGAATAAGTACTATGATGAAAAGCACAAATAGTCTGCTTATCTCCCTAGGAAGTGGGAGTGGATAGAGAGTTTCTCAACTATTGTTTAGTGAATAATTATGTTCATGATATCCTCTCCTCCTTTATATATCGAGGTTTTAAAATACCCCACAATTTCTCCTGAGCCCTAGATGTTTATGACCACTATAAATGACATCTTATGATTTATTTTTTTATTCATAAATATCATTTATATATTTTTCACTTACTTATAATATAATAAATATATTACAAGATAAAACTATGCCCTTAAATCAACTTTATATTCCCCAAAATCTTAAACAAACCTTTAATATAAAAATAATATCCATTCATATAATATTTTCCATATGTTTACTTTAATACATAAAAATACATTGGATAAATAAATTCAATTCCAATTATTAATAACATGAATAATATGAAATTTTTTATTACTTGGTGATTGTATATTCTTGTTCATCACTCATACCCTATAGTGGGTCCCAACATTCCCTAAACAACTATTCATGATAATAGGCTACACATTTGAATAAACATAGTGTGTGACCCTCTAGGACATTATCTCGATAGCTGTGAATAATATTCCTAAAATAAGAGTGAAGTTTTGAAACCCATCAAGGCCCCTAAAGAGATAAGTAAAAATTATATCAATGAAAACCATTCTTAGGAACACATGTCATGTAATATAATCTCTTTGTATCATGATATATTATAAAATAGGATGCACACATTGTGTCCTCATCCTTTCTTGATTTTTTATTCATGTAACTTACTGGATGGAATTACCTTCTTATACAATCTTAATCGATTTAATTAAGGTAGTACCATCCTAATCAACTGATATTGAGATATCACTTTATTTTAGAAGTTACATATTCTCTCTTGACTATTCAATTAATTTCATACCACAAATGATGCACCCAATGTAAGCTACCTCGCTAGAAAATAAATTTCATTGTTTTCATCCAATATCAAAGTATGTGATGAAATGGTATCCACTGATAATAATAAGAAGTCAATATACCATTACAATTTTTAATAGATCGGAATTACTTATAACACATGAAACATGTGGTGTTTATATTGGCAGGCCAGTCATCGTGATCTAATCTATTTGAGATCACCAAGTGAGAACTCCATTAGAAGAAGCCTCAATGATTATGAAACCCCAACACTTGATTGATAGACACCATCTGTGTCCAGTCAGTATGATGTATCTATACCATAAGAAATATGTTTAAGATTAATGTCATAATATCTCAAGGTTCTCATTATAGTCTAAGAACTTGTATAAAATTTTGATATGATAAATAATCTATAGACATTAGCATATAAATAGTGGATGTAAAAATATCAACACTATTATAGTAAGATAATATCATGTATAACTCACTGTATACATGATATGGTAATCCAAAGTACTATTTAGTTGTGACTAGGTCACCCACTATATCAACATTTTGACACCATTAGTTGAAACCTAGTCTATAAAATAAACTCTTCCTACATAGATCCCATGAATATATCCCTGATACCTCTAGTTTGGTTGATTCACTAACCCCTGTGGAATCTTGTATTGCTTTTGAGATCCCTTTCCAGACCCATGATTCATATCCTGCATCTTCCTGACATCTTTATATAAACCCATTCGTTTCCAAATTAAATAGAATAACTATAGATCATTATATTTCAACATCTACGAAACTTGTTCAGAGATTCTATAAAAAACATAAAATAGTTTTCTCTAAATGCACAATTAAATCATAGGGTAACACCACCTTCCTTAAAGGGTGCTAAAGAAATCCCACTTTTCTCCAACTTCTTACTGCCACCATATCATGCCTCCTCTACCTTCCACATCCTTCCATCAAAAAAGGCTCACACTATATCACTAGAGTCTCACTCATTAGTTCACTAAGATTTATTTTTCCCTAGTCATCCTCTAAAACCTTCTAGTTTGTTAGGGACTTTCATAGTACTTCATGAAAAATTATCAAGTTGAATATCCTAAATTAGAGCCTTATATCAAATAAAAGGCCTATATAAAACTTTTGGGACATCCTAACCTTATTTTTATCCAAAAGTGGTGAAAATAATAACAACCCCATGAAATGAGAGGAATGGGTAGATACTGACATTTTCCCTTGTTGATGCTCCATCAACTCATATTTTTTATATAGTTTTAGCATATCTGAAAAAAAACATCTCAGAGAATAGATCCTTGAATGTATCCTAATTCAGACCCTACACATCTCCTTACATGATTAATGATGCCCCACCACCTCCTCATGGGTCCTTAAAGAAAAAAAGAAACTAGTTTAACCTATCCGTCCTCGAGAGTCTCCATTAGATCAAATTTTCCCTTGATGATTCTCACCAAATCCTAAACATCATGGGGTCCTGAAGTACCCTATAAGGATTAGGGATACTGAATATATAAGTCTTGAGCATAATGGACCATCATCCTATGAGATCCTCCACCATAATAATGAACTAACCGAGAGACTCCAGGATGAAGTAGTTCCATTGCTTGAGTAACTATATTTGTTGAAGGAGCATCTACTACATTCTCCTACATGTCTAGTGGTTGGATTGGATGTCCTCCCTTATGGCAGGGTTCTGATATGATTCATTAATTATTCCGATAAGACATATCCAAGGTGGTGTTATCTAAAATTTTAAATGAAAATGAAGAAAGGCATATAACCACTCACTTAAGGTCATGTAGAATATATGAGCACAAAAGATATTTCCACTAGAAGACCTATCTTGAGAGAATACCCCCATCCCATAAGAGTAACCCCCTTAGTACTAGACAAGGCCTATTCCAAGCCTCCAGTACCAACAAATTATCATAATCAAATAAATATAATAATACATAGTATGCTCAGTTCAATTAATTAAAATGTTATTATAGATATATCACAAAAGCACACATCATATATTATTAATGACACTTAATTAAATGAATTACTATGTATGAAAATAAATCATATGCATGACATGTGAACCTAAAAACCTATTAAGGATGTATGAATGCACCCAAATCCCATAAACTATAATATCACAATAGTACTTAGGATCAATATGAAACTATAATAGAACAACTCGTAAAAGCAATCCCATCACTATCAACATGGAGGTATATTATATCAAAGTTTTCTAGGTACATGCATGACTCTCCTACAAGAGTTCCACATATCCAATCTTCTTTCAACCATTCACTAAACATATACAAGAAGGAATGAGAAAAATAAAACATCATTTTTTATCACTTTATAATTTCCCAACCTAAATCACTCGGTCTGGGATGGAGTGATACATTAACTCATGTACACATACACATGCAAGAGATGGTTGATTTGAGATGAGGGTCCTAATAGTGTTTTAGGAAGAATATACCCAAGGTAAGAATATTATTACACCAAAATCACAATAAATATAATAAAAATCCTAGAACAATACATTAGAAACTAAAATAATATCTCCATGCTATAATAAATGGCATACATGTCATAAAATATAAACCCAAATTCTCCTAATTTAGTAAGAAAACCAATGTATTAGAGCCCAAAAAATTTAACTAGAACATTGTAATAATATTCCATAGTTCATCCTGACATTTCCTTAATCCTCAAAGCTCAACCCTCTCATCTCCCTGATGTAGATCCATTCCATTATTTTAATCACTGACCATGAAATCTACATGGTCTTCTTAATGTTCATGATTAGCATGAGTATAAACCCAATATAACACCACCAATGTATATTAATCATTAATTTTTCATGTATATAAATGTGTATATAATGATTGAAAGTAAAATCACAGACAAGAAATCAAACATATGTCAGGAATTAGTTAACTAACCAAACATCCACAATCCTCGACCATACCTACTTCCTAACCCTACTGGGAGGAATGTGTCAAACATAATCCCACATAGAATTAGGCCACAAGGACAACACAAGTTTCAAATCAAGGATCAAACCCCAAAAATCATCATGATAGAAAATAAGGTCATAGCACCCTTAAAACGACCATAGGATAGTACATAAGGACATCATAACCATTCTTCCAATGGTTACGGCCACAAGGTCATCGTACCCCTAGCTCAGCCTCAAGTCAGGTCATAAGGTCATTATACCCCTACCTCTACTAGGTTGGTCCATAAGTCCTTATTAACCCATCATCTATATTGGGTCATAATGCAAGGCCAAAATACCCCTAAATTTATCCAGGTCCCATTTTCATCAAAATCACACATCACACTAGTACATGCTTCCCCTCTAGGGGATAACCAAGCCATATGATTCCACCTATCATGTTTATAACAAATAAAAACTTCCACAGGCAGAGTATTTACACATAATATGGAATTTGACAAATGGTCATAATAATAGGATATAATTCATAGGTATCGCATGACATACATGTATTGCATATAAAAAACACAATCAAATAATATCACATAATGGTTTACATGGCTATGCACACATGCCAATCATGCCAATCAACTTTATATAAAGGCCATATGTCACATGGTCATCCAAGATTTATACTGATAGTGTAAAAAACTATTAAGAGATTATTAAAATGAGAGAATGAAGGATCATAATAATCTTCATTATAATTAAGATAGATTTCCTAAGTTAGCTTTCCAAATTCACCTGATTTGCAAGCCCTTGAGAAGAGATGGAAATTATCCCAAAACTGCAACCATGATTTTTTTAGATCATCATACCTCTTGAGAAGATGAAGTATATGGGTTATCAAGGAAAATATCATGTCAAAACAACATTAATAACACCCCCAATTAATTGTACATGCTTTCCATTTTTAAATACAAAAATCAATTGAAGTTTGATGGCCGGTTTGAGAATTTAAAACAAAAAAAATAGTTGTCACCATCGTGGGGTGATTCCCACTAAAAATATGGTGGCTTTGATAATATAAATCCTAAGAAACTGAAATATCACTGTCGTGGGCGCCCTCAAATGATTAGTGTGATTTTGGGGTACTTAGGTGCAGCAGAGTGGCTGACCAAGGTTGTCTCTCAAAGGAGGAAGTGAATTAAAACAACTTTTTAGAGGTATTATAGAAACAAAATAAAAGGGAATAAAAACACTACTTGAAATTATGGGGGTGTTTGTTTATAGTTTATAAATATAGAAGTAGTTTGTTGGAAGAAGATTTCATTTTTTTTGTTTTTAATTTTGAAATGTAGTTTGATTAAAAAGAAACAACAAGAAGATGTTTTTTTAGAAAATATTTTAAAAGGAATAATCGATCTAACTCTAACTCTTCATTCAATTATTAACCATTATAATTTAAATAAATATCCACTTAATTATGATCCCTTAATTTGATAAATCTTGAACCCTACAAGAATTAACATTACCACGAAGATTGAAGTGAATTTAACCTTAGGCTAACTTCGGAACATGCAATCGCAACACCCTACTTTGATTGATGTTATAAAGTTATATTATGGTCAGTGGTAAATTAAGGCACATAACCACTCTGTAAATGAGGATTAATTGAGTTTAGGGATTATATTTGAACTCTATAAATTGATCCCGTGTGGTTTTGAATTACCAGTTAAGGTTGCGCTCTCACGGTTCACACAATTCCCGACCTCACGTGTTTTGTGTTGTCTATTAAATTGCCTTATTAGTTTAATTTAAATTAAAAACTCAATTAATAGATCATAATATGTGAATTAAATTAGCTCATTGATTCAAAATAAATGAATGAAGAAGGATAGAGGTCGATCGATTACTAAAAAGAACTACTCTTCCATGGGTGGTGTAGTCATCGTGGAGACGTTTTTCATAAGCAAAGGATTGAAAGGGTAAAACCCAATATTTTCTCCACTATTGATTCCAAAACAATTAAGAATATTAATAGAAGAAGAAATTTAAACAAAACACAAGAAAAGAGAAGAAATAAAAGAATAACAAAGAAGTTTATTACATAAACAAAATCATTACAACATGAAGGAGAAGAAGAAGGCTTCGTCAAAGGGATCCTCGCTTCAAGAGCTACACTTACTGAAATGGTTGTAGAATTGGAGTGGATCCACTTCTCCTCTTCCATAAACATCCCATATCACGTCCCAACCCCTAAAAATGAGAAAAACTCCAATTTATAGAGGGGAGGGGAGGAGAGGTTACAAGTGGTTTCAAGTGTGAATGTGGAAATTCGGACAAATATTTAATGCCAAATTGTACTGCCCATTTGACCATAGAAGCGCGTGACTTGGCCGGCCTTCAATAAGGATCAAATATGAGGATATGGGTCCTTTATCTCCTATCCATCTTTGGGCTCAATAGAGGACCATATGAAGGAGTTATGGCCGAAATAGAGAAGCTTCTCCATTCTGGAGATCCCAACCCAACTTTGACCTCATGGCCCATTTTCAACAACCAAATGAACTCTTTAGCTATATTGTACTGAATACAAGTTGTAGATAATCAAGCTATTAACACTGTTACAAAATTTCAAATTCAAATAATAAATATAAAAAAATTTATCTTCGCAATACTACAGTGAACTATAAAGGGTAAAACTGGAATTTTTATCAAATATTCAAATGAATGATGTAATCGCAAATACTTTCTAATTAAACATATTTAACACAATGTGAGGAAATTAAATCATTTGTTATCAATGAAATATTCAATAAAATAGTGTTTTATCAACTCCCCCACACTTACCCTTTTGCACTCCTGGGAAAAACCTCATATCAAGTAAACATTAATATCAAATCAAAACCAATTTTAAAACACATATCCTTGAGATCAAACAATTACACCCCAAGAAACAAAAGATATAATGCCTCATAAAAAACCATTATTTCAAGTTCTTCATTTATATAATTCAATATATTTCCACTTTATTTATCCTTTCATGCACAAAACACTTACCTTGCTTGAATTTTATCTCATCACTCAAATATCAATTTTTTTTGCAATGTCTTTCTCATCCAAACTCATTCAAGGGTCACCATAGGCTTGATAGATTCCTACATCGCTACCCGATGTCAGTCAAGGACATATGTTTATCACGAGGACTTTTCATGGTTGTTCTGTGGCTTTCGATTGGTAGGATTAAGATGTGAAAAACTCTGAGGCTGAATCAGGGGGGCCTGACTCTTTTGAAGCAAAATTGCATTAATCTAATTTTTACTTAAATATGGTCTTCTCCTCAATCCCCATAGTATCAATTCAGCTCCATCATCATGAAAATTCATGAAAGGTTTACACCATTCATAATTTCAGAATAAAAAATTTCAATCTTCTCAAACATGATTTTCTTGAAAGCTCCAGATGGGCATAGCTTTCCACCTCAATTAGAAGCTCCAGAAAAGGCATAGCATCACTTGTCATGAAAGCTATAGAAAAGGAAAAACTTTTAATATAATGGCTTTCTTCAGTATAAAACACATCTCTTTAGAATTTAATTTTCTACCCAAAGTATCACAGAATGTGGTGGCACAACACAAGACAGCTTCCCCCACACTTAAGCTCAACTAGATTATGCAATTTCACTTCAAGAGTTGGATGGATAGGGAAAATTGGCTTGTAATGTGGCTAACCTAACAGGCTGTGCATGGATTCTAAAGGATACAAGGATTAAATATTCAAGGTTGGCCATTATAAAAAAGGATTCTTTGAAATAGGGGATTTAATACCAAACAAATGCCTCAATCATTTAAACATATGTACCTCAAACCCTCAAGTTTTGATAGGAATAGATCTAATTCTGGTTAAATCAAGCATGATTTGGTTCTCTCAAGAAGTGAGGTGAATGTAAAGAATATGAAAATAATGGTTCAGAAGCCTCACAGGAAAGTGATTTAAAATATAAATACAGTGAGATGTGGCATGTGATTCAAAATTCAGTGTACTTTTCATGAAATTACTAAATATTTGAACTTGAAACAAAGTTATTTCAACATTCATTTAAGATTACTTTCATGGGATAAATTGTTTCACTCATTTATATTCATTTCAAAATTGTGATGAGAATAATTTTAGCTCAAAAATTTCAAAAACACAAAGAAAATTGAAAAAAAATAATGACACAAAATTTAAAAAACACACAATTTTTTTTGGTTTTTTTTTAAATCAGGAAAACAATTGAATTTAATAAACTAAAAGGTTCCCTCCCCCACATATAAAATATTGCATTGTCCTCAATGTGAACCCATGAGATGATATATTCACATGAAATGTAGAATTTTTATATAGGACAAATAATATAAAAGTGAAACGGTTAGGAACAGCCTGATGTGATCAAGAGATGATGGGGTCATGCAGTGTGATAAAATCCACTACATCAGTAAGAAGTCCCTCAATGTATCTCTTCAAACGTTGCCCATTGACTGTAAAGCTCCTTCCAGTGTCCTCTTGTGTGATCTCCACTACACCATAAGGAAAAACATTAGTCACAACATAAGGACCTAACCATCTGGAACACAACATACCAGGCATCAGCTTCAGGCGTGAACTGTAGAGAAGGACTTTCTCTCCAACATGAAACTTCCTTTGTTGGATCATTTTGTCATGAGATGCTTTTTATCGTTCCTTGTAGAGCCAGGAGTTCTCATATGATGATAATCTAATCTCCTCAAGCTCTTGAATTTGCAGCTTCCTTTGGATTCCTGCTTGGGCCAAATCCATGTTTCATTTCTTTAAAGCCCAATAAGCCCGACACTAAACTTCCTCAGGGAGATGAAACGCTTTCCCAAAAACAATCCTAAATGGGGACATACCAATGGGGGTCTTATATGTTTTCCTATAAGCCCACAATGAATCATCCAAGTTCTTGCTCCAATCCTTCCTATTTGGCAGCATGGTTTTCTCCAAGATTTGTTTCAACTCACAATTTGAAACCTCAGCCTGGCCATTTGTTTGGGGGTGGTATGGTGTTGATGTTTTGTGTGTCACCCCATACTTTCAAAGGAGGTAAGCAAAATTACTATTGAAAAGGTGTGTCCCTTGGTCACTGATGATGGCCTTTGGTACTCAAAACCTGCAGAAAATTTTAGCCTTCACAAAATCCACTACAACATGAGAATCGTCAGTCCTGGTGGCCTTGACCTCCATCCATTTACTCACATAATCAACAGCAACCAAAATATACAAAAATCCAAATGAACTAGGAAAAGGACCCATAAAATCAATGCCCCATACATCAAAAATCTCACAGAATAGTATGGGTTGTTGGGGTATCTCACATCTCTTAGAAATGTTCCCAGTTTTTTGGCAATGAGAGCATGACTTAAAAAACACATGGGCATCATGGAATAATCTAGGCCAATATAATTCAGAGTCCAAAACCTTCCTAGCTGTCTGTGGGGGTCCTAAGTGTCCACCAAAAGAAAGTGTATGATAGAAATGCAAAACAGACTCAAACTCAGGATCGGGAACATACCTCCTAATGACTTGGTCACTACACATGCGCCATAAGTATGGATCATCCCAAACATAAAATCGTGACTCACTCTTTAATTTTTGGAATTGATGTTTCTTTAAATTTGCAGGGATTTCAGAAGCAACAAGGTAGTTAACTAAATCAGCATACCAAGGATGCGTACCTGAGATGGTATAGAGATGCTCATCAGGGAAAGTGTCCCGAAGTGGTACCTGATCCAAGGTGTCATCCTCTAGTGTGTGAGTAAGCCTACTCATGTGGTCCACCACCAAGTTTTCTGACCCCTTTTTTTCCTTTATCTCAATGTCAATCTCTTGAAGAAGGAGCATCCAACGGATAAGTCGTGGCTTTGCATCTGGATTCTTCAGGAGGTTCCTCAAAGGTGCATGGTCAGAAAAAATAACTACTTTAGAGCCCAATAAATATGAAAGGAATTTATGTAAAGAAAATATGACAGCAAGAAACTCCTTTTCTATGGTTGTGTAGTTTGATTGGGCTGAATCCAATGTCCTTGATGCATAGGCAATCATATGTGAACGTCCTTCCACCCTCTGAGATAAGACAACTCCAACTGCGAAGTTGGAGGCGTCACACATAAGCTCAAATGGAAGGTCCCACCGTGGGGGCTGTATGATAGGTGGAGTGGTCAGAAACTTCTTTAGCTCATCAAAGGAAGTCCTATAAGAATCTTCAAAAACAAAATCAGAATCTTTTTGAAGTAATCGTGACATAGGAAGAGAGATCTTACTAAAATCTTTGATGAAGCGCCGATAAAATCCTGCATTCCTAGGAAAGATCTAACATCACGCACACATGAAGGATATGGTAAGGATGAAATAATATCTACCTTTGATCTATCAACCTCTATCCCATGTTTTGACACTACATTCCCTTAGAAAATGCCATGCTCTACCATGAAATGACACTTTTCAAAGTTCACGACCCGATTCTTCTCAATACAACGATTCAACACCTTTCCCAAACTACTTAGACATTCATCAAATGACGACCCATACACTGTAAAATCATCCATAAATACCTCCATGTTGTTCTCAATAAAATCGGAAAAAATACTCACCATACATCTCTGGAAGGTACCTGGGGAGTTGCAAAGTCCAAATGGAATCCTCCGGTAGGAAAAATGTGCCAAAGGGACAGGTGAATGTAGTCTTCTCCTGATTATCTGGAGCTATAGGAACCTGAAAATATCCAGAAAATCCATCCAAGAAACAATAGTGTGTTTTCCCAGCTAGTCTCTCGAGCATTTGATCAATAAATGGGAGGGGGAAATGGTCCTTGCGAGTGGTCTGATTTATTTTCCTATAATCAATACACACACGCCAACTGTTTTTCACCCTCATTGGAACTAACTCATCTTTCTCATTTTTAATAACAGTAACACCACTTTTCTTAGGCACAACCTGAATAGGACTTACCCACTGAGAATCTGAAATAGGAAAGATTATACCTTCCTCGAGCAATTTCTCAACTTCTTTTTTAACTACTTCCAGGAGGGTGGGATTGATTCTCCTTTGTGGTTGTCTCACCAGTTTAGACCCATCCTCCAAAAGAATCCTACGCATGCAAATGGAGGGGCTAATACCTGATATGTCAGCCAAGGTCCAACCGATTTCCCTAATGTTTTCCCTCAAAAGATTCAAAAGTTTTTCTTCATGTTCAAAAGGGAGATTGTTAGCAATGATAATAGGTAATCTCTCACCACTCAACAAGTATGAGTATTTTATATTTGGTGTCAATGGCTTGAGTTCCAGTGTAGGGGGGTGGTGTATGGATGGGGTCATAGAAGTAACTGAAATATGTTCACAGAGAGCATCAGTATCAGAATATACATCATCATAATCAGAGAATAAAGCATCAAATCCATCAGCATACTCAACATCCATGTGAAAATTAGAGTTCACATGATCAAAATCCGAATATGAATCCAAATCAAAATAAAATCCACGGGAGGATTGTGTATCAGCAACATGTGTGGAAGTTCTCTTAGACATCAAACTCGAACCAATACTCATAATCGCCCTAAGGATAGGACAATCAAATTCCATGGAGTTTTTATTTGGTGGTTCAAAATGGGAGATAACAAAATCTGAATGGTCCTCTGGGGGGTACTTCATGGAATCCATAACATTAAATATCACAACATCATCTCCAAACTCCATGGAATGTTTACCCTCATTGACATTTATGATAGTTTTTTCAGTTTTGAGGAAGGGCCTACCTAAGATAATGGGGGTATGAGAACTTACCTGATCATCCTCCATGTTAAGAACATAGAAGTCTGCTGGAAAAATCATGTCTCTTACCCAGACAAGTACATCCTCAAGGACTCCCACTGGATATGTCATAGCTCTATTTTCCAATTTCACCACTACTCGTGTTGGCTTCAACTCACCAACCTACAAGGAAGAGAATACAGAGTGAGGCATCACATTTATGGAAGCACCTAAATCACAAAGAGAATTAGAGAAGTGCAACTCCCCTATGGTACATGGGATGGTGAATGTCCCAAGATCCTTGCACTTTATTGGCATTGCTAGAGTTGGTGTAATGAGTGCTGAGACATTCCTTCCAAGGTTGATCCTCTCATTCCCCTTAAGCCCTCTTCGATTGGTGCAGATTTCTTTTAAGAATTTGGCATACCTTGGAATTTTCTTAATGGCTTCAGGTAGAGGAATGTTGATGTCCACACGCTTGAATGTGTCCAAAACCTCCTTTTGCATTGCTTCTTCAGCCATCTTCTTGGTTTGAACAACCCTGTTTGGAAAAGGAAGGGGTTTAGGAGGAACATCATCAATATTTTTCTTACCTTTATCTTTCTCCTTGGATTTCTCATCAGTTGGTTTGGAATGCGGCTTCTCCGGAGTTGAGGTGAATCCCGGTGGAATGGTAGGTATAGATGTATTGTTCATTTGCTTCCCACTTCTCAATGTGATAGAACTAAAATTCCCCTTTGGATTTGGAGTGGGTTGGGAAGGTAGATTTCCGGAATTCTTACTTACAAGTTCATGGAGGGCGGTGGAAATCTGGATCATTTGAGTCTTCAACTCCCTTAGATCCGAACTTTGACTCTTCATCTCATTCTGTTGATTAAGAACAATTTTCTTTAAAACATCATCATTATTAGAATCTACCTTTGGTGGGGGATTACCTTGTTGTTGGCTTGTTGATGCTTGGGCTTCAAATCTCCTTTGGGGTTGTCGGAAACCCTGCTGGTAAGGCGGAGGCTGCTGGAAGTTTGGTTGAAAAGGGGGCCTTTGTGGTTGTCCAGAGCCATACCTCATGTCCACTTGACCTTTACACCCTTGGTTTTATGTTGGAGAAAATGAATCAAACTTTTTTTGGGGATATGGTTGTTGTTGCTGCTGAAATGATCTCCCACGGAATACTACTGTGCAATCCTCTGTTTCTTGTAGTTGTGGGCAACAGTCAGTTGGGTGGCTTGTCTTAGTGCAAATGCCACAAGGCCTTGAAGGAGGGGGTTGAGATGTATTTTGTGCCAAAGCAATTTTCATCACCATAGTTTTCAATTCTTCTAACATGGTATCAATCAAATGACTCTCAAGAGAAGAAGGACTTACCTGATTTTCTGCCCTGATATGTGGTGTACCTCGATCACCAAATTGTTGGGAGTTTTGGGCCATCTTGTCGATCAATGCACGTGCAGCTACTGGTGTCTTGTCCACCAATGCTCCTCCAGCAGCATCATCTACCATTCTCCTCTCCATGGGTGTGAGTCCTTCATAAAAGTACTGAATAAGGAGTTGCTCACTGATTTGGTGATGCGGACAGCTTGCACACAACTTCTTGAATCACTCCCAGTAATCATACATTGACTCCCCTTGTGCTTGCTTGATCCATGATATCTCCTTTTGAATGTAAGTGGTCCTTGATGATGGAAAAAATCTCTGCAAGAAAAGTTGTTTCAAATCGTTCCAACAAGTTACATCTTCGGGTTGTAAATAATACATCCAGTATTTTGCAGCTCTATCAAGTGAGAATGGGAATGCTCTTAATTTGATTTGATCTTTAGAAAAATTTCTTGGTTTAAGGGTTGAGAAAACCACATTAACTTCTTTCAAATTTTTATTGGGATCCTCACCAGAGAGGCCATGAAACTTTGGAAGTAAGTGAATTAACCCAGATTTTAGTTCAAAGTCCGATTCGAGATTTGGGTATGCAATACAATTTGGTTGATAGTTAATATCAGGTGAAACCAATTCTCGAATGGTTCTATTAAGTTAATTTCCATTATTTCCAGCCATTGGTTACTCTTTTATGTTTGAATTTGTATTTCATCCAATTTCAATGTTTCCAGAAGAGAGGAATTCACCAACTGGTTGAATATTGAAACTTCCCGTGGATTGAAAATGTCTGATTCGTGCCCTAAGGCTACGTTCAATCTCAGGGTCATGATCTAAGAGATCTTTGGGATTAGTTTGTGTCATAGATCAAATAAAAATGAAAATAAAGAAAGTGGACCATAGTAAAATAAAAATTAGAATTTTGAGTTGATGGTCCAAAAAAAAGTAGAAGAAAATAAAAGAAGAAGAAGAAAAATCAGATTGGGTAAAGAAGGAAGAAATAAGAGAGGAAGAGAATAAAATGTAAAATAAAATAAATACCTCTAATTGGTTGAAATAATTACTTGCCTCCCCAGCAATGGCGCCAATTTGAAAGAGTGCTATTGTGGGTTCCCTCAAATGATTAGTGTGATTTTGGGTTCTTAGGTGCTACAGAGTGGCTGACTAAGGTCATCTCTCAAAGGAAAAAGTGAATTAAAACAACTTTTCAGAGGTATTCTAGAAAAAAAATAAAATGGAATAAAAACACTAATTGAAATTATGGGGGTTTTTGTTTATAGTTTATAAATCTAGAAGAAATTTTCTGGAAGAAGATTTCATTTTTTTTGTTTTTAATTTTGAAATGAAGTTTGATTAAAAAGAAACAACAAGAATATGTTTTTTTAGAAAATATTTTAAAAGGCATAATTGATCTAAATATACCTCTTCATTCAATTATTAATCATTATCATTTAAATCAATATCCACTTAATTATGATCCCTTAATTTGTTAAATCCCGAACCCTACGAGAATTAACATTACCACGAAGATTGAAGTGAATTTAACCTTAGGCTAACTTCGGAACATGCAATCGCAAAACCCTACATTGATTGATGTTATAAAGTTAGCTTATGGTCAGTGGTAAATTAAGTCAAATAAAAACTCTTTAAATGAGGATTAATTGAGTTTAGGGATTATATTTGAACTCTAAGAATTGGTCCCGTGTGGTTTTGTATTACAGGTTAAGGTTGCGCTCTCACAGTTCACACAATTCCCGACCTCGCGTGTTTTGTGTTAACTATTCAATTGTTTGCTTAGTTTAATTGAAATTAAAAACTCAACTAATATATCTTAATATGTGAATTACAGTAGCTCATTGATTCAAAATAAATTAAGGAAGAAGGATAGAGGTCGATCGATTACTAAAAAGAACTACTCTTCCATGGGTGGTGTAGTCATCGTGGAGACGTTTTGCATAAGAAAAGGATTGAAAGGATAGAACCCAATCATGTCTCCACTATTGATTCCAAACCAATTAAGAAGATTAAGAGAAGAAGAAATTTAAACAAACAAGAAGAAAAGAGAATAAATAAAAGAATAACAAAGAAGTTTATTACATAAACAAAATCATTACAACATGAAGGAGAAGAATAAGGTTTCGTCGAAGGGATCCTTGCTTCAAGAGCTACCCTTATTGAAATGGTTGGTGAGTTGGAGTGGACCCACTTCTCATCTGCCCTAAACTTCCCAAATCCCGTCCCAACCCCTCCAAATTAGAAAAACTCCAATTTATATAGTGGAGGGGAGGAGAGGTTACAAGTGGTTTCAAGTGTGAATGTGGAAATTCGGCCAAATATTTAATTCCAACTTGAACTGCCCATTTTACCACCTAAACGCGTGACATGGCCGGCCTTCCAGAAGGATCCAATGTGGGAATATGGTTCCTCTATTTCCTCTCCAAATGTGGGCTCAATACAGGCCCATATGAAGGAGTTATGGCCTAAATACAGAAGCTTCTCCATTCTAGAGAGCCCAGCCCAACTTTGACCTCATGGCCCATTTTCAACAACCAAATGAAATATTTAGCTATAGTGTCCTGAATAAAAGTTGTATATAATTAGGTTAGGAATATGGTTACAAAATTTCAAATTCAAATAATAAATAGAAAAATATTTATCTTCTAAATACTACAGTGAACTATAAAGGGTAAAACTGGAATTTTCATCAAATATTCAAATGAATGATCTAGTCCCAAATTCTTTCTAATTAAACATATTTAACATAATGTGAGGAAATTATATCATTTATTATCAATGAAATATTCAATAAAATAGTGTTTTATCAACTCCCCCACACTTACCCTTTTTCACTCCTGGGCAAAACCTCATATCAAGTAAACATTAATATAAAATCAAAACCAATTTTAAAACACATATCCTTGAGATCAAACAATTACACCCCAAGAAACAAAAGATATAATGCCTCATAAAAAACAATTATTTCAAGTTCTTCATTTATATCATTCAATATATTTCCACTTTATTTATCCTCTCATGCACAAAACACTTACCTCGCTTGAATTTTATCTCATCACTCAAATGTTAATCTTTTTGCAATGTCTTTCTCATCCAAACTCATACAAGGGTCACCATAGGCTTGATAGATTCCTACATCGCAACCCGATGTGAGTCAAGGACATATGTTTATCATGAGGACTTTTCAGGGTTGTTCTGTGGCTTTCAGTTGGTAGGATTAAGATGTGAAAAACTCTGAGGCTGATTGAGGAGGGCTTGACTCTTTTGAAGCAAAATTGTATTAATCTAATTTTTACTTAAATATGGTCTTCTACTCAATCCCCATAGTATCAATTCAGCTCCATCATCATGAAAAGTCATGAAAGGTTTACACCATTCATCATTTCAGCATAAAAAATTTAAATCTTCTCAAACATGATTTTCTTGAAAGCTCTAGATGGGCACAACTTTCCACCTCAATTAGAAGCTCCAGAAAAGACACAACTTCACTTGTCATAAAAGCTCTAGAAAAGGCACAGCTTTCAATATAATGGCTTTCTTCAGTAAAAAACACATCTCTTCAGAATTTAATTTTCCACCCAAAGTATCACAGAATGTGGTGGCACAACACAAGACAGCTTCCCCACAATTAAGCTCAACTAGATTATGAAATTTCACTTCAAGAGTTGTATGGATAGGGAAAATTGGCTTGTAATGTGGCTAACCTAATAGGTTGTGCATGGCTTATAAGGGATTCACGGATTAAATATTCAAGGTAGGCCATTATAAAAAAATTATTATTTGAAATATGGGCTTTAATACCAAACAAATTCCTCAATCATTTAAACATATGTAACTCAAACCCTCAAGTTTTGACAGGAATAGATCTAATTCTGGTTAAATCAAGCATAGTTTGGTTCTCTCAAGAAGTGAGGTGAATGTAAAAAATATGAAAATAATGGTTCAGAAGCCTCATAGGAAAGTGATTTCAAATATAAAGATAGTGAGATGTTTCATGGGATTCAAAATTCGGTGTACTTTTCTTGAAATTACTAAATATTTGAGCTTGAAACAAAGTTATTTCAGAATTAATTTAAGATTAGTTTCATGGGATAAATTGTTTCACTCATTTATATGCATTTAAAAATTGTGATGAGAATCATTTTAGCTCAAAAATTTAAAAAACACAAAGAAAATTGAAATAAAATAATCACACAAAATTTGAAAATCACAAAACTTTTTTTGGTTTTTTTTAAATCATGAAAAAAATTGAAATTACTAAACTAAAAGGTTCCCTCCCCCACACTTAAAATATTGCATTGTCCTAAATGTGAACCCATGAGATGATATATGCACATGAAATGCATAATTTTTAAATAGGACAAATAATATAAAAGTGAAAGGGTTAGGAATAGCCTGATGTGATCAAGAGATGATGGGGTCATGCAGTGTGATAAAATCCACTGCATTAGTAAGAAGTCCCTCAATTTATCTCTTCAAACGTTGCCCATTTACTGTAAAGCTCCTTCCAGTGTCCTCTTGTGTGATCTCCACTGCACCATAAGTAAAAACATTAGTCACAACAAAAGGACCTAACCATCTGGAACACAACTTACCAGGCATCAGCTTCAGTCATGAACTGTAGAGAAGGACTTTCTCTCCAACATGAAACTCCCTTTGTTGGATCATTTTGTCATGAGATGCTTTTGATATTTCCTTGTAGAGCATTGAGTTCTCATATGATGATAATATAATCTCCTCAAGCTCTTGAATTTTCATCTTCCTTTGGATTCCAGCTTGGGCCAAATCCATGTTGCATTTCTTTATAGCCCAATAAGCCTGATGCTCAACTTCCATGGGGAGATGACACGCTTTCCCAAAAACAATCTGAAATGGGGACATACCAATGGGGGTCTTGTATGCTGTCCTATAAGCCCACAATGCATCATCCAAGCACTTTCTCCAATCCTTCCTATTTGGCTGCACAGTTTGCTCCAAGATTTGTTTCAACTCACGATTTGAAACCTCATCCTGGCCATTTGTTTGGGGGGGGGGGTATGGGGTTGATGTTTTGTGTGTCACCCCATACTTTCAAAGGAGGGAAGAAAAATTCATATTGCAAAAGTGTGTCCCTTGGTCATTGATTATGGCCTTTGGTACTCCAAACCTGTAGAAAATTTTACCCTTGACAAAATCCACTACAACATGAGAATCGTCAGTCCTGGTGGCCTTGGCCTCCACCCATTTACTCACATAATCAACAGTAACCAAAATATACAAAAATCCAAATGAACTAGGAAAAGGACCCATAAAATCAATGCTCCATACATCAAAAATCTCAGATAATAGTATGGGTTGTTGGGGCATCTCATGTCTCTTAGAAATGTTCCCAGTGTGTTGGAAACGAGATCATGACTTACAAAACACATGGGCATCATGGAATAATCTAGGCCAATATAATCCAGAGTCCAAAACCTTCCTAGCTATCCGTTGGGGTCCAAAGTGTCCACCACAAGCAAGTGTATGACAGAAATGCAAAATAGACTCAAACTCATGATCGGGAACACACCTCCTAATGACTTGGTCACTACACATGCACCATAAGTATGGATCATCCCAAACATAAAATCTTGACTCACTCTTTAATTTTTGGACTTGATGTTTCTTTAAATTTGCAGGGATTTCAGAAGCAACAAGGTAGTTAACTAAATCAGCATACCAAGGATGCGTACCTGAGATGGTATAGAGATGCTCATCGGGGAAAGTGTCCTGAAGTGGTACCTGATCCAAGGTGTCATCCTCTAGTGTGTTAGTAAGCCTACTCATGTCTTCCACCACCAAGTTTTCTGACCCCTTTTTGTGCTTTATCTCGATGTCAAACTCTTGAAGAAGGAGCATCCAACGGATAAGTCATGGATTTGCATCTGGCTTCTTCAGGAGGTACCTCAAAGCTGCATGGTCCGAAAAAACAACTACTTTAGAGCCCAATAAATATGAACAGAATTTATCTAAAAAAAATATGAGAGCAAGAAACTCATTTTCTGTGGTTGTGTAATTTGATTGGGCTGAATCCAATGTCCTTGATTCATAGGCAATCACATGTGAACGCCCTTCCACCCTCTGAGATAAGACAGCTCCAACCGCGAAGATGGAGGCATCACACGTAAGCTCAAATGGAAGGTCCCACCGTGGGGGCTGTATGATAGGTGGAGTGGTCAGACACTTCTTTAGCTCATCAAAGGAAGTCCTACAAGAATCTTCAAACACAAAATCATAATCTTTTTGAAGTAATCGTGACATAGGAAGAGCGATCTTACTAAAATTTTGGATGAAGCACTGATAAAATCCTGTATTCCCTAGGAAAGATCTAACATCACGCACATATGAAGGATATGGTAAGGATAAAATAATATCTACCTTTGATATATCAACCTCAATCCCATGTTTTGACACTACATGCCCTAAGACAATGCCATGCTCTACCATGAAATGACACTTTTCAAAGTTCAGGACCAGATTCTTCTCAATACAACGATTCAACACCTTTCCCGAACTACTTAGACATTCATCAAATGAAGACCCATACACTTTAAAATCATCCATAAATACCTCCATGCAGGTCTCAATAAAATCAGAAAAAATACTCACCATACATCTCTGGAAGGTACTCAGGGCGTTGCAAAGTCCAAATGGAATCCTCCGATAGGAAAATGTGCCAAAGGGACAGGTGAATGTAGTCTTCTCCTGATCCTCTGGAGCTATAGGAACCTGAAAATATCCAGAAAATCCATCCAAGAAACAATAGTGTGTTTTCCCAGCTAGTCTCTCGAGCATTTGATCAATAAATTGGAGGGGGAAATGGTCCTTGTGAGTGGTATTATTTAGTTTCCTATAATCAATACACACACGCCAACTGTTTTTCACCCTCATTAGAACTAACTAATCTTTCTCATTTTTAACAACAGTAACACCACTTTTCTTAGGCACAACCTGAATATGACTTACCCACTGAGAATCTGAAATGGGAATGATTATACCTACCTCGAGCAATTTCTCATCTTCTTTTTTAACAACTTCCAGGAGGGTGGGATTGAGTCTCCTTTGTGGTTGTCTCACCGTTTTAGACCCATCCTCCAAAAGAATCCTATGCATGCAAATGGAGGGGCTAATACCTGATATGTCAGCCAAGGTCCACCCGATTTCCCTGATGTTCTCCCTCAAAAGATTCAAAAAATTTTCTTCATGTTCAAAAGGGAGATTGTTAGCAATGATAACAGGTAATCTCTCACCACTCAACAAGTATGAGTATTTTAGATTTGGTGGAAATGTCTTGAGTTCTAGTGTAGGGGGGGTGAGTATGGATGGGGTCATAGAAGGAACTGAAATATGTGAACAAAAAGCATCAGTATCAGAATATACATCATCATAATCAGAGAATAAAGCATCAAATCCATCAGTATACTCAACAGCCATGTCATAATTAGAGTTCACATGATCAAAATCCGAATATGAATCCGCATCAAAATCAAATACAAGAGAGGATTTTGTATCAGCAACATGTGTGGAAGTTCTCTTAGACATCAAACTCGAACCAATACTCATAATCTCCCTAAGCATAGGATAGTAAAATTCCATGGAGTTTATATTTGGTGGTTAAAAATGGGAGATAACAAAAGATGAATGGTCCTATGAGGGGTACTTCATGGAATCCATAACATTAAATATCACCACTTCATCCCCAAACTCCATGGAAAGTTTACCCTCATTGACATTTATGATAGTTTTTGCAGTTTTAAGGAAGGGCCTACCTAAGATAATGGGGGCATGAGAACTTACCTGATCATCCTCCATGTTAAGAACATAGAAGTCTGCTGGAAAGATCATGTATCTTACCTAGACAAGTACATCCTCAAGGACTCCCGCTGGATATGCCGTAGCTCTATTCGCCAATTGCACCACTACTCTTGTTGGCTTCAACTCACCAACCTGCAAGGAAGAGAATACAGAGTGAGGAATCACATTTATGGAAGAACCTAAATCACAAAGAGCATCAGAGAAGTGCAAATACCCTATGGTACATGGTATGGTGAATGTCCCGGTATCCTTGCACTTTGTTGGCATTGCTAGAGTTGGTGTAATGAGTGCTGAGACATTCCTTCCAAGGTTGATCCTCTCATTCCCCTTGAGCCCTCTTCGATTTGTGTAGAGATCTTTTAAGAATTTGGCATACCTTGGAATTTTCATAATGGCTTCAAGTAGAGGAATGTTGATCTCCACATGCTTGAATGTGTCCAAAACCTCCTTTTGCATTGCTTCTTCAGCCATCTTCTTGGTTTGAACAACCCTATTTGGAAAAGTAAGGGGTTTAGTAGGAATATCATCAATATTTTTCTTACCTTTATCTTTCTCCTTGGATTTCTCATCAGTTGGTTTGGAATGCGGCTTCTCCGAAGTTGAGGGGAATCCCGGTGGAATGGTAGGTACATATGTATTGTTCATTTTCTTCACACTTCTCAATGTGATGGAACTAACATTCCCCCTTGGATTTGGAGTGGGTTATGAAGGTAGATTTCCAGAATTCTTACTTACAAGTTCATGGAGGGCGGTGTCATTCTGGCTCATTTGAGTCTTCAACTCCCTTAGCTTCGAACTTTGACTCTTCAGCGCATTCTTTTGATTAAGAACAATTTTGGTTAAAAGATCATCAGTATTAGAATCTACCTTTGGTGGGGGATTCCCTTGTTGTTGGCTTGTTGATGCTTGGGCTTCAAATCTCTTTTGGGGTTGTTGGAAACCCTGCTGGTAAGGCGGAGGCTGCTGGAAGTTTGGTTGAAAAGGGATCATTTTTTGTTGTCCAGAGCCATACCTCATGTCCTCTTGATCTTTCCACCCTTGGTTGTATATTGGAGAAAATGAATCAAACTTCTTTTGGGGATATGGTTGTTGTTGCTGCTGAAATGGTCTCCCTAGGAATACTGCTGCACAATCCTCTGTCTCTTGTAGTTGTGGGAAACAGTCAGTTGGGTGGCATGTCTCAGTGAAAATGCCACAAGGCCTTGATAGAGGGGGTTGAGATGTCTTTTGTGCCAAAGCAATTTTCCTCACCATAGTTGTCAATTCTTCTAACTTGGTATCAATCAAATGAGTCTCAAGAGAAGAAGGACTTACTAGATGTACTCCCCTGATATGTGGTCTACCTCGATCACCAAATTGTTGGGAGTTTTGGGCCATCTTGTTGATCAACGCACGTGCATCTACTGCTGTCTTGTCCACCAATGCTCCTATAGCCACAACATCTACCATGCTCCTCTCCATGGGTGTGAGTCCTTCATAGAAGTACTAAATGAGGAGTTTCTCACTGATTTGGTGATGCGGACAGCTTGCACACAACTTCTTGAATCGCTCCCAGTACCCATACATTGACTCCCCTTGTGCTTTCTTGATCCCCGATATCTCCTTTCGAATGGAAGTGGTCCTTGATGCTGGAAAAAATCTCTGCAAGAAAAGGCGTTTCAAATCATTCCAACAAATTACATATTCTGGTTGTAAATAATACATCCAGTCTTTTGCAGCTCCATCAAGTGAGAATGGGAATGCTCTTAATTTGATTTGATCTTCAGAAACATTTCTTGGTTTAAGGGTTGAGAAAACCACATTAAATTCATTCAAATGTTTATTGGGATCCACACCAGAGAGGCCATGAGACTTTGGAAGTAAGTGAATTAACCCAGATTTTAGTTCAAAGTCCGATTCGAGATTTGGGTATGCAATACAATTTGGTTGATAGTTAATATCAGGTGCAGCCAATTCTCGAATGGTTCTATTAAGTTCATTTCCATTATTTCCAGCCATTGGTTCCTATTTTATGTTTGAATTTTAATTGCTTCCAATTTCAATGTTTCCAGAAGAGATGAATTCACCGACTGGTTGAATATTGAAACATCATGTGGATTGAGAATGTCTGATTCGTGCCCTAAGGATACGTTCAGTATCAAGGTCAAGATCTAAGAGATCTTCGGGATTAGTTTGTGTCATTGATAAAATAAAAATTAAAAGAAATAAATTGGACCATAGTAAAATAAAAATGAGATGTTTGAGTTGATGGTCCAAAAAAAAGTAGAAGAAAATAAAAGAAGAAGAAGAAAAATCTGATTGGGTAAAGAAGGAAGAAATAAGAGAGGAAGAGAATAAAATGTAAAATAAAATAAATACCTCTAATTTGTTGAAATAATTACTTGCCTCCCTGGAAATGACGACAATTTGAAACAGCGCTGTCGTGGGCGCCCTCAAATGATTAGTGTGATTTTGGGGTACTTAGGTGCAGCAGAGTGGCTGACCAAGGTCGTCTCTCAAAGGAGGAAGTGAATTAAAACAACTTTTCAGAGGTATTCTAGAAACAAAATAAAAGGGAATAAAAACACTACTTGAAATTATGGGGGTGTTTTTTTATAGTTTATAAATCTAGAAGAATTTTTCTAGAAGAAGATTGCATTTTTTTGTTTTTAATTTTGAAATGAAGTTTGATTAAAAAGAAACAACAAGAAGATGTTTTTTTAGAAAATATTTTAAAAGGAGTAATCGATCTAACTCTACCGCTTCATTCAATTATTAATCATTATCATTTAAATCAATATCCACTTCATTATGATCCTTTAATTTGTTAAATCCCAAACCCTACGATAATTAACTTTACCACGAAGATTGAAGTGAATTTAACCTTAGCCTAACTTCGGAACATTCAATCGCAACACCCTACTTTGATTGATGTTATAAAGTTATCTTATGTTCAGTGGTAAATTAAGGCACATAACCACTCTGTAAATGAGGATTAATTGAGTTTAGGGATTATATTTTAACTCTACAAATTGATCCCGTGTGGTTTTGAATTACTGGTTAAGGTTGCGCTCTCACAGTTCACACAATTCCCGACCTCGCGTGTTTTGTGTTAACTATTCAATTGCTTGCTTAGTTTAATTTAAATTAAAAAACTCAATTAATAGATCACTATATGCGAATTACAGTAGCCCATTTATTCAAAATAAATTACTGAAGAAGGATAGAGGTCGATCGATTTATAAAAAGAACTACTCTTCCATGGGTGGTGTAGTCATCGTGGAGACGTTTTGCATAAGCAAAGGATTGAAAGGGTAGAACCCAATCTTGTCTCCACTATTGATTCCAAACCAATTAAGAAGATTAAGAGAAGAAGAAATTTAAACAAAAAAAAAAGAAAAGAGAAGAAATAAAAGACGAACAAAGAAGTTTATTACATAAACAAAATCATTACAACATGAAGGAGAAGAAGAAGGCTTCGTCGAAGGGATCCTTGCTTCAATAGTTACCCTTATTGAAATGGTTGGAGAATTGGAGTGGATCCACTTCTACTATGCCCTAAAATTCTCAAATCACGTTCCAACCCCTCCAAATGACAAAAACTCCTATTTATAGAGGGGAGGGGAGGAGAGGTTACAAGTGGTTTCAAGTGTGAATATGGAAATTCGGCCAAATATTTTATGCCGACTTGCACCTACCATTTGACCACCAAAACGCGTGAATTGGTCGGCCATCCAGAGGGATAAAATGTGAGGATGTTGGTCCTATATCTCCTCTACAAATTTGGGCTCAATACAAAACAATATGAAGGATTTATGGCCGAAATACAGAAGCTTCTCCATTCTGAAGAGCCCATCCCAACTTTGACTGCATGACCCATTTTCTACAACCAAATGAACTTATCAGCTCTAGTGTCCTGAATAAAATTTGTAGATAATTAAGTTAGGAACACTGTTAAAACATTTCAAATTCAAATAATAAATATAAAAATATTTATCTTCGAAATACTACAGTGAACTATAATAGGTAAAACTGGAATTTTCATCAAATATTCAAATGAATGATCTAATCCCAAATACTTTCTAATTTAACATATTTAACACAATGTGAGGAAATTATATCATTTATTATCAAAGAAATATTCAATAAAATAGTGTTTTCTCAGAGACCCATCATTATTACCCACTATGGAATAAGAGTAATTAGTTTTCAATTTTTACCCTACCATACCTCATACTATGGCTTGGAGAGACTGTTATGGTCATACTTTTTAGGGAGGTTCCTAGTACCCACGCTTGACACCACACCCAACCATTGTGAATTCTTGTATCCATGTCTAATACAGGTGAAATCCAAGCAATACACGGATTTCACCATGGCATGGTTGTGTCATGGTACAACTAAAATCACCCAAACCCCACCTTGGGAACCAATTAACCCTCCAATACATCCTAAAATATGAACACAAGTCATAGAAGATACATAAAAACTAACATATGTTTAAGGGAGTTTCACCATCACATTCACTATTATTTTTATAAAAAATATACCATGAAAAATTATCACCCAAATATATGATCCCTTGTTAAATAGATTCAAGAACATAAAGATAGTAAGAGAGAGATAGATAAGATATGGTAACATTATTTGTTTCCCAATAAAAAATCTATTTCTATCGAATATTAGTATACATTTCTTACTGAATGAGATATATTTATTGAAATAAATATTCAAGAAAGATTGTTAATAAAAAATATGTAATACGATACTACCTTTTATGATCATATTGGACTATATAATCCTAGAGATGAGGTGAATCATTGTTTATTATTTTTCATCCAAATATCAATTTTTCTCCTACTTCTACCTCTTGTCTCTTCATTTAACTCAAAATGGTGAAAAAATGTAAAGAAGGAATAATATATTTTTTAGTGAGGTTTATCTTCATGATGGATGAATATTTCCCCAGTGTGTGGTTGTTATACCCCCCAATCCCCTTTTATTATAAACGGAGAACTCAAGTAAGGGTATGACCTTGAACAAATAAAAATGATAGAACTACATAGACTTTCATACAAGAAACAAACCACCTTAACAATCGAAAATATGAAAATATTCTTTTAAATAATGATAACTAATTCTTGAGTGAGTCACTAATGGAGTTCATAGATCCCGATTTTATTATTTCTTTTCTCATACAATAATATTTTTTTGTTATGTACACATTCTTCTTTCATTATGAAGCAATTATTTAGAATGAAGTATCGAATTATTTTATAAAAATAGGCTTACTCTCCTTTAATTCTCATAATTTATCATCCTAATCACATGAATATATTTATATATTTGAAAATATAAATTCATCCTTGATTTTTGGAAATATGGTATTCTTATAAAAGTTGGTAAATAATAACTACATATTTTCCTCTCATTTAATACAAAAAAATATCACTCCATCTGAACTTCTAATAGACTCGGGATGTTATTCTTCATGTGATAACCAATATTATCATAGATTAATCTTCTCCGAAAAAACCTGCATGCAATTATTTATTCCAAGTTGGCATGCAGAAGTATCAATATAGTGTGTCCAACTCCACATGGTGTGGCTATCTCTCATTTACAGAATCAACTTCAGCTTATTCCTTAATTATTATATTGAATCACAATTCATTTAAAGTGATCTGATTTGAAACATAATAAATGAAAAACATGACAATTAACTATGTTATGTTCTTAAAATTCTTCAATATTATCAAATTTATTAATCTATAAACACTTATGTAATAAATTCAATTCCATATATATCACTTCTATATAATCAAAATATCTTATGTATTTCATAACATAATTTCCTTTTCTAAATATTATTATAACTATGGAATGTATATAATGAATTCTAAAAATATCTTACACATATTTTGAAAATATTATGTACCACATAAATTATGTTTCACATTATAGTCAACTTGAGACGTTTAAAAATTCATTACCTCTATATAAAATATTTTTCATCCAATTTTTGTAACTAATTTTTGGATGAGATTCAAAGAAAAACATAAATATAATTTTGAATAAAATATGTATCAATTTGTTTATGAATTCTATGCCTTGGTATATTCTATAGTTTACAACTTCAACCAATATTGTATGCATCACTAAACTTTATTACGAATTGAATTCCATTAGGAATATTGATATGAAACTCAATGAAATACAGTATGCATATTACTAAGAGAATATTTTACAAATAGGTAACATTTACCCTTTGTTAATTTTATATTATAAGAGAGAACATTATGCATTTCAAGTAAAATAAACTTTTTCATGACATGCCCTAACCAAATTTTCACCCATAACTTGGAATTATAGAATTCCCTCAAATAAACTAATAACTTATTTAATTCATATTATAGAATCTTCAATCAATTCAAATCAAATCAAATGAATTTATATAAAATTTTAAATTATCATAATAATTATAAACCTCTTCATATATAATTATAAACTCTTTTGAAGTATATAAACCCCTATTTGTGCACATGAGCCTCAGCACAATTGGTGGGGACTCGAAATGTGCATCCAAAAGACTGGAGATCAAATCCGAGTGGAGACATATTTCTAGGGTACTATAGTAGTAATGTAGCATGTACTGTGGCAGAACTATAGTTGGTATGGTAGCATCACTATAGCAGGTACGGTAGGAGATATTGTTTGATACTGTAGTAGCTAGAACTATTCATCCATCTCGGCCTCTAGACCACCGGTTTTGTCCTTAGGTCCTACAAGGATTCCAGGCTACCCAAGACCTTCGAGACAATTCTCTCTCAAGGCCTTTGTGATACCCAGAGGCCTTAGGGCCACATGAATATTTAGATGAACCAGTTAGACTACAAGAGAAAAGGGTCTAGATGAGGATTCACTGTAGGAGCATTCACCAGAGTAGTGATAACCAGAATTGGATGAATGAGAGGTTAGTGCATTGCCATCGGTACCATGCCTATGGAGCTCTACACATGACATCTAGCCGACCTGCTTAGTGAAGGTGGAGTGATGATATCATGACATGTGCTGGGGAGGAGCAGTTCCAAGTTATCTTATCTGGGTGATTACCTCTATGACCTATGGGTCAGGTAATTGTCTCTAAGCATTCAAGACTTTTAAGGGTTCCACCTCACCCCTTGAAAGGTGGATTATCAAAATAATAAAAAAAGGCCATCATGCCATTTAGGATATAAACCCTGATTTGTGTATTTAAATAACCTTCACTTCCTCAACTCACTTCTGTCATTATAATCAGCTTCATCGAAGATGTAACCGAGAAATATTCTATAAATTATATAGAAGAATTTATACTTAATAATTCTTGAATGTATTTTCAAAATTACATCTATCTTTTTCATATTTGAACACATATCTCAAGTTTTTAATAAAATAAATTTCTTTAATAACATTGAAAAATTTAGTGTAGATAGTTCTCTTACTATATAATAAAATAATTTCATTATTTTATAAAAAATATATATCTATAATAATAAAATTAAATGGCTACTTCTTTAAATTTCTACTTCCAAGAATATAATGTAATAGCAAGCCTTTCCTATTTCCAGGAGAAGCTTCTTCTATCACCCAAGATCACCATAAAACAACTTTAACCTCATTAAAACGTATTGAAAAGAAATAAAAAATCATCCTCAATAGGGTTCAAAATAAATAATATTTGTCTCACCCATTACATAATTAAAAATAATATATATCTGTACCACATGAACATTATGACATTTTTAATTATAATATAGTGTCATAAACCAATGAGATAGAAACAGGTTTCCTGAAATTTTTTAAAATACATGATTAAAAGCCTTCTTGTGATAGAATGTGGATAATATAATTAGAGAGTATCCCAAGTAAAGCATAAGAAACATTAAAGGATATTTACATAGATAAAAAACACTTTATAATTACATTAATAACTACTTGGAAAATAAAAAATAAATAACCACTAAATTTTTAATAACTTTTATTCTAAAAGGGAAAAAGTTATAAATAAATGGTTTTAGAAACATAACTACAAATAAATTAGAATTTTTTTATGAACCCTAGAAACATGGAAAGAAATTTTTTTTAAATTAAACTAAAGAAAATAATTGAAGAAAGTGATATGAGAAAAATATTAAAAAATATTATTTTCATACATTTTTTAAAATAAATTCAAATTCAATGTAAGATTACCTTAATAAATCATAGAATTATGGATAAGGACTACTGGAAAACAATATAAAAATCAGGGACATGGGGGGGAAATTTTCTTAACTGAAAATAAAAGATATGTTCATATCTGCTTATAAGAATTATTTCATTTGAATTATGAACCCTAAGGTGGTGAAATGGTAAAAAGATATATAGAACAAAAAAATAGAGAAGTAGAGCATATACAGGGTTTTAGAGAAAAATACCGAAAATTTCCACTAATTAAAAATTTTTCTTAGACAATATTATTTTTAAAGTGAGACTAGAAAACAAACTCTTACCTTTACTCCCAACTTCATATAGAGCCCTAGGTCAGATTGACCACTGATGGGGGAAGGAGTGAATTAGTAGTTTAATTTTTATGCATTATTTATTTTAAATTCAAACTATTTTACATATTAAGGCCTCGATCCTCTAAGTGATATCTCACATCCTCACATCATATGAGGAAATAATAAGATATATCATGAAACATGGTATTTACATAGTTGAATAAAATGACTCTCCATTTATTGTGTTGGTTAGACATCACAACATAGATTCTCCACTATGCTATTTTCCTCAAATAAAATGTCTAATATAAATTCAAGCTATATTACAACTCTTGAGTCTATACAGAATTATCTTTATACTACTTCACACATTTTTACTAGATTCCACACTGACCTTCACACTCTTGAGTCGCACAAGAGGATCTTTATACTGATTTACACAGTGATAATAGATTCCACATTGGCCATTAAGCTCTTGAGTCACACAAGATGATCTTTATACTCCTTCACACAGTCTTCTCCATCTAATACCATAATTGAAATTACTCTCCCAACTTTAGTGTGATATTTCTCCATGAACCTACTAGAACTGCTCTGCCCATGTACAACTTTGAGTACCTTTACAACTTCCATGTCTTGATATGGTATTTCTCATCACCTATGTATTATTTTTTGGATGAGTGCAATAATGCTCAGCCATATATTCTTCATTTTTTCTGATGAACTCCTAGACTTACTCAAATTTTCACAGATGATGCATAAAATTTATTCAATGTTATTTTATGAAAGAATAATATTTCACAAAATCAAATAATTATCTTATTGAATCATAAAAATTGTTTCACCAATAACACTTTATGAAATATATATAGTGTACATTTAATGATGAATCCTTAGCACATATTGTTTACCCCTTTATAATTTTATATTATCTTTCAATTATATTTATTATCTCACTTGAAAATTCGTTTCAATAAACATGGTGGGTATCTCATATCAAGCATATGAGTTGCATGGGATTATTCAATTAAGAAAGCACTATAAAACTCAATGTACCCCGATATATCATGAAAACCTCATTAAAATGATGTGTTATTTTCTTGATCATTCATGTAGGACCATGTTATTATGCAATTTCATGAGGTTTTTATTCTTTACACAAATAGAGAGATTCAAGGGATCTCCACTTAATGAAAGAAGAGTTTCATAGTGATATGTTTCCGGATAAAAAACAAGAGCCTAAAATATGAATGACATTCACTCTTTTTTCTTGGATTCTTAGATAATTATAGGGGAGTTTCACCAACTTCATACAAATCCCCCACTGTATTAAAAGTCCTTGATATAATCCAAGTCACAATTATTTTTAAAACCCCCCAAAGATATTGTGATTTTATTCAAACATGGGTTTCCATCACATGACACAAAAAAAAATAGGGTAGCTTCCTTCACACATCAGGGTCCACATTTTGTGATACTAAACTGACATGCATGCTATTATCACATGATCCTCCATATTTAAAAAATTTGAACTCATGCCTTCATGAATGGAATAATGGAACTCCATTGGATGATTGATAAAAAGTGTTCTTTGAACTAATTCATGACTGAAAGTTGAAGGAAACATGCATATAGATTATTTGATTCAAGTATACATTAGATAAACTAGATCATTCTAATTGAACGAGCCATGTTATATCCATAACATTTTAATATGGAAGAACAATGTTCCACGCATTCTAGTCGAACATCAAATATGCATACAGACTGGATCTCCTTTACAATAATTTTTTTTCCTACTAATTCTTGATTCATAACTAGGGATAGTTCTTGGATTCACAAAACACAAACATATAGGGTGGGCTGCACCCCTTACCCCTTATGCACCACTATTCACACTCTTGCAGGTGCTAAGTGTTCACCATGCTTTCCCACAAGGAATCTCTTTCACCTTTGTGCTCCCTGTGGGAACTATGAATCCTCTTGATTGTATGGGATGTCCATTTTGACCTTTATCACATGTGGTTTACCCTAGGGTCCGACATGTGGTTGAGGTTGGTCCTTAGTTGGATTATATATGGCCAATTTTTTGTTAAACTTTTCCCCAAAATACTCATAAAATAAAACCATGTCATTCTCAAATACTTCATCAAGTCATTAAGAAAGATATATTTTTCATGGAATTCAACATTCTCCCACAAAAAAATATATTTATTTATGAAAATGAACATTTTCATATTATTAACTTCATTGTTACTCTCCTTCATTTTCCAAAAAATGTTTTAGTTCTTCAACATCATTGACACATGTCTTTGAACATAATACCAGTTCAACAATAATCATAAGTAAACAAGGAGATTTTCTCAAACATGATATCCAATTAAATTAAATAAAAACATAACAATTTTCTAAGAATAATTTCTTCATATTCACTCACAAAATATATATGGACTCACTTGAAATAAATGAAATTCCTAATTAAGTTCAACAATCTCCCCCTTTTTATTTGTTGTCAATATCTCCTTGGATAATAAAATTTAATATATAGATTATATTACTTTCTCTCTTTTATTGAAAATAAAATTAAAAGGATAGGTGGGGTTATTCTCATAACATAAATCTTCTCAAAACATGTTCTCCTCACTTATATCATTGTTCCATGAACACTTATAAGATAGAGATGATATCACATTATTCTCTTAGAAAAGATCCGTTAGTTAATAAACACTACTTATATGTGAACAAAACTTGTGTAGAAAAAAAAAGAGTGATATATAACCAATGTTTTCTTTGTTGACCATAAATTTTAATGCAAGTGAAATCAATCTTTGTAATTATCAACTCTCAATTTAAGGGATGAAAATAATTATATTCATAAATGAAATAAAAAATCATGCACACACTTCAACAAACAAATCAAAAAGATCAAGTGTATAGTGATATTTATCCACCTTATTAGCTCAATATAAACTCTACTTGATGATATTTATCAATTTCATTTAGATTATGGATAAGGGAGTGATTTACATACAACATCATCTTATTTTACAAAGTTTCTCAATAATTCATCATTCACTGTGTAGTAAAGATTTAAAATATTTGACTCATCAATTCCCACCTAAATGGATACATCCATATCCTTTAATTATTTTCATGTTAGTAAAAAATAAAATATAAAACCAAATAAGGGGTGACATGTTCAAACCTCAAATTTAGTATTTAGGATGAAGGTGACATCTGAACCCAGGCCATTCTTTTCTTCCAATATCAGTATGGGAATATTTCTTCAAAAATCTCTTCCTATTCTAAATATCATCTATTTTATTATCTTGTTTCTTCACTTGAACTTCTTCTTTATGTGGAATACCATTTCCACCTTTTTTTCTAGATCTTTAATTTAAAAATTTTGGATAGATTTTGATTTTTTTTGTCTCCTCATGAAGCCATTTTCTTTCCTTTAGCTTTAGCAAGTTTTCTTTCTTCCTCCAATTGTTTATCAAATTTCAATTAATTTGTCCAAATAACTTAGAAATCTAAATTGAAGTTATTTTTATTATCTAAATCTTCATATGAATTAACACAATATTTTTGTTGAATCCCTTTACCTTTCACAACATAGGTAATATCACATGGCAGTCTAGACATGCATTTCTCAACTATGTGACCCTATGCTTATAGTTTCCACAAACATCTTCTATGAATTCATATCTATTATGAACATGAAGATTCATTAGATTTATGATTTTAAAATTAATTATTTGAGAACATGTTATCATATATTCATCATGACTCCCACATTATTCATGCTTGTTTCTTATTAATGACATGTTATACCAGTAAGAGTAGGATTTGTTCCCATACCTTTCACAACACAAACAAAAAATCTCTGAACATAAATCTTCTACATTGATATTAATTGTTTCCAACACTTTTTATTGTGGAAATTCTTCAAATAGGGAGTTATTTTTCTTATGGGGTTGTTATTTTATTAAGACATTTCTTTCTTCAATTGATGTGGGAGGGGATTTATTACTTATCTTCTTGGAAACATTTTGTTTAATAGTTTTATTTTTTATTCACATATGCAGGATGACTTATCCCATTATTTTATTATGTGACTCCCTTTTTTCTGTCTTTATCTACACATTATTAGACGATTTGTTCATGATTGGTACATACCAGTAGTCATTATAACATTAACCACTTCTGTTTTAATTCTAACAAAAATATTCAATGAATTCAAAACCATTCTTTATAATCAGATTCATTTTATGTGTATTTCTCAGAATTTTTGTAGATATTCTATTTTAATTGGATTTTGACCCCCTAAATGTAATCCTTCTATTATTTTCATGAATTTTCATATTATTGGCACATTCCAATGCCTTGTTCACAATATTCCAAAAACACCACCAATAGCATATGAATATCTTTCTATTCTTTTCTGGTGTAGTCTATCCAGATTTCACAGATTGTGAAACTTTTGATTTTTGAGCGGAAACACCACTCTTTTGGACACATATTAGGGGAAAACTAATGATATATATATTTTCTAATTCACCCTTTATATTGTAGTATTATTATCATTTTTCATCATCCATACTTTCCCAGAATTTAGTTTTAAACCAATACAAACAACTGAATAATAATTAGTACATAAGATAGTTTCTGGGTTATGTGATACCGTCTTCTTAGAGTATGTTTCAATTTGGTTAAAGGATGATATCATTATATTCTTTAAGTTATGATCCTTAATGTAACTAGGTTTGGTAGAATTTTTTTTTCTACAGATTGGGAAGTTCTATATTCTTGTGATTCCGGATTCTTCAATATCACCTTCATCTCTAAACACTTCATGTTGAGGGATTTCTACTCATCCTCAACTGATCTTAGTGTATCTTCCCAAACATCCTTTATCTTCTTTATCTCTTCTTCATACATTTTTCTTGATTCATGTAAACAATTTTCAAGCTCTTTTACCATATTTTTATTATATAATTGAGTATATTTTACAACCATATAAAATGTTTACAGCTTTTCAGTATCATGGAAATATACTACAAAAAAATGTCTCAAATAAATCTTTCTCACAAACATTATTTTTAAATTATTTAGCAAATTTTCATATTCATCATTAAAAATATATATTATTTCATCCATTTCTCTGACTAGTTTTGTAAATCTATTTCATATTCCCAAATTTTTATCCAATTCTTATTTTATATCATCAAATTATTCTTCCATCTGAAATTTTCCATCTAGAAAACCCTTGACAGTTCCAACAATACAATTTACCACTTCTTTTGGAACATTGATTAGATGTCCTTTTAATTCATAATGAAGATCACTAAGTGATATAACATCATCATAGCTTGATAAGGATTCATTAGAAGAATAATAATCAAAACAATTATTGAAAATTATACCATTAAGATTACCTTCCGCTATAGGTGTCGCTACATTTACTATAATATTCATATTCAACTTTGTTTCCTGTCTTTTCTTCCTCTTATTTTGAGTGTTGGAAAAAATCTCCATATTATTATCTTTAGGAGTAATTCATTTTTCTCAGTCTAATGTAGGTCACACATTTCCTAAATTATGAACTTCATAATATCTAGCTTGGATCTTTAGAGGGAACATTTATCAAATACCAATTATAGAGCTCTGGGTCAGATTGACTAGATAGAGTGGAAGTGAATCAGTGGGTTACTTTTTTCAAATTATTTATTTTGAATTCAAACGCATGAACTTGATAAATTTTTTGATCCACTATGTTATCTTATAGTATCACCTTTTATGCAAAAAATATTAATAGATATCACCACACATGATATTTGCAAGGTTTGGTACGAAGACCGGCTCATTGACTTGTTGGTTAGACCACCAAACAAAGATTATCCACTATAATCATTACAAAAATTTCAATATCCAATACAATGTCACACAATATTTCAACTTCTGATTTCACATAGGAGGATCCTTAGACTCAATCAAACAATTTTACTTGAGTCCGCACTTTCCTTCACACTATTGAGTCATACAAGAGGATATTTATAACACTTCACACAGTGTTAACAGAGTCCACACTAGACCTCACATTATTGAGTTTTATCAGAGGATATTTATACATTTTCATAGTGTCTTTTACTTATGATTATATTGTATAACTTATAATTCTAAATTCAAAGTGATCTTCCTCCATGATCCTGATGGACCTTCTTTACCAGTGTATAAATTCAAGTACCTTTGCATCTTGCAGGGCTGGGTCAAATATTTCTCATCACTTGTTTATGATTAGTTGCCTCGATGCAATGATGCTTAGAAAAATATTCCTTATTCTATATAATAAATTCTCAGACTCACTAAATTCATGAAAATTATGCACAAAATTTCATTAATATTATTTTATGTAAGACAAATCTAACAAAATATCAAACCAAATTATTCTTTAATGCTCAAAATAATTTCACCAAACAAAATTCATGAAATATATATGGTGTAAATTTAGTGATGAAACCCTATAAAATATTATTACTCCCATAAAAATTTTATATTATTTTTCAATTTGATTTAGTATCTCACTCAAAACTTCTTTACTATAAATAGGGTTGGGTATCTCAAATCGAGTATATTAGTTGAATGGGATTTTTCATGCATGCATGCACTATTTGCCTCTCTGTATAGAGATTTCTCATGTCTATCATGTACAAATGATGAGCATTGGTTATTGATGATGAAATTAGGTGATCACATCTATGTTATTCTGAAAAATGATGAGTAAATTATAATCTCTAGTGAAAGGTATTCAAAAATTCTTCACAAAATCTTGAAAAGATTCATGAAATCTCTTCTCCATCAGGTAGCTGTGTAATGATTGTGGGAGGTTATTCTTATTTTCAGAAGTTGAGAGATTTTTGGGATCTCTTCTTTATGAAACAAGAGTTTTGTGGTGCTCTATTTCCCTATCAGAAATGAGATCCTCAAATAAAAAACATCCACTATCTGGTCTTATATGATCATATATTTATTGGAGAGGCTCACCATCATCCTTCAAATATTCCACCGACTCAAAACAGTAAGAAATAAGCTGAGTGAATGCTTTTTTTAAAACCACTTATGTTATTAGGATTATTTTATCTTTAAAACACGGGTTTTCATCCCCTTCAATTCCCTACATGATAGTAAAAAAGAATATATATTAAGTAATATGGAGGGACATGTTCGAACCTCATATATAGAATTTAGGATGAGAGATGCCTCGTGACCTAGACTATTCTTTTCTTCCAATCTCAACATGGAGAAATTTTTTTTGACTCTTATTTCTATTTTGAGTCTCTTCTATTTTATTATCCAGTTTCATCCCTTTATCTTCTTCTTTGTGTGGAATAAATTTTCCACCTCAGTCTTCTAGATCATCAAGTTACTGGTTATAGAAAACATGTCAATATTTTTCACCCAATGTTATGAAGCCAATTTATTTCCTTTGGATTTATAAATTTTTTAAATTTCCTCCAATTATTTATCCAATTTCAATTGATTAGACTAAACAATTAAGCATTGTTTCCTAACATTACATGACTTATCAGAATCTTTACATGACTGAACACTGTTATTCTATTGACTCAAATTACCTTCCAAAAACATAGTGAAATATATTGGTAGTTCTGTTTGAAATTTCTATTTCATGTGACCCTCCTACTTACATCTACCATAAAAATATTCTAATCACTCAAACCTATTTTGAATTAGAAGCGTGGATATATTTCTGATACCAAAATTCTTTATTTAATAAATATTTCTCATATATTTTTTATGACAACCACGATTCATGTCAGTTTTCTAGTAAAGACATGTTATACTATAAAGTGTAGGCTTTGTTCCATTACCTTTCACGACACTAGAAAAAAACAACTTAACATAAATCTACCACCTTGATATGCATTTTTTCTAGAAACTTGTTATTATTTTATTTCTTCAAACTGTGCCATCTTTTTTCTAGAGGTCAGTGATTTTATTGAAATATTTATTTTTATCTTTTATATAAGAGTCAATTTATCTCTTATCTTCTTGTAAATAGTTTTTTAACAGTTTTCATGTTTTATTCACATTCTAAGACTAAATTTTCATCTTCTTTTCATATATGCCACCCTTTTAGTTTCAGTCTTCTCTTCATATTATTAGATGATTTTTTCATGATTGGTACATAGAATCACTCATCATAATAGTTATCACTTCTATTAAAATACTCCCATAAATCTTCAAATCATTCAAATATTTTTTTTATAGACATATTCATTTTCTATGTGTTGCCGTTATTTGGTGTAGGTCTTCTCTTTTGTTCACCTCTACTTCCCCTAAATGCGGGTTTCATTTTATTTTCATGATCTTTCATTTTAAGCCAACAATCAAATTTATTGATCCCAAACTTCTAGAAACACCAGAAATATGATATGAACATCATTATATTATTTTCAAGTACAATCTCTCCAAATTTTAAAAATTATGAAAATTTATGTTTTTGAGTGGAACCACCACTATTTTGGACACGTCTTGGGGAAAACTCTTCATATATCATTTCTCATCAACCTTGGATGTTATGGATTATCAATATCTATCATCATCCACAATTTCTTATAAATTGGATTAGAAAACATGCACCATTAATTAAACATCATTAGTACATAATATAAGTTTTGCATTATAGGATACCTTCTACTTGGAGTATATTTACATTTGGTTATAGAATGATCTCATGCACTTCCTAGATTCATAATCCTAAATGTAAAATTATGTGGAATAATCTCTTTCTCTACCAATTTTTGATGTTCTAAATTGTGTTAATTCATTATTCATTTATCTCACCTCTAGCATTAAAAACATCATGTTCAGTGAGTTCTTATCATTATCAACATATTTTAGAATATCTTCCCAATTTATGTCATCTTATTTATTTATTGTTTATAATTTTTTTTATTATTGTAAGGAATTTTTAAGATCCTTTACAATGATTATATTATAATTTAATTGATCATATTTGACAACCATAGAAACATTGTTCATTTTTTCAAGAGCATGTAAATATTCTATAAAAATTATCTCAAAGAAATATTTCTCAAAACCATTTTTTTCAGTTCTTCAGTAACTTCAGCATATCTTTTATTGCAAAGATATATTATTTCTTCATTTTTTTCTAAATAGTTTTGTGAGAGTTTTTCATATGTCAAAATTTTTATCCAATGCTTTTTCCATAACATTATCATTTTATTCTAATAATAATTTTTCATTTTGATGACCCTTGATAGTTCAAATAATAAAAATTACCACTTATTTGAGAACTTTATTCATATGTTCTTTAAATTCAAAATGAATATCACTAAGTGGTACATCATCATCAATGTTTGAAAATTCGTTATTATAAAAATCATAATAAAATGAATTATAGAAAATTATACCATTAAGATTTCCATTAATTGGATGTGTATCTATATTTAATATTAACTTATTATTCATCTTCCTTGCCTAGGTTTTCTACCTTCTCTTTAGAGTCTTGGCATAAATATCTACATTTTTATCCTAAGGTGTAACTTCATTTTAAAAATTATGAGTTTTCTCACAAATTTCCTAAATTTTTTACATCATAATAGTATCTTGGATATTTAGAGGGACCATTTATATGATGATAATTGCAGATCCTTGGGTTGGATTGACCACTAGGGGTGAATCAATAGTTTAATTTTTACAAATTCTATCTTTTTAATTCATCATCTTGAATTTGTTAAGGTTTTATATCCATTATGTAATATCTCATATTTTATCCTCATATGAGGAAATAATAAGAGATATAATGAAACATAGTATTTACAAATTTCGGTACAAAGACCTACTTCTAGCCATGTTGGTTAGACCCCCAACACAGATTTTATGATATAGTATTTTCATTAATTACAATTATAAATATAGATTCACTATGTACTATAACCCATGAGTCCATACAAGAGGATATTTAGACTAATTAAATTAGTGTTATCAGAGTTCACACTTTCCATCACACTCTTGAGCCACACAAGAGGATCTTTATACTACTTCACACTGTGTTACCAGATTCTACACCGGCATTAATACTCTTAAGTCACATAAGAGTATATTTATACTACTTCATTTAGTCTTCACCATATATCCCAGAACTGAAAGTTCTCTTCCTACTTCCGAGTGATCTTAATCCATGATCATACTTGATTTCCCTACTCGTGTACACCATCATGTACCTTTTTATCTTGTAGGTCGTATACAGATATTTCGGATCACCTGTGTTTGATCAATTGCCTCAGTGAAACAATGCTAGGGTAGATATTATTCCTTATATCAAGTGAATTCCAAACCTCACTCAAATATCCTCAAATGATTCAAAGAATTTGTTTAATATTATTTTATTCAAGAATAATCTTGCATAATCTCAAACAAACTTCTTCTTGAGTCCTCAAAATAATTTCACCAAGCACACTGCATGAGATATGTATTGTGTACATTTAGTGGTGAAAACATAGAACATATTATTCCTCCCTTAATAATTCTATGTAATTTCTAAATCCTATTTGTTATCTCAATTTAAACTACCTTTTAATAAAAGGTATCTCAAATTGATCATATGAGTTGCATAGTCTTCTTCATGCAAGGATGGACTATCTGTCTCCATGTATTGTGATATCTCATGTGTACCTCGTGAAAAATATTAGCAATGTTTCTTGATCAAGAAAGTAGGATAATTATTAAATTTACTTCACATAAATGATGATCATGTTATGAAATAAAGTGTTTGGTGTTCAAATATGCTTCGCAAAAGCTTACAAACATCACATAATCTACTCTCTTTCACAAATACAAGGAAGGACCATAGGAGGTTCTTCTTATTCTTCATGTAAGAATAGATATTTATAGGATCTCCTCTTTATGAAACAAGTGTTTTGAGGTTATATATTTATCTCTAAAAAAAATTCAGTCTAAAATACAAACTGTAATAATTCTCTCATTGTAAATTCTAATATATTTATAGGCAAGGTTCAATGGATTCCTTCTACTCTACCACTTACTCAAAAAATACTATAAATAAGTTGAGCCATTGAAGTTTATAACACCCCCAAAGATCTCAGGATTTTTAAGTCCTTAAAATGCGGATTTCCATAACATGATGCCAAAAATCATAGAGTATCTTCCTTCATGAATTAGGATTTTCCTTTTGTGATACTTGAATCATGTTCTTGCTATTATTGCATGATCAACTTTATTTTTAAAGAACGAACTCATGAATCCATGAATGGAATTCTGTAAATATATTAAATTCTTGTTAGAACATGTTTTATGAAAAAATTAATAATTTAAAGATAGAAATTTCTGCAAGAAAAATATTTCATTCATGGAGATTCATAGATTCAAGCATGCCTTGTTTTCTTGGTTCGATCACTAGCGATGGTTGGTGTAATGATATTCAAACTCATTGTATACATTGGGTAGTCTTGGGTTGTGAGGGGTTTGATACGATGAGTGAGATGATTATATGGCATATATAATTCTTATTGAATGACCCATATTATATCCATAACATTTTAATATAAATGAATAGTGTTTCACATATACGATTCCCACATCGGATATTCATATGAAATGACTCTCATTTATAATTAATTTTCTTCCCGCTATCTAATGAGTCGGTACCCAGATACACTGCACACACACACACACACATTTGGGGCGATCCAAACCGCTTACCCCCTATGCACCACCAATGCGCACTCCTATGGGTGTTATGCACTCATCATGCCTGACTGCATGCAAGAGACTTTACCTATATGATCTATGTGAGTGCTATAAAACTTCCTACTACCATGGGTTGTCCAGGTTTTCCTATATCACACATGGTTTACCCTAGGGTCTGAAATGGTTGAGGTTGGAATTAGGATGGATTATGGCTAGAAAATATTTTTTAAAATAGTCCACCAAAAAATAATTTGAAAATAATATCAAGTCCATCTTCAAATAAAGATTTTCATGGTCTTCACTTATTCTTCATTACTCTCTTTTTTTTAAAAATAATAATCTGAGAACTCTTCAACATCATCGACATAATTATTTGAACTAAATACTAGTTCAATAATCATTATAATTAAAAAAGAATAATTTCTTGAACATGACATCTGAGTCCATTAAATGGATCCATAATAATTATCCAATCATCATTACTTTATTATGACTCAGCAAACACATATTGACTAATTGATGAAAAATGAAATACTTACTTGGGTTCAACACTTCCAAAAAAGATATTTCACCTTATGTATAATAAAGACAACTATAATAATATCTCATTTTAGAACAAATTTTATATATATTATTGTAAAGACCCATACTTTATGAATGATAATTTTTTCCTGAAAATGTATGTTCTGTTATTTTTACTCAACAAAACTATATCTATTTAATAATGAAGTGACCATAATTTGAAATGTGACCATCGAGTTTTGACTATTATATAACCATTTTTCAATTATGAAGGTTAGTCAATATTATTGTGGGAAAATATATAATGATTTCAACTTTATCATTATATTTTACACGTAAAAGTTTGACACATGAAAATTAATGAAGAAAGGAGAAATGTTGGCCTCAAAGTGTTGTGCTATATGAATAATAGTTTTAATAGCTTTGGGGGAGGTATCATCACTGGTCTTATCTCTCAACCAAGCCCATGTTGATCTTAAATAAGTGAATCTTGAATGGAATCACCTACAAGACCAGTTCAAGTTAGTGGAAATTAATACTTGGGTGATGTTAGCAGTGCCACACCATGAATCTATTACCATTGGACACCATACTCTTAGGTTGTACATGGGTTTTATAAGGGGTTATGTTTCAATTACTTGGATACTTAAACTTTAATACCATTTTATAAAAAACACTATTCCATCATTTTCGTTTAATGAATAGTTTTTCATAATAAAAATTTGATGGAATTTGATAAAATATTTTTTGCAGATAAAAATATTACTTTTTAGAAAAGATATAACTATTATAATAAACATATTTATTTTCAAAATTTTTTATTTTAATGGAATATTTTGATTAAAAAACTCTAATTTAGAAATTAATAATAAGATAATATTTGTTTTTATGAGTCTTAAATATTACTATGTATTTTCAATTCGATGATATTTTTAATAAATAAGGATATTTGTATTTAAAAGTTAAAATTACATATTTAGTAAATTATTATGATAAAATAATTATCATTTTTAAAATTATCACATTGAAATTATGCTAGGTTGAATTTCTGAGAATTTTCAAAAATACTATATTTTTTTACGAATAATAAAAATATAGTTGGAGTTTTGTGGTATGTTTGACGACATAATAATTATTTCATAATGATATAATAACTAATTAACCAAAATAAAAGAGGTAAACTATTTTATTTTTTTAATATAAATTATTTAGATATACTTTAATCAATTTCTAAATATATAATTTACTTTCCATATTCTAAAATGGAAACGTTAACATTAAAAATGTTATTTTGTGAAAACTATTCCAAAATAAGTAATTAAAAATTTTGGATGAATATTATAGGAAAAGATGAAATAAATATGACTCCAAGTGTTCAATACAAAGGGAATTTACAATGCCAATGCTCATGTATTTTCATTTACCACTACCTAGTTTCCCAAGGCCGTTATTTGGAAATTAATAAATAAATCCCCCACTTTTACTATAAATACACACACATTCCTTCCTTTCCTTTAAATCCCATTTATTACTATAATAATATTTGGAAATTTTAACTCCTAATGAGTCCTCCCAAGGTGTCAAAAATCCCCCAAGGTCCCAATATTAGACTTTTAGGAGTAACTCTTCAAGGTAAGGGAAATCTCAACCTCTCTTTTTTCTTTTAAGTTTCCTTTTTAGGTGGAATGTCTTTAAAATTACCAAAATATGTTCTTATTTCAATTTTATAATATCACTTTATTATATTAATATAATTTTATAAATGGGATAACCTTTTCCACTTTTTTTTACACTTTTCTAAAACAACGCTTTATACCCATTATGCTGCTGATTTTACGTCTCAAAATTTCTATCTTTTTCTCAATAAAATTCCATATTATTTTCATTTTTTGAATACTAAAACGTCTATATTTTATATGGTTATTCACTAATATGTTAAAATTATTTATTTTATTCTGTTAATGACATAAATAGAAACCACATTCCCTTTATGTGGGTTAAAAATGACATAATGATCTTATCTTTAAACACTTTTTAAAATACCATGATTTTTATATAAAACCCATTTATTTTATTCTCCACTGGTTATTTAAGAGATGATTTATTATTATATATGCGGATCACATTAAAATTAATACATATGAATGGTTATCCTTTATAGTGATCCAATGCATTGGGTAATGAATTTAATCTCCATAGATAACTTGTTTTATGATACCTTGGTGAAAAACTTAGTAATTTTTATAATACCTCATCAACAAACCTTGGTTATATGTTTATGAATGTATCATTGAAATGTTTTATCCACATATGTATGTTTTGATTCATGTTATTTTTTTAATGAGATTTCTCTTTTTTACTTTCCTCATACCTTTATTCCTTAAGTTCTAAATGTATTATCTCATGGTCACATGTACACAGTTTCCCTTATTTTACCTTAATAGGAATTATTCACACCATTTCCTTTGATGTATGACACCATGTTATGAGGTGAAATAAATGAACCTAGTATGAATCCTTTCAAGTGGATTAGAAAAAAAATTTATGTTTTCATGAAAGATGTACCTTATTTCAAAGAAACTAAACATTAAAATATCCTCCTTTTAAAACTTGAAAATTAAAATTTACATAACAAAAAAATTATGGATTCCATAGTTGGTATAAAGTGATGGTTTAGTTACTTACAAAAATTAGGATTTTAAAATCTTTTGGAATAACCTTAAATAAATCTTTATATATTGGAGAACATCCTCATATTTTAGTGAAATATTATGTAAGTGGTGTTTGAGAAAAGAAATCCATGTATGGATACAAAAAAGTGGATGTGGCTCGAGAATATATGTATTAAGGGGTAAAACCCAAAAAAAACTTTGATCTATACTTGAATAGGAATAGGTACATGACAAAGAGCCTTGTTATACTCTATTATTGACACTACTGGAGGATATGGTGGGTTAATCACAATATTTTTTTGAAACATTATAAACTATATAAAGATAATGAATTTCTTGTTAAAGAATGAAATATTTAAGAATGATGTTTTATGTAATTAAATTTCATTAGAGTTATAATCATTCTTCGCACTAAGGGGTTATTTTAGAAATTGGAGGGAAATATTAGAAACCATGTTAATTATGCACACAATAGAACAGGTTCTAAAGGCCCGACAACAGAACCTGGAATGGAATACTTCATGAGAATCATGAATCAACTAACTTGAGTTATGAACTATAAATAAAATCCAACCAAGAGATTGGATTCACCTGAAAGGGAACAAATTTTTGTTGATTCCTTCATGCATCAACAAATACCTTCTTTTAGTGGATCTAACAACACATTAATTTTCGAACATTGGATAATATTTATATAAAATATAATTTCAAAAATATGTTGTTTAGAACAAGAAGAATTCAACCATGCTATGTAACGCTTAGTGGGGGAATCCGATCAGTATTGGACACTGATTAAAAACATGAAATCAAGAAAGGATGTTGAAGCTATGGAGTGGGTAGAGTTCAAGGGAACTATTTTTATAAAATATTTCCCATGTTTGATGTGAATTGAAATGGATAATGAATTCAAAGAACTAAAAAACATGGAAAATTAAGCTGTGGGAATCTACGAGATGAACTTTACAAGACTTTCTCACTACACCTCTAGATTTTTCATGGATTTAAATGGACAGGTTTATAGATTCTTCGGTGGACTAAGACCTCATCTAAAAAAACCAATCCAATCATGACTATGTAATATATGATAATATAGTGTGAAGTGTTTTGAAGGTTAAACTGGATTTCGGAGAGACGCAGTTTTCTCACAGATCAAATGAAGAGAACAGATAAATGGATCCAAGATTAATGAGTAACTTTGATCACAAAAGAAGAGAAAAATAAGAGAAACCATCCACATGAAACAAATGTGGGAGGAATAATTTGAGTAACTTTTTGATTGGGAGTGAGAAATGATACAATTGTGGGATATGTGGCCATATTTCTCAAAACTATCATAGCGATGTAAAGCCTCAATTTATAAACACTAACAACAAATGGAATATGGTATAAGCCCAACCTGAAGACCAATTATTCAAGTATAGAAAACATGAGAACTTTTCCAATCTCTTTAAAAATATGATGTTAATAGAGGGGAATCACTATTGACCCCAAAAAAGGACAAGGGAGCAAGTTCAATCTTTTTATACCAAGGAAACTGAAGTTTAAGCTCAAAATGATGTGGTAGAAGGTACTCTCATTATTCTCTCAAAGATAGCAAGTACTTTTTTTTATTATGGTTCTACACATTTTATTATTCCCTTTATGTCTGAAAATAATATAGAATCAATTCCTAAACTTATAGAAGTATATATATCATTAAAGACTCCTTGAGAGATTATCTAGGCAGAGATAGTGTATAGTGACTCTAGTATTTACTTTGGAGAGAATAATATCATCACAAATATAGTAGTCATTACCATGATGGAATTCCACCATATACTTGGTATGGACTATATCTCAAAGTATAATTCTAAGATCAATTGTAGAATCAAGGAAATATTAGAAGACTTGAATGGAAAACCTACAGTTCTTTTAAATAGAGAGATATCATGGATGGATATTTTTCTAGAAGAACCTCCCATAGCCTTATTTATAGAGATTATTGGTAAAGATGAAGAAGGAAATGAAGGAATATGAATTGAAAATGTCCAAATCATTCAATAAAACATTGTTGTATTTTTTGAGGAGTTACCTAGACCTCCCCCGGAAGGAGATATATATTTATCCATTGAACAAATACTTGGAACCAAACTGATATTAAGGACCCTATATAGAATGGAAAATATTGAGATATAGGAATTAAAGAAACAACTCCAAGATCTTTTGGAGAAGGGGTTTATCTAACCACGTGTGTATCCTTGGGGAGAACATATTCTATTTATGAATATGGAGGGTGGATCAATGTGGATATGAATTTATTATATAGAACTTATCCAGATCATAATGAATAAAATTTACCCTCTCTTATGGATTGATGATTTATTTGACCATATTATTGGGGATCAATTCATCTTTAAGGTTGATCTTCGATTTGGTTATCATGAATTGAGGGTTAAGAAAGAGGATATTCCAAAGACTACCTTCTGATCAAGATATGGGTATTCTGATTTTGTTTTGTCCCCATATACTTGATTAATTATCTCTCTATATTTATGGATTTGTTGAATAGAGTATTTATAGACTGCCTTGATAACATTATAGTAGTCTTCATTGATGATATTCTGATATATTCTAAAATTAGTGATGAGCATTAAGATCTTATAAGTGTTATATTTAAAACTCTATAGAAGGAGAGGGTATTGGGAATGTTCATAAGATGTGAATTTTTGTTACAACAAGTTTCTTTCTTGGTGTTAATTATATCCAATGACGAAATATTAGTTGAAACTACCAAGAAAAAGGTTGTGGAGGAGTGGACTAATCCTTCAATAGTAACTAATATTCATAGTTTCCTTATTTTAGAAATATATTATAGGTGGTTTGAGAAAATAATTTCATGAATTTAAAATCTACATACCATTTTAACTAGAAAGGGGGATGAGTTCATCTGGAAAAAGGAGTGTGAAGAAATTTTCCAAGAGCTTAAGAATGGATTGGTTACTACACCTGAGTTAACTCTACCCACTATTGGATAAGGGTTTTTTATTTTGAATGATTCATCTCTGAAACTTATTGGGTGCATCCTCATGAAAAATGAAAAAGTGATTGATTATGCATATCAGTATTTAAAGCCTCGTGAGTAGAATTATCCTATGCATGACCTGGAGCTGGCCTTACTGGTTTTTTCTCAGAATATATAGAGGAATTATTTTTATGGGGAAAAAGATAATATATACACATAACATCAATTTTTGTAGTATATTTTTCACACAAAAGGAATTGAAAATTATATATAAGAGATGGTTGGAAATTCATAACGACTATGATTGTTCATTTCACTGTCACATCAGACAAGTAAACAAATTTACTGATAAATTAAGTAAGAAAGACCATGTTGTTCTAGAAATTATGATGATTCAAGGAGATCCCTTGATGAAAGACCTAGTAAAACTGTAAATGGTATTCAAAAGTGAAGGAATATCATCAACCCTATCCCGAATTCTTTCTCAACTATCATTACAAGTGATGATCAATAAATTTCAATGATAATATCATTTATTAAAAAATAAGATAGAATATATGAATAATGGGAAGATTCCTTAGTTCAATATTGATCAAGAAGGTGTACTAAAATTTTTCACAAGGTTATGTGTTTCATCTATTCTGTAGATAAAGAATGACATAATTTACAAAACTCATATCTCTATATTCTATATTAATCTTGGAAGCACTAAAATGTATAGGGACCGTTGTGATCATTATTGGTGTGATAACATGAAAAGGGAGATTTCCGACTATAGAACCAGGTGCATGGTGTGTCCATAAGTGAATGCAAGGTGAAAATTTTATAAAGGGGCACTACAAACACTACCTATACCAACATGGAAGTTGGACAATATCACTATGGACTTTGTCACTGGTGTCTCGAGAACATCTAAAGGAAATATTGTGTTATGGGTTATAGGGGAGAATCTCACCAAGATATCCCATTTCATCACTATTCAAGAATATTTCTCTCTTGACCAACTTCCCAATACATACATTAAGAAATTGGTAAGGCCGGATGAGGTACTAGTCTCTATCATTTAGGATCATGATCTAAGGTTCACATCAAAATTATGTAGAATTATTCAACATGATCTGAGTACAGAATTAAAATTATGTACAACCCATTACCCCCAATATAATGTCTAATCTGAAAGGACTATTAAAACACTCGAGGAAATATTGAGAACATGCTCAATGGAATTTAAAGGTCGGTGGGGTCATCTTCTCCCTTTAATTTAGTTCTCATACAATAAAAGCTTCCATTCAGTTATTCGAATGGCACCCTATGATGATCTATATAGGAAGAGTTGTATAACTCCAACATGTTGGGATGAACTTGCTGAGAGAAATATTCATGGTCTTGATATTGTGCATGAGATGAGAGAAAATTTTCATGCTATCCAACAACACATAAAGGCTTCTTAGAGTCAGCAAAAGAGATATGATCACAACCGCCGAAGGGTCCTAGTGTTTTATTTTTTTTAAAAATCTTCCTTCAAATTTCACCATGAAAGTGAGTCATGTATTTTGTGAATAAAGGGAAGCTTATACCTAGGTATATTAGCCTCTATGAAATCCATGATCTTATAGGAGAAGTGGCCTATAAGATTTCACTTCACCCAAATATAGCTCAATTTCATGATGTATTCCATGTATCTCTGTTGAGGAAGTACATATCTGACCTTTCACATGTACTAAACCCTATGGTGGTGAAAATGGAACATGAAATCTATTATAAGGATTAGTTTTCAGAGATCTTGAACCATGGAGATTGGGTTCTACGCAAATAGACTACCCACCTCATCAAAGAGTTGTGTAGGAACCACAAATATGAATATGTGACATGGGAACTACAAGAGACAATGAGGCATAATTACTCACACCTTTTCCTAACCGAGGTAATGAGTTGAAATTTTAGGGATGAACATTCTTAAGGGGGTAATAATGTAATGACCCATAATTTTTAAATTAGAATAGTTTATTAAAAATGTGTGTTATATTAGTTTTACTCAAAAAAATATCTCTTTGATAATAAAGTTTTAATAATTTGAAATTTGAAAATCAGGTTTTGACCATTATACGAAGATTGGTCAATATGACCATTGGAAGATATATAATAATTTTAACATTATCATTTGAGTTTATAAGAAACATTTTGACAAAGGGAAATTAATGCATAAAGAAGAAACATGACCTTAACCAGTAGATTCATGTTGTATGAATCCCATTTGTTAAATCTTGTGAGGGAGGTAGCATCACTGGGATTTTACCTTTACCAAGCCTAATTCAATATTCAATAAGTGAATCTTGAATCAAATCAACTATGGGAGAAGTTCAAGTTAGTGGAAATTACCACACGAATGATGTTAACCAATCCACCCCATAAATCTATCACCACCACACACCTTACCCTTTATTTGTTTTTGGGTTTTATAAGGGGTTATGTTTTGATGTTCTGGATACTTAATGTGTAATACCATTATATAAATAAAATTTTAAATCCATCATTTTCATTTTAAAAATAGTTTTCTTAACAAAATTGAGATGGAATTTTATAAATTAAAATTTCGGATAGAAATTGTACTCATCAAAAAATATTTAATTATTATAATAGACTAAGGTATTGTGAATAATGATTATTTTAATTAAATAGTTTTATTAAAAAACCCTAATTTAAAAATAAATGGTAAAATAATTTTATTTTATTTTAGAGTCTGAACTTTTACAATGCATTTTTAATTTTCTCTTATTTTTAATAAATAATTTTATTTAAAAGATAAAATTCCAATATTTAGATAATATTATGTTTAAATAAATATTATTTTTGAAATAAGAATATAAAAATTGGTTTAGGGTTAATTTACACGAATTTTCAAAAATAATTTATTTTTTGTGAGTAGTAAAAATATATTTGGAGTTTTGCAGTATGTTTAATGACATCATAATTATTTTATAATGATGTAATAACTAATTAAACACAACCAAATACTTAAAATATGCTATTTTATTAATATAAATAATTTTAATATATTTTAATCAATTTCCAAAAATATAATTTACTTTCCAAATTCTAAAATGAAATATTTAACATAAAAAATGTTATTTTGTGAGAACATTAATTTTCCTTTCCAAAAAAAGAAATATAAAATTTTTGTCGAATCTTGGGTTATGAAATGATATAACATATTATCCAAGTGTCTTATATCATTGGAAGATATTGTTGGTCAGAGTAGGATACTAAATAGGGGGTGAATTGAGTTCATATAAAAATTTATGTTAAAAACATTATTTAAAAGATTACACCAATTTAAAACAAAATAGGCCAGTTAATCAAAGTAGTGAATTTATAATAGTCTGATTGTTTAACTAATTTATTAGAAGATTGACTATTTATAAGTTGTAACAATATGATATATTGATACAACTTTATAAACTAATATAATAAGCCAAAATAGTTTTAAAACTAGCCAAGACTAACTATCAAAGTGAAATTTATTTCTTTGAAATACAGATAAAATTAAAGAAAAATAAATATGAAAACACAGTGGATATAAAAAAGAGGTTCAGTCTGATGCCGATACTTAGTCCTCTCCACTTGGTGATCACTTACCACCATGAAATCTATATAGATAATGGTTTGGATCCAAACCCAAAATTAGGGTTTACACCACAGTACATAGACTATGTAGGTCATAAGACATCTACGATAGTTCTACATGGGAACATAAATACAATCAGGTTAGACATAACCTCTTCCATAGCTCTTTGTGGGATAAAAAAGTTTAAAAATATAGTTTCTTGAGGATATCTGGTATCCTCCAGTTCTGTGATGGAGATAGTGTGTGTTTATAGACAGATGCACACACTGCTCGAAAATTTAATTAAAAGCTACACAAAATAGTAATAAATATTAGATAGAGTTTATAAGGCTATGAGTGTTATTTAGTTTTGCTCTAGACTCTTGATGTATCAGGATTGAAAATCGAGTCTTCTTCTAGAAGCATACACTAAAAACAGAGTGTTGTGGAGCACTCTGTTCTATCTTCCAGGAATATGATATGTTCTTCTTTCTTATGTTTAGTTGAATTCTATAGAGTTGTTAGAACTTTGATGAAAAATAGGTCTGTAGATCACAACAATTATGAATGAAGAATTCTTCATGTGTTCTTCCTTTCTATATGTTGCTTTTGTGAGTCAACTGTTGTGTCTACTAGTATCTTCTTGTGTATCTTTTTCATGAAATTCTTATGTGTGTATGTCTTTCATCATGAGTCATTTGCTTTTCTACTCTTTTATCCTGACAATTTGAATTTTTTGAGGTAGATGATGTACCTATTACTTCTGAAATACTCATTTAAGATGTCTGCAAAAAAGCATTAAATTAATAAGTCACATTAAAATACTCAAAATATGACTATAAGAAGTCATTTTAAATAAAAAAACATTCCAAAGTCTATAGGTGAGACCTCTATTATTATCTCCCTATTTAGGTGACTCATTCCATCGGTGTGTCATTTGATTGGTATTTCCATGGATTGGTGACTCATTTTAATGGATTATGATTCCTTGCATCGGTAGCCCCATGTGTCGGTGAATCATTTTAACTGACGGAGAGTCCTTGCAATAGTATCACTGTGCAATGGTAGGTCCTCTCATTGGTAGGTCCTTGCATCGGTAGGTCCTTTCATTAGTAGGTTCTTGCATAGGTAGATCCTTGCATCGGTAGGTCCTTTCATCGATAGGTCCTTATGTCGGTTGGTCCTTTGAACTATCGGTGACTTAGTTGAACTATTAGTGTGTAAATTTCACTGTCGGTGTCAATCTTTCATACTTCAAAAATATTTTTAACTAGACTGTCTTACAACATAACTATTATCAGAATATGTTAAACTTATATGTGATCAAAGATAAACATAATTATTCATAATGAAACTTAAATAAATAAGATTTAAATGATTAAGCATGATTAATGGTATTTGATATGTTTTGTTATTATTAAAACCATTAATACTAGAGAGGGTAGCCAATAGTCTCTTATGGGCCAACAAATATCACCCCATTTTGATGATCACAAATCATTTAATTATAAAGTACAATCATTTGATGTGGAATATAATCATTCTACTTATCATCTCCCATTATTGATAATGTTTTTCAATATATAGAACGGTTCAGAGGTAAAATAATTAGAAATGGTAGAAAATGGAAACAAAATAATAGAATCAAAGACTAATGAATTTTATTCCAATATGTAGTTAGAGGTAAGGAAAATAAAATGCATAAGAGTGGTATCAAGGATAAAATAAATAAGTATAATGCCAAACTATTCTCCCACTTTTGGGATTGTTAAAAAGTGTAAGGGTAGCAAAAACTATTCTCCCCCTTTTTGATTCTAATCAAAAAGGAAACATGTATCAAAGGAAGAAAAAAATTCATAGAATAATATATAGGGAAAAAAGAGATGAAATACAGTAACACAAAATTTAATTAATCAATTAAGTACAATGTATTACAAAATTCTCAGGAAAGACAAAAAGACCACAAAACAGCCCTATCAAAGAGTTATCCACACTAGTTTTCTGGATCAAAAGGGTTCTTGTCATTCTCATAGGGATCAATAGAAGGTCCCGTAGGTGGTGTTTTAGAATATAGAGGCTTTGAAGAAATATTTAGAGGAGCCAGGATCACTCCTTCTATAAAATTAGGTGAATGGATGGGTTTTTGTTGTAACAACATAGGAGGTTGAATCTAATCTTGGATCATTGGGAGAATCTGAGTCAAGGCCTGAGAAACTAACATCTGAGGTGGAGGTACTAATCTAATAGGTCCAATAGGTGCATTTGTTGTCAACAAAATGTCTTCACTCTACACATAAATATATGTATTCAACAGATTGATGAAATCCTCAATGATTTCACCACCATACTTCATCGATTTCTCAAAGTCATCTTTGTTCTCCCTGAATTTTTCCAAAATAGGGGCTATGTCCTTCATCATTGGTACTTGGTATTTGAAGGAACTGTTCACTAGAGGAAATGATTGGTTCCCTATCAAATACTTAAAAATTATGGTCAACTAATTCTTGGTAAGGATCTTCTTGAAACAATAATCCACCTTTTCTGTAATCTGAGCATTTGTAGTCTCAGCGCTTTTGGAATAGATTCTGACCATATCATGATCATGTTCATTGTTCTTTTCGGTCTTTTCAAGGTTTTCAAAAATACAAGCATCAAACAGAGCGTGAATATCTTTCTTTACAACATTTCAAACTACCTCAATGTCCAAGGCCTGATATGTCTAACTGAGGTAGAAGAAACATCAGTAGGAGCTGAGGTATGAGTCCTCACATTTTTTCGAACAATATCTAAACAACCATTATAGTATGAGATCATATTATTGATTTTCGAAATAAACCTACTCATCTCTTTTCTCATCTTGAGGGAGTCAGAAACAATTGTTTTAGTTGTTGTGATTAGGTTGGGTAGAATCTCTTCTATCAATTTCTATGAAACATTAGTTGCATCAGCCACACTAACATCCACTACCTGAACTAGATAAGGAGAAGATTTTATAGGATTCTTAAACTCTTCTATTGAATATTTGAGGGAGTTTAGTTCATTACTTAGTTTTTTTTTCAATATAACTTGTTGAATATCATGGACCATTTGAGATTGAACTAATACACTCACTACTAAAAAATTACATCCTTAAAATTTTCAAAGTCTTATTTAGTGAAAAAGTCACTGGGAAGGGTCTCAACCATTTATTTTTTGGTAATAGATACAAATACCTCATCATCTTAGTCCTTGTAATCTAAATATAGTGCTACATATCCAAGATTCCTTTCCTATTCAAACATAACATCATTATCCAAAAGAGTAAGGATATCAAGTCTCACTCTTCCAACATGAAGCTCCCAATCATCTTCATCTATTCTGACTTGATGACCCCCCTCAACCTATTCTCTCCTCACTGGTTTCCCACCCTCAGCATGAGGTCTCCTTATTTCATAAACTAACTGAGGTGAAGGGATAACTTGAACTTCCACTTCATCTTGAACATCAGCATTAGCTCTTTCTTCAACAACATCTATAGAAAGTTCTATAACAACATTATGAACCAAGGAATGAAGAATATCTACATATCCACCTTGATCATCCACATGATGATAACTATCACTCTCACTGCATTCACTACTACCTTTATCATCATCATGTCTAGAGGCATGCTCTTCACTTTCATTTCTATCAGCATTTTATTCACCTTCCTCCTCTTTACTACCACTACCTCTTCCACTTCCACCTTCATCTTCTTCACATCCTTCTTCTTCTTCTTTAGAGCCACTGTAACTACTTACATACTCCATACTTCCTAAAACTTTTATCTCCTCATAACCCTTATCTTCAATTGTGGGCTCATAAGAGGGTAAAGAAAGTGGTGGACTTGGATGTTCAAAAGAAAAATCATTGGTTTCTCTTAAGGTGTCAGGGTCACTCTTATCACCGATAGTTCGAACTTGATCTCTGACCTGTGTGACATGATATTCTTTATCATCTGAAGAATAAACAACTTCCTCATCTAGTCCTAGGCTAGGATCATCCCTATTACTTTCCCTAGTTGGATGTTCTACTGTATTGAACTTTTCATAAATCTTATCTTCATCCCTAACCCATTATTTCTTCCATGGGTTTCAATTTATCTTCATCCATTTACATATCTCTTTTCATAGGAATATTCCACTACACTCAGAAACAACTTCATATTCTTTAGTAACACAACCGTTCTCTTTTAGCATGGCTAAGATCAACCTTGGATAAAACAGGGAATTAGATTTTCAAGAAGGCTTGATCATTTCAGTTATGTGCACAAAAATGTTTCTACATAGATTTACCTTAATCCATTTTCTCAGTAGATAAATCATATATAAATCTTGATACTTTATAGATGTAAATTCCTCTTTCCTAGGAAATATCTGATGCTTTTGTAACTTGAATAGAGTTATAATCTTTTTATTTATCTCTGTAACAATGGGTCGCATGTACGTGTCATTCTCAGTAAGCTCTTTCAGAGCTATCTGAATGATGAAAAAGTCACTCTTAGGTGGATAACTACCCTAATAATCATCAAACACATCCTCATGGGGTACCATTTTACATTAATCCCACTATCTAGATGAAAAATAGATTCTATTTCCTTTCCATATGGACTTAATCCATCAAACATCACTACCTTCTAGCAAAAACTCTACATTCATATAAAAATCATAAACTAACATTGATTAGAAGGGTATTTCATTATCAGAGAACCACTGAAGCCATCCCTATTCCTGTAACACACTGAGCATTATAGAATTTATTTCCAATATCCTTTCAACAAAAACTCCCTTTTCTAGAGTCACTACATGGTTCAATAGAGAAATATTCACTTTTCAGGAAGATTTTCTTGATTCCCCTTTCTATTTCTTAGCTTCAGGAGACTCGTTGCATGAACCACATTCTTGATCTCACTTCACACGTGCCATTCCAATGGTTAGGTATTATGTTCGGATGGTGAAATATCAGGGGTAGAGAGAGAAAATTATGAGTTATAGTAAGGGTAAAGGAGTATAGTGGGTCCACTGGAATTTATATCATTTAGGGCATTTGAAATCAATGAATCATGAAATCATGAATCAGGTTCATCAAAATTAATGAAGTAGTATCATTTTGGTAAAAACATAAAACGGATAAAAAAAGTGATTCATCGGTGTCGGCGTGATAGATTTTTCACATCACTAACTATGTAATCTCGAAAAGGCATCGGTGTCAGCATAACAAAGAATCAGTGTTGGAATGAAAATTGTATCGACATAACATATCGTCAGTGTCAGCATGACAATTGTGTCAGCATGACAAAGTCATCGGTGTCAGCGGGACATTTTCAGCTTCATACTGTATGTGTTGGTATGACATCTTCAGTTAAAATTATCAATGGAATAACAAACATAAGGTTCTATAGATTAATCATTTCTAACTCATGTATGATGTATTTCATTCTTTCCATGATCAACGTCTTAGTGAAATTTCAGCAAGATTATGTTCAGTACCAATGAATTATAAAGTTATATAACCATTTTTATAATGGTCTCTCAAAAATTGATTTCATACATTAATGTTTTTTGTCCACGAATGTGAAACAGGATTCTTAGAAATATTAATGGCACTTGTCTTATCAAAATTCATAGGGAAATGTCTAAATTGATATCCGTAGTCTAGTAATGTGTGTTTCACCCAAAATATTTGTGCACAAAGACTACCAGTAGCTATTTACTCATCTTTAGTAGTAGATAATGTAACAAAATTTGGTTTCTTACAAAACTATGAAACTAGAGACTTACCCAAAAGTGGATTGTGCCAGATGTTCTCTTTATGTCTAACTTACACCCACTAAATTCAACATTTGGATAACACAACAAATCAAAAAGTTTTCCTCTAGGATAGAACAGTCCTAAATTTATTGTATATTTGAGGTATTTAAAAATCCTTTTGATAGCATTAAAATGAGATTCTTTTGGGTTTTATTGAAAACATGCACACATGAACACACTAAACATAATATCTAGACTACTAGAAGTTAAGTAGATTAAACTCCCAATAATTTTTCTATAAGTTGTTTGATCAACAGATTTACCATCATCATTAAGGACCAACTTACAAGTGTTACTCATTGGAGTTTAATTACGTTTAGTGCTTTCAAATACAAATATTTTTAAATGATCCTTAGTATATTTAATTTTATTCAAAACAATACCTTCTTTATTTTGAAATATTTAAAATCCAAGTCTGAATTTGAGTTCACCCTTTAAACTCATTCCCAAATCACTTTGCATCATCTTTTAAAAATCAACACATTATGAATTTTTAGAATATCCAATAATAATATCATCTAAATAAATTTTACTACTAAAACTTCTTTATAAATTCATTTTATAAAATGGTCGTATCAGAAATACATTTTGTAAAACCGTTAGAAAAACGAAAAGTGATGAGACTATCATACCAATCTCTTGGAGTGTGATTTAAACCATATAATGGTTTAGTTAATTTAAAAATATGATTTGGAAGGCGGGGATTTGTAAAACTGGGGGGTTGTTCAACAATAACATCCTCAATTATATAACTATTCAAGAATGCACTCTTTCCATCCATTTGATATAGTTTAAAATCAAGATATGCTCTAAAGGCAAGTAGGATTCTAATAGCCTCAAGTCTATCTATTGGTGAAAAGGTTTCTTCATAGTCAATCTCTTTTTCTTGACCAAAACCTTGTACAACCAATCTAGATTTTTTTCAAACTATATTTCTAGATTCATATAATTTATTTCTAAACACCCATTTATTGCCTATAGTCAAGGTGTCTTTGGGTCTATCGACAAGTTTCTAAACTTATTTTCGTTCAAATGGATTAACATATTCTTTCATATCCATTACCCAAAATTCATCATTGATAGCATCATTAATGTTCTTAGGTTCAAGCTATGACATGAAAGCATGATGTTCAACCTGATTTCTAAGAGGAGATCTAGTATGACTTACTTTATCTCAATATCCAACTATAGCATCTAAATTATGGTTTTTGAGAGTTCTAACAGGTCTATAAATAGAAGGGCTAGTCACTTCAGGTTATTCAAAAGACTCGGGTTGATAATGACTAGAATCAGGAGAATATAAAGAACTAGATGTTTTAATATATTTATTAACGGGATGGTAAGAAGATTTAGTATTGATGTCTATATTTGACATATGATCTTCAATATTTTCTAGATAGGGTTTAGACTCATGTGGATCTATCTCATAAAACGTCACATGTATAGATTCTTCCACAAATTTGGTTCATTTATTAAATAATCTATAATATTTACAAGAAATTGAATAACATAGGAAAATTCCTTTATCACACCTGGAAACAAATTTGACATATTATCCTTAGTATTATGAATATAGACTTTGCAACCAAAAAAATTGAAGTAGTTAACCTTGGGTTATTATTGTTCCACAAATCATAAAGAGTTTTCTTAAAGATATGATTAATCAAGACTCTATTGATTATATAGCATGTTTTTTTGATGGCTTATGCCCAAAAGTATATAGCTAGGTCAAACTCACTAATCTTTGTTCTATAAATTTCGTGAAGGGTTCTATTTCTTCTTTCTATGACTCCATTTTACTGGGGGGGGGGGTCCTCAGAGTAGAGATGTTATGACTATATCCATTTTTTGAGAAAAAAGATTCAAAATCTTGGTTCTGCAACTCAAAGGCATGGTCACTTATTAGGTTTTTAATTTTAAGACCATTAATATTTTCTATATTCCTAGCATAATTGGTGAAAAGAGAGAAAGCTTCAATTTGGTGAGGCAAGTAGAAAGTCCAAGTATATCTAGAGTAGTCATCTATAAGAACATATACATAGTGTGTCCCACTTTGACATTAAACTATATAAGTTCCAAATAGATTCATGTGAACCAACTCGAAAGGTTGAGTAAGTTGAAAAGTTTTTCTTTGGTTTGAAAGAGAGTTTGTTATTTTTACCCTTTTGATAAGGATTACATACATTGTCATTTGGAAACTCATGTTTAGGTAGATCCTTGAATAATACTTTCTAGTATGCTTTCTAAGTGAGTGTATATTGTTCTTCCGTAATATCTTAAAGAAAATCTCAGACTTTTTATGAAAAACACACAAAAAAGAAACATTTTCAGAAATTTAAAAAAAGAAATCAACAACATAAATATTTTTGATTGTAAGAGTATAAAATACTAACTCATTTTTAGAATTAATAAAATTGAATGCTTCATTTTGAAATTTAACATTAAAACCATCATCGCATAACTGAGAGATACTAAGAAGATTATATTTTGATCCTTCAACAAAAATTACTTTAGAAATTAGAGCTTAGTTAGAGTTACAAATCTAACCAAGGCTAATGATTTTTCCTTTTGTATTGTCACATATGGTGACATGCTCGCCACCAATATTTATCATGTTCTTGAAGCATGATGAATATCATGTCATGTGTATTGAACATAAACTCTCCAAATACCATAATCTTTTACATGATCTCTTCAAACACTTTTCCCAAAAAAAAGCAGACAAGAAAATATTTTGGTATTTAGATTTGTTTGGGTTCAATAATGTTTGTAATAAGATCTTTGGGAATGAAAATTTTCTTCGTGAGTTTCCTATAAGCAGCATGTAAATTATTTGGAAAATAAACATTATTTGTCCCTAAAAAATCTTGAAATAGTAGAAGATATTTCATAGCTAGAACATATAGAAAATGTTCCAGAACGTGGCATAAAACTGGATGTTCATATTTTGATACAAAATGAGTTGTAGTTATATTCTTCTTTCCTAGTTGGTATCCTATTCCAGTAATATATTTAGGAGCTACTTTTTTACCATGAATTTGAACTAATACTTAATTAATATTGGTAATCCTTTCTAGGTTAATTTTCAACTGATCAATTGATAATTTAATCTCACTGTTTTCCTTAAGTAGTTGAGCACATTTATGTTTTTCTAATGCAAATTCAGATTTAACAGTGGTAGTAAAATCATGATTTTTTTAAATATTTTTATTTTTCTATTAATTAATTAGAAGTGTTATATAGAATTTTTCAATATTCAAACATTTCCTCACTTTTCATATTTTTAGAATCACATTCATCTCTAGAATAATAATCGTTATATTCAAGAGAGTTTAGTGTTACCTCATATGTGTTTATCATAAAAGGCATATTTTCCTTTTTAGTATTTTAATCATGAGAGGATTTTGAGTCACTTGAGCTGTATTCAAAATCACTCTATGTTTCCTTCACAACCTCTTTATACTTTATATCCTTATCATCATACTTATTTTTGTTCATTATCTTGGGATAATCATCCTTTACATGTACCTTTATTTTGCAATCATAACAGATAATCTCATTTTATGTATAATATCTTTTCCAATCCTTTTTCCAATGACCATTATTATCATACACACCTTCGTAGTTGGGATTTATGAATAATTTATTCTTAAAATAAAATTTCATAATCCTTATGGCTATCTGATCCATCTCTTCATCACTAATTGAAGATTTTTCACCACATGAAGTTTCAGTTTAATCTTGAGATTTTTCCTTTTGTATGGATATAGTAGATTTTAAAGTAACATATTTTCTTTTGGGTTCACCATCCTTTTATTTTTTTACTTTATGTTCTTCCACATAAATCATCAACATTCCTATCAGCTCCTTTACTGGGAATGTGTTGAGGTCACAAGATTATCTTATTGATACAAAAGTCCCTATCCATCTATCTGTTATGTATCTAAGTATTCTCATGATTTTTTCCATGGATGTAATAGTTCTTCCCAGAGATATCATGGTGTTCATAATTTATTAAACATGAGATACATGTCAGAAATAGTCTCATCATGATTTATTTTAAAATTATCATACTTCATAGTATGAGTGTTATGTCTCATTTCATTAACGTTAGAAGATCCTTCACATGAAATAACTAAGGTGTCCCAAATTTTATAGGCAGACGTAGAATCATATATTCTTTTAAATTATTCATCTCCTAGTGCACAAAATATATCATTCATAGCTTTGAAATTGTTATTATAAGTTGTTTTGGTGGCATCACTCTAGATATTCCTCGAAGTCTTTGGTATTTCATATTTACCTTTTATAACTGTCCAAATATCAATGCCCATACTTTCTAAATGCATTTTCATCTTAATCATCCACTGGGAATAGTTTTTCCATTACAATGGGGAGGTTTGTTTGTAGTATCACCTTCCAATATATTATACATACCAAAGAAAATAGTATTAAATAGATAAAAATTTATAATTAACATAAATTTAGTGATCTATAAAACAGAAATAAATTAGAGTTGGAAAGATTTGAAAAAAAAATCCTTTTAAAACCCTCTGATACCAAATGTTAGTCATAGTAGTACACTCAAGAGTGGGGTGAACTGAGTTCCTATAAAAAATTCTATTAAAAATTTTATTTAAAAGATTCTTAAAATTTAAAACAAAATAGGATAGTTAATAAAATTACTGAATTTATAATTGTCTGACTATTTAACTTATTTCTCAAATGATTTATTATTTATAAGTTGTAACAATATGATATATGAATACAACTTTTGAAACTAATATAATAAGCAAAAAATAGTTATAAACACCATCCAAGACTAACTATCAAAGTAAAATTAAGTTTTTTGAAATACAGATAAAAATAGAGAAAAATATATTTGAAAACACAATGGATATAAAACAAGAGGTTTTTTGTCAAGATGATACTCAGTCCTCTCTAATTAGTGATACCCTACCACCATGAAATCTATATACATAATGGTTTTGATCCAAAACCAGGATCAGGGTTTACACAATATTACACAGACTGTCCATGTCACAAGACCTCTACCATAGTTCTATGTGGGAACAAAAATACAATCAGGTCACACAAGACCTCTTCCACAGTTAACCATTGGATAAATAAGTGTAAAAAAGATAATTGCTTGAGGATATATCGTATCATCCAGTTCAGTGCATGAGAAATTGTGTTTTTACAGAAGGATTCACACACTACTTCAAAATTCAATTAAAAGATACACAATGGAGAAATAAAGATTAGATAGAGTTTAGAAGTCTCTGAGTGTTACGCAGTTTATCTCTAGTCTCTTGATGTATTAGGATTGAAGGTAAAGTCTTATATTGGAATCAGACACTGAAAACAGAGTGTCATGGAGAACTATGTTCTATCTTCTAAGAAGATGAGATGTTCTTCTTTCTTATGTTTAGTTGAATACTGCAAAGATGTTAGAACATTGACGAACACTAGTTCTCTGGATCACATCATGCAGGAATGAATAATTCTTTATGTGTTCTTCCTTTTCTGTATATTTTTTTGTGGGTCAACTGTTGTTTATACTCATATATTCTTGTGTATATTTTTGAAGAGATTATTATGTGTGTATATCTTTCATCTTGATTCCTTTTCTTTTATACTCTAGTAGCCCGACAAAGTGCATGTTTTGAGGTAGATGATGTACCTTGTAGTTCTAACACCATCATTTAATATGTATGAAAAAATAAATTAAATTAATAAATCACATTAAAACACACAAAATATGACCATTAAATGTAATATTAAATAAAACAAATTTTCAACAATCTATCGATGAGTCCTCTATCTGTATCTCCTTATGTTGGTGACTCATTCCATCAGTGTGTCATTCTGTTGGACTTTCCATACATCAGTGATTCATTTTAACTGACGGTGTGTCCTTTCATGGGTAATACCATGCATTAGTGACTCATTTTAACTGACGGTGATTCATTTCATCAGTAACACCATGTGTTGGTAGGTCCTTGTGTCGGTAGGTCCTTGCATTGGTAGGTCCTTACATTTATAGGTCCTTATGTCGAATGGTCCTTTCATTGTTAGGTCATTGAATTGGTAGGTCCTTACGCTGGTAGGTCCTTTGAACTATTGGTGGCTTATTTGAACTATTGGTGTGTCAGTTGCACTATTAGTGTCAGCATGTCATACATGGAAAATATTGCTTCCTTGAACATCTTACAACATAAATATTATTAGAATGTGTTGAACTTATATGTGATCATAGATAAAAATAATTATACATATTGAAACTTAAATAAACATGATTATAATTATGAGGCACGATAAATAGGATTTCATATGATTTGTGATTATTAAAACAATTAATACAATATATGGTGACCAATAGTCTCATATGGGCCAACAAATACCATAGGATAGCTCATGTTTTTTCATTTACCAGTACCTATGTGTCTAAGGATATTATTTGGAAATTAATAAATAAATCCCCCACATTCTCTATAAATACACAATAATTTCTTTATTTAATATCCATAAATTTTATTAATCCATTAATATCTAATATTTTTACACCCAAGAAGTCCTCCCAAGGTTTCCTCAATCCCACAGGGTCACAATTTTTGAGTTTTGGGAGTTACACTTCAAGGTAAGGGAAATCTCACATTCTTCTTTTCATTCAAGTTCCTTTTTTATGTGGAATGTATTTGAAATTACCAATCAATGTTATTTTATACATTTTATTCTACCTATTAACTATATAAATATCCTTTTAATTAATGGGAAACCCCTTTACCCTCTCATTTTACACTCTTCTAAAACCCCATTTTATACCCGTTATGCTGTGGATTTTACTTCTCAAAAATTCTATCTTTTTCTCAATAAAATTCCCTTTTATTTTATTTTTTTGAATTCCCAAATATATATATTTATCAAGGGTATTAAAAAATATTTAAAAATGATTTATTTTATTTTGGTAATGACATACATAAATCCCTCATTCCCTTTCTGTGGGAAAAAAATGAAATAATGATCTAGTCTTTAAGAGGTTTTTAAACACCCTGATTTTTATATGAAACCCATTTCTTTTATTCTCCATTGATTATTTATGAAAATATTTTTTATGATCTAGGTAGATCGAATTATAATTAATACATATGTAGGGTTCTCCTTGATAGCGATCCAATTCATTAGGTAAATAATTTAATCTCTAAAGAAGACATGTTTTTCGATACCTTAGCGAATAAACTTGGTAAATTTTATGACACCTCAGTGAAAAAATATGGTGATATTTTTATGTATATCTCATTCAAATGTTATATACACATAAACATATTGTGATTCTTGTTCTTTTATTATTAAATTACCCTTTTTCCTTTTTTCATGGCTTTATTCCTAAATTTCTTATTGAATTATTTCCTGGACACATATAAACTATTTCACCTGTTTTTCCTTACTGGGCCTTATGCTCACCCTTTACATTGATGTATGTCACCAAGTTAGAAGATGTAGTAAATTTACCTAGGATTATTCCTTTAAAAGGTATTAAATGAATTATTTATGATTTCATGAATGATGTACCTTATTTCCATGAAACTAAACTTTAAAATATCCTCTTTTTGTACAATTTAAATGAATGGTTATGTAATAAAAAATGGTGGGATTCCACAGTAACCATTTATAATAATAAATTAAAGTCATTTATTTCACATATAATAATTATTTTTTGTTTTCATCATCAAATGTTAGTAGTTTTGATTGTTTCATATAAGTTTCATAATGGTGATGTCAATTTTAGTTCCTTGTTAACTAATTCATCATTACTAGAATAGTCAATGAAGTGGGAAAATTTTGTTTCAATGAATTATTCATTCCCATTTTCATTTTATGGATATTACGGGAATATTTCATGAAAATGAAATCCATTATGAGCATTTTTCAGTTAATTTACTGATAACAACATGTTACTTTACAAGGAATATTCATTTTTTCACTCTTCCAGAAACATATTAATAACAAAAATTTCTTTTAATATCATATAATACTAGTATGAATGTTATGATACTAATTTATGATGGAAATGTTGAATATAGTATAACATTGTTCTTTTTGGTTGTCTAACCGACCCAAACAATAACATGTTATACTAATGAATCTTTAAGAGTATATAGTTATATAATGGTAATATCATTTTCAAAGAAGCATAATTAAGTTAATATAACATTATTAGAGTTGATAATGATATTTAGAAATATTTTAAAGGTTAAGGTAATTGAAAATTATGGAAAACTAGATAATTACTTTAATTAATTCTCTCATCAAAATGGGTTACTTTGGATTAAAGGACCTAAAAATTTTTTTGGAACCAAAGGCTAAAACATGAAAACTAAATATTTTAGAGAGGAAATGTTTCTATGTTTAAACAGATAAATAAAGGCAGAGAGTGGTCTAGGAGGGTATAAGATAAATATCTTTATAGGTCAATTTAGAGTGTCATTTTCACAAATAAAAATACTCTAATGCCCAAGGTTGAAATTTCACATGGAATGTTTATCCAAAGTGGAAAATAATCGATATTGGTTAACAATCCTATAATACGCACAATTTATAGATAAATATAGAGATATTTTAGTCTTTTACCACTTAATTTAATCTTTTTACTTCAATTTATCTTTACTATGGTAACACGATTTTTTATTTAGTAACTTTTTTTCTATCAAAAAAATTAAAATTTCTTTCATAACAAATTTTTAAATTTTTTCTAAAAACTTAATCTAATTTCATTTATAAATATGAGTAATTTAACTTTAAATGAAATCCTAAATATATATAATTTTTTATATATAAATTTAAACATTAAGTATTCTTAATCTCATTTTATATGAATTACTAATTTAACATGTTAATCTATTTGTTTGTATGTTTAAAAGATCATTTTTTTAGAATAATCATTTAAAAGTGAAAAATATTACTTATCAGTATAAAAATATAGGACAATTAAAAAAATAATTCAGTGGAAAATATTTTTTAAAAAGTTAAATAAATTTAATCACATACCAATATTTATCATTTACCCATTAAATTTTATAAATCTATTTGTATTGTGATATTTTTTTTTGGAATTTTATAAAAACATAATATCATTATTTAATAATAATAATAATAATAATAATAATAAGTAACCAATAAAATACATATTTTTATAATAAATAATTGTAATTAATAATTATAAATTTATTTAATTATAGAGTTAATTATTATATTAGAATAATATTATTAAATTTGTGACTAAAAATTAGACAACATCAATATACTAGTTGGATACAAGTGTATCTAATGACCATATATCTAGTAACCTTGTATCCATTGATCGTATGTCTAATGACCATATAGTATACTATATTATTACATTCCTATATATAGTCTTACAAACATCTCTAAAATCTTTCATCCTAGAACTATTATAAAAAGTAATGACAAACATTTTTGTACATACATGGGTAACCATGCATGTGGCCATCATTCTGTTTAGTAGAAACCAAATAATAACAAGGAGAACAAATTTAATTAGAAGGATCATTTATCATGTAGTGATGATTATTCCTAAAATATTTTATAGACCTAAGTAAAACATTTAATCCAGAAAAATCCACTCATCCATCATTATT